>JAVJAQ010002653.1:537312-1744672 GCA_032362365.1 Zygogramma bicolorata | reverse complement strand
TAATAACCTAACCTATCCTAACCTAACCTAATCTAACCTAACATAACCTAACCTAACGTAACATAACCCCTATCACTTTTTGATTCCAGAACTGAAAACGATTTTTCCCTGTCTGTTAGTTTATGATATATTACGTTTTTTATGTGAAAAATTATATTTCAAATTTGATGGGAGATTTGGGAGCTCTACGAGAAAGTTGATTTTTTCGAGGAGAACCTAACCTAACCTTAACCTAAGTGACTAACTTAACATAACCCATTTGACTATTTTCGGACCGAAAATGGAAAATAGATTTCCTTCAGAATGCAAACAGAGCAGGCTAAGCTAACCTAACCTAACATATCCCCTTTGACTATTTGATTCCAGAACTGAAAACGATTTTTCCCTGTCTGTTAGTTTCCGAGATATTACGTTTTTATGTGAAAAAGTATATTTCAAATTTGATGAGTTTCCGCAATGGAGAATGCTGTCAGAGAGCTCGTCACCAAATTTGGGAGCTATACCAGAAAGTTGATTTTTTCGAGGAAAACCTAACCTAACATTAACCTAAGGGATTAACCTAACATAACCTCTGACTATTTTCGGACCGAAAATGGAATATAGATTTCCTTTAAAATGCAAGCAGAGCAGTGTCTCACGTGCAGATTCCAGAAATGAAAACGATTTTTCCCTACGAGAAAGTTGATTCTTTCGAGGAAAACCTAACCTAACCTTAACCTAAATGACTAACTTAACATAACCCCTTTAACTATTTTCGGACCGAAAATGGAAAATAGATTTCCTTCAGAATGCAAACAGAGCAGTGTCTAACCTAACGTAACATAACCTAACCTAACCTAACTTAACCTAACCTAACATAACCCCTATCACTTTTTGATTCCAGAACTGAAAACGATTTTTCCCTGTCTGTTAGTTTTCGAGATATTACGTATTTTATGTGAAAAAATATATTTCAAATTTGATGAGTTTCCGCAATGGAGAATGCTGTCAGAGAGCTCGTCACCAAATTTGGGAGCTATACGAGAAAGTTGATTTTTTCGAGGAAAACCTAACCTAACATTAACCTAAGGGATAAACCTAACATAACCTCTGACTATTTTCGGACCGAAAATGAAATATAGATTTCCTTTGGAATGCGAGCAGAGCAGTGTCTCACTGCAGATTCCAGAAATGAAAATGATTTTTCCCTGTCTGTTAGTTTTCGAGATATTACGTATTTTATGTGAAAAAATATGTTTCGAATTTGATGCGTTTTCTCAATGGAGAATGCTGTCAGAAAGCTCGTCACCAGATTTGAGAGCTCTACGAGAAAGTTTATTCTTTCGAGGAAAACCTAAACTAACCTTAACCTAAGTGACTAACCTAACATAACCCCCCTTGACAATTTTCGGACCAAAAATGTAAAATAGATTTCCTTCAGAATGCAAACAGAGCAAGGTCTAACCTAACCTAACAGAACCTAACCTAACGTAACATAACCCCTATCACTTTTTGATTCCAGAAATGAAAACGATTTTTCCCTGTCTGTTATTTTATGATATATTACGTTTTTTATGTGAAAAATTATATTTCAAATTTGATGAAATTTGGGAGCTCTACGAGAAAGTTGATTTTTTCGAGGAGAACCTAACCTCAACCTAAGTGACTAACTCAATATAACCCATTTGACCATTTTCGGACCGAAAATGGAAAATAGATTTCCTTCAGAATGCAAACAGAGCAGTGGCTGAGCTAACCTAACCTAACATATCCCCTTTGACTATTTGATTCCAGAACTGAAAACGATCTTTCCCTACGAGAAAGTTGATTCTTTCGAGGAAAACCTAACCTAACCCATACCTAAATGACTAACTTAACATAACCCCTTTAACTATTTTCGGACCGAAAATCTATAATAGATTTCCATCAGAATGCAAACAGAGCAGTGTCTAACCTAACGTAACATAACCTAACCAAACCTTCAATACATAACCTAACCTAACGTAACATAACCCCTATCACTTCTTGATTCCAGAACTGAAAACAAATTTTCCCTGTTTGTTAGTTTATGATATATTACGTTTTTTATGTGAAAAATATATTCAAAATTTGATGAGTTTTCGCAATGGAAAATGCTGTCAGAGAGCATGTCACCAAATTTGGGAGCTCTACGAGAAAGTTGATTTTTTCGAGAAAAACCTAACCTAACCCTAACCTAAGTGACTAAACTAACATAACCCCTTTGACAATTTTCGGACCAGAAATGTAAAATAGATTTCCTTCAGAATGCAAACAGAGCAAGGTCCAACCTAACCTAACAGAACCTAACCTAACCTATCCTAACCTAACCCAATCTAACCTAACATAACCTAACCTAACGTAACATTACCCCTATCACTTTTTGATTCCAGAACTGAAAACGATTATCCCTGTCTGTTAGTTCATATTACGTTTTTTATGTGAAAAATTATATTTCAAATTTGATGAGATTTGATAGCTCTACGAGAAAGTTGATTTTTTCGAGGAGAACCTAACCTCAACCTAAGTGTCTAACTTAACATAACCCATTTGACCACTTTCGGACCGAAAATGGAAAATAGATTTCCTTCAGAATGCAAACAGAGCAGAGTGAAAACGATTTTTCCATTTCTGTCAGTTTTCGAAATATTACGTATTTCATGTGAAAAAATATATTCCAAATGTGATAAGTTTCCGCAATGAAGAATTCTGTCAGAGAGCTCGTCACCAAATTTGTGAGCTATACCAGAAAGTTAATTTTTTCGAGAAGAACTCAACCCAACATTAACCTAAATGACTAACCTAACATAACCCCTTTGACTATTTTCGGACCGGAAATGGAATATAGATTTCCTTCAAAATGCAAGCAGAACAGTGTTTCACGTGCAGATTCCAGAAATGAAAACGATTTTTTCCTACGAGAAAGTTGATTCTTTCGAGGAAAACCTAACCTAACCTAAATGACTAACTCAACATAACCCCTTTTACTATTTTCGTACCGAAAATGGTAAATAGATTTCCTTCAGATTGCAAACAGAGCAGTGTCTAACCTAACGTAACATAACCTAACCTAACCTTACTTAACTTAACCTAACCCAATCTAACCTGATATAACCTAACATAATATCTATCACTTTTTGATTCCAGAACTGAAAACGATTTTTCCCTGTCTGTTAGTTTTCGAGATAATACGCCATAATAACCAAACGTAACCCAACCTAACCTTATCTTACCTAACATTACTTAACATAACTCCTATCACTTTTTGATTCCAGAACTGAAAACGATTTTTTCCTGTCTGCTTGTTTTCGAGATATTACGGATTTCAAGTGGAAAAATATATTTGAAATTTGATGGGTTCTCGCAATAGAGAATGCTGTCAGAGAGCTTGTCACCAAATTTGGGAGCTCTACGAGAAAGTTGATTTTTTCGAGAAAAACCTAACCTCACCCTAACCTAAGTGACTAACCTAACATAACTCCTTTGACAATTTTCGGACCAAAAATGTAACATAGATTTACTTCAGAATGCAAACAGAGCAAGGTCTAACCTAACCTAACAGAACCTAACCTAACCTATCCTAACCTAACCTAACCTAATCTAACCTAACATAACCTAACGTAACGTAACTCCTATCACTTTTTGATTCCAGAACTGAAAACGATTTTTCCCTGTCTGTTAGTTTATATTACGTTTTTTATGTGAAAAATTATATTTCAAATTTGATGAGATTTGGGAGCTCTTCGAGAAAGTTGATTTTTTCGAGGAGAACCTTACCTCAACCTAAGTGACTAACCTAACATAACCCATTTGACCATTTCCGGACCGAAAATTGAAAAAAGAATTCCTTCAGAATGCAAACAGAGCAGTGTCTAACCCAACCTAACATAATCTAACCTAACATAACTTTCGGAACAATTTTCGCACCAAAAATGTAAAATAGATTTCCTTCAGAATGAGAACAGAGCAATGTCCAACCTAACCTAACATAATCTAACCTAACCTATCCCAACCTGACCTAATCTAACCTAATCATACCTAACATGACCTAACCTAACGTAACATAACCACTATCACTTTTCGATTCCAGAACTGAACGCGATTTTTCCCTGTCTGTTATTTTATGATATATTACGTTTTTATGTGAAAAAATATATTTCAAATTTGCTTTCGCAATGGAAAATGCCTTCAGAGGGCTCGTCACCAAATTTGGGAGCTCTACGAGAAAGTTGATTTTTCCGAGGAGAACCTAACCTAACCTCAACCTAAGTGACTAACTTAACATAACCCATTTGACTATTTTCGGACCGGAAATGAGAATAGATTTCCTTCAGAATGCAAACAGAGCTAACCTAATCTAACCTAACATATCCCCTTCGACTATTTGATTCCAGAAGTGATAACGATTTTTCCCTGTCGGTTAGTTTCCGAGATATTACGTTTTTATGTGAAAAATAATATTGCAAATTTGATGAGTTTCCGCGATGAAGAATGCTGTCATAGAGCTCGTCACCAAATTTGGGAGCTATACGAGAAAGTTGATTTTTTCGAGGAAAACCTAACCTAACATTAACCTAAGAGATTTACCTAACATAACCTCTGACTATTTTCGGACCGAAAATGGAATATAGATTTCCTTTGAAACGCGAGCAGAGCAGTGTCTCACGTGCAGATTCCAGAAATGAAAATGATTTTTTCCTGTCTGTTAGTTTTCGAGATATTACGTATTTTTTGTGAGAAAATATGTTTCGAATTTGATGAGTTTTCTCAATGGAGAATGCTGTCAGAAAGCTCGTCACCAAATTTGAGAGCTCTACGAGAAAGTTTATTCTTTCGAGGAAAACCTAACCTAACCTTAACCCAAGTGACTAACCTAACATAACCCCTTTGACAATTTTCGGACCAAAAATGTAAAATAGATTTCCTTCAGAATGCAAACAGAGCAAGGTCTAACCTAACCCAACAGAACCTAACCTAACGTAACATAACCCCTATCACTTTTTGATTCCAAAAATGAAAACGATTTTGCCCTGTCTGTTATTTCATGATATATTATGTTTTTTATGTGAAAATTTATATTTCAAATTTGATGAAATTTGGGAGCTCTACGAGAAAGTTGATTTTTTCGAGGAGAACCTAACCTCAACCTGAGTGACTAACTCAACATAACCCATTTGACCATTTTCGGACCGAAAATGGAAAATAGATTTCCTTCAGAATGCAAACAGAGCAGTGACTAAGCTAACCTAACGTAACATATCCCCTTTGACTATTTGATTCCAGAACTGAAAACGATTTTTCCCTGTCTGTTAGTTTCCGAGACATTACGTTTTTATGTGAAAAATGATATTTCAAATTTGATGAGTTTCCGCAATGGAGTATGCTGTCAGAGAGCTCGTCACCAAATTTGGGAGCTATACCAGAAAGTAAATTTTTTCGAGGAGAACCTAACCTAACATTAACCTGAGGGATTAACCTAACATGACGTCTGACTATTTTTGGACCGGAAATGGAATATAGATTTTCAATAAAATGCATGCAGAGCAGTGTCTTACGTGCAGATTCCAGAAATGAAAACGATTTTTCCCTACGAGAAAGTTGATTCTTTCGAGGAAAACCTAACCTAACCTTAACCTAAATGACTAACTTAACATAACCCCTTTAACTATTTTCGGACCGAAAATGGAAAATAGATTTCCTTCAGAATGCAAACAGAGCAGTGTTTAACCTAACGTAACATTACCTAACCTAACCTAACTTAACCTAACCCAATTTAAACTAACATAACCCCTATCACTTTTTGATTCCAGAACTGAAAATGATTCTTCCCTGTCTGTTAGTTTTCGAGATATTACGCATTTTATGTGAAAAAATATATTTCAAATTTGATGAGTTTTCGCAATGGAGAATGCTGTCAGAGAGCTCGTCACCAAATTTGGGAGCTCTACGAGAAAGTTGATTCTCTTTAGTAAAATCCAACGTAACCTTAACCTAAATGACTAACCTAACATAACCCTTTTGACTATTTTCGGACCGAAAATCTATAATAGATTTCCATCAGGATGCAAACAGAGCAGTGTCTAACCTAACGTAACATAACCTAACCAAACCTTCAATACATAATCTAACCTAACGTAACATAACCCCTATCACTTCCTGATTCCAGAACTGATAACAAATTTTCCCTGTCTGTTAGTTTATGATATATTACGTTTTTTATGTGAAAAATATATTTAAAATTTGATGAGTTTTCGCAATGGAAAATGCTGTCAGAGAGCTTGTCACTAAATTTGGAAGCTCTACAAGAAAGTTGATTTTTTCGAGAAAAACCTCCCCTTACCCTAACCTAAGTGACTAACCTCACATAACTTCTTTGACAATTTTCGGACCAAAAATGTAAAATAGATTTCCTTCAGAATGCAAACAGAGCAAGGTCTAACCTAGCCTAACAGAACCTAACCTAACCTAATCTAACTTTTTTTTTTTTTTTTTTTTTTTTTGGGGAAATCGCTTGACACCCCGGCCAGTCTGTCGATCAGCCGGGGTAGTGTCGGGCGCAACTCCGACTAAAACCCCCTCGGTTTCCCTGTGCTTGCTTTTGTCCCATCAGCCCGGCACTGTCTGTACGACATAATCCGCGGCAAGTAGGGAGTTTTGTTTTTCACTGTCTGCCCTCTTGTTGGTATGCTCTTTCTTCTGTTTCCTTTTGTTTCATGACACTACCTATGAAACTGGATATCCTGTTCCACTTCTCCTTGCTACTTATCATCTTATTTACTATTGTGCTTACCTCCAGATTATCCCCTATCTCAATCTCTAGTCTTGTTCTCTGGTTTAGCCATCTATCACACCTTATAACTGTGTGTTCGGGCGAATCTTCCATTCCGCAGTACACGCAATTTTCATCAGCTGCCTTTTTGATTCTATGAGTGTATTTCCTGAACGAACCGTGTCCTGTAAGGAATTGCGTGATGTAATAGTTAACCTGTCGGAATTGGCATTTTAGCCAGGGTTCAATGTCAGGTATAAGCCTCTTCGTCCACTGCTCTGTTCTACTATTCTCCTCCCACCTGCGTTGCCACTTTCTCATGGTGGCGTTCTTAACTTCCTCGATTACCCCTGAGTCTTCGTTTTTCCTGTCGTACAATTCTCCCCTTTCCTCTACTAGGAGGTCGATTGGGCAGATTCCGACATGAACATTATTATTACTACCCATGTGAAGCTCGTGGCTAGATCCATAATGTTTTTTAAGGCATCCACGGTGCTCCGGCCCTTTCTGAATCCATATTGGGTTCGTGCCACGGCACGTTTTTCTTCTAGCTCATCCTCCAGCCTCCTTTTTATAAGATGCTCGTATGTCTTGCCAAGAACGTCTATTAGGCACCCACATAGCAAAATTATATACCAAGTATGTGCTAAACATATTCCTAAACGCATAAGAATATTGAGATTATATCCCTAGCATATACACAGAATATGGTTACTATATGCTGAGAATATGCTAGGTATAATTTTTTGGCCAAAAGTAGTATATGCTACATATATGATTGAAATATATACCCTGAGTATATTCAAATATCCTCAGAATATACCTATATCACCAACATAGCATATGCTATATTTATGCTCAATATACCCTATATGTGCAAACTGGATATGTCCAAGATGAATATATATTTTGGTGAGGGACTTAAGGAGATGCAACATCATTATCCTTAAAGGTCCTAGTAGTTAGTTTCTTGGCATTTTCTGAAGCATGAATGCCATCCTTATTTATTTTCAAACAAAAGACATCAAATACTTTCAAAACATTTATGAAAAAATAGGAAATTCTCCTTCACATGTTATTGTTTTTTATCCTATTTCAGTGTCCTGGGAACGCTGCAGATTTTGGGACCTAAAAATATAATGGATTAGAACAATATACCGGGTGTCCCGGTATACATGTTACAATGGAAAATTTCATTTATTTGAAATAATAAAAATTTAAAATTCTGAACAATCAATATAGATAAATATACATATTGCTTTGAGCAATGTAAATATCGGAAATCACTTCTGGTTTATGAGATATTCCATTGGAACATGTAGGTATACTGGGACAGTGGTAGGGTCCAAAATACAAAACCCACCTCATCTCAGTTTTCTTTAATCCATTTTTAATCCGTTCTCTAGCTTTAGCTAACCATCTCTTCATTTCTTGGATAATTTCATCTTCACAGGCATTTTCTGTTCTCTTATTACTGAACAGCATCTATAATAGATA
Source organism: Zygogramma bicolorata (assembly GCA_032362365.1). Classification (NCBI taxonomy): domain Eukaryota; kingdom Metazoa; phylum Arthropoda; class Insecta; order Coleoptera; family Chrysomelidae; genus Zygogramma; species Zygogramma bicolorata. The sequence goes on along the minus strand of JAVJAQ010002653.1, from coordinate 1,736,409 downwards.
TACAAGATATTATTCTATGAATAAAAAAAGCCGTGAAGAAAGCTTACCCTAACCTAACTTTTTTATCGATAACTTCCCCACACTTCACTATCGGTATCGAATATGCTTAATCCACAATAGAGAACACTGAACACACACTGATAAAATATCTTCTTTAAAAATAAACAATTTAACTGGTAAACTGATTGTAGATAACATTCAATTTCAACAGGAACAAAGAACAAGAAGCTTGGAAAATGGAAGCTTAGCTTGCGACTTGCCACGCACGCATGCATGCAGTGCTGCCAGAAAGATTTTAACGGAGTACCAACATTTGGGATTCCAACCTAGCCAGTTTGTAATAAAAGTCAAGTTGAAAATATATTAGAATGTGATATAGATTCTAAAAAGTAAGGTTACGGGGTTGATTTGAGTGGTTAGTTCACAAAAATGTAAATGTTGAATTGTTATGTACGTATTTTTTAAAACAAATATTCTTTGAAGAATATACGGGAATGTGTCCCAAGATCCCTAGAATATGCTACAATATTCCTAGACAGATATGATGAAAAGAACATTCATAGCAGTAAAGTACTTATGCTGGGAATATACTAGGGATATTATTTGGGGAATATGAGTTGAAACATATCCTCAGCATGTGCTCGAGTTATGAATATGCTTTTGATTGCTATGTGGGCATATGGTTCTGTACTTCCTTTCCCCCTCGTTATCATTTCCCTTGGGAATCAGTATAACTTTTGCTTTCCTCCAGACGTCTGGGAAGAGCTGCCCCCTCGCTAGTTCATTAAGTAAGCTTAGTATCTTTTCTGGCTGGCATTTGATAGCGAGCTTAATTATTTCTGGGATAATACCGTCAGGCCCCGGGGATTTCCTATTTTTTATTTTTCTTGCCGCCTCGTCCAATTCCTCTCTTGTGAAAGGACGATAATCTTCGGTGGTCTTGTATTCATATCTTGCCTCTTCACCGGCTTGGGGGAAAAGTTCCCGAACTATTTCCTTCTTTCTGTCGCTACTCAATTCATATTTGGCTCCTGGGTGCTTGAGCTCTCTGGTTAAAATTTTATAACCCTGGCCAAAAATGTCCCTGTCTAGGTCCTGACATAGTGTCCTCCAATGTTCCCCTTTGGAGCCATTTATGGCTTTTTTGTATTATTTTTTTTCCTCCTTGTATACCTCTTCTAGTTGCCGTATTGCCAGTTCGTCCCTATTCCTGGCTCCTCTCCGTCTTTTGAGCAGCCTTCTGGCGGTGTTTAGTCTCGTCCTGGTTTGAGCAAGGATTTGATTCCACCAGTATGGTTGTTGCCCGTTCGTGGATTTCTTGTGATGTTCCAGACTTGTCCTTTGTGCCACTTTTATACATTTAATCATTGCCTCCATGTCCCGCTCGTCCTCGCGTGTTAAGATCTCAAGGGTGTCCTTAAAGACCCTCATGTATTGTGGTGTGCCCTCTTGGTTCCCTGTTCTTATGCTTAATTTTTTGGTCTTTGACTTCGAAGAGGATATGGTTGTGCAAGCTAAGGGTCTCTTCTTCTGATACCTCCCAGTTTTTAATGTCGCTTGCCATATCTTCCGTCGACAAGGTTACGTCTATATTCGACCTGCTCGCTCCTCTCTGGAAGGTTGGTATGCCACCGTTGTTGTGTACTACGAGGTTCAGGGTTGCAATCCACTCTGCCCAGTGCTCCCCTTTGGCGTTTGTTACTGGTGCTCCCCACATCGGTGACGCTGCGTTGATATCTCCCATGATGATCGCCCTTTTTTTCTTATTTCTAACAGTGTTCATTATTTCGTCTGCTCTATTCTTATATGTTTCCATGGTGGTATTCGGAGAGAGGTAACACGCTACTATCATGTAGGCCTTGAATTGGATTATTACGTATCCGTCACACGCGCTTGTTGTCTCTATTCCTATGTCTTCATTCAGGCATTCAACTGCCACGTCCTTACTCCTGTCTGTTATCCATTCAGATGCTGCGGCAATTTTCTTGTTTGGCTCTGCCACCACTAGTAAGTCTATCTTCCTTTCCTTACATGCTAGGAGGGCTACATCATGTGCATCCCTCGCCCTCCCTAAGATTGTTTGGAGTACTCGCATTATTTGTTGCGAGCTCCCCATCTATCTCTTTCGTTTTTTATCAACTCTCTGTACGCAGGACAGGCCATCGAGTCCCTCTTCTCTACAGGTTGAGCATCTTGTCTTCCCTTTACACTCCTTGACCCTATGCCCTTTGTCGTTGCACCGCAAGCAGGTGTCTTCCTTATTCGGTCCATTACAATCCGTCGTTCTGTGTCCAAATTCCAGGCATCTGAAGCACCTTACAATGTTTATCTTCCTGTCAATTCTGCACGAGACCCATCCGATTTTAATTCTTTCCTCCGTCAGGAAAAGATGTTCGGCAGCCCTATTTATCCCTATCTCAGCTGTTTGTGTCCCGTTCCTTGCATTTTTTAGTTCGATGATCCTAACATGCTCCTCTTGGATGCCCTTCCTGTCTTTCACAATATCCGCGAACCTAACCTAACCTAATCTAACCTAACATAACCTAACCTAACGTAACATAACCCCTATCACTTTTTGATTCCAGAACTGAAAACGATTTTTCCCTGTCTGATAGTTTATATTACGTTTTTTATGTGGAAAATTATATTTCAAATTTGATGAGATTTGGGAGCTCTACGAGAAAGTTGATTTTTTCGAGGAGAACCTAACCTCAACCTAAGTGTCTAACTTAACATAACCCATTTGACCACTTTCGGACCGAAAATGGAAAATAGATTTCCTTCAGAATGCAAACAGAGCAGTGGCTGAGCTAACCTAACAATTCCCCTTTGACTATTTGATTCCAGAACTGAAAACGATTTTTCCCTGTCTGTTAGTTTCCGAGATATGACGTTTTTATGTGAAAAATTGTATTTCAAATTTGATGAGTTTCCGCAATGGAGAATGCTGTCAGAGAGCTCGTCACCAAATTTGGGAGCTATACCAGAAAGTTAATTTTCTCGAGGAGAACCCAACCTAACATTAACCTAAGGAATTAACCTAACATGACCTCTGACTATTTTCGGACCGAAAATGGAATATAGATTTCCTTTAAAATGCAAGCAGAGCAGTGTCTCACGTGCAGAATCCAGGAATGAAAACGATTTTTCCCTACGAGAAAGTTGATTCTTTCGAGGAAAACCTAACCTAACTCTAACCTAAATGACTAACTTAACATAACCCCTTTAACTATTTTCGGACCGAAAAGGAAAAATTGATTTCCTTCAGTATGCAAACAGAGCAGTGTCTGACCTAACGTAACATAACCTAACCCAACATAACTTAACTTTTTTTTTTTTGGTAGGGTGGGAAACGCATCATGCGCGCTGGCCGCTTAGGTCTGTCTATCACGAGCCAAAAGTGCCGGACTCTTACCGGCTAAAAACCACCCCTTGCCCTCTCTCATACCTGGAAGTGTACGCACGTACTTCACATCAGGTATGAGCGGCATATCTCATTTGTCGGTACAATTTTGTCTGTGTGTTGCTGTCGATGGCTTGCTGTGTTTTATTTCATCTTTCCCAGTGTCTCCTCTCTTCCTCCTCTTTCCTTTTCATGACGTTCTTCAGGAAGATTTCCCCCTTTTTTCAGGAATGTTTGTTATTCAGCATTTTGTGGATTAGGTTATCCGGTGTAATAGTATCGTCCAGGTCGATGTTCAGTTGGAGCCTTTCCCTAGCCCATCTATGACAATGAAAGACAGTGTGTTCAGGGTCATCTCTTTTCCCGCAGTATATGCATAGGTCATCTGGTGTCCTACCTATTTTGTGGGTAAACGATCTGAAGGAACCATGTCCTGTCAGTACCTGTGTCAGGAAATAATTCGTTGTCCTGAAAGCACAGATTACCCGTGGTTTCACGTCCGGTATCAGGCGTTTCATCCATTGCGCCTTCTCAGTTTGTGTGGTCCACTTTGTCTGCCATTGAGCTATTGTTTCTGCTCGTTCCCCTTTCTTCTGTTCCTCCGTGATATTGTAGTGTTCTGCCATTCGTACCCGCTCATCTACAAGTAGGTCCATCGGGGGTATTCCCGCGACTACTGATACTGCTTCGGCCGAGACAGTTTTGTATGAAGAAGACACTCGCAGAAGGATCCTCCTTTGTGCGGAGATGACCATTTTGCGGTATCTTCCTACTCTCATGACTGGCTTCCAGACCGGTGCAGCGTACAGTATTGTTGACTGTACCGCTCCATACATCAACCGCCTCTTATGGTAGCCTGGCCCTCTGATATTTGGGGGTAATTTGGCTAGTGCTGCGCTTTGTCTCTCAGCCTTTTGGCAAGCTTTCCTGACCTGCTCTTTGTAGATGAGTTTATCATCGAGCCACACCCCAAGGTACTTGACGTACTTCTTGGGTGTGACCTGTGCTCCTGCGAAGGTATATGTGATGTCATTCCTCTTCCTAGGACCTCTCAAGATTATTGCCTCTGTTTTTTGAGGTGCAACTGTGAGTTTGTTCTCAGTCATCCACCTATGTATTTTATCCAATGCCTCGTTTGCTCTTTGGATGAGGTCAGCCTTTCGTTTAGCAGTAACTGTCCGAGCAAGGTCATCCGCGTAAGCCACCGTGTTGCATCCCTCCGGGAGTTCCAGCTGGAGTACTCCATCATAGAGGATATTCCACAGCGTGGGTCCGAGAACGGATCCCTGTGGGACTCCCTGTGTTAGCTCCTGTCTATAATTTCTGCTCGTGATTTCCCTTTCCTGCAGGTAGTTTGCAATTATATTTTGTAGATATCTGCTGACTTCCAAATCAGCGATATTTGCTTTGATTATGCTCCAACTAGCCGTGTTGAAAGCGTTCTTTATATCAATGAAGATAGCAGATCCCCATGTGTCTCTAGGCTCTGTCACTAGGCGTAGTACCCGTTGTATAGCCTGTGGCGCCGATCTTCTAGGGCGGAATCCAAATTGATTTCTAAAGATGGCTTCTCTTTCCTCCAGTTCCGCTTCAAGTCTCGCCTCGATCAATTGCTCGAGCAGCTTGCCTAGGGAGTCTAATGAGCATATGGGCCTATACTTCACTACAGCGCCAGCTGTATCTCCTTTTGGGATGAGCACAGTTCTTGCTATCTTCCATGCTTTCGGAAAAGAAGCGGTCCCGGGTAAATTGTTCAGGATCCGTAGCATGTTTGCCGGTATCGTCCGAACAGCTAGCTTTATCGTTTCCGGCATTATGCCGTCGGGTCCAGTGGATTTTTTGTTTTTTAGTCTGTCTGTAGCTCTACCTAGTTCTTCTATTGTGAATGGATTGTGGTTCTGGGGTTCCTCTTGTGGCGTTGGGGCTTCCTCGTCACAGTTTGGGATTAACTCCATGAGTATTTCCGCTTCCCGTATTGGGCTCATATTGTACGGTGGTCTAGATATACCTAATTGTTTGACTGCAATTTGGTAGCCCTGTCCCCAGGGGTCTTCCTCAAGGGCGTCGCAAAGGACCTTCCAGCATTCTCTCTGGGAACGGTTGATTTCGCGCTTCAGAGCACGCCTTGCGTTTTTATATAGCTCCTCCCTGTTCCTTATATCCGCTGGATCTGCTTGTCTTCCCCTCGCCCTTGTTAGTCCTCTTCTGGCTGTGTTACATTCGGTCCTGAGGCTTGCTATGTGGTCATTCCACCAGACAGGCTCCTCCTTTGCACCTTCTCGTGCGCCATTGCTCGTCGCCAGCTTCTGCGCGTCATGTAATATGGTGTTCAAATTTTCCAGGTTGGTGATGCTATTATCGAGCATTCGGAGCGTTGTTATCGGGATATCCCTTTTTATTTCATGTTTCACGTATGCTTCCTTCCTTCTAGCCTTGCCTGGTAAATTAATCTTGAAGTGAATATGTCTATGTAGGCTCATGCTCTCCCCTGTAGACACTTGCCAGTCGGTCACATTGTTTGCCGTTCCTGGCGTTGACAGCGTTATATCGATAATGGAGTTCTATACGCCTCTCACAAAGGTTGGAGTGTCACCGTTATTTTCAACGCTGAGGTTCAAGGACTGCACCCATTCTACAAGATGTTCACCTCTTCTGTCAGTGGTATTCGAGCTCCATAGTGCCGATTTAGCGTTGAAATCTCCGGCGATTATGGCTTCCTTTCCATTTTACCTAACGTGGTCCATTACGCCGTCTACGTAGTTTTCGTATGTCCTCAGATCAACGTTTGGGGAGATGTAACTCACCAATGGACCAATCTCCGAGGGTCAAACATATAAATCCATTTGCACTCACGTGCCCCGTTACTCCACACATTTTGTTCCTGCACCACGTTGTAGTGTTTTTATTATTATCTGTTAACCATCTCGAATCCTTACTCACTACAGCGATGTTCGGCTCCTGTACTAGTATCAGGTCAACGTCATTTTCCGCTGCTACTTTCTGTATGATATGATGTGCGTTTCGTCTTCTATCCGCGTTTATTTGTAGGACTTTTAGCGGTATCGTAAGGCGAGAAAGGGGGACCTACATATCCATTATGTTCCTGAGATCACCAATGGATTCTATGGATTCATTTATCTCTTTGTCAGCAATATGATCAGGGTCGACATGTCCTAGTGCTTCTACTGTCTGTTCTGGGCACTCTTCGTTCTCGAGCTCAGGATCCTGTAAGGGTTTTCGGGAAAAGTTCTTCGTTCTTCGCATCCTTTCTTCCTTTCTCGCGCCTCTGAGTGCGTGCTTGAAGGCTAGGCACTTGGACGTCCCCATTCTGTGTCCCTCGTCGTCGCAAACCGGACAATATTCATTATTTTCACACTCACTCGCGCTGTGCCCTTCCTGTCCGCATTTATAGCAGTGCGTCGTTCTGTCGGGGCCTTCACATTTTTCCTTCAAGTGGCTGTATGACCAGCACTTCGTGCACCTGTTCACCCTGAGTCTGGTTTCTACCCTACATCTCGCCAGGCCAACCTTCAAGTGTCCCTCTGTTAGTACATAACTTAACCTAACCTAACATAACCCCTATCACTTATTGATTTCAGAACTGAAAACGATTTTTCCCTGTCTGTTAGTTTTCGAGATATCACGCATTTTATGTAAAAAAATATATTTCAAATTTGATGAGTTTTCGCAATGGAGAATGCTGTCAGAGAGCTCGTCACCAAATTTGGGAGCTCTACGAGAAAGTTAATTTTTTCGAGAAGAACCTAACCCAACATTAACCCAAATGACTAACCTAACGTAACCCCTTTGCCTATTTTCGGACCGGAAATGAAATATAGATTACCTTCAAAATGCAAGCAGAGCAGTGTCTCACGTGCAGATTCCAGAAATGAAAACGATTTTTCCCTACGAGAAAGTTGATTCTTTCGAGGAAAACCTAACCTAACCTTAACCTAAATGACTGACTTAACATAACCCCTTTAACTATTTTCGGACCGAAAATGGAAAATAGATTTCCTTCAGAATGCAAACAGAGCAGTGTCTAACCTAACGTAACATAACCTAACCTAACTTAACTTAACCTGACCCAATCCAACCTAATTTAACCTGACATAACATCTATCACTTTTTGATTCCAGAACTGAAAACGATTTTTCCCTGTCTGTTAGTTTTCGAGATATCACGCATTTTATGTGAAAAAATATATTTCAAATTTAATGAGTTTTCGCAATGGAGAATGCTGTCAGAGAGCTCGTCACCAAATTTGGGAGCTTTACGAGAAAGTTGATTTTTTTTAGGAAAATCCAACCTAACCTCAACCTAAATGACTAACCTAACATAACTCCTTTGACTATTTTCGGACCGAAAATCTATAATAGATTTCCATCAGAATGCAAACAGAGCAGTGTCTAACCTAACGTAACATAACCTAACGTAACATAACCTAACGTAACATAACCTAACGTAACATAACCTAACGTAACATACAATACATAACCTAACCTAACGTAACATAACCCCTATCACTTTTTGATTCCAGAACTGAAAACGAATTATCCCTGTCTGTTAGTTTATGATATGAGCAGAGCAGTGTCTCACGTGCAGATTCCAGAAATGAAAACGATTTTTCCATTTCTGTTAGTTCTCGAGAAATAACGTATTTTATGTGAAAAAATATATTTTAAATTTGATGAGTTTTTTCAATGGAGAATGCTGTCAGAAAGCTCGTCACCAAATTTGGGAGCTCTACGAGAAAGTTGATTCTTTCGAGGAAAACCTAACCTTACATTAACCTGAAGGGTTAACCTAACATAACCTCTGACCATTTTCGGACCGAAAATGGAAAATAGATTTCCTTCAGAATGCAAACAGAGCAGCATCTAACCTAACCTAACCTAATCTAACCTAACATTACTCAACATAACCCCTATCACTTTTTGATTCCAGAACTGAAAACGATTTTTCCCTGTCTGCTTGTTTTCGAGATATTACGGATTTTAAGTGAAAAAATATATTTAAAATTTGATGAGTTTTCGCAATAGAGAATGCTGTCAGAGAGCTTGTCACCAAATTTGGGAGCTCTACGAGAAAGTTGATTTTTTCGAGAAAAACCTAACCTCACCCTAACCTAAGTGACTAACCTAACATAACTCCTTTGACAATTTTCGGACCAAAAATGTAAAATAGATTAACTTCAGAATGCAAACAGAGCAAGGTCTGACCTAACCTAACAGAACCTAACCTAACCTATCCTAACCTAACCTAACCTAATCTAACCTAACATAACCTAACCTAACGTAACGTAAACCCTATCACTTTTTGATTCCAGAATTGAAAACGATTTCTCCCTGTCTGTTAGTTTATATTACGTTTTTTATGTGGAAAATTATATTTCAAATTTGATGAGATTTGGGAGCTCTACGAGAAAGTTGATTTTTTCGAGGAGAACCTAACCTCAACCTAAGTGACTAACTTAACATAACCCATTTGACCATTTTCGGACCGAAAATGGAAAATAGATTTCCTTCAGAATGCAAACAGAGCAGTGGCTGAGCTAACCTAACAATTCCCCTTTGACTATTTGATTCCAGAACTGAAAACGATTTTTCCCTGTCTGTTAGTTTTCGAGATATGACGTTTTTATGTGAAAAATTGTATTTCAAATTTGATGAGTTTCCGCAATGGAGAATGCTGTCAGAGAGCTCGTCAGCAAATTTGGGAGCTATACCAGAAAGTTAATTTTCTCGAGGAGAACCCAACCTAACATTAACCTAAGGGATTAACCTAACATGACCTCTGACTATTTTCGGACCGAAAATGGAATATAGATTTTCTTTAAAATGCATGCAGAGCAGTGTCTCACGTGCAGAATCCAGGAATGGATTTTTCCCTACGAGAAAGTTGATTCTTTCGAGGAAAACCTAACCTAACTTTAACCTAAATGACTAACTTAACATAACCCCTTTAACTATTTTCGGACTGAAAAGGGAAAATTGATTTCCTTCAGAATGCAAACAGAGCAGTGAGTGTCTAACCTAACGTAACATAACCTAACCCAACATAACTTAACTTTTTTTTTTGGTAGGGTGGAAAACGCATCATGCGCGCTGGCCGCTTAGGTCTGTCTATCACGAGCCAACAGTGCCGGACTCTTACCGGCTAAAAACCACCCCTTGCCCTCTCTCATACCTGGAAGTGTACGCACGTACTTCACATCAGGTATGAGCGGCATATCTCATTTGTCGGTACAATTCTGTCTGTGTGTTGCTGTCGATGGCTTGCTGTGTTTTATTTCATCTTTTTCTGTGTCTCCTCTCTTCCTCCTCTTTCCTTTTCATGACGTTCCTCAGGAAGATTTCCCCCTTTTTCCAGGAATGTTTGTTATCCAGCATTTTGTGGATTAGGTTATCCGGTGTAATAGTATCGTCCAGGTCGATGTTCGGTTGGAGCCTTTCCCTAGCCCATCTATGACAATGAAAGACAGTGTGTTCAGGGTCATCTCTTTTCCCGCAGTATATGCATAGGTCATCTGGTGTCCTACCTATTTTGTGGGTAAACGATCTAAAGGAACCATGTCCTGTCAGTACCTGTGTCAGGAAATAATTCGTTGTCCTGAAAGCACAGATTACCCATGGTTTCACGTCCGGTATCAGGCGTTTCATCCATTGCGCCTTCTCAGTTTGTGTGGTGTACCTTGTCTGCCATTGAGCTATTGTTTCTGCTCGTTTCCCTTTCTTCTGTTCCTCCGTGATATTGTAGTGTTCGGCCATTCGTACCCGCTCATCTACAAGTAGGTCCATCGGGGGTATACCCGCGACTACTGATACTGCTTCGGCCGAGACAGTTTTGTATGAAGAAGACACTCGCAGAAGGATCCTCCTTTGTGCGGAGATGACCATTTTGCGGTATATTTCTACTCTCATGGCTGGCTTCCAGACCGGTGCAGCGTACAGTATTGTTGACTGTACCGCTCCATACATCAACCGCCTCTTATGGTAGCCTGGCCCTCTGATATTTGGGGGTAATTTGGCTAGTGCTGCACTTTGTCTCTCAGCCTTTTGGCAAGCTTTCCTGACCTGCTCTTTGTAGATGAGTTTATCATCGAGCCACACCCCAAGGTACTTGACGTACTTCTTGGGTGTGACCTGTGCTCCTGCGAAGGTATATGTGATGTCATCCCTCTTCCTAGGACCTCTCAAGATTATTGCCTCTGTTTTTTGAGGTGCAACTGTGAGTTTGTTCTCAGTCATCCACCTTTGTATTTTATCCAATGCCTCGTTTGCTCTTTGGATGAGGTCAGCCTTTCGTTTAGCAGTAACTGTCCGAGCAAGGTCATCCGCGTAAGCCACCGTGTTGCATCCCTCCGGGAGTTCCAGCTGGAGTACTCCATCATAGAGGATATTCCACAGCGTGGGTCCGAGAACGGATCCCTGTGGGACTCCCTGTGTTAGCTCCTGTCTATAATCTCTGCTCGTGATTTCCCTTTCCTGCAGGTAGTTTGCAATTATATTTTGTAGATATCTGCTGACTTCCATATCAGCGAGATTTGCTTTGATTATGCTCCAACTAGCCGTGTTGAAAGCGTTCTTTATATCAATGAAGATAGCAGATCCCCATGTGTCTCTAGGCTCTGTCACTAGGCGTAGTACCCGTTGTATAGCCTGTGGCGCCGATCTTCTAGGGCGGAATCCAAATTGATTTCTAAAGATGGCTTCTCTTTCCTCCAGTTCCGCTTCAAATCTCGCCTCGATCAATTGCTCGAGCAGCTTGCCTAGGGAGTCTAATAAGCATATGGGCCTATACTTCACTACAGCGCCAGCAGTATCTCCTTTTGGGATGAGCACAGTTCTTGCTATCTTCCATGCTTTCGGAAAAGAAACGGTCCCGGGTAAATTGTTCAGGATCCGTAGCATGTTTTCCGGTATCGTCCGAACAGCTAGCTTTATCGTTTCCGGCATTATGCCGACGGGTCCAGTGGATTTTTTGTTTTTTAGTCTGTCTGCAGCTCTACCTAGTTCTTCTATTGTGAATGGATTGTGGTTCTGGGGTTCCTCTTGTGGCGTTGGGGCTTCCTCGTCACAGTTTGGGAATAACTCCATGAGTATTTCCGTTTCCCGTATTGGGCTCATATTGTACGGTGGTCTAGATATACCTAATTGTTTGACTGCAATTTGGTAGCCCTGTCCCCAGAGGTCTTCCTCAAGGGCGTCGCAAAGGACCTTCCAGCATTCTCTCTGGGAACGGTTGATTTCGCGCTTCAGAGCACGCCTTGCGTTTTTATATAGCTCCTCCCTGTTCCTTATATCCGCTGGATCTGCTTGTCTTCCCCTCGCCCTTGTTAGTCCTCTTCTGGCTGTGTTACATTCGGTCCTGAGGCTTGCTATGTGGTCATTCCACCAGACAGGCTCCTCCTTTGCACCTTCTCGTGCGCCATTGCTCGTCGCCAGCTTCTGCGCGTCATGTAATATGGTGTTCAAATTTTCCAGGTTGGTGATGCTATTATCGAGCATTCGGAGCGTTGTTATCGGGATATCCCTTTTTATTTCATGTTTCACGTATGCTTCCTTCCTTCTAGCCTTGCCTGGTAAGTTAATCTTGAAGTGAATATGTCTATGTAGGCTCATGCTCTCCCCTGTAGACACTTGCCAGTCGGACACATTGTTTGCCGTTCCTGGCGTTGACAGCGTTATATCGATAATGGAGTTCTATGCGCCTCTCACAAAGGTTGGAGTGTCACCGTTATTTTCAACGCTGAGGTTCAAGGACTGCACCCATTCTACAAGATGTTCACCTCTTCTGTCAGTGGTATTCGAGCTCCATAGTGCCGATTTAGCGTTGAAATCTCCGGCGATTATGGCTTCCTTTCCATTTTACCTAACGTGGTCCATTACGCCGTCTACGTAGTTTTCGTATGTCCTCAGATCAACGTTTGGGGAGATGTAACTCACCAATGGACCAATCTCCGAGGGTCAAACATATAAATCCATTTGCACTCACGTGCCCCGTTACTCCACACATTTTGTTCCTGCACCACGTTGTAGTGTTTTTATTATTATCTGTTAACCATCTCGAATCCTTACTCACTACAGCGATGTTCGGCTCCTGTACTAGTATCAGGTCAACGTCATTTTCCGCTGCCACTTTCTGTATGATATGATGTGCGTTTCGTCTTCTATCCGCGTTTATTTGTAGGACTTTTAGCGGTATCGTAAGGCGAGGAAGGGAGACCTACATATCCATGATGTTCCTGAGATCACCAATGGATTCTATGGATTCATTTATCTCTTTGTCAGCAATATGATCAGGGTCGACATGTCCTAGTGCTTCTACTGTCTGTTCTGGGCACTCTTCTTTCTCGAGCTCAGGATCCTGTAAGGGTTTTCGGGAAAAGTTCTTCGTTCTTCGCATCCTTTTTTCCTTTCTCGCGCCTCTGAGTGCGTGCTTGAAGGCTAGGCACTTGGACGTCCCCATTCTGTGTCCCTCGTCGTCGCAAACCGGACAATATTCATTATTTTCACACTCACTCGCGCTGTGCCCTTCCTGTCCGCATTTATAGCAGTGCGTCGTTCTGTCGGGGCCTTCACATTTTTCCTTCAAGTAACTGTATGACCAGCACTTCGTGCACCTGTTCACCCTCAGTCTGGTTTCTACCCTACATCTCGCCAGGCCAACCTTCAAGTGTCCCTCTGTTAGTACATAACTTAACCTAACCTAACATAACCCCTATCACTTATTGATTCCAGAACTGAAAACGATTTTTCCCTGTCTGATAGTTTTCGAGATATTACGCATTTTATGTGAAAAAATATATTTCAAATTTAATGAGTTTTCGCAATGGAGAATGCTGTCAGAGAGCTCGTCACCAAATTTGGGAGCTCTACGAGAAAGTTGATTCTTTTTAGGAAAATCCAACCTAACCTCAACCGGAATGACTAGCCTAACATAACCCCTTTGACTATTTTCGGACCGAACATCTATAATAGATTCCCATCAGAATGCAAACAGAGCAGTGTCTAACCTAACGTAACATAACCTAACCTAACCTACAATACATAACCTAACCAAACGTAACATAACCCCTATCACTTTTTGATTCCAGAACTGAAAACGAATTTTCTCTGTCTGTTAGTTTATGATATATTACGTTTTTTATGTGAAAAATATATTTCAAATTTGATGAGTTTTCGCAATGGAAAATGCTGTCAGAGCGCTCGTCACCAAATTTGGGAGCTCTAAGGGAAAGTTTTGAGGAGAGCCTAACCTAACCTTAACCTAAGTGATTAACTTAACATTACCCATTCGAATTTTTTCGGGTGGAAATGGAAAATAGATTTCCTTCAGAATGCGAACAGAGCCAGCCTAACCTAACCCAACATATTCCCTTTGACTATTTGATACCAGAATTGAAAATGATTTCAAATTTGATGAGTTTCCGCAATGGAGAATGCTGTTAGAGAGCTCGTCACCAAATTTGGGAGCTATACGAGAAAGTTGATTTTTCCGAGGAAAACCTAACCTAACATTAACCTAAGGGGCTAACCTAACATAACCACTGACTATTTTCGGACCGATAATGGATAATAGATTCCCTTTAAAATGCAAGCAGAGCAGTGTCTGACGTGCAGATTCCAGAAATGAAAACGATTTTTCCATTTCTGTTAGTTTTCGAGATATTACGTATTTCATGTGGAAAAATATATTTCAAATTTGATAAGTTTCCGCAGTGGAGAATGCTGTCAGAGAGCTCGTCGCCAAATTTGGGAGCTATACCAGAAAGTTAATTTTTTCGAGAAGAACCTAACCCAACATTAACCCAAATGACTAACCTAACATAACCCCTTTGACTATTTTCGGACCGGAAATGGAATATAGATTTCCATCAGAATGCGAGCAGAGCAGTGTCTAACCTAACGTAACATAACCTAACCTAACCTACAATACATATCCTAACCTAACGTAACATAACCCCTATCACTTTCTGATTCCAGAACTGAAAACGAATTTTCCCTGTCTGTTAGTTTTTGATATATTACGTTCTCTATGTGAAAGATATATTTCAAATTTGATGAGTTTTCGCAATGGAAAATGCTGTCAGAGAGCTAGTCACCGAATTTGGGAGCTCTACGGGAAAGTTTCGAGGAGAGCCTAAACTAACCTTAACCTAAGTGACTAACTTAACATAACTCATTCGACTATTTTCGGGCCGAAAATGGAAAATAGATTTCCTTCAGAATGCAAACAGAGCCAACCCAACCTAACCCAACATATCCCCTTTGACTATTTGATACCAGAACTGAAACTAATTTCAAATTTGATGAGTTTTCGCAATGGAGAATGCTGTTAGAGAGCTCGTCACCAAATTTGGGAGCTATACGAGAAACTTGATTTTTTCGAGGAAAACCTAACCTAACATTAACCTGGAGAGTTAACCTAACATAACCTCTGACTATTTTCGGACCGAAAGTGGAAAATATATTTCCTTTTAAATGCAAGCCGAACAGTGTCTCAAATGCAGATTCCATTTCTGTTAGTTTTCGAGATATTACGTATTTTATGTGAAAAATATATTTCAAATCTGATAAGTTTTTTCAATGGAGAAGGCTGTCAGAAAGCTCGTCACCAAATTTGGGAGCTCTACGAGAAAGTTGATTCTGTCGAGGAAAACCTAACCTAACCTCAACCTAAATGACTAACCTAACATAACTCCTTGACCATTTTCGCACCGAAAATGGGAAATAGATTCCCTTCAGAATGCAAACAGAGCAGCATCTAACCAAACGTAAAATAACCTATCCTAACCTAACCTAACCTTATCTAACCTAACATTACTTAACATAACCCCTATCACTTTTTGATTCCAGAACTGAAAACGATTTTACCCTGTCTGCTTGTTTTCGAGATATTACGGATTTCAAGTGAAAAAATATATTTGAAATTTGATGAGTTTTCGCAATGGAGAATGCTGTCAGAGAGCTTGTCACCTAATTTGGGAGCTCTACGAGAAAGTTGATTTTTTCGAGAAAAACCTAACCTTACCCTGACCTAAGTGACTAACCTAACATAACCCCTTTGACAATTTTCGGACCAAGAATGTAAAATAGATTTCCTTCAGAATGCAAACAGAGCAAGGTCTAACCTAACCTAACAGAACCTAACCCAACCTATCCTAACCTAACCTAACCTAATCTAACTTCCCTGTCTGTTAGTTTTTGATATATTACGTTTTTTATGTGAAAGATATATTTCAAATTTGATGAGTTTTCGCAATGGAAAATGCTGTCAGAGAGCTAGTCACCGAATTTGGGAGCTCTACGGAAAAGTTTCAAGGAGAGCCTAACCTAACCTTAACCTTAGTGACTAACTTAACATAACTCATTCGACAATTTTCGGGCCGAAAATGGAAAACAGATTTCCTTCAGAATGCAAACAGAGCCAACCTAACCTAACCCAACATATCCCCTTTGACTATTTGATAGCAGAACTGAAAATGATTTCAAATTTGATGAGTTTCCGCAATGGAGAATGCTGTTAGAGAGCTCGTCACCAAATTTGGGAGCTATACGAGAAAGTTTATTTTTTCGAGGTAAACCTAACCTAACATTAACCTGAAGGGTTAACCTAACATAACCTCTGACTATTTTCGGACCGAAACTGGATAACAGATTTCCTTAAAAATGCAAGCAGAGCAGTGTCTCACGTGCAGATTCCAGAAATGAAAACGATTTTTCCATTTCTGTTAGTTTTCGAGAAATTACGCATTTTATGTGAAAAAATATATTTCGAATTTGATGAGTTTCTTCAATGGAGAATGCTGTCAGAAAGTTCGTCACCAAATTTGGGAGCTCTACGAGAAAGTTGATTCTTTCGAGGAAAACCTAACCTAACATTAACCTGAAGGGTTAACCTAACATGACCCCTTTGACCATTTTCGGACCGAAAATAGAAAATAAATATCCTCTGAAATGCAAACAGAGCAGTATCTAACCTAACCTAACCCTAATCTAACCTAACATTACTCCACCTAACCTAACCCCTATCACTTTTTGATTCCAGAACTGAAAACGATTTTTCCCTGTCTGCTTGTTTTCGAGATATTACGGATTTTAAGTGAAAGAATATATTTAAAATCTGATGAGTTTTCGCAATGGAGAATGCTGTCAGAGAGCTCGTCACCAAATTTGGGAGCTCTACGAGAAAGTTGTTTTTTTCGAGGAAAACCTAACCTAACCTTAACCTAAGTGACTAACCTAACATAACCCCTTTGACAATTTTCGGACCGAAAATGGAAAATAGATTTCCTTCAGAATGCAAACAGAGCAGTGTCTAACCTAACCTAACATAACCTAACCTAACCTAACATAACCTTACCTAATCTAACCTAACATAACCCCTATCACTTTTTGATTCCAGAACTGAAAACGATTCTATCCTGTCTATTAGTTTTCGAGATATTACGTATTTTATGTCAAAAAATATATTTCAAATTTGATGAGTTTTCGCAATGGAGAATGCTGTCAGAGAGCTCGTCACCAAATTTGAGAGCTCTACGAGAAATGTCTAACCTAACATAACCCCTTTGACTATTTTCGGACCGAAAATGGAAAACAGATTACCTTCAGAATGCAAACAGAGCAGTGTCTAACCTAACCTAACATAACCTAACCTAACCTAACCTAACCTTACATAACCTAACGTTTTTTGTTTGTGGGGGGGAAAAACACCTTCGAAACCCCGCGGACCGGCTCCGCGGGCAAGTGGTGTAGCAACTAAAACTCCCCCCTCTTCGCTACGAGTGGTAGTGTTGGGTAGGCCTTGTTCAGGCATTCATCCTGCACTATTAGCGTGTTAGGTGTAAATTTCTTATTCGTCTGTTCGTTATCTACCTCTGTCTCTCTCTTTCTTCTTGCTCTTTTTCCTTCATGATGTTTCTCAACATTTTGTGACCTGCCTTCCATCTCTCTTCGTCCTTCATCATCTCCCCTACTAATGTTTCCGGCCTTAGTGCAGCGCCAATTGAGATCTCTGCTTCGTGCCTCATTCTCGTCCACCTTTGGCACAGGAATAATGTATGTTCCGGCGTATCTGTCTCTTGGCAATATGTACATCGGACTGTGTCGGTTTTTTTGATTCGGTAGGTGAAGCTTCCGAAGGAGCCGTGTCCCGTGAGGGCCTGAGTAAGGAAGTACTCTGTTTTCCTGTAGGGACATTTCAACCACTCCGACAGGTTCGGTATCAGCCTCTTCGTCCATTGCCCAGCCTCTACGTTGTTATCCCAATTGTGTTGCCATTCATCTATTGTATATTCTCTGGCTCTGGCCATCGTTTCTTCTCTCGTTTCACCCGGCCTGTAACTCATATTTGCCCTTTCTTTTGCCAGCAGGCCGATTGGGGGGACCCCCGCTACGACCTGCAGTGCCGCTGTGGATACCGTCCTGTAACCACTTACCACCCTTAGTAGCATTTTTCGTTGCGTCTTCTTTAATATATCGCGGTATTTTTTGGCCCTCATGGCCCCGTGCCATAATTCGGCTCCATAGAGCATGATGCTCTGGGTCACGCTATTTAAGATTCTCCTCTTTTGGTGGCTGGGTCCTCCCACATTCGGTAGAATTCGTTGTAATGCCGCTGTGCGTTCGCTCGCCTTGTTGGCTACTCTTTCTATGTGTGCTTTGAAGGTCCCTCCTTCCTCCATTATCATTCCGAGGTACTTTACGGTTTTGCTCGGTATGATGATGGTGTCTCCGAATCTGAATGTTAGGTCCTCTCTTCCTTTTGGTCCGGTAAGTATGACGGCTTCAGTTTTCTCCGGAGCCAGTTCCAGGTGATTTTCTCCCATCCAGGCTTCAATTCGCCTCAGTGTCCTGTCTGACTTCCGGATGAGCCCTTCTTTATCTTCGCTCGACACCACCACTGCTAAGT
The DNA here is from genome assembly GCA_032362365.1 of Zygogramma bicolorata. Classification (NCBI taxonomy): domain Eukaryota; kingdom Metazoa; phylum Arthropoda; class Insecta; order Coleoptera; family Chrysomelidae; genus Zygogramma; species Zygogramma bicolorata. The sequence continues at coordinate 1,718,087 of JAVJAQ010002653.1, read as the reverse complement.
CGTCCGCGAATCCAATGATTCTTACGCCTGCGTCTCTCCGGATTCTCAAAACATTATCGTAGAAGATATTCCAGAGGGTAGGTCCTAGAACCGAGCCCTGAGGGATGCCTGCGGTCACTTTTATGTCCTCTGTTGACTGGTCTGTGCGAATGGTCCTATCTGTGAAGTACTTCCCGACAATGTTAATGAGGTACCGAGAGAGACCCAGTTCCTCCAATCGAGCCATTATAAGTCCCCACGGGGCCGAGTTGAAGGCGTTTCTCACGTCTACCGCTATCAGTGCGCACCATGGTTTTGTCTTTGACTTGTGATTCCTAGTATTTTTCATTATTTCCAAGACCTTTTCTACGGCATGTATGGTTGATCTTCCCTTCCTGAAACCGTACTGCATCTCATGGAGTCCGTCCATTTCTTCTAACTCTTTCTCGAGTCTTGCTTTAATCAGGTGTTCGTAAAGCTTTGCCATGGTGTTTACTAGGCACAGAGGTCTGTAGAATGATGGATTTTCAATGGGTTTGCCTGGTTTGTGAATCAGGACCAGTTTCGCTACCTTCCACTTCCTTGGGAACTCCTGCCTCATTGAAAGGGTGTTCATGGCCTTGAGAACTAGTTCCGGGGCTGATTTTGTCGCTTCCTTAATCGCCTCGGGTGGTAACCTGTCTGGGCCCGGCGCCCTTCCCGTCTTAATCCTTTCTGCCGCTTTCGTCAGCTCCTCGAGAGTGAACTCCTCCGGTATCTCCGGTATGGTGGCTATGTTCCACCTGTCTAGCCTCTGCGGGAAAAGATGGTCTATTATTTCGCTCTCTTTCTCCTTTGTTACTCTGTAGGGTAGCAAACTGTGTTTGAACTTCTTGTTCATGATCTTATAACCGTCCCCCCATATATCTTGTTCGAGTTCTTCACATATCCTGTCCCATTCCCGGTGTTTGTTTTCATTAACCATCTTCTTCAGAGCTTTCTTCTCTCTCTTGTAGGCTTCCCCAGCAGCGATTCTTTCCTCTTCGGTTCTGGCAGCTCTATTCCTGGTGTGTGTCCTGCTGGCTCTCAGGCACTTTCTCCTCTGCTCTTCCACTCTCTCGTCCCACCAGTAGGGTTGAGTCCTCCGGTTTGCTGGTCTATTCGGTGGAGTACTCTTGTCGTAGGCCTTTCGAATGATGTTGGTACACATGTCTGGGTTGACGTCTTGTAGTTCGAGGTTATCCAGGACCCTTTCTATGACCTCCTTGAATTTCGTCGGATCGATCGCTACTTTCCCTCTTATTTCCATGGGCTGTGGTTTTGTGGTGTGGTCTATGTCAAAGGTGATATATCTATGCGTGCTCAACGTCTCCCTGTCTAGTACCCTCCAGTTGTTCACTCGTTTAGACAATTCTGGTGTACTTATCGTAATGTCTATATACGACTGGCTCTCCCCTCTTACAAAGGTGGGTTTGTCACCCCTGTTGATGATGGTCATCCCGCAGCGGTGAATCCACTCCGCTAGCATATAGCCCCTTCGGTCCGTGATGGGCGACCCCCATTCCGGGGATTTCGAGTTGAAATCCCCTGCTAGTATGGATTCCCGTTTCCCTTCGTTTACGTTTCCCATCATCTTATCTATATAAGTTGTGAACCTCTCGAAGGTAGAGTTCGGCGATATGTAGCACGCATAGATATCCAGCCCCTCCAGACTTATATAGCGATGTATCCATTCTCTTTACGTAGCTCTTTCACCCTTATGTTCTTATTCCTGAAGTATACTGCAACATCCGAGTTCAAGCCAGTTTCCCACCCATGGTTTTGAACTAGTTTTTTGTTTGGCTCACCTACTATGATTAGGTCGCTGCCTTCCTCGTATGCTGTCAGGAACGCCAGGTCGTGGGCGTGTTTCCTTCTGTCTACGTTGATTTGTAGTACTTTTGGTTTTATACATTAGTGGCAGCACTGCCGGAGCTTCCCCTTCTCCATCCTGGTGCGGCTCTACGTTCCATAATCTCCCTAAATTTTGGGCAGCTCGTAGTACCTGCTCGATGGTTTGGGTTTCCGCAGGATACACATTTCTGCGTTCCTTTGCAATCTTTAGCGCGGTGGCCTGCCGTTCCACATCTCATGCATATATCTGTTTTGTCGGCGCCTCTGCACTCTTTTTTCAGGTGTCCATATCCCAAGCACCGGTAACACCTTGGGACCGTCACCCTCATCCTTATAGCCCAAGTACCCCAGTCCGTGTCTATGGACCCGTTTCCAATAAGTCTTCCCGCTTCGTTGTGTCTGCTTACGGCTATTATTGCTATTATTGTTTGTTTTCCGTACGAGTTTTCCTTCATCTCTATTACGCGGTAGGCCTCTCTAGGTACGTCTGGTCGTTGTTGGACCAGGCGCTCCGTTGCTTCCTCTTCTGTAAGGTCTGTGTCTATTCCGCTGAGATGCACGAGGATTTCGCTCTTGTGTATGTCCACCCTACAGTTCTCGTCTTTTGCCTTGATCGCATTTTTTAGCAGTTCCGCTTTGTTTCTGCCGCCCTCTACTTCAAGTAGCAGGTCTCCCTTGGCAGTCTTCTTGATCTGCTTTACCGTGACTCCTATTTTTTTTATGTCCACGTTTCTTTTCACCGATCTCAGTAGGTCGGCGTATGATGCCCCGTTTGCTTTTATGATGACTTTGTCGTCCTTGGGCGGCCTGCTTCCGCTGTTTCTTGGCCTTACTCTTGCCGTGTCCGGGAATAGGAGGAGTATCTTCATGTCCTTATTAAACACATATCCGCTACTTTTTCGTAGTTCTTCGCCGCCAGCTATCTCTTCCATTCCCCACACGGTGATGTGTTTTTTTTCATGACGTTCCATCTCACCCCTCAGCGAGCATAGTAAGTCGAAAAGTTTCCTGCGTCTCATGTCTTTATCGTTTTCTTGGCTGTTAAAGGGTAGAATGTACGTCATGGTGGATTTCTCTAAGTTATCACGTAGACTACCCGTTGTCGCAGTTCTTTTTTGGATATACTCCACTTTGCCTTCGGTCAGGGCTCCTCCTATGAGGTTTACTAACTCCGGGCATCTAGACCTTAAGTCATTCAGTTTTGGGGTTGTGGCTTTTGACGACGGTTCTACAAGTAGCGCCAAGTCACCCTCCACCTCCTGGAATGAAGGGCTGCCGTATTTCACCTTAGTGGTGTCATATAAGGGTTCCGGCCAGTTCAGGTCGATTATCTCTGACAACTTAACGAAACTTTCGAACTCCCGAAGGCCTTCTCTTCGGCTATCTCTTGTATTCTTGTATCCTTTTCTATCTCCCCGAAGCCCATAATCTAACCTAACCTAATATAACCTAACCTAACCTAACATAACCCGTTTGACTATTTGATTCCAGAACTGAAAACTTTTTTTCTCCTCTGTTAGTTTCCGAGATATTACGTTCTTTATATGAAAAAATATATTTCAAATTTGATGAGTTTTCGCTATGGAGAATGCTGTCAAAGAGCTCGTTACCAAATTTGGGAGCTATACGTGAAAGTTGATTTTTTCGAGGAAACTTAACGTAACCTTAACCTAAGTGACTAACCTAACATAAACCCTTCGACTATTTTCGGACCGAGAATGAAAAATAGATTTCCTTCAGTATGCAAACAGAGCAGTGTCTAACCTAACCTAACATAACCCCTATGACTATTTGATTCCAGAACTGAAAACGATTTTTCCCTGCCTGTAAGTTCCCGAGATATAACGTATTTCATGTGAAGAAATATATTTCAAATTCGATTAGTTTTTGAAATGGAGAATGCTGTCAGAGAGCTCGTCACCAAATTTGGGAGCTATACGGGAAAGTTGATTTTTCGAGGAAACCTCATCTAACCTTAACCAAAGTGACTAAACTAACATAACCCCTTTGACTATTTTCGGAACGAAAATGAAAAAGAGATTTCCTTCGGAATGAAAACAGAGCAGTATATAACCTAACCTCACCTAACCTAACATTACCCCTATGACTATTCGATTCCAGAACTGAAAACGATTTTTCCTTGTCTGTTAGTTTCCGAGATATTAAGATTTATTTGTGAAAAATATATTTCAAATTTGATGAGTTCTCGCAATGGAATATGCCATCACAGAGCTCGTCACCAAATTTGGGAGCTCTACGAGAGAGTTGATTTTTTCGTGGAAAACCTAACCTAACCTTAACCTCAGTGACTAACCTTACATAGCCCCTTCGACTATTTTCGTACCGAAAATGGAAAATAGATTTCCTAAATCCAAACAGAGCAGTGTCTTACCTAAACTAACCTAACCTAACATTACCCCTATGACTATTTGATTCCAGAACTGAAAACGATTTTTCCTTGTTTGTTAGTTTCCGAGATATTAAGTTTTTTTTGTGAAGAAAAATAAATTTCAAATTTGATAAGTTTTCGCAATGGAAAATGCTATCAGAGAGCTCGTCACCGAATTTGGGAGCTCTAAGGGAAAGCAGTTTTTTCCGAGGAAAACCTCACCTAACCTTAACCTAAGTGACTAACCTAACATTACCCCTATGACTATTTGATTCTAGAACTGAAAACGATTTTTCCTTGTCTGTTAGTGTCCGAAGTATTAAGATTTTTTTGTGAAAAAAAATATTTCAAATTTGATGAGTTCTCGCAATGGAATATGCTATCACAGAGCTCGTCACCAAATTTGGGAGCTCTACGAGAGAGTTGATTTTTTCGTGGAAAACGTAACCTAACCTTAACCTAAGTGACTAACCTAACATAAACCCTTTGACTAATTTCGGACCGGAAATGGAAAATAGATTTCCTTCGGAATGCAAACAGAGCAGTATCTAACCTAACCTAACATTACCCCTATGACTATTTGATTCCAGAACTGAAAACGATTTCTCCTTGTCTGTTAGTTTCCGAGATATTACGTTTTTTATGTGACTAACCTTTTTTTTTCTACACATCCAGTGCTACTTCTGGAACCATCTTTAAAGACATAACTCCAGAAGTAGCTGGTTTTAGGAGGGGAAATCCAGTTCTGACATCATACTCTTGGGTCTTCGTAGTCTATCAAGTATGGTAGTGTGGGGGCTCCGAGCAAGAGGCTCGCCTACCCCACTAAGACTTCTCCTGTCATTGTCTCATTTCTGCATCTCGCTCCTCGCTCTCCATCCTCCTCATGACTTCCTTGATGAACAAATGTATTCTTTCCCATTTGTCTCTGCTCTCTATCATCTGTTCAATGATGTTTTCCGCTGTCAGTCTTACTCCAACATTTATCTCAATGCGCGATCTTTCTAGCGTCCATCTATCACACACCAGCACTGTGTGTTCTGCAGTGTCAATTTGTCTACAGTATGTGCATTCCCCATTCAGGCTCTTTCCTATTCTATGGGTAAATGTCCTAGAGGACCCGTGCCCGCTCAAGAATTGCGTCAAAAAATAGTCTGTTCTCCTGAACTCGCATTGCATCCATCCTGCAATGTTCGGAATCAACCTTTTCGTCCACTGAGCAACTACCGTTTGTTCCTCCCATCTCCTCTGCCACTTGTTGATTGTGTCGACTCTTGCGTTTTCTAAGCCTCTTTGTTGGTATACCGCCACTCTTTCCTCTATCAACAAGTCAATTGGGACTACACCTGCTATCACGTATAGTGCCTCCGTTGACACTGTTCAGTAGGCACAAGCAACACCAATAAGCATTCGTCTCTGCAGTCTGTTCATCATCGTATTGTATTTCTGCACCCTCATTATCCCATGCCATATTGGTGCACCATAGGTTAAAATAGATTGGACAACCCCATTTAAAATTGTCCTTCTGTTACTCACCATATTGGGCAGGAGCCTGCGTAGTGCAGTAACGGTATTCTCTGCTTTCTTGATGGTTCGCGATATATGTTCTCTAAAGCTTAAGAAATCATCAATCCATACCCCAAGATATTTACCATACCTCCTGTGGTGTACTTCCACCCCTCCACATTGAAATTTTATATCGTCCCGTTTCCTAGGCCCACGGATTATTATCGCCTCTGTGTTCATGTGACTAACCTAACCTAACCTCACCTAACCTAACCTAACCTAACCTAAAATAACTCAACCTAACCTAACATAACCCCTTTGACTATTTGATTCCAGAACTGAATACGATTTTTCCCTGCCTGTAAGTTTCAGAGATATAACGTATTTTATGTGAAAAATTATATTTCAAATTTGATGAGTTTTCGCAATGGAGAATTCTGTCAGAGAGCTCGTCACCAAATTTGGGAGCTCTACGTGAAAGTTGTTTTTTTCGGGGAAAACCTCACCTAACCTTAACCTAAGTGACTAACCTGACATAACCTCTTTGACTAATCGATTTCTGAACTGAAAACGATTTCTCCCTGTCTGTTAATTTACGAAATATTACGTTCTTTATGTGAAAAAATATATTTCGAATTTGATGAGTTTTCGCAATGGAGAATGCTGTCAGAGTGCTCGTCACCAAATTTGGGAGCTATACGAGAAAGTTGATTTTTTCGAGGAAACCTAACGTAACCTTAACTAACCTAAGTGACTAACCTTACATAACCCCTTTGACTATTTTCGCACCGAAAATGGAAAATGGATTTCCTTCAGAAGGCAAACAGAGCAGTGTCTAACCTAACCTAACCTTACCTAACCTAACTTAACATAACCTAACCTAACCCAACCTAACATAACCCCTTTGACTATTCGATTCCAGAACTGTAAACGATTTTTTCCTGCCTGTAAATTTCCGAGATATAACGTATTTTATATGAGAAATTATATTTCAAATTTGATGAGTTTTTGCAATGGAGAATGCTGTCAGAGAGCTCGTCACCAAATTTGGGAGCTCTATACGGGAAAGTTGTTTTTTACGAGGAAAATGTCACCTAACCTTGACCTGAGTGACTAGACAAACATAATCCCTTTGACTATTTTCGGACCGAAAATTGAAAATAGATTTCGTTCGGAATGCAAACAGAGCAGTGTCTTTTTTTTTGGTGGGGTGGAAACCCTCATGGGCACTGGCCGCTTGGTGTCCATCACGAGCCAGTAGTGCCGGACTCCTACCGGCTAAAACCACCCCTTTGCCCTCTCTCATACCCGGGACTATCCAGAGGACATAAGGTCGGGTATGAGCGGCATGTTCTTTCCCCTTCGCAGACGGATTTGGTATGTAGACATATTTTTTCCATACAGACGACACAGTTATATGTTATATATATAAGAGACGAAACAAAAACATTTGTATGGTGAATGACTATAATATCATATCACAGATTAGCTTAATGGCTTGTATCACAGTCTATTTATCACAGTCGCTTGAAATATGCTTCTAAATATCCCCGTTTTGGTCTTCTTCTTCCCTCCTTTGATTTTTCCTTTTCTCCTCCTCTTTCTTTTTCATAGTTTGCCTTAGAAAATTTGCGCCTTTTTCCCATTTTTTTTTTGCTTGATACCAAAATTTGCATGAGGTTATCTGGTTATTTGGTGGTATTCCATTCCATTTCTAAATTACTTCGTGTTGTTTCCCATCTATTACAGTGGAATATAGTGTGTTCCGGATCGTCCCTTTCTGCACAGTATATGCAATTTTCATCCCTAGTTTTTCCGATCCTGCACGTTTAGCTCCGGAAGCTACCATGCCCGCTAAATGCCTGTGTTAAGTTATAGTCCGTGCTTTTGAAGGAGCAATTTAGCCATAACGCTAGATCAGGAATCAGCCTCTTTGTCCACTGTGCCTTGGACGTGTTTCCATCCCACGCCAGTTGCCATTGCGTTACTGTCTCTTCTCTCTCTCTGATTTCGTCGGCCACAGTGGCTCTTCCTAGGGTGTCTAGGCGTACTCTTTCCTTGACCAGTAGATATATTGGTGGAGTTCCAGTTATAACCGCTACGGCTTCTGCTGATATTGTCCTGTATGCGGACGCCACTCTAATCAACATCCTCCTTCGCGTCATCGTGACCATATTCCTATATTTATCAACGTCCATAACCCGTGCCCAGATCGGCGCCGCATAAAGCAGAACGGATTGGACTACTCCATATAGAACTCTTCTCTTATGTGTCCCTGGGCCCCTTATATTAGGCAAGACCTTGGTTAAGGCAGCTATCTGTCTGTCTGCTTTTTCGCACATTTTTTTGATGTGCTCATTATGTATAGTTTTATCGTCTAACCAAATGCCCAGGTATTTAACATACTTCCTTGGGATAATTGTGGTTTCCCCCATGATGAAGGTCACCCCTTCTCTCTTTCTCGGGCCTTTGATGATAATAGCCTCGGTTTTTTCTAGTGCGACTTCCAGGCCCTGTTCGCCTATCCATCTCCTAACCCGCTCCATTGCCTGGTTGGCCCTATCCATCAATTCCTCCCCCGTGTTCGCACTGATGATCAGCGCTAAGTCATCCGCGTAAGCTTGTGCCTGACAATCCACTGGGAGCCGAAGTCGCAGGACCCCGTCATACAGGACGTTCCACAGGGTAGGACCGAGAACCGATCCCTGTGGAACCCCCTGCGTCTGTATTTTCCGCTCTTTAGGCTGCGGTCTGATGAATAGAATTGGGTTATATTTGTGAGGTATCTGCTTATGTTGAGTTGCCTGATTCTCTCCATAAGTTTCCCCCACTTCGCGGTATTAAAGGCATTTTTAATGTCCACCGGGACTATGGCTCCCCATTTCCTTCCGCTTGTTCTTATTTCATCTAGAGCCGCTTGTGCAGCATCCACAGTGGATTTACCAGCCCTGAAGCCAAATTGTCTTGACGATATGCCCTCGGCCTCATCCAGCTCGGTTTCCAGCCTCCCCTTGATCAGATGTTCATACATCTTCCCAATTGTATTGAGAAGACAGATTGTTCTGTATTTATCATTGCTCTTTGGTATAAGAACCACATTAGCTTCTTTCCACCTTCGGGGGAAGCCGTTTGTCTTAGCGAGATTATTAAAACATTCTACGAAGGTGTCCGGTGTCAACGATACTGCTGCTTTTATAATTTCCGCCGGTATTCTGTCTGGCCCTGGGGCTTTTCTGTTTTTTAGCTTCGCAGCTGCCGTTTTTATCTCCTCTAGTGTGAAGGGGGGTGGATCATAATCGGTGTCATATCGTCTAACTGGTTCCTCTTCGGTGTCTGGAAAGGGCTCTCTTATAATTTGTATCTTCCTTTCTTGGCTAATGTTATAGGGTGTTCTAGGTCTCTTGAGATCGCTCATGACGATCTTATACCCCTGCCCCCAGGGATCGTCCTCCAGCCTATCACACAAGGCCTTCCATTCCTCTTTTTTTGCCCTCGCAATGGATTTCCTGAGTCTTTTCCTGGTTTCCTTATACTCTCTTTCCTTAGCCTCTATGGCTTCCTCGTCCCTATGTCCATCTTCACCTCTGCCTGATCTTCGTGCCCGTGCTCTAGCGAGTTGCCTTTTGGCTTTTGTGCAGTTTTTTCGCAGATTATCTATTTCTGCGTTCCACCAGATCGGTTGTCTTGATGGGTCATTTCCTTCTCTGACGGCGCTGATGCTTGTGGCTTGTCTCAGGGCTTCTTCCAGATCATCGATGTTTGTTTTGCCCGGTATAAGGAGAGTTAGCGCATCTTTCAGGGCTTTTGTGTCCACGTAAGTGATGGTCTTCTACAGCAAGGGGTCCTGAGCTTTACCCTCCGAGATACTATATACCAGATATCGGTGCAGGCTGAGGCTCTCGTCTTCTAGCACTCTCCAACCCATTATCTTTGTCCCTATACCCTTGGTTGATAGCGTGATGTCGATATGTGATTTCTGCTCTCTTCTTACGAATGTCGGGGTGTCCCCTTGGTTATGAACTGTAAACTCCAGTGAGTCGATCCATTCGTTTATGTACAGCCCTCTCGCGTCGGTGTATCTCGAGTTCCAGAGATTGGACTTTGCATTGAAATCACCTGCGATCACTGCCTCAACTCCACTGTGTCTGATTCTCATCATAATGTTGTCTACATATTGTTTGAAATCGTTCAGGGTGCAGTTTGGGAAGATGTAACAGTTAAACACTCTCCAGGTTCCGAAATTTAGGCAAGTGAATCCGTTGCCCACTTCGTGGCCGGTGATTCCGCTGTCTTTGTTGATACATAGGATTGCAGTGCTCTCCTCCTGATCTTTAATTCATTCGTTATTTTTTCTGATATTCTTTTTATTTGGTTCCTGCACCAAAATAAGGTCTGCCCTCATCTCTCGAGTTTTTTTGTTAGAAGTTGATGGGCCCCAACTCTCCTGTCCGTTTTTATCTGCAGAACAGTTAGTTCTGGGCTGGTGGGACCTCCTGTGAGCCTCTACCGCTTGCTAGCTCGCTTATATTTTGCTGCCCTTCCCCAGCTTTCTGGTTTACCCTCTTTGGCCCGCTTTCGTCCCTTGCTCTTCGAAGAGCTCTTCTGAACGCGAGGCATTTATGGGTTCCTACTTTATGCCCCTTCTCCTCGCACACTGGGCATTCCTCCTCCTGTCCGCAATCCTTAGCGATGTGCCCCTCTCCGCCGCACCCGAAGCAGTTTTCGGCTCTGTCCGGTCCGTTGCAGTTTTCCCTCTTGTGATTGTAACTCCAGCATTTAGTACACTTGGGAACGTAAATCCGTTTTTCAGCCTTGCAGCGGGCCAGCCCGATCCTGACGCTTCCCTTTCGGAGGATCATTTCGGATGCGGACCTTGGTAATGTTACAGTGACTGCAGCCGTGTCATCCCGTGAGAGTCTGATTTGGGACAATTTATAGTCCTCCGTCCATTTACCTGTTTCCCTCTGTATTGCCTCTGCCACCTTCTCTTCTGTGATATTCCACGGCATTCCTCTCAGATGGATCAACTCTTTCTGCTCCTCTCCCAGTTTTTTCGTTTTGAGGGTTCCCTGGTCGTTTAAGGCTTCCCTCAGCTTGGTGCACGCCACCGGGTCATTTTCAAGTGTTAGGAGCAGGTTACCGTCATTGGTGCTCCTGATCCCCCGAATAGCCTGGGCTGCTTCGGTTCCCCCTATGACAGTATCAACTTTACCTAGAATATCTCGATATGTTTTCCCTTTGTCGCTAATGACCAGACCACATGTATTTTTTTGCTTGTTGTTCGTCCGTGATTGCGCGGTCGTATATATTTCGGCTTTCGTGGAATATCGCCTCCACCATCTTTCGGAGAGCATCCACGTTCATTGCTTTCACATGGTGCAAGTGTATCCTGCTGTCCCCTCTAGTTTCACACTTCAATTGGATCAATTTATTCCACATGTCTTTTGGGGTGCCATCCTAGGTCATCTTAACGACCTTTCTCCTCGAGGTGGCCCCTGTCCCTCTCACCCTGGTGATTTGTTCGATGACTTCCAAATCCCCCTCTAGTTGTGGGAGCTCTGGGAACTTGTCTTTGTACAGCTTTTGAATGCTTTTGGTCATCTCGGGGTCATCAGGTTCTGCGATTACCACTTTTACCGCGTCGTCTTCCTTTGTCAGTGGGTTTCCTACGATAGTTATAGTGTTTGTGTACACCGTGCTCTCCCATTTCAGTCCCTGTATTTTGCTGAACTCCTCGTAGTCTGCCATCGCCTGCAGGCTCTGTGGGGAGCTCAACGTTGAGGCCTCGCACGTACAGATGCAGATGCACGTTTTCTTTGGGTGCGCCTCGTGGGTCCTATCTTCCTCTGCTTCTTTCCCATCTCCTTCCCCTTGATTTCTTTCTGCTTTCCTTAGCCGGTTCTCCAGTGTTTCGATAATTTTCTTCATTTCAGCGTTTCGATTTGAGGCCTCTTTAGCTTTTTTTTCTGCTTCTTCTTTTTCTTCCTTCAGCTTCCTTATCTGATCTATTTCCCTTTCGCCGTGGTTTTCCTTAGAGTATCTCTCCTCGAAGTTGAGCACTGTTTCCCTCAGTATTCCGACTTCCTTTTCCGCTCTTTCTGCCCTCTTCTCTGCCATTTCCCTCTCCTCCGTCAATCTTTGGATGGTGTTATCTAATCCTGCCGAGTCAATTTCTCTCTCCCGATCCTCTGTCGTTCCACTCATTACTTCCTCAACCATCTTGAGGAAGATCGTCCTTTTTTGTAGGAGTTCTACCTGCCTGCTTATCTCTTTGGCGAGTTGTTTGATTTCAACTTTAGTGTTTATGTTTTCCTTGATCAGGGTTTTGAGGGTTCTTATGCCATACTCCGTCAGGTTCGACACCGTTTTGTGGAGCGTTGAGAAATCCTTTGTTCTATCGGCGATGATGGCTTTTTTACATCCTTTTTGAGGGGAGCCTTTTCTCTTCCTTTTCTTCTCAGGAAGTTCAGACTCCTCTTCTTCCGAATCCATCAGAACGTAGATAGAACTGTTACCCAATTCCTCATCCTGCCACTCCTCGGACGTGCTCTGCTTGGGTGTCCTATGCACCTCGCTCGGCTTTGACATGGTGGTTGGTGGCTGTTCGTCAGCGACACCTTTATCTCCCTCTTTGGTGGTTGGGGATCTGGGAAGCCTTTTATTTCTCTGCTTCTCCAGTAGGCTCTTCTCGAATTCTTCCCTTTGCTTCCTTTCCTCCTCTGTTTCCTTCTTCTTCTCTATAGCGTTGAATTTTGTATTTTTGGATTGGCTCATAATTGTTCCCACGAGTAGCTAGGGAAAGGATCTGTCCACCCCTGCGGAGCCCCGCTTGCAGGGGTAAGCCTAAGTCCCCCTGGGTCGCCATGTCCAGGGGGCATCGCTCGAGACACACTTATTCACCCCTGTGCCATGCGTCCCTTCGGCGCGATGGTGTTACACCTTGGGATTGGGGGAACGCGGTAGTCTCCCCTCGCTCCACCTACGTCTGTGAGCAAGCGAGAAGAAAGACTGGAAGAGAAGAGGATGCAGCCGCCTTCCCTGCATCCTGTAGGAAGAAGATGAGTGACCCCTAGCCCTCGGTTGTCCTTATAGCATCGGGGTCGGAAGAAAACAAGAGTTGACCAAGGAAGGCCGACAGAAAAGGGGAGAAGTTATCCTACCCAAGACGAGTTGAAAAGGGGGTAGGATAGGCCGGAGAAATCCCAGGGTCCGCCATCCCTGCACACCAGAAGTGTGTCTCCCGGAGGTTTTTTATCGAGGATTCTCCCTCTAGATCCGTTGAGTTCTGTAAGAGAAAGCCCGCCAACGAGTAGGCACCCAATCGATCTTGCCGATGGAGAGGCTATTGTCTTCGCATCACATCAGCCTGGGAAAGATAAGGCTTTGCTCTTATCCCGACACAGACACCTTTTTTTTGAGCGGTGCGTGTGTCCAAGTCCCTTGGACCCAACAGAGCAGTGTCTAACCTAACCTACCCTAACATTATTCCTATGACTATTTGATTCCAGAACTGAAAATGATTTTTCCCTACCTGTAAGTTTCCGAGATATAACGTATTTTATGTGAAAAATTATATTTCAAATTTGATGAATTTTCGCAATGCAGAATGCTGTCAGAGAGCTCGTCACCAAATTTGGGAGCTCTATACGGGAAAGTTGTTTTTTTCGATGAAAACCTCACCTAACCTTAACCCAAGTGACTGACCTAACATAACCCCTTTGACTATTTTCGGACCGAAAATTCAAAATAGATTTCCTTCGGAATACAAACATAGCAGTGTCTAACCTAACCTAACCTAACCTCACCTAACCTAACCTAACCTAACCTAACATAACCCCTTTGAATATTTGATTCCAGAACTGAAAACGATTTTTCCCTGCCTGTAAGTTTCCGAGATATAACGTATTTTATGTGAAAAATTATATTTCAAATTTGATGAATTTTCGCAATGCAGAATGCTGTCAGAGAGCTCGTCACCAAATTTGGGAGCTCTATACGGGATAGTTGTTTTTTTCGATGAAAACCTCACCTAACCTTAACCCAAGTGACTGACCTAACATAACCCCTTTGACTATTTTCGGACCGAAAATTCAAAATAGATTTCCTTCGGAATACAAACATAGCAGTGTCTAACCTAACCTAACCTAACCTCACCTAACCTAACCTAACCTAACATAACCCCTTTGAATATTTGATTCCAGAACTGAAAACGATTTTTCCCTGCCTGTAAGTTTCCGAGATATAACGTATTTTATGTGAAAAATTATATTTCAAATTTGATGAGTTTTCGCAATAGAGAATGCTGTCAGAGAGCTCGTCACCAAATTTGGGAGCTCTATACGGGAAAGTTGTTTTTTCGAGGAAAACCTCACCTAACTTTGACCTAAGTGACTTACCTAACATAACCTCTTTGACTATTTTCAGACCGAAAATTGAAACGAGATTTCCTTCGGAATGCAAACAGAGCAGTGTCTAACCTAACCTAACCTAACATTACCCCTATCACAATTTGATTCCAGGACTGAAAACGATTTTTTTCTGTCTGTCTGATTTTTTTCTGTCTGTTAATTTATTAATTTTTATGTGAAAAAATTCATTTCAAATTTGATGAGTTTTCGCAATGGAGAATGCTGTCAGAGAGCTCGTCACCAAATTTGGGAGCCATACGAAAAAGTTGATTTTTTCGAGGAAACCTAACGTAACCTTAACCTAAATGACTAACCTAACATAACCCCTTTGACTATTTTCAGACCGATATTGGAAAATATATTTCCTTCGGAAGGCAAACAGAGCCTAACCTAACCTGACCTAACCTTTCCTAACACAACTCTACCTAACCTAACCTAACATAACCCCTTTGACTATTTGATTCCAGAACTGAAAACGATTTTTCCCTGCCTGTAAGTTTCCTTGATATAACGTATTTTATGTGAAAAATTATATTTCAAATTTGATGATTTTTCGCAATGGAGAATGCTGTCACAGAGCTCGTCACCAAATTTTGGAGCTCTATACGGGAAAATTGTTTTTTTCGAGGAAAACCTCACCTAACCTTGACCTAAGTGACTAACCTAACATAACCCCTTTGACTATTCTCGGAGCAAAAATTGAAAATAGATTTCCTTCGGAATGCAAACAGAGCAGTGTCTAACCTAACCTAACATTATTCCTATGACTATTTGATTCCAGAACTGAAAACGATTTTTCCCTGCCTGTAAGTTTCCGAGATCAAACGTATTTTATGTGAAAAATTATATTTCAAATTTGATGAGTTTTCGCGAAAGAGAATGCTGTCAGAGAGCTCGTCACCTAATTTGGGAGCTCTATACGGAAAAGTTGTTTTTTTTCGATGAAAACTTCACCTAACCTCAACCTAAGTGACTAACCTAACATAACCCCTTTGACTATTTTTGGACCGAACATTTAAAATAGATTTCCTTCGGAATGCAAACATAGCAATGTCTAACCTAACCTAACCTAACATTACCCCTATCACAATTTGATTCCAGAACTGAAAACAATTTTTGTCTGTCTGTTAATTTCCGAGATATAACTTTCTTTGTGTGAAAAAATGTATTTCAAATTTGATGAGTTTTCGCAATGGAGAATGCTGTCAGAGAGCTCGTCACCAAATTTGGGAGCTATACGAGAAAGTTGATTTTCTCGAGGAAACCTAACGTAACCTTAACCTAAATGACTAACCTAACATAACCTCTTTGACTGTTTTCGGACCGAAAATGGAAAATAGAATCCCTTCAAAATGCAAACAGAGCAGTGTCTAACCTAACCTAACCTAACATCCTATGACTATTTGATTCCAGAACTGAAAACGATTTTTTTCTGTCTCTTTGTTTGCGAGATATTACGTTTCTTATGTGAAAAAATATATTCCAAATTTGATTAGTTGTCGAAATGGAGAATGCTGTCAGAGAGTTCGTCACGAAATTTGGAAGCTAAACGAGAAAGTTGATTTTTTCGAGGAAACCTAACGTAACCTTAACCTAAGTGGCTAACCTAACATAACCTCTTTGACTATTTTCGGACCGAAAATGGAAAATAGAATCCCTTCAAAATGCAAACAGAGCAGTGTCTAACCTAACCTAACATCCTATGACTATTTGATTCCAGAACTGAAAACGATTTTTCCCTGTCTCTTAGTTTCCGAGATATAACGTTTCTTATGTGAAAAAATATATTTCAAATATGATTAGTTCTCGAAATGGAAAATGCTGTCAGAGAGCTCGTCACCAAAGTTGGGAGCTCTACGAAAAAGTTGATTTTTTCGAGGAAAACGTTACCTAACCTAAACCTAAGTGACTAACGTAACATAACCCCTTTGACTATTTTCGGACCGAAAATGGAAAATAGATTTCCTTCGGAATGCAAACAGAGCAGTGTCTAACCTAAACTAACCTAACCTTACCTGACCTAACCTAACCTTACCTGACCTAACCTAACCTTACCTGACCTAACCTAACATAACCTAACCTAACCTAACCTAATATAACCTAACCTAACATAACCCCTTTGACTATTTGATTCCAGAACTGAAAACGATTTTTCTCCCTCTGTTAGTTTCCGAAATATTACGTTCTTTTTATGAAAAAATATATTTCGAATTTGATGAGTTTTTGCTATGGAGAATGCTGTCAGAGAGCTCGTTACCAAATTTGGGAGCTATATGAGAAAGCTGATTTTTTCGAGGAACCTAACGTAACCTTAACCTAAGTGACTTACCTAACATAAACCCTCTGACTATTTTCGGACCGAAAATGAATAATAGATTTCCCTCAGTATGCAAACAGAGCAGTGTCTAACTTAACCTAACATTACCCCTATGACTAATTGATTCCAGAACTGAAAACGATTTTTCCTGTCTGTTAATTTCCAAGATATTACGTTCTTTATGTGAAAAAATGTATTTCAAATTTGATGAGTTTTTGCAATGGAGAATGCTGTCAGAGAGTTCGTCACCAAAGTTGGGAGCTATACGAGAAAGTTGAGTTTTTCGAGGAAGCCTAACGTAACCTCAACCTAAGTGACTAACCTAACATAACCCCTTTGACTATTTTCGGACCGAAAATGGAAAATATATTCCCTTCAAAATGAAAACAGAGCAGTGTCTAACCTTACAGAACCTAACATAACCCCTATGACTATTTGATTCCAGAACTGAAAACGATTTTTCCCTGTCTCTTAGTTTCCGAGATATTACGTTTCTTATGTGAAAAAAATATATTTCAAAAATGATTAGTTCTCGAAATGGAAAATGCTGTCAGAGAGTTCGTCACCAAATTTGGGCACTCTACGAGAAAGTAGATTTTTTCGATGAAAACCTTACCTGACCTCAACCTAAGTGACTAACCTAACATAAAACCTTTGACTATTTTCGGACCGAAAATGAAAAATAGATTTCCTTCAGTATGCAAACAGAGCAGTGTCTAACCTTACTTAACCTAACCTAACATAACATCTTTGACTATTTGATTCCAGAACTGAAAACGATTTTTCCCTGTTTGTAAGTTTCCGAAATATTACGTTTTTTATGTAAAAAATATATTTGAAATTTGATGAGTTTTCGCAATGGAGAATGCTGTCAGTGAGCTCGTCACCAAATTTTGGAGCTATACGGGAAAGGTGATTTTTTCGAGGAAACCTAACCTAACCTTAACCAAAGTGACTAACCTAACATAACCCCTTTGAATATTTTCGGACCGATAATGGAAAATAGATTTTCCTAATGCAAACAGAGCAGTGTCTAACCTAACCTTACCTAACATTACCCCTATGACTATTTGATTCCAGAACTGGAAACGATTTTCCTTGTCTGTTAGTTTCCGAGATATTTGGTTTTTGTTGTGAAAAAATTTATTTCAAATTTGATGAGTTTTCGCAATGAAAAATGCTGTCAGAGAGCTCGTCACCAAATTTGGGAGCTCTACGAGAAAGTTGATTTTTTTGAGGAAAACCTAACCTAACCTTAACCTAAATGACTAACGTTTTTTTTGGGTGGGGTAGAAACGCATCATGCGCACTGGTCGCTTGGGTCTATCACGGACCAGTAGTGCCGGCCTCCTACCGGCTAAAACTACCCCCTGCCCTCTCTCGCACCTGGAACTATCCTAAGGGACATCACTTTAGGTACGAGCGGCATCTATCTATTGTCTTCCTCCCCCTTTTGCTTTCCCTACGCTCTGTTTTGTGTTTCCCTTTCCTCTTTCTCTTTGGTGTTCATTATCGCGGTTATGTGTGCATATATTCTCCGATAATTTACTTCATTAGCTATCATGATGTTCATTATGTTGTCTGCCGTTAGATTTATGCCTATTTCGTTATTCATTGCTCTGTAACGAAGTTAAAAATTGCATTATTTTTCATAGAAATCAGAAATACCAAAAACCACTGTTTATCGTGAAGAAGGGATCCTTCGTATCGACCCTTAAGGTCAAATCAGCCACATAAAAAATAAAAAAGTCGTAAAAGTAACTGCTTCGATAGTCTGAGAAAGATTAACAAAAATCAGTTTTATTACGCCCAAGTGTCTAAAATATGGTATAAACTCTGAACCCTATCAAAAATAACTACTTAAAATGTCAAATAAAGAAAGAAATTTATTCGACAAAGGTCAGGTGACGCTGACCTCACATGGTACGACCACCGCATAAGAGATATATGGACAAACGGGCATCCAAACGACATCTAGGTGTGAGTAGTAAACACTCCATTCTTTACGAAACTCAAGAAATAGAGGATTCTATCGACGAATAGTTGTCAACTTATCCGTCGAGCTGAAAGAGGGCAATAAGAGTACCATCTCGAAAGTAATCAGGGCGCGACAATTTCACACTATGGGATGCGTGGCCTGGAAGCTTAAAAAAAAAGTTAGTGAGTCAGTCGGGTGCCAACTCAGTAGAAGGTAGGTTGATTTTTCTACTTAGTCCGGGAAAAGTCTGGAGTGGATTGAAATACGAATTATTTCAAGTCACTGTTGCGCGGTGTGAATTCGGAAGTTAAATCTATTCGGTTGAATTATTTGGAAGATTTGTTTTGTAGTTTCAGAAATTAAGGAAAGATTTAAACCAGTTTGGTCAAAATTATTCGTGTTTTTTTTGACATATTTGTTGCGAGAGAACATTCCGAGTTCCGAGTTGTTTCTGAAGTTGGAAGTGGCTGTCCTTATCCTCGGTTCTACAGGAGAGTTCCAGCTTTGATTACTGGGTGAGCGTATTTGTGAGATTCACCTCTTATACATGTTTTATGTACGAAATTTACAAGTGGCACATAAGATATTTTTGAAGTCATTAATAATCTACATATCGGGTTCCCTTTTTCCCCTTTTTGTTAATACTAGTGTTATATTTCATGCAGGGAGGAATGATTAAGTGGGCCTCTTAATTTTCCTCAAATTTGATATAGGTAAATTTGTCTTAGATTGCCTCAAGTAAATAAGGAGGTAGCTGAATGAGTTTTTTTTAGAATTTGACAAGGAATAATAATCCATAAGTTCAAATAAATTCAGGGGAGGTTTTATGAATTGTTTCCTTCAGTAATTTATGAGCTGAAGATTCTGTATTATAATTTAATGATTTACATTATTTTTGATTTCACCTTGTGATCACAAAGCCCCCAGTTTGTTTATTTTTCATTGCTAATTTTGTTTGTTTCTTTATATTTATTCCCGATAAAAATTTTGCGTACTTTATTCATTAATAAAGTTGGTTTGTAGAAGCTCTGCTAATATCATTTCATTTCCTCAAACATTTAAAAGACCACGCATTTAAGCCGTGGCCGAGTCCAGTCTCTGAGGACATAGTTGGTGACAACTAAGCCGACCGCTCTCTGTGCAGGTAGAATAATAGAATTACCAGCAGCTGACCACGCTAACCATTACTTATTCTATATCCGTGTGATCAAAACGGATTCCAACTCAACATTTGATCTGGTGGCAGTACTTATCACGTTACCACATTTAATTAATGAGTAATCCTTTCGGCTGAACGATCCCATATACAGGGTAGGTTAATCTTCCAGTGGGGATATAATTATTATTATATAGGACTAGATGTTGAAGGGATCGCTTTAGACCGTAGGTTATTACAGCTCTCCTTTCTTCTTCCCATCTGTAACAGTGGAAAAAGACGTGCTCAGGGTCGTCAGTTTCTCCGCAGTGGATGCAGTTGTCTTCTGCCGTCTTCCCTATTCTCTTGGTATAGGTTCTAAAAGACCCATGTCCCGTGAGAAACTGTGTGACAAAGTAATTCGTTTTCCTGTATTTGCACGAGAGCCAAGGTTCTAGCCTAGGTATCAACCTATTTGTCCACTGCGCGTTTTCAACATTATCGTTCCATCTCTGCTGCCATTGTAAAACTGATATGTCACGGTGTTCCTTCCTGATGTTGTCTGTTGCCGGTTTCTCCTGGTAGATCCTCATCCTCTCCTCCACTAATATACTTATTGGGAGGATTCCCGTTATAACACATATTGCTTCCTTTGAGACGGTTCTGTATGCATAGACGACTCTTAGAAGCATGCGCCTTTGCGTTGCAGAAAACTTTCTGTTGTGAGTCCCAACCTGCATCACTCTTCCCGAGACGGGGGCTCCATACAGGAGTATGGACTGGACTACATTATATATAAGAACCCTCTTGGCCGTTTGTGGGCCGTCTGTATTGCGTAATATTCTCGTGAGAGCCGTGGCGAGTTGTTCTGCTTTGGCGATTGTCTTTGTTAAGTGGGTGTTATAGATTTGTTTGTCATCGATGTGTATTCCCAGGCATTTGATGGTCCTTTTGGGGGCTATGATGGTTCCATTCAGGCTAAAATTGATGCCTTTCCTTTTCCTGGGACCTTTGACAATTACTGCCTCTGTTTTTCCGGGGGCGAGGGACAATTCGTTTTCTTGAGTCCAAAGGTTTATACTACTGAGCGCCTCGTTAGCTTTACGCATTAGTTCCTCCTTGTTGTCCGCACCTACAATGAGCATGAGGTCGTCTGCGTATGCGATGGTCTGGCAGTCGCGTGGAAGGTCTAGTCTGAGTATTTTGTCATACAGGACATTCCATAGAGTGGGCCCAAGGACTGAACCCTGTGGCACCCCTCTGGTCAACTGCATGTTCGTGTTCCCAATCGTTACTTCCCGTTGGCTCAGGTAGCTGTCTATTGTGTTTATTTCCTGGAGTCTCTTGATTATGAGGCTCCACACGGCGGTATTGAAGGCATTCTTTATGTCTATTGCTATGATGCAAGCTCATCTGTTTCTCGTTGTTTCTATATAGTTAGTGATTCGCAGGACCGCGTCTATGGTAGACCTCCCTGCTCTGAATCCATATTAATCTCCTGATATTCCTCTCTTTGTGGTAAGTTCCTCCTCCAGCCTTGCTTTAACAAGATGTTCCAGCGTTTTGCCGAGTCCATCCAGTAGGCAGATTGTCCTATACTTGGCCTCCTCTGCCGGTCCTTTGGGGATAAGGATGACTCTGGCCTTTTTCCACACCTCTGGGAAAGACTGGGTGGCGATTTTTCCGTTCATGGTGTCCAGTAAGTGTTCTGGTATCAATTGTGCAGTAAGTCCGGGCCGGGTGCCTTGTTTGTTTTTAATTTCTTGACTGCCTTGTCTAATTCCGTTTGCGTAAAGGGTGTGTATGTGTCGGTTACTTGTCTCGCTTGTCTTATATCATCGAACGGGGGGAATAGTGTTCTTGTAATGTCAACTTTCTTTTGGTCTGACAGCTCATATGGGGTCTTATGTGTTTCAATTTGGCTGGTCGCGATTTTGTAACCTTGTCCGAAGGTGTCGTGTTCTACTTCCTCGCATAACTGTTTCCACTGGCTACGCTTGGAGTCATTTATGCTCTTTTATACAGTTTCCTGGAGGTTCTGTATGCCTCTTGTAGTTTCTGTGTTACCAGGAGATCGTCCGGCGTTCTCTCTTTGTGCCTCTGAAGCTCCCTTCTGGCGCGGTTACAGATATTTCTATGTCGTGCCGTCTCCTGGTTCCACCAATGAGGTTGCAGCTTTTGTCTTACTCCACTCTGTATCGTACTCATTTTCTGCGCAGCTTTTACCACTTCTACCAACTTAGCGGGAGTCTTTTTAACTGAGTTGGCCAGGATTTGAGTCGTGTTCTTGAAGATTTCCGGGTCCAGATATTTTGCCCCCTTGAAAATTCTTTTTTTCCCTGGGTTCCCTTCTATCTCGTAAAAGATGTATCGATGTAGGCTCATCGACTCTTCGGTTGATACTTTCCAGTTTTTCACTTTCCCCCCTATGTTGTGTGTTGACAGGTTCACATCAATGTTAGTTTCGGTGTTGCCCCTCACGAAAGTCGGGGTTGTTCCCACATTATGCACAATCATGTCTTCCGAGGATATCCAATCCGCCCAGTGCTCCCCCTTAGCGTTTTGCTGCTTGGCTCCCCATAGCGGAGATGCCGCGTTTGCGGTGTAGATGTCTACTTTCGTGTTTGTTTTATGGAATACTGTCTCTGTCATCTTTTGGAGAAGTTCATTCTGTAAGCCGGAAATGCTGTGTATACAGATATGTGCGTCCATTAGAGTCTCTTCCTTTAGGGCTCTGAGTTTATCCCATATCCCCTGTTGGGTGCCATCGTGTGTCACCCTTATCACTTTTCTCGTGATCTTTTCGTCTTTTTTTCTGATTTTGGTGACTCGCTCCATAACTTCGAGTCCGTCTTCCATCGTGCTAAGTTCGGGGTACTTCTCCCTATACTTCCGCTGGATGCTAAACTTCATCTCAGGGTCTTTGGGGTCTATTAGCACCACTTTAACCACACGGTCTTCTGTGCAAGTGGGATCCCCTACTACTAGTCTGGTGTTAGTGAATACTTCTTTCTCCCATGTGCGTCCTTCCTTTTCTTTATACTGTTCGTAGTAGTCTGTCTGCTCCAATTCATCAGGGGTCCTCAATATAGAGCTTTTGCACGTGCAATTCCATGTGCACTCACTCTTAGGAGCTTCCGGGATCTCATTTCGGTTCTCCTCTATCTGTCTTTCCAGTAATCCTACTGTTTCTTTGAGGGTTGCAATCTCTGCCAGCATTTTCCTGATTGTATGGTCCACCGCCGTTTGGGTGCTTGTGTCAACTAGTGTCTTGACTTTTTGCGGCGTAGAGATGTCTAAGCTCTCGTTTTGGCATGTCCTCCTTTTTTTTCCTCCTGTGAGCATCGTCTCGCCCATCTCTTCCACACCTCCTTTTTGGTCGTTTCCTCTTCTTTGAGGACTCCTTGCATGATGCCTGTTATATATATTTATTTATTCTTGATTCATTCTTGATTAACTATTAACTATGATATTTATTATGATACCTATAGACTATATTTTCACCAGGCTTGAACGAGTTTTCGGTCTTTTTAGCATTTTTGTCATAATAAAATTTATTTCTTTTAGAATTTTTTTTTAACGTCTCAGAAAAATTTTTGACGATTTGGGGTTTCAGAAGATCATTTCTTATTGGTAATTTTATTCTAGTTCTCCTACTGAATAAAAGTTGAGATGGTGAATAATTATGTCCCGTTACAGGCGTATTACGATATTCTAATAGCATGATTTCTTTGTCAATATTACCCTCTAGAGATTTTCTCAAGATATTTTCACAAATACCGACCGCTTTTTCTGGACTTGAAGTGATTATATCAAATTTCCAATTTGAACTGAAATTCCTACATTCGAATGAATTAAAAGGCATATTATCAGCTATTAACACTTTCGGTATTCCATGAATAGAAAAAATAACTTTGAGACACTGTATGACACTGGCAGAATTTTTTGATACTAATTTTACTAGTTCTATCCATTTCGAATAATAGTCTATGACAACTAAATAAGAAAAACCAGAAAAATCCAGAATATCACATGCTATTTTTTCAAACGGAAGAGAAGGCGCTTCCTGTATAATCATTGGTTCCTTGATATTTTTCAATCTGTATTTTTCACAAATTCTACATTTATTTACGAAATATTATAATAATAATAATAATAATAATAATAAATTTATTTGTACTCGCATCAGCAGCCATCTAGGAGATGGATGTACACGTCAGTATTATTTACAAAATACCAATATAGGTAAACAAATCGTCTATAAATACAATACATAAACAGTACACAAAATACAATATACACGTAAGTATAAAAGATCTAACTTGAAAATATCAACCTAACGAATCATTGAGATATTCTTCCACCGAATAATATACCTTTGCTACTAACATTTTTTTGATTTCCATTTTATAACTACTGAGGCTCATGTTTCGTATGCCTTCTGGGAGTTTCTTGAAAAGTTTAGTTCCTGCATATCTAGGGCTTTTTTCAAATTTTAATAGTCAAATTTTGATACTCAGTGCTCCCGCATTTCTTGTTGAATATTCTATATCATTATCCATAGTAGGCCAATAAAATAAAGACTTGGCTCTGATTTTTGTTTTTGTTATTCCCATAAACAAGTCAAGATGGCCGCGACAAGTGAACACGCTACGTTAGCTGCAGAGCTCAATAAACTGAAAAAAAATGAACTGATTGATATCATTCTCACCTTCAAGCCACCAGTAACAGTGACTAATGAACCATTGAATGATTACGTTAAAAAACTAAGTGTTAGTGCAGTTCAGACTATATCTGATAAGGACTTCAATGCACGGCGTGAAGTCGACTCAAGTTACCAGGATAGTTTGAAGAAGGAACTTGATACCTTGTCAAAGTTGACCTATCACCTCGAGAAAAGGACCCAAGAGCAAGAGGACCTGATTATGTTATTGAAACAGAATCTGAACCAAAATCTGCATGAATCACTTCTGTCGCCATCTATCGTGAACAATACAAACGCTTCCAATTCCATCCATCAATCTGGTGAAAAAGTGGAACAGAAACCAAAGAAATTTTCGAGTGAAACCACAAAAACAAACCCAAACTCAATATCGGAAACTAAGGTGGACAAAAACCGGACCACAAATACAAACAGAATTCCCCAACGGAATTCTCCCAACAAAAACTATCAAAACAAAAATAAATATAAACCAATTTATGGAAGCAACGAGAATACAGTCATCAAAACTGTACCGCGCATGGGACATGTCCATGTATCTCGTATCGAAACTGGTATGAGTTCCGAAAACTTGAGAGATTACTTGAAGACAACATCTCCGGATATACATTTTGTCTGCGAAACATGGAATGAAAACGAGCGTACCTGTACCTTCAAAGTATCTTTCTCATTGGACCAGCTGGATGCTGCTTATAATCCAGCTATTTGGCCACAAGGATCTGTTGTAAGACGCTTCAAATTCAAAGGAAATTTTCTCAAAACTCCGCACACCTCCGAGGGACAATAAAAGAAAAGAAAACAGATTCCTTTTTTAGCAATTTCCAAAATTTGGTAAACGACCCTAGTTCGGTGAGTGTGTTTCATGTTAACGTTCAGAGTATTTCCAATAAGATTGGTATATTGAATTCTTTTATATCTGATCACCAATTCAACGTGATAGGTGTCTCAGAGCATTGGCTGAGAAGGGCAGTAATTGAGAGGGTATATTTGGATGGATATGTTCTTGCTAGTCATTTTTGTAGAGATGACAGAGACCATGGTGGCACAGCATTATTTGTGAAAAATAACCTTGATTTCAATTACATAGATTTAACTTCTTTTAATAGCGGATTGAATTCGGAATTCTGTGGTATCGAGTTGATTGAACCAAAAGTAACTATAATTGTTGTCTATAGATCAGGCAAGGGCGATGTCGACTTGTTCTTAGTGAATTTTGAAAATCTACTGACTACCGTTGTCAAAGCTTCAACTAATGTAATAATAATGGGTGACTTTAATATCAATTTCAAAATTGAGTCAAATATCCTTAGTGAATTTCAAACTTCATTATCTTCGTTTGGATTAAAAATTACAATTAAAGAGGATACAAGAATCACAGACACGTCTTCCAGTCAGATAGATAATATTTTAACAAACCTTGATGACGGATCTATCGACACAGGAGTTTTTGAACCCTGTATAGCGGATCATAAAGCTCAATATATTATAATTCATCATAATATCAAAGCTAGCCAGAGCAGTTCTTATACAAGGAGAATAACACAAGTCGGTTTGAGAAAACTCAAAGAATCACTTTCAGAAATGAATTTGGAAATTTTTCAGCACAATCGAAATGTTAATGTATTAGCATCTTACATAACTGATATCTATGCTACTCAAGTTTGTAAGTTATTCCCTCTGAGAAAAGTCGCAGCTTATCAACAAACTTATTCCCCCGTGTGTTGGTTTGACGATTCTCTCAAATCTTTCAGAGAGTCATTAAGGAGTATCAAAGTTGTCGCAGATAGCAGTAAAGACCCATCCGATATGAATTTGTACAAAAAACTCAAAAAAGAATATCAACAACGAATAACACTGAATAAAAAACGTGCATACGATGAATTTATTATCTCTTCTGAAAATAAATCATCCGCATGTTGGCGGATAATAAATTATGAACGTAACAAAACAAAGGCTGTTTCAAAAATACCCCATATATCTCCCGAAGATTTCAACAATTTTTTCGTTGGTATTGCGGATACCATCATCAAATCTCTATCCCAGATGGACATAGATGATTTAATTGATTTCAAACAATTTCCAGTACCTTGCATCTCTTTTTTCCTCGGGCCCGTCAACGAACAGGATATTATAAGCGCGATTGAATGTCTGAAACCATCAAACTGTTTAGATGCCCAAAATTTAAACGCGTGTATCATCAAAGAGACCCTAAATATTATAATTTCACCTTTTACAGAACTAGTCAACCTCATATTTGGGACAGGTGTTTTTCCTGACGCTTTCAAATATGCCAAAGTAATACCAGTTTTTGAGAAGGGAGACCCAAGTTCCCTGGAGAATTTCCGACCCATATCTATTGTCTCTATTTTTTCCAAAGTCATTGAAATAATACTGAGAAAGCGTCTGTATGATTATTTTGAAAGCTACAACTTTTTTTCTCAAGGTCAGTATGGGTTTCGCAAGAATCGTTCTACTTCTCTAGCTGTCTTTGATGTTGTTGGATCTATTGTTGAAGGTTTCGAGAAGGGTGTGCACACTGCTATAACGCTTTTCGATTTGTCAAAGGCTTTCGATTGTGTGTCACACAGTATACTTCTTAAAAAATTGCATTACTATGGAGTCAGAGGGGTATCTCTATCACTCATAGAATCATACATTTCAAATCGGTATCAGGCGTTTTCTTGTAATGATATTTCATCAAACTTTAAACCTGTGGAGCACGGGGTTCCACAAGGTTCCATACTTGGGCCTTTGCTCTTTGTTATCTATGTTAATGACATATGCAACTTCATGTCCCCCTATAAGTCCATTCTGTATGCAGATGACACAACTCTAATATACAGCGATCAATCATCATCTAAAATTCCACAAGTAATGGAAGAAGTTGAAAATCAAGCCAACACCTGGTTTCTAGAAAATAGACTGAAGTTGAATAGTGACAAAACTCAAAATCTTGAGTTCACTACTGTAGGTTCTGCTAACAAAAGTGTAAAATTACTTGGAATTACTCTCGATAGTAGTTTATCTTGGCATCAACATACAGATCTTCTTGCAAATAAACTATCTAGTGCAATATATATCCTCCGTCAACTGAAAAACATCACAAGCTATGAAATTCTTAAAATAACGTATTTTGCATTATTCCACTCACACATCAGCTACGGTGTTGTTCTTTGGGGGAACTCTCCTAGCTCGATGAGAATTTTCAAACTACAGAAAAAAACTGTATGGTTACTGGCAAGTGCAGGTTTCCGGGATCACTGTAGACCATTATTCAAAAAATTACGTATTATGCCGTTGCCAACATCATATATATATCAGACGCTACTGGAAATCAGGAAAAATGCTCAGATGCTAGAGAAACAGTCCGACATACATCAACACTTCACGAGGAATTCGGACAAGGTAAGAACATGCCGTTGTTGCTTAGCCAGATCACGAATGAATTCTGTTGATTACAATCTTTTCAACTGTCTGCCAAATAACTTTAAAGAGCTTAGTATCACCAAATTCAAGAGAGCCATTAAGGAAATGCTACTCAACCAATGTTTTTACTCTGTCTCTGAATACTTCGATCATTTCAGGACAGTGCACGTCAGTTACGTCTACTCGAGATGAAACACACTCACCGAAATCCATCGTACTATTGTAGTTTACAAATACCTACCCCTATATCATAGGTGAATATTTATTTGTTTGTATATGTACATAGGCACCCTGCCTTCCTCAATATTTTCACATTTTAACAATTCACTTGTTTGTTTTATGTTTTATATGTTCTTTCATGAATGTCTATACACTTGACTTGCTACAAACATGGAAATGTAACGTAGGTAATAAACTATTCTATTCTATTCATATGTGATTCATGTGAATTTTCTAAAATTTGTGGTTTCATTGAATTGGGTACAATAATTCTATTTTGAAAATAAACCAGACCTCCTTCTACAAAGATTTCATATCTATTTCTGAAGTGAAATTTGACATCATCGTCCACTTTAGTTCTTGAATTTGGCCAACCATTTTTATAATAAGTAATAAGTTTTTCTAAAACTGAATCTTGAAGAGTTTTTTGTTGAAATTCAGTTTTGCATTACTCATGTTCATAGTGTGAACAACATCATTCAAACACGAATCTGTTACAACTTTATCAGCTTTAGAGCATGCTCTAGAAATAGCATCAGCAATAAACATCAATTTTCCAGGTTTGTATACTACATTAATATCATATTTCATAAGTTTCAATCGAATACGCTGTAAGCGACTCGACGGGATTTTGTTTATTTCTTTATTCATTAAGCTAACTAAAGGTAAGTGATCTGTGTATTGTTGTTGTTCTTCCATATATGTAATGATTGAATTTTATGCATGAATATAATATGGCCATAAATTCTTTTTCAATCTGACCATACCTAATTTCAGTTTCTGAGAGACTCTTTGAGGCAAAACACACCGGTTGTCCCTCCTGAAGTAGTACACAACCTATACCTGTTTTACTTGAATCTGTTTGAATAATGATTTCTTTCGAACTATCAAAATTTTTTAAAACTTGTCGAGACGTTATGATTGTTTTCAGCATGTTGAAACATTTGGTATGTGAATCTAGCCAATGAAACTTTACATTCTTTTTCAATAATTCCCTCAAAGGATTCGATAATTCTGCTAAATTTGGTATGAAATTCCTCAAATAGTTGATTATACCTAAGAATCTTTGAAGCGAATTTTTATCACTCGGCATATCATAATCACATATAGCCTTTATTCGTTTATCATCAGGCCTCATTGTACCTGCAGTGAATATATATTCCCTAAATATTTGACATTTTCAACGCGGCATTGAAATTTGCTTTTATTGAATTTAATGTTATTGATTCTTGCTCTCATCAATACTTTTTCCAAAATGATATCATGCTGTTGCAGCGAATCTGCGAAAATCAATATATCGTCCAAATATATGAAAACATTCTCAATATCACCAAACATTTTTTCGTTATATTTTTGGAAAACTTCGGCTGATATATTCAAACCAAAGGGTAATTTTCTGAAAGAATAACAACCAAACATTGTCCCAAAAGTACACAGTTTTTGGCTCTCTTCATCTAGAGGGATTTGCCAAAAACCATCTTTCAAATCCAAAACTAAGAAATAATGGGAATTTTTTAATTTTGAACATAAGTCATTTAAAGTAGGAATGCTATAATATTCTTTGACTATTGCATCATTTAAATCCTTCGGATCAAGACATAATCTAAGTTTCTTATTGGGTTTTTCAACAATAACTAATCTATGTACCCATTCAGTTGGTTTGGTACATTTTTTTATAACACCAATCTTTTCTAGTCTATCTAGCTCCATTTTCACATCATCTCTCAACTTTATAGGTATTCTGTAAGGTGGCTTACTAACAGGTTGGGCATTTTTTTTTAACTTCAGTTTGTATGCATTTGCAAAGTCTCCTACAGTTTCAGTGTCAAAAACATCAGAATATTTTTCAATTTTTATATTCTTAAACGTTTCACACTCTAAAAGATCAACATTTCTAACAAGAAGTTTCAGAGTTTGGATAGTGTATAACCCCAAAATTGGTTTCGATTTTGTATTGGTTACTATGAATTTGATTCTATAATATTTACTTCGATAACAAACTGAAAATTCTAACTCACCGTATACATCTATCTTATGACCACCATAAGCTTTTATCTTTTCATCGACGTTTCATACTTATATTCCTTATTATTGGAATATTCAATTTTTCTTTTAAAAGTCAGTGGAATAATATTAACATCCGCCCCTGTATCGATTTTAAATTCTATATCAACATTTTCTACTGCTAAAATAACATTCCAATAATCATCAATATGCATCTCAACTGAACTACAATAGTGATCACTCTCATCAACATCAGTACATGGATCATTTCTTGTATCTGAAGATTTTATCTCAGATGATAGTTCATTGACTACATTCTTACACACCGAACTAAAATGATTCATGCAATGACACTCCTTACATCGTTGTCCGAAAGCTGGACATTTTTTGAATTTATGTGACAGTCCACATCTGCAACATCTCTGCTGCCCATGTGGTCGACTTGTGGTGAATTTATTTTCTTTATTCTCTACCGGTCTGTTTTTCATGGTGTAACATTGTTGTATCTTCCGTCATCTCTTCTGTCATCCTTCTGCTCTATTCTGTTTATCCCAGAGGATTGTATTTCTCTCGTTTGCTTTTTCACTATTTCAGCTAACCGTGTCATATTAATTGCCTCTTGCAATGTAACAGTACCCTGTTTTATCAGTTTTTCTTGTGATTCTCGATCTCTTGTGTCCAAAAGAACCTTATCCCTGAGCATGTCATCTGGATCTTTGAATTCACAGTCCAAACAAAGACGTCTTATATCCATCGAATACGAATCAAAAGGCTCCATTTCGTTTTGTCGTCTATTACAAAATAGGAATCTTGAGTGTAGAATATTTTTCTTTGGAGAACAGTATTTTTCGAAAGCTCCTAATACTTTTTCTATGTCTTTTTTATCTGCTGTATCAAGTTTTAATGAATTGAATAGCTTAACTGATTCTGGTCCAACCACATTGAGAAAAATCGCAACTTGCCTTTATTTTGATTCTTTATCGAATGCACATGCAGTTAGATATATTTCGAATGCTTGTTTGAAACTTGCCCAATTTTCATTCAAGTTTTCATAAAGCTGTAGTGGTGGCTGAACGTTGAAGTTAGAGGTCATATTTTTCTTATATTATAGGTTCTATACAGCGACTGCGCCATGTTATATATATTTATTTATTTATTCTTGATAAAATTATCCAAAATTGTTTCACCTCGCATGTATGTCAACTTGACAATCTCCTTTATTCAAATGTTATTGAGATAAAGAGTGTTCTCATAATATATATATAACAATGCCATTCATTTCTCTTATTCCTTTTTTTATCTCCACTTTTGTGTTCGGCCATTGGGATCCATATTTGAGCAATTCCTCCATCTTCCCGCTCATTCGTTTCATATTTTTCTCGAGCCTTTTGAAGACTGCTACCAGCTCTTTCTTCACCGGCGTCTCTACACGTTTTCTCTTTCATACCAAGGTATCTCCTTCTGGACTATCACCGAGTTCGTAGATCCGACTAGCATTGAGGTTTTCATCTTCATACTCCATCCTAAATTTGAAGGCCTTGCGAGGCGTAAAGAAAGGCGTATTCACCTTGTTTCCAGAAGGGGGCTCCAACTGCTTCTCTTGTTTGTCAACCGATTCAGACTCCTTTCTTGCATGTCCCTTCTGAGGTGTTTTTGTTTAAATTTTTCATGTCGTTCCCACGAGGAGCTAGGGAAGTCTCGGTCCAGCCCTGCAGAGCCCCGCATGCAGGGGTAAGGCTGGGTCCCCCCTGGGTCGCCATGTCCAGGCGGCATCGCTCGAGACACACTTAGTCACCCCTGTGCCACGCATCCCTTCGGCACGATGGTGCTACACCTTGGGATTGGGGGACGCGGTAGTCTCCCTCCAGCTCCGTCCCCGGTTTGGGAGGGAGCAGAAGAAAGACTGGAAGAGAAGAGGTTGCAGCCGCCTCCCCTGCATCCTGGAGTAAGAAAGTGAGTGACCCCTAGCCCTCGGTTGCCCTGATAGCGTCGAGGTCAGGAAAGAGCAAGAGTTGGCCAAGAGAGGCCGATAGGTCATAGATTAAAGAGGAAGACCGACCTACCCAAGACAGGTTGAAACAAAGTAGGTTCGGTGTTGGGAAGAGCCGGGCAGTAGGGTGCAATACTCGGATTCCCAACGAAAGGGGCCTAACCTAACATAACCTAACCTAACATAACCTAACCTAATATAACCTAACCTAACATAGCCCCTTTGACTATTTGATTCCAGAACTGAAAACGATTTTTCCCCCTCTGTTAGTTTCCGAGATATTACGTTCTTCATATGAAAAAACATATTTCAAATTTGATAAGTTTTCGCTATGGAGAATGCTGTCAGAGAGTTCGTTACCAAATTTGGGAGCTATACGAGAAAGTTGATTTTTTCGAGGAAACCTAACGTAACCTTCACCTAAGTGACTAACCTAACATAACCCCTTTGACTAATTTCGGACCGAAAATGGAAAATAGATTCCCTTCAAAGTGCAACCAGAGCAGTGTCTAACCTAACCTAACATAACACCTATGACTATTTGATTCCAGAACTGAAAACGATTTTTTTCTGTCTCTTAGTTTCCGAGATATTACGTTTTTTATGTGAAAAAATGTATTTCAAATTTGGTGAGTTTCCGCAATGGAGAATGCTGTCAGAGAGTTCGTCACCAAATTTGGGAGCTATACGAGAAAGTTGAGTTTTTCGAGGAAACCTAACGTAACCTTAACCTAAGTGACTAACGTAACATAGCCCCTTTGACTATTTTTGTACCGAAAATGGAAAATAGATTCCCTTCGAAATGAAAACAGAGCAGTGTCTAACCTAACCTTACATAACCCCTATGACTATTTGATTCCAGAACTGAAAACGATTTTTCCCTGTCTCTTAGTTTCCGAGATATTACGTTTCTTTTGTGAAAAAATATAGGTATTTCAAATATGATGAGTTTTCGAAATGGAAAATGATGTCAGAGAGCTCGTCACCAAATTTGGGAACTCTACGAGAAAGTAGATTTTTTTGATGAAAACCTTACCTAACCTTTACCTAAGTGACTAACCCAACATCAACCCTCTGACTATTTTCGGACCGAAAATGAAAAATAGATTTCCTTCAGTATGCAAGCAGAGCAGTGTCTAACCTTACCTAACCTAACCTAACATAACCCCTTCGACTATTTGATTCCAGAACTGAAAACGATTTTCCCCTGTTTGTAAGTTTCCGAGATATTACGTCTTAATGTGAAAAAATATATTTAAAATTTGATGAGTTTTCGCAATGAAGAATGCTGTCAGAGAGCTCGTCACCAAATTTTGGAGCAAAATCGGTAAAGTTGATTTTTTCGAGGAAACCTTACCTAACCTTAACCAAAGTGACTAACCTAACATAACCCCTTTGAATATTTTCGGACCGATAATGGAAAATAGATTTCCTTAATGCAAACAGAGCAGTGTGTAACCTAACCTAACCTAACATTGCCCCAATGACTATTTGATTCCAGAACTGAAAACGATTTTCCTTGTCTGTTAGTTTCCGAGATATTAGGTTTTTTTGTGAAAAAATTTATTTTGAATTTGATGAGATTTCGCAATGGAAAATGCTGTCAGAGAGCTCGTCACCAAATCTGGGAGCTCTACGAGAAAGTTGATTTTTTCGAGGAAAACCTAACCTAACCTTAACCTAAGTGACTAACGTAACATAACCCCTTTGACTTTTTTCGGACCGAAAATGGAAAAAAGATTTCCTTTCGGAATGCAAACAGAGCAGTGTCTAACCTAACCTAACCTTACCTGACCTAACTTTTTTTTTTCTCATGGAGAAGGAAAATCTTGTAAAGACGTAGTGCCGGATT
The DNA here is from genome assembly GCA_032362365.1 of Zygogramma bicolorata. Classification (NCBI taxonomy): domain Eukaryota; kingdom Metazoa; phylum Arthropoda; class Insecta; order Coleoptera; family Chrysomelidae; genus Zygogramma; species Zygogramma bicolorata. The sequence goes on along the minus strand of JAVJAQ010002653.1, from coordinate 1,684,292 downwards.
CAAGGGTGAAGAAAACAAACCTCGCCTACCGACTAAAAACCTTCCCCCTTGTGCCTTCTTGATCAGCCCGGTATCATCCTTGACGGACATCCCTCAGACTGATCAGGCCTATAAAACAGTACCTATCTAAGAAACCCATCTCATCAACATATGCTAGTTGTTATTCTGGCCTTGGAAGACTCTCTCCTCGGCTTCCTTCCTGGACATGACTGTTCTAATGAAGTCGTGACTGATTTTCCAGTTCGTTTTGTCCTCGCACATTATTTTTATTATATTAACGGCTGTCAATCTCCTGTCCAGTCTGGTTCCGACGAGTTGTCTCTCGTGGATCCATCTGTCGCACTCTAGGACCGTGTGTCCGGGAGTGTCTCTTTCCCCACAATAGACGCAGTTCTCATTGGGGCTCTTACCAATTCGTGTGGTGTATGATCGGAATGATCCGTGTCCCGTTAGAAATTGCGTCAGCCAGTAGTCCAGACTTTTGAAGCCGCACATGATCCAAGGCTCCAGGTCTGGGATCAGCCTCTTCGTCCATTGTGCGTTTTCTTTGTGATGCTCCCACCTGGTTTGCCACTTCAACATGGTTGCCTGTCTTGCATCCTGCTTACTCCTACGGTTGTTAACAATGTCCACTCGTTCTTCGATCAGGAGATCCACAGGAATGGCTCCTGTGATAACGTACAGCCCTTCGGTCGCGGCCGTGCGGTACGCGCTCGCGATTCTTTGCAGCATCTGTCGCTGGACCTTAGTCATCATTTTTTTATAGAGTTCTACACGCATGGCTCCGTGCCAGATGGGAGCACCGTGCGTAAGGACGGACTGGGCTATCCCGTTCAGGACGCGTCTCCTCTCACTCCCCATAACCCTAATGTTTGGCATTATTCTTCCAAATGCTGCAATAAGAATTCCAGCTTTTCTTACCACCTCTTCTATATGGTGGCCAAAGTAGCACTTATCGTCAATCCATATCCCTAGGTACTTGACATATCTGACCGGGTACACGTTTCTTCCACTGACGACAAAGCTTATCCCGTCCCTTCTTCTAGGCCCTTTCACAATGACCGCCTTCGTCTTCTCCGGCGCCAGTTCCAGTCTCCTCTCAGAGATCCAGTTGGCTATTCTGCGGATAGCCTCATTGCCCTTCTCCATGAGTTGGTTGTCGTTCCTCGCACTGACCACCAAAACAAGGTCGTCTGCGTACGCTGCCGTGTAGCATCCCGTTGGCAGTTTCACCCCGAGTACGCCATCGTACAAAACATTTCACAGACAGGGTCCGAGGACCGAGCCTTGAGGAACGCCCTGAGTTAGATTCAGTTTTCTCCTGCCAATGGATATCTCCCTGTCGGTAAAGTAACTTTCGACAACGTTGATCAAATATGGGCTTACTCCGATTTCTCTTAGAGAGGACAACACCAGGCTCCACACCGCCGTATTGAACGCGTTCTTTATATCGAAGGCGATCACTGCTGCCCATTTCTTCCGACCTCCGGTGGCTGTATCTATCACCCAACTGGCGGCGTTTATCGTCGATCGTTCTTTCCGAAAGCCGAACTGATTGTCCGCTAGACCCTCGAGTTCTTCGAGCTCCTTCTCGAGCCGTGCTTTAATGAGGTGCTCATAGAGCTTGCCCATTGTGTCCAGCAGACAAATCGTCCGAAACTTTCGGATTTCGACATTTGAAGTGCCCTTTGGGATGAGTGCAACCCGCGCTCTTTTCCATTCCTTTGCATCGAGAGGTGCTCGTTCATGATACCTGTGATCGTACCTGGCAGCGTCTCCACGGCTATTTTCACCGCCTCAACGGTAACCCGGTCTGGCACAGGTGACTGACTTCCCCGTTTTCAGGCGAGAGACTGTCTGCTTGATCTTCTCCTCACTGAACATATCTAGGTCTTCCAGCGGCGTGTGTGCTCCCCTCACCCACACATCTATTGTAGGGGGAAAGAGTTCCTCCACGATCCTCCACCTCTCTTCTTCGTTGAGGTTGTATGGTGTTGGGGATAGCTTCAGCTCCCGCACGACCAGCTTGTAACCTCGTCCGAAGGGGTCGTTTTCCAAGAGATCGCACATTTTTTTCCACTTTTGTTTCTTAGCCTCCTTTATCGCACGTCTGTACATGGCTATTGCGTTCCCATATTCTCCGGCAAGCTGCAGAGTATCGGCTCCCGATGTTCTGGCCCTCGTCAGAGTTCTGCGTTTGTTGTTGCATACGTTTCTGAGGGCTTCTATTTCAGCCCCCACCAGTACGGCTGTCCTTCTTTCTGCGTGGCCCTTCCCTATCCGATGCAAATATCTGGGCGCTCCGTAACTTCTCTATCAGGTTGGCTGCTGTGACGCTGTGAGCCATTGTCTCCAGCGCGGCCCGGAAGGTGTCCTTGTCCAGGATTGATATAGTCTTGAATCCGCGTGTGTCGCGCCGCGAGTTTCCTTCGACACAAAAGGTTATCGTCTTGTGCAGACTCATCGACTCTTCCTCTAGGACCTTCCAGTTCCTAATCTCGACCGCGGCCTCTGCTGATGAGAGCGTCAGGTCCAGGTGCGAATAGCTGTCTCCTCGCACGAATGTGGGCGTTGATCCATCGTTGTGCACAACGAGATTCTGTGCGTTTATCCACTCCTCCAAGTGGTTGCCTCTGGTGTCAGCGGCGTGCGAGCCCCAAGATGGGGACTTCGCGTTAAAGTCCCCTACGATGACTGTTTTTCTACCTTGCGACCTGACGTCCCTCATCAGGGTGTCTATGTACATTTCGAAATGCTGCGTGGAGATGTTAGGCGACACGTAGCAGTTATACAGGGCCCAGTCACTAAAGACCAGCTTCACGAAACCGTCGCGCTTCCTGTGGTTCTGAACTCCAACATCTCTGTTCCTAAAGTACACTGCCACGTCGCACCTATCATCCGTCACCAGGCTCTGCTGCCTTGCCAATGTTTTATTAGGTTCCTGGAAGAGGATAATATCTGCATCCATCCTATCGGCTGTCGCGATGGCAACGTCATGGGCCGCCCTGGCTCGTCCCACATTAATTTGCAGTACTCGCAGCATCACTAGGAGGTGTCGTGTTGCCCTGTCTTCGAGCTCTGATATCCCTGTCCCTCTTTTCGACCAGCTTGCGATAGTGTGGACAACGCATCTGGTCCGCTCTGTGACCCTCCTGCCCGCAACTCGTGCATTTTCTGTCGAATATGCAGTCCTTGGCCGAATGTCCCTCCCCAGCACAATTCATACAGTTCTTGGATCGGTCTTCACCCTTACATTCCCCCTTTCTGTGACCAAAGCCCAGACAGCGGTAACATCTGAGGATGTTGACCTTCTCCCTAACTCGGCACGGGACCCAACCTACCCGTACCGTGCCCATTCTCATAAGCTCGGATGGCGTTCTGATCGCCATAATTATTCGGTCTCATGAAGATTACATCTTCCTCTGTTATTCCGCCTACTGCTCTCACTACGGCGCTCTTCACGTCCTCTACGGCCATGTCCGCTTCAATATCGGAGATGTGTAGAGTCTTCTCCCTGTTTGTTACTTCCACTTTGGTTGAGGGGTTGACCCTCTCTATCTCGCCTTTCAGCGCCCGGGCCTCCTCTTTTCCGCCCTTCACTTCCAACAGGATGTCTCCCCTTGCCGTTTTCTTAATGTTTTTGATCTGGACACCTGTCCTTGATAGGTCCGTGTTTGTTCTTATTTCTCGTAGAGCCTCCGCATAGTTTTTTCCCTCCATCTTGACCACTATCTTCTCCGTGGCCCTACGAAGTCTAGGCCATTGTCTCATCTCACCTGCTTCCTCAGCGACTACTTTTCTCTTGCACACGATAGTAATATCTGGCTTCCTATCGTGGAAGACGCTCTCTGTGCACTTCCTCAGATAGCCATCGTCGAGCTGTTCCACCATGACCATCTGAAAGGCCCGTCCTTCCTGTGCCAGGGATGGCGCCGCTTCCCTGAGTTCCCTTATACCCTTATACAGGTTAGCCACATCGCCATTTCCTCCCGTTTCTCCTGTGCTTATCGGTACAATGTAAAGGGGGCTGGTGGCAACCTCGCTCGTCCCCTTGCTGGTCACCGTTTTCTTGTCACACTGCACGTATTCAATGCTAGTCAGGTCTTCGACTAGAAGATCCGCCAGGTCTGGAAATCTTGCGCGAACCTGGTCGATTATCATCCCTTCACGGGATATTTTGGGGTCGAGCAGCAAGACTAGGTCCTGATTTCCCTCTCTGAGCTTCCTTAGGTTATGGCTCTCTTTCGTGGCCACGTAGGTGTTATCCGGCCATGGAAGATCAATGACCTCCTGTAGCCCCTGCCAGTCCTCTTGGCCCTGCGCCCCCGCTAGATGCAATATCACCTTCTCCTCCCTGCTCTTCTCTCTTTCTAGGAATGATTCTCTTATTGATTCCTCGTCCGCTTGGGTGCTCCTGGTCGTCATCTCAGGTATCTTTGGCTCGTTGCTTACAGACAATCTCTCTTCGAAATTAATCACGGTTGCTCTCAGCATCTCTGCTTCCATTTCCGCCCTTTTCGCCCTCCTTTCTGCCGCCTCCTTATCTTCCGTCAACCTTTGTACCACAGTATTCACTTCTATTGAGTCATCTCCCCTCTCTCGATCCTCTTTCGCCTCCTTCAATACGTCCTCCACCGCGCCCAAAAATTGAGTTCTCTTCTGTAGATGTCCTATTTCTCTATCTACTTCCCTTGTTAGTTGCTTGATCTCTAGTTTCGTGTTGGTGTTTTCTTTTTTTAAGGTATTCATCTTTTTAGCGTATTCCATCAGCTTGGAAACCGTTTGATAAAGTTTCACGAAATCTGTCCTCGATCATAGCTCTCTTCTTCCCTTTTTGGGGCGATCCTTTCCGTTTTTTTTTTTTCAGGCAGTTCTGGGTCCTCATCGTCCGACGGTATCAGGACATAGCTAGGACTGGTTGAAAGTTCTTCGTCCTGCCATTCCTCCGACGTACTTTGCTTTGGTGTTCTGAACACATAGTCTTTTTTCAGCACTGTGGTGCTCGGTGTTTGTGCTCCGTCTACCCTTTCATCTGCTCCCTTGGCAAGTGGAGATCTGGTTAGCCTTCTGCTGCTCTGCGTTTCCAGTAGGCTTCTTTCAAATTCCTCTCTCTGCCGTCGCTCCTCTTCCGTCTCCTTTTTTTTCCATTTCGGTTATGTTCGTTTTCCAAATAAGCTCATATTTATTCCCACGAGTGGCAAGGAAAATGATCCGTCCGCCCCTGCAGAGCCCCAGATGCAGGGGTAAGGCTAAGTCCCCCCTGGGTCGCCACTTCCAGGGGGCATCGCTGGAGACACACTTAGTCACCCCTGTGCCACGCATCCCTTCGGCGCGATGGTGCTACACTTTGGGATTGAGGGACGCGGTAGTCTCCCTCTCGTTCCACTCCCGATTTGGGAGGGAGCAGGAGGAGGACTGGAAGAAAAGAGGATGCAGCCGCCTCCCCTGCATTCTGTAGAGAGAAAGTGAGTGACCCCTAGCCCTCGGATGCCCTAATAGCGTCGGGGTCAGAAAGAAGAAGAGTTGGCCAAGGACGGCCGACAGGACAGATGAGTAGTTATCTTACCCAAGACAAGTTGAAGAAAGGTGTGACGGGTTTTCCTGGGTTCAAACCCGCACAAGTGACGCTTACGGATAGATTTACAAATCTTTTTGTAAATTACAAATCGTTTTGTAAATCAATGCCTCGGGCGCCAGTTTTTTTACTTGGTATGCTCCAAATTCCCGGATAACAATCAGATGGAGGTATCCAGAGGTCAGATAATTGTGACAACGGCAGAGTACTAATTGATGTAGGCTTTAATTACACCAATTTGCATCTGAATACCGTTTGCTATATGGAATTTCTCGAAAGTATTTCGTGTCTACTTTCTTGAGACACTTTTGTACTCACTTGAGAGGTATTTCGTTTCTACCTCTTGACACACTTTTATTTCACCGATTTGGTTCCCGAAAGTAGATTGGAGAAAATAACGACCAACGATGTTCAGAAATACGAGTTTATTCAGTTCAATGGACGAAAGATAAAACAACGGAACATATTATATCAACAATATAAAGTATTAACGTTATGAAAACAGGGTTGGCAACAATGCTGGGACATTTCGGACTGCAACGTTCGTAAACGATATACAAGCTTTGCGTTTGAACTGCACAGGGTCACTGAAATCGGAATTTGGTCGGTAAACGGTGAGTGGATACTTTATAATGAAAAACTATAAAATGTTGGCAGGTGAAATGTTTCGGAGCGGTAACTATGATAATCGGAAATGAAATTTTATATTTTGAATTAACGGTAAACTAAACCTGGTTCTAAATGGCACTCAGAAACAGCAGAAGGCTGAACTGGCAAAAACCCAAGATAGAGATAAAACAAAATGATTGGTTCTAATTGGCACTCAGATACAGCGGAAGGCTGAACTGGCAAGAACACAACCGAATGTAAAATAAAACGAATTTTCTGAATTCCACAAAAATGATTGGTTCTGAATGGCACTCAGATACAGCAGAAGGCTGAACTGGCAAGAACACAACCAAATGAAAATCAAAACGGATTTCTTGAATCACACAAAACTGATTGATTGGTTCTGAATGGCACTCAGATACAGCAGAAGGCTGAACTGGCAAGAACACAACCAAATGGAGAATAAAACGAATTTCTTGAATCACACAAAATGATTGCTTCTAAATGGCACTCAGATACGACAGACGGTCGAACTGGCGAGAACGCAATCAGAACTAATTATTTTGAATAACAAATCAAATGTCAGCATGTCGGATTTAACCTCAAAAAGAATTTCGGTCGGGGTTTGTTGAATAAAACGGTCGGTAAACAAATTTCGGAGCAACAAGTAACTATCTGCAAGATAGTCCTCAGAGTCGGATATTTATACCCGCCGAAAATCTGAAAAGTAGTGGAACTCAAATGACGGAGAGCACTGAGGAATTTCATAAAAACTACAGTCGGTTCGGCCAGTTTCAAATGTTTTTCAATATAAGGTAAATTGAAAAACTCGGTAAAGAATGTGTTTTTATATTAACGGTAGCAATTTAGGCTGATAAGATACCCGAAATGATGAATATTTTACTCGGAAATAATAATTTCGAATTCTTTGAAACATTTCACTTCTCAACAAATTATGAAAACACATTTCTGAATCTTTCCTACCTATTATCTCAAGATTATATGCAATACATCATCCATTTCAGATAGATGGAATAATCAAACCTTTCTCAATATGAAAATAGGCCAACCCCAAACGCATGAAAGTAAATACATAACAAATACGGAGATGAACAACAATGAGCAGGAAATCATTCTATGTTACTAAATCATAAGCCAAACGGAATAAAAATGGAATGAGTAATCAAAATGTTCACGGATAACATCATTCATTAAAAATAAATCAATAATAACTTCTAGCGGTCTATCATATACCATATCGAATAAACTCAAGTGCTGAAACGGAATCTATATACAACATATATTAGCCAGGTCAGTCGACTTCATTTACAAACCTTATTACTGAAAATAATGACTTCATTACAAAGGTAAGATAGGCTGGAGAAATCCCAGGGTCCGCCTCACCCTGCACACCAGATGTGTTTCTCCCGGAGGTTTTTTATCGAGGATTTCCCCTCAAGATCCGTTGAGTTCTGTAAGAGACAGGCCCGCCAGCGAGTAGGCACCCAACGATCTTGCCGATGGAGAGGCTATTACCTTCGCTTCACATCAGCCTGAGAAAGGCGAGAGTTTCCCCTTACCTCGATACAGACACTTTTGTTTTGAGCGGTGAGTGCATCCAAGTCTCTCGGACCCGACCTAACCTAACCTAACATAACCTAACATAACCTAACCTAATATAACCTACCCTAACCTAACATAACCCCTTCGACTATTTGATTCCAGAACTGAAAACGATTTTTCCCCCTCTGTTAGTTTCCGAGATATTACGTTCTTCATATGAAAAAATATATTTCAAATTTGATGAGTTTTTGCTATGGAGAATGCTGTCAGAGAGCTCGTTACCAAATTTGGGAGCTATACGAGAAAGTTGATTTTTTCGAGGAAACCTTATCTAACCTTAACCAAAGAGACTAACCTAACATAACCCCTTTGAATATTCTCGGACCGATAATGAAAAATAGATTTCCTTAATGCAAACAGAGCAGTGTCTAACCTAACCTAACCTAACATTACCCCTATGACTATTTGATTCCAGAACTGAAAACGATTTTCCTTGTCTGTTAGTTTCCGAGATATTAGGTTTTTTTTGTGAAAAAATTTATTTCAAATTTGATGAGTTTTCGCAATGGAAAATGCTGTCAGAGAGCTCGTCACCAAATTTGGGAGCTGTACGAGAAAGTTGATTTTTTCGAGGAAAACCTAACCTTAACCTAAGTGACTAACGTAACATAACCCCTTTGACTCTTTTCGGACCGAAAATGGAAAATAGATTTCCTTCGGAATGCAAACAGAGCAGTGTCTAACCTAACCTAACCTTACCTGACCTAACCTAACCTAACATAACCTAAATTTTTTTTTTTTTTTGGTGGGGTGGAAACGCATCATGCACACTGGTCGCTTAGATCTATCACGACCAGTAGTGCCGGACTCCTACCGGCTAAAACCACCCCCTGCCCTCTCTCATACCCGGAACTATCCGATTGGACATAACATCGGATATGAGCGGCATTTTCAGTTTCCGTTGGCTCCTTCTCTCTGGTGATGGTGTTCTTCTTCTTCTTTTTCCTTCATTATTTTCTTGATCGTCTGGGATACGCTATTCCATGTCCTTTCGTTTCTCATCATCACTCCTATAATGTTGTCTGGATTTATTTCTTCTGCTAGTGTCTGTATTCGACTTCTTTCCCGTTGCCATCTTTCACATTCGAATATTGTGTGTTCTGGGCTGTCTACCCTGCCACAGTAGATACAAGAGTCATCTTTCGTCTTTATTATCTTGTACGTGTATGTACGGAAGGATCCGTGGCCCGTCAAAAATTGGGTGACATGGTAATTTAGGTTTCTATATTTGAAATTTAGCCTTCATATCCTGATTTCGGTCCCATCTCTCCTGCCATCTTCTTATTGTTTCTAGATGCTCCCTTGTTCTTTCCTCAACGAGGAGTTCTATTGGGGGGTATCCTGCGAGAACGCATGTGGCTTCCCGCGATACCGTTTCGTATGCCGCTATGGTACGTAGCAGCATTCTTCTCTGTATGTTTGCCAACATGTTTTTATATTTTCTAACCCTCATTACCTCACCCCAGACTGGAGCTCCATATAGGATAACTGATTGTGTAACTCCGTGAAGAATCCTTTTCCTGGATGAACTGATGTTGTTATTATTTGGGAGCAATCGAGAAAGGGCTGTCACTGATTTCTCAGCTTTTTCTACTGTCCTACGAACATGCTCATTGTATATGACTTTATCGTCTAACCATATACCTAGATATTTCAGATGTTTTTTTGGTATTATCTCGACGTTTTCTATAGGGAATTTTATTCCATCTCTTTTCCTTGGACCTCGCAGGATAACGGCTTTCGTTTTGTGCTCCGCTATTTTCAACTCGTTTTTATCCATCCACCTCTTTATCCGCCTTAGGCTTGTGTTTGCCGCGTCGACCAGGTCTCTTCCCTCTGCCACTGTAACTATCAGGGCCAAGTCATCAGCGTATGCCACTGTCTGGCTTTCCCTGGGTGAATCCAGACTCAACACCGAATCATACATCACGTTCCAGAGAGTTGGCCCTAGGACAGATCCTTGTGGGACGCCCTGCGTCATGTCTATGTAATGACCTTTTTCTGTTCCTAGGCGGCGGCCTAGGAAATAACTCTGCACTAACCTGATCAGGTATGGACTAATTCCTTTTTGTCTAAGTCTTCTGATGATTATGCTCCATAAGGCAGTATTAAATGCGTTTTCTACGTCGATGGTGATGACAACGCTCCACTTTGAACTCCTATCTGTCGCCTGCTGCATCAGCCATTTCGCCGCATCCACGGTGGTTTTACCCTTTCTGAAACCGTATTGTCTCCTTGACAGACCATTTCTCTCCTCTAGTTCAGTCTCTAGCCGCTGCTTGATGATGTGCTCCATCATTTTTCCCAGGACGGTCAACAAACAAATGGTTCTATATTTGTTTTCTGCCTTAGGGATGAGGACTACCTTGGCGGTCTTCCATTCTTCTGGGAACTCCTGTGTCTGCATTACCTTATTCGTTATAGTGAGGAAGGCTTCCGGTATTACTAATGAGGCTTCTCGGATTGTTTCCGCCATAAGACCATCCAGGCCGGGGGCTTTCCCTGTCTTAAGTTTTTCACAGGCTGTTGAGATTTCTTCAATTGTTACCTCCTCTTCAGTCCTGGGATCGATTGTCCATATATCGTCTTTTCTAGGAAATAGACTTTCCGCGATCTTCCTCCCCTCTGCTGGGTCGATGTCATATGGTGACCCTTTTCCTTTAAATTGCCTGGTTTAAATTGCCTGGTTACGAGCTTATACCCTTGTCCCCAGATGTCATCTTCCAGTTCTCGGCAAATTTGGGACCAGTGCTCTTTTTTCGAGGTCAGTATGGCCTTTTTATACGATTTCCTGAGGTTCTTATATTCGGTTTCCGTATTTTCAATATCCTGTATATTCGTCCTTTTTCTCGCCCTCATGAGTTTTTGCTTAGTCCTATTACAGGCCTCCTTCAACGCTTGCGTCTCATTACTCCACCAGTAAGGCTGCATACGTATGGTTTCCCTTGACCTCTGGAAGCTTGCAGTTTCTTGCGCAATCTTTAGCTTCTTTGCTATATTTTCGGGTTCTGTATCAGCTTGATGGCAAACTAGCGAAATGGCTGTCCTAAGGATTTCCCTGTCTATGAAGGGTTTCCCCTTCATTTTCTCTTTCTTCTTGGTTCCCATGCTATGTGCCACCTTCAGAACGATGAAGTTATGGCAGCTCATTGAATCCTCTTTCAAGGCTTCCCAATCTAGTATTTGGGAAGACAGGGCGCTTGTAGTAATGGTGACATCTATAAAGGAGGCACTATTTCCCCTCGTAAAGGTCGGCCTGTTTCCCTCAATTATTACTACAAGGTCTAGGGTGGTCTAGTAGGCTTGACCCCCAGAACTGGGATTTTGCATTTAGGTCTCCTAGTATCATAGCTCTGGTGTGCTCTTGAGTGACATCTGCCATAACTTCATCGATGTATGTTTTGAAGTCCTCAAAGGAGATGTTTGGTGGCACGTAGCAATTATACAGTATCCAATCGGCAAAGAGTAACTTCGTGTACCCATTTTCACTAACGTGTTTTTCAATTTCTATTTTTCTATTTAGAAGATATGTTGCCACGTTAGTACTGGTATCGACAATTCAGCGCTGTCTGGTGGTCTTTTTTTTGTTAGGTTCCTGTAAGCATAGCATGTCGCAGTCGAGCCTCATCGCCGTTCCGAAAGCTGTATCCTGTGCGATTTTTCCTCTGTCTACGTCTATTTGAAGGATTTTAATTGACATTTTGATTGAGCAGCTCCGTCTGATCGCGGTCTCCCACTGTGGCTTCCAGCGCTTCGTTTGTTTCATGTTCATGTGCCTGTTCAGATTGTCTGACAAGTTTCCCTAGGGTGACTGTCATTGGCTCATTTTGCTTTCCATTGCGGACTCTGTTTTCCTTGTTTTGTGCCCTCGCTCTTTTGAGGGCAGCTTTGAAAGCAGGGCATTTTTGTGTGCCTGTTCTGTGGCCTGTCTCCTCGCAGACTGGGCAAGCCTCTTCCTGCTCGCATTCTCTCGCAGTGTGATTTCCCTTTCCGCATTTGTAGCATTTATCGCTCCTATCTGGGCCATTGCAGGTGACGCTCTTGTGATTGAATCCCCAGCATTTTGAGCATCTGGGAACATTTACATGCTTCTCTGTCCTACAGCGGACTAATCCTATTCTCAAGTCTTTCTGTAAGAGAGCTGATTTATTTTTGGGATGGTTAGAGTAACTGCCGCTGTGTCATTACGCATGGGTCTTATTTCACTGATTTTGTAATCTTCATTCCATTCCCCTGTTACGCTTTTTATGGCCTCTATTATTTTGGCCTCAGTTACGTCTGCTGCCATACCTCTCAAGTGAATTAGGTCTCCTTTCTCATCCCCCAGTTTCTTGGTTTGGAGAGTCCTCTGGCTTTTCATGGCTTCTTTCAGGTTAAAGAGGGCCTTCATATCTTTATCCAGGGTCAATAGCAGGTTGCCCTCCTTGGTGCTTCTTATGCCCCTTATTGCTTGCACCGCTTCAGTGCCTTCTATTGCTCCCTTTACCTTACTCAGTATGTCTCGATAAGATTTGCTGCCGTCGCTGACTATGACACCATAAGTGTTTTTTTGCCTCGTGTTTCCCAATTGTGTTGTGTATATTTCCACAGTTGCATAACTGCCGTGGAAGATGCACTCCGTCATCTTTTGGAGGATTTCCACAGTGGTGCCTTTTACGCAAGGCAGGCTGACCTTATTATCTCCCTTGGTTTCATCCTTGAGGATTAGGAGTTCATCCCACAGATCCCTGGCTGTGCCGTCATATCGGGTTTTAATAATTTTTTTACTTGTCATGGTCCCTGTTCCTCTTGTATTAGTTATCTGCTCGATAACCTCGATTTGGCCTCCTAGCTCCTCTAATTCGGGATACTTTTCCTTGTAAATTTTTTGGATGCCTTGTTGCATGTCAGGATCATCCGGTTCCACGACGACTACCTTTGTACCCTCGTTCTGGCCACTAGTTGGGTTCCCAGCTATAATTTTCGTATTTGTGAGGACTGCTTTCTCCCATACCAGCCCCTCAACTTTTTTGTATTTAAGATAGTCCGTCGTGGTTTCCAGACTATCTGGGTATCTCAGCCACGATGCCTCACATGTACAAGCACATGTGCACTTCCTCTCCTGGTCTATTGGGTTAACCTGTGCACCAATAGACGAACCCTCCTCCTTCTGGTTTGCTTCTGTTTCTCTCAGTCGTTTCTCCAGTATTTGTACGATCCTTCCCATTTCGAGGGCTCGATCTTTGGCTTTCTCTTCTGCTTCCTCTTTTTCCCTTTTCAGCTTCTCCGCCTGGTCCGCTTCCCTTTTCATTACATCTTCTCTCTTTTGGGATTCCAGCCCCTCTAATTGGTTTACTCTCCCTCTGAGAATAGCAATCTCTGCAAGCGCGTTTTGTGTGCTTTTGTAGCTCTCGGCTGTTTGTGTATTTGTATGTTTCAGCACTTTCTCCTTCCCGTGGGTAGGTGTCTCCAGACCTTCTGCTCCGTCCGTCCTACCTTTTTTTTCTTCCTGTGTGCCTCGTTTCACCCATCTCTTCCAGACCTCTTTTTTCGTGTTTTCCTCCTCCCGTAGGACGCCCTGCAGTATGCCGTTCATTTCGCGTATGCCTTTTTTAATTTCTATTTTGATGTTCGGCCACTGAGACTCATACTTTAACTTTTCGTCCATTTTTGCGCTCATGCGCTTCATATTTGTTTCAACGCTTTTGAAGACTTCTGCAAGCTCCTGCTTCTTAGGCGTCTCCTCCCGTTTCCGTTTCTGCGCCGTGTTTTCCTCATCTGGGCTGTCCTTAACTATGTGTACCTCTTCCTTGCCCTCTTCGGGAAAATCGAAGGTCCTTTTTGGTGTATACTACGGTGTTACGGTTTTTTTTTTCAGATGGTGTAACAGGTGATCTCGCGATCTTATTTCGCCTTCCTTTCTCCAGCATTTCCCTCTCAAACGCCTCTCTCTCTTCTTTTTCTGTTTCCTCCTTGTTTTATTTTATTGTTTTATTTAGATCATTCATATTGGATCCGACGAGTAGCTAGGGAATGTCTGTCCACCCCTGCAGAGCCCCGCATGCAGGGGTAAGGCTACATCCCCCCTGGGTCGCCATTTCCAGGGGGCATCGCTTAAGACACACTTAGTCACCCCTGTGCCATGCGTCCCTTCGGCGCGATGGTGCTACACCTTGGGATTGGGGGACGCGGTGATCTTCCTACCGTTCCACCCACGTCTGTGAGCGAGCGGGGGAAAGACTGAGAGATAAGAGGATGCAGCCGCCTCCCCTGCATCCTGTAGTGCGAAGGTGAGTGACCCCTATCCCTCGGATACCCTGATAGCGTCGGGGTCGGAAGGAACAAGAGTTGACCAAGAGAGGTCGATAGAAAAGAGTAGAAGATATCTTACCCAGACAAGTTGAAGAGGGGTAAGATAGGCCGAAGAAATCCCAGGGTCCGCCATCCCTGCACACCAGATGTGTGTCTCCAGGAGGTTTTTTATCGAGGATTCCCCCTCTAGATCCGTTGAGTTCTGTAAGAGACAGGCCCGCCAGCGAGTAGGCACCCAAGCGATCTTGCCAATGGAGAGGCTATTGTCTTTGCATCACATCGGCCTGAGAAAGATAAGGGTTGTCCCTTACCCCGACACAAACCCCTTTTTTTTTGGGCGGTGAGTGTGTCCAAGTCTCTAGGACCCGACATAACCTAACCTAACATAACCTAACCTAACCTAACATAACCTAACCTAACCTAACCTAACATAACCTAACCTAATCTAACCTAACATAACATAACCCCTCTGACTATTTGATTCCAGAACTGAAAACGATTTTTCCCCTCTGTTAGTTTCCGAGATATTACGTTCTTTATATGGAAAAATATATTTCAAATTTGATGAGTTTTCGCTATGGAGAATGCTGTCAGAGAGCTCGTTACCAAATTTGGGAGCTATACGAGAAAGTTGATTATTTCGAGGAAACTTAACGTAACCTTAACCTAAGTGACTAACCTTACATAACCCCTTTGACTATTTTCGGACCGAAAATTGAAAATAGATTCCCCTCAAAATGCAAACAGAGCAGTGTCTAACCTAACCTAACATAACCCCTATGACTATTTGATTCCAGAACTGAAAACGATTTTTTCCTGTCTCTTAGTTTCCGAGATATTACGTCTCTTATGTAAAAAAATATATTTCAAATTTGATTTGTTTTCGAAATGGAGGATGCTGTCAGAGAGCTCGTTACCAAATTTGGGAACTCGACGAGAAAATTGATTTTTTCGATGAAAACCGTACCTTACCTCAACCTGAGTGACTAACCTAACATAAACCATCTGACTATTTTCAGACCGAAATTGAAAAATAGATTTCCTTCAGTATGCAAACAGAGCAGTGTCGAACCTAACCTAACATAACCCCTTTGACTATTTGATTCCAGAACTGAAAACGATTTTTCCCTGTTTGTAATTTTCCGAGATATAACGTTTTATATGTGAAAAAATATATTCAAAATTTGATGAGTTACGCAATGGAGAATGCTGTCAGAGAGCTCGTCACCAAATTTGGAAGCTATACGGGAAAGTTGATTTTTTCGAGGAAACCCAACCTTAACCAAAGTGACTAACCTAACATAACCTCTTTGACTATTTTCGGACCGAAAATGGAAAATAAATTTCCTTCGGAATGCAAACAGAGCAGTATCTAACCTAACCTCACCTAACCTAACATTACCCCTATGACTATTTGATTCCAGAACTGAAAACGATTTCTCCTTGTCTGTTAGTTTCCGAGATATCACGTTCTTTATATGAAAAAATATATTTCAAATTTGATGAATTTTCGCAATGGAGAATGCTGTCAGAACTGAAAACGATTTCTCGTTGTCTGTTGGTTTCCGAAATATTACGTTCTTTATGTGAAAAAATAAATTTCAAATTTGATGATATGTCGCAATGGAGAATGCTGTCAGAGAGCTCGTCACCGAATTTGGGAGTCATTATACGAGAAAGTTGATTTTTTTGAGGAAACCTAAAGTAACCTTTACCTAAGTGACTAACCTTACATAACCCCTTTGACTACTTTCGGACCGAAAATGGAAAATAGATTTCCTTAATGCAGACAGGGCAGTGTCTAACATAACTCAACCTAACCTTACATTACCCCTTTGACTATTTGATTCCAGAACTGAAAACGATATTTCCTTGTCTGTTAGTTTCCGAGATATTGAGATTTTTTTGTGAAAAAATATATTTTAAATTTGATGAGTTTTCGCAATGGAAAAATCTATCACAGAGCTCGTTACAAAATTTGGGAGCTATACGGGAAAGTTGATTTTTTCGAGGAAATCTAAAGTAACCTCAAACTAAGTGATTAACCTTACATAACCCCTTTGACTATTTTCGTACCGAAAATGGATTTCCTAAATGCAAACAGAGCAGTGTCTAACCTAAACGAACCTAACCTAACATTACCCCTATGACTATTTGATTCCAGAACTGAAAACGATTTTTCCTTGTCTGTTAGTTCCCGAGATATTAAATTTTTTTTGTGAAAAAATATATTTCAATTTAGATGAGTTTTCGCAATGAAAAATGCTATCAGAGAGCTCGTCGCCAAATTTGGGACCTCTATACGGGAAAGTTGATTTTTGCGAGGAAAACCTCACCTAACCTTACCCTAAGTGACTAACCTTACATAACCTCTTTGACTATTTTCGTACCGAAAATGGATTTCCTAAATGCAAACAGAGCAGTGTCTAACCTAAACGAACCTAACCTAACATTACCCCTATGACTATTTGATTCCAGAACTGAAAACGATTTTTCCTTGTCTGTTAGTTTCCGAGATATTAAGTTTTTTATGTGAAAAAATATATTTCAAATTAGATGAGTTTTCGCAATGAAAAATGCTATCAGAGGGCTCGTCACCAAATTTGGGAGCTCTATACGGGAAAGTTGTTTTTTGCGAGGAAAACCTCACCTAACCTTAACCTAAGTGACTAACCTAACATAAACCCTTTGACTATGCTCGGACCGAAAATGAAAAATAGATTTCCTTCAGTATGCAAACAGAGCAGTGTCTAACCTAACCTAACATTACCCCTATGACTAATTGATTCCAGAACTGAAAACGATTTTTTCCTGTCTGTTGATTTCCAAGATATTACGTTCTTTATGTGAAAAAATGTATTTCAAATTTGATGAGTTTTCGCAATGGAGAATGCTGTCAGAGAGTTCGTCACCAAATATGGAAGCTATACGAGAAAGTTGATTTGTTCGAGGAAACCTAACGTAACCTCAACCTAAGTGACTAACCTTACATAACCCCTTTGACTATTTTCGGACCGAAAATGGGAAATAGATTCCCTTCAAAATGAAAACAGAGCAGTGTCTAACCCAACCTAGCCTAACATAACCCCTTTGACTATTTGATTCCAGAACTGGAAACGATTTTTCTTCCTCTGTTAGTTGCCGAGATATTACGTTCTTTTTATGAGAAAATATATTTCGAATTTGATGAGTTTTCGCTATGGAGAATGCTGTCAGAGAGCTCGTTACCAAATTTGGGGCTCTATACGGAAAGTTGTTTTTTGCGAGGAAAACCTCACCTAACCTCAACCTAAGTGACTAACCTAACATGAACCCTTTGACTATTTTCTGACCGAAAATGAAAAATAGATTTCCTTCAGTATGCAAACAGAGCAGTGTCTAACCTAACCTAACATTACCCCTATGACTAATTGATTCCAGAACTGAAAACGATTTTTTCCTGTCTGATATTACGTTCTTTATGTGAAAAAATGTATTTCAAATTTGATTAGTTTTCGCAATGGAGAATGCTGTCAGAGAGTTCGTCACCAAGTTTGGGAGCTATACGAGAAAGTTGAGTTTTTCGAGGAAACCTAACGAAACCTTAACCTAAGTTAATAACCTAACATAACCCCTTTGAATATTTTCGGACAGATAATGGAAAATAGATTTCCCTAATGCAAACAGAGCAGTGTCTAACCTAACCTTACCCAACATTACCCCTATGACTATTTGATTCCAGAACTGAGAAAGATTTTTCCCTGTCTCTTAGTTTCCGTGATTTTACGTTTCTTATGTGAAAAAAATATATTTCAAATATGATTAGTTCTCGAAATGGAAAATGCTGTCAGGGAGCTCGTCACCAAATTTGGGAACTCTACGAGAAAGTAGATTTTTTCGATGAAAACCTTACCTAACCTCAACCTAAGTGAGAGACCTAACATAAACCCTTTGACTATTTTCGGACCGAAAATGAAAACTAGATTTCCTTCAGTATGCAAACAGAGCAGTGTCTAACCTTACCTAACCTAACCTAACATAACCCCTTTGACTATTCGATTCCAGAACTGAAAACGATTTTCCCCTATTTGTAAGTTTCCGAGATATCACGTTTTTTATGTAAAAAAATATATTGAAAATTTGATGAGTTTTCGCAATGGAGAATGCTTTCAGAGAGCTCGTCACCAAATTTTGGAGCTATACGGGAAAGTTGATTTTTTCGAGGAAACGTAACCTAACCTTAACCAAAGTGACTAACCTAACATAACCCCTTTGAATATTTTCGGATCGATAATGGAAAATAGATTTCCCTAATGCAAACAGAGCAGTGTCTAACCTAACCTCACCCAACATTACCCCTATGACTATTTCCCACATAGCAAAATCATATACCAAGTATGTGCTAAACATATTCCTAAACGCATAAGAATATTGAGATTATATCCCTAGCATATACACAGAATAGGGTAACTATATGCTGAAAATATGCTAGGTATATTTTTTTGACCACAAGTAGTATATGCTACGTATATGATTGAAATATATACCCTGAATATATTCAAATATCCTCAGAATATACCTATATCACCAACATAGCATATGCTATATATATGCTCAATATACCCTATATGTGCAAACTGGATATGTCCAAGATGAATATATATTTTGGTGAGGGACTTTAGGAGATGCAACATCATTATCCTCAAAGGTTCTAGTAGTTTCTTGGCATTTTCTGAAGCATGAATGCCATCCTTGATTATCTACAAACGAAAGACATCAAATACTCTTAAAACATTTATGAAAAACTAAGAAATTTTTATTCACATGTTATTGTTTTTTATCCTATTTCAGTGTCCTGGGAACGCTGCTGATTTTGGGACCTGAAAGTCTAATGGATTAGAACAATATACCGGGTGTCCCGGTATACGTGTTACAATGGAATATTTCATTTATTTGAAATAATAAAAATTTCAAATTCTGAATAATCAATATAGATAATTATACATATTGCTTTGAGCAATGTGAATATCGGAAATCACTTCTGGTTCATGAGATATTCCATTGGAACATGTAGGTATACTGGGACAGTGGTAGGGTCCAAAATTCAAAACTCACCTCATCTCAATTTTCTTTAATTCATTTTTAACCCGTTCTTCAGCTTTAGCTAACCATCTCTTTATTTCTTGGACAATTTCATCTTCACAGGCATTTTGTGTTCTCTTATAACATTGAACAGCATCTAAAATAGATATACAAGATATTATTCTATGAATAAAAAGAGCCGTGAAGAAAGCTTACCCTAACCTAACTTTTTTTTCGATAACTTCCCTACACTTCACTATCGGTATCGAATATGCACAATCCACAATAGAGAACACTGAACACACACTGATAAAATGCTATCAGAGAGCTCGTCGCCAAATTTGGGACCTCTATACGGGGGAGTTGTTTTTTGCGAGGAAAACCTCACCTAACCTTAACCTAAGTGACTAACCTAACACAAACCCTTTGACTATTTTCGGACCGAAAATGAAAAATAGATTTCCTTCAGTATGCAAACAGAGCAGTGTCTAACCTAACCTAACCTAACATTACCCCTATGAATAATTGATCCCAGAACTGAAAAAGATTTTTTCCTGTCTGTAAATTTCCAAGATATTACGTTCTTTATGTGAAAAAATGTATTTCAAATTTGATGAGTTTTCGCAATGGAGAATGCTGTCAGAACTGGAAACGATTTCTCCTTGTCTGTTAGTTTCCGAGATATTACGTTCTTCATGTGAAAAAATAAATTTCATATTTGATGATTTGTCGCAATGGAGAATGCTGTCAGAGAGCTCGTTACCGAATTTGGGAGCTATACGAGAAAGTTGATTTTTTCGAGGGAACCCAAAGTAACCTTAACCTAAGTGACTAACCTTACATAACCCCTTTGACTAGTTTCTGACCGAAAATGGAAAATAGATTTCCTTAATGCAGACAGGGCAGTGTCTAACCTAACTCAATCTAACCTTACATTACCCCTATGACTATTTGATTCCAGAACTGAAAACGATTTTTCCTTGTCTGTTAGTTTCCGAGATATTAAGATTTTTTTGTGACAAAATATATTTTAGATTTGATGAGTTTTCGCAATGGAAAATTCTATCACAGAGCTCGTTACCAAATTTGGGAGCTATAAGAGAAAGTTGATTATTTCGAGGAAATCTAAAGTAACCTCAAACTAAGTGACTAACCTTACATAACCCCTTTGACTATTTTCGTACCGAAAATGGATTTCCTAAATGCAAACAGAGCAGTGTTTAACCTAAACGATCCTAACCTAACATTACCCCTATGACTATTTGATTCCAGAACTGAAAACGATTTTTCCTTGTCTGTTAGTTTCCGAGATATTGAGTTTTTTTTGTGAAAAAATTTATTTCAAATTAGATGAGTTTTCGCAATGAAAAATGCTATCAGAGGGCTCGTCACCAAATTTGGGAGCTCTATACGGGAAAGTTGTTTTTTGCGAGGAAAACCTCACCTAACCTCAACCTAAGTGACTAACCTAACATAAACCCTTTGACTATTTCCGGACCGAAAATGAAAAATAGATTTCCTTCAGTATGCAAACAGAGCAGTGTCTATCCTAACCTAACCTAACATTACCCCTATGACTAATTGATTCCAGAACTGAAAACGATTTTTTCCTGTCTGTTAATTTCCAAGATATAACGTTCTTTATGTGAAAATATGTATTTCAAATTTGATGAGTTTTCGCAATGGAGAATGCTGTCAGAGAGTTCGTCACCAAATATGGAAGCTATACGAGAAAGTTGATTTTTTCGAGGAAACCTAACGTAGCCTTAACCTAAGTGACTAACCTAACATAACCCCTTTGACTATTTCCGGACCGAAAATGGAAAATAGATTTCCTTCAAAATGAAAACAGAGCAGTGTCTAACCCAACCTAGCCTAACATAACCCCTTTGACTATTTGATTCCAGAACTGGAAACGATTTTTCTTCCTCTGTTAGTTGCCGAGATATTACGTTCTTTTTATGAATAAACATATTTCAAATTTGATGAGTTTTCGCTATGGAGAATACTGTCAGAGAGCTCGTTACCAAATTTGGGAGCTCTATACGGAAAGTTGTTTTTTGCGAGGAAAACCTCACCTAACCTTAACCTAAGTAACTAACCTAACATAAACCCTTCGACTATTTTCGGACCGGAAATGAAAAATAGATTTCCTTCAGTATGCAAACAGAGCAGTGTCTAACCTAACGTAACATTACCCCTATGACTAATTGATTCCAGAACTGAAAACGATTTTTTCCTGTCTGATATTACGTTCTTTATGTGAAGAAATGTATTTCAGATTTGATGAGTTTTCGCAATGGAGAATGCTGTCAGAGAGTTCGTCACCGAGTTTGGGAGCTATACGAGAAAGTTGAGTTTTTCGAGGAAACCTAACGAAACCTTAACCTAAGTGACTAACCTAACATAACCCCTTTGAATATTTTCGGACCGATAATGGAAAATAGATTTCCCTAATGCAAACAGCGCATTGTCTAATCTAACCTTACCTAACATTACCCCTATGACTATTTGATTCCAGGACTGAGAAAGATTTTTCCCTGTCTCTTACTTTCCGAGATATTACGTTTCTTATGTGAAAAAAATATATTTCAAATATGATTAGTTCTCGAATTGGAAAATGCTGTCAGGGAGCTCGTCACCAAATTTGGGAACTCTACGAGAAAGTAGATTTTTTCGATGAAAACCTTACCTAACCTCAACCTAAGTGAGAGACCTAACATAAACCCTTTGACTATTTTCGGACCGAAAATGAAAACTAGATTTCCTTCAGTATGCAAACAGAGCAGTGTCTAACCTTACCTAACCTAACCTAACATAACCCCTTTGACTATTCGATTCCAGAACTGAAAACGATTTTCCCCTATTTGTAAGTTTCCGAGATATCACGTTTTTTATGTAAAAAAATATATTGAAAATTTGATGAGTTTTCGCAATGGAGAATGCTTTCAGAGAGCTCTTCACCAAATTTTGGAGCTACACGGGAAAGTTGATTTTTTCGAGAAAACCTAACCTAACCTTAATCAAAGTGACTAACCTAACATAACCCCTTTGAATATTTTCGGATCGATAATGGAAAATAGATTTCCCTAGTGCAAACAGAGCAGTGTCTAACCTTACCTCACCCAACATTACCCCTATGACTATTCATTGACTCCAGAACTGGAAACGATTTTCCTTGTCTGTTAGTTTCCGAGATATTAGGTTTTTTTTGTGAAAAAATTTATTTCAAATTTGATGAGTTTTCGCAATGGAAAATGCTGTCAGAGAGCTCGTCACCAAATTTGGAAGCTCTACGAGAAAGTTGATTTTTTTGAGGAAAACCTTACCTAACCTTTACCTAAATGACTGACGTAACATAACCCATTTGACCTTTTTCGGACCGAAAATGGAAAATAGATTTCCTTCGAAATGCAAACAGAGCAGTGTCTAACCTAACTTAACCTAACCTTACCTGACCTAATCTAACATAACCTAACACAACCTAACCCAATATAACCTAACCTAACATAACCCCTTTGACTATTTGATTCCATAACTGAAAACGATTTTTTCCTGTCTCTTAGTTTCCGAGATATTGCGTTCTTTATGTGAAAAAATTTATTTCAAATTTGATGAGTTTTCGCAATGGAGAATGCTGTCAGAGAGTTCGTCACCAAATATGGGAGCTATACGAGAAAGTTGAGTTTTTCGAGGAAACCTAACGTAACCTTAACCTAAGTGTCTAACCTATCATAACCCCTTTGACTATTTTCGTACCGAAAATGGAAAATAGATTCCCTTCAAAATGAAAACAGAGCAGTGTCTAACCTAACCTAATATAACCCCTATGACTATTTGATTCCAGAACTGAAAACGATTTTTCCCTGTCTCTTAGTTTCCGAGATATTACGTTTCTTATGTGAAAAAATATATTTCAAATATGATTAGTTCTCGAAATGAAAAATGATGTCAGAGAGCTCGTCACCAAATTTGGGAACTCTACGAGAAAGTAGATTTTTTCGATGAACACCTTACCTAACCTTAACCTAAGTGACTAACCCAACATAAACCCTTCGACTATTTTCGGACCGAAAATGAAAAATAGATTTCCTTCAGTATGCAAACAGAGCAGTGTCTAGCCTTACCTAACCAAACCTAACATAACCCCTTTGACTATTTGATTCCAGAACTGAAAACGATTTTTTCCTGTCTCTTAGTTTCCGAGATATTACGGTTCTTATGTAAGAAAATATATTAAAAATTTGATGAGTTTTCGCAATGGAGAATGCTGTCAGAGAGCTCGTCACCAAATTTTGGAGCTATACGGGAAAGTTGGTTTTTTCGAGGAAACCTAACCTAACCTTAACCAAAGTGACTAACCTAGCATAACCCCTCTGAATATTTTCGAACCGATAATGGAAAATAAATTTCCTTAATGCAAACAGAGCAGTGTCTAACCTAACCTAACCCAACATTACCCCTATGACTATTTGATTCCAGAACTGAAAACGATTTTCCTTGTCTGTTAGTTTCCGAGATATTAGATTTTTTTTGTGAAAAAATTTATTTCAAATTTGATGAGTTTTCGCAATGGAAAATGCTGTCAGAGAGCTCGTCACCAAATTTGGGAGCTCTACAAGAAAGTTGATTTTTTCGAGGAAAACCTAACCTAACCTTAACCTAAGTGACTAACGTAACATAACCCCTTTGACTTTTTTCGGACCGAAAATGGAAAATAGATTTCCTCCAAAATGCAAACAGAGCAGTGTCTGACCTAACCTGACATAACCCATATGACCATTTGATTCCAGAACTGAAAACGAATTTTTCCTGTCTCTTAGTTTCTGAGATATTACGTTTCTTATGTAAAAAAAATATATTTCAAATTTGATTAGTTTTCGAAATGGAGAATGCTGTCAGAGAGCTCGTCACCAAATTTGGGAACTCGACGAGAGAGTTGATTCTTTCGATGAAAACCTTACTTAACCTTAACCTTAGTGACTAACCTAACATAAACCCTTTGACTATTTTCGGACCGAAATTGAAAAATAGATTTCTTTCAGTATGCAAACAGAGCAGTGTCGAACCCAACCCAACATAACCCCTTTGACTATTTGATTCCAGAACTGAAAACGATTTTTTCCTGTTTGTAATTTTCCGAGATATTACGTTTTATATGTGAAATATTCAAAATTTGATGAGTTTCGCAATGGAGAATGCTGTCAGAGAGCTTGTCACCAAATTTGGAAGCTATACGGGAAAGTTGATTTTTTCGAGGAAACCTAACCTTACCTTAACCAAAGTGACTAACCTAATATAACCCCTTTGAATATTTTCCGACCGAAAATGGAAAATAGATTTCCTTCGGAATGCAACCTAACCTAACCTAACTCAACCTAACCTTACATTATCCCTATGACTATTTGATTCCAGAACTGAAAACGATTTTTCCTTGTCTGTTAGTTTCCGAGATATTGAGATTTTTTTGTGGAAAAATATATTTCAAATTTGATTAGTTTTCGCAATGGAAAATTCTATCACAGAGCTCTTTACCAAATTTGGGAGCTATACGAGAAAGTTGATTTTTTCGAGGAAACCTAAAGTAACCTCATCCTGAGTGACTAACCTTACATAACCCCTTCGACTATTTTCTTACCGAAAATGGAAAATGGATTTCCTAAATGCAAACAGTGTAGTGTCTAACCTAAACGAACCTAACCTGACATTACCCCTATGACAATTTGATTCCAGAACTGAAAACGATTTTTCCTTGTCTGTTAGTTCCAGAGATATTAAGTTTTTTTTGTAAAAAAATATATTTCAAATTAGAGGAGTTTTCGCAATGAAAAATGCTATCAGAGAGCTCGTCACCAAATTTGGGAGCTCTATACGGAAAAGTTGTTTTTTTCGAGGAAAACCTCAACTAACCTTAACCCAAGTGACTTACCTAACATAACCCCTTTGACTATTTTCGGGCCGATGATGAAAAATTGATTTCCCTAATGCAAACAGAGCAGTGTCTAACCTAATTTTACCTAACATTACCCCTATGACTATTTGATCCCAGAACTGAAAACGATTTTTCCCTGTCTCTTAGTTTCCGAGATATTACGTTTTTTTTGTGAAAAAATATATTTCAAATTAGATGAGTTTTCGCAATGAAAAATGCTATCAGAGAGCTCGTCACCAAATTTGGGAGCTCTATACGGGAAAGTTGTTTTTTTCGAGGAAAACCTCAACTAACCTTAACCCAAGTGACTCACCTAACATAACCCCTTTGACTATTTTCGGGCCGATGATGAAAAATTGATTTCCCTAATGCAAACAGAGCAGTGTCTAACCTAACCTTACATTACCCCTATGACCAATTGATTCCAGAACTGAGAACGATTTTTCCTGTCTGATATTACGTTCTCTATGTGAAAAAATGTATTTCAAATTTGATGAGTTTTCGCAATGGAGAATGCTGTCAGAGAGTTCGTCATCAAGTTTGGGAGCTATACGAAAAAGTTGAGTTTTTCGAGGAAACCTAACGTAACCTTAACCTAAGTGACTAACCTAACATAAACCCTTTGAATATTTTCGGACCGATAATGGAAAATAGATTTCCCTAATGCAAACAGAGCAGTGTCTAACCTAACCTCACCTAACATCACCCCTATGAACATTTGATTCCAGAACTGAAAACGATTTTTCCCTGTCTCTTAGTTTCCGAGATATTACGATTCTTATGTGAAAAAAATATATTACAAATATGATTAGTTCTCGAAATGGAAAATGCTGTCAGAGAGCTCGTCACCAGATTTGGGAACTGTACGAGAAAATAGATTTTTTCGATGAAAACCTCACCTAACCTTAACCTAAGTGAGAGACCTAACATAAACCCTTTGACTATTTTCGGATCGAAAAAGAAAAATAGATTTCATTCAGTATGCAAACAGAGCAGTGTCTAACCTTACCTAACATAACCTAACACAACCCCTTTGACTATTTGATTCCAGAACTGAAAACGATTTTCCCCTGTTTGTAAGTTTCCGAGATATTACGTTTTTTATGTAAAAAATATATTGAAAATTTGATGATTTTTCGCAATGGAAAATGCTGTCAGAGAGCTCGTCACCAAATTTTGGAGCTATACGGGAAAGTTGATTTTTTCGAGGAAACCTAACCTAACCGTAACCAAAGTGACTAACCTAGCATAACCTCTCTGAATATTTTCGGACCGATAATGGAAAATATATTTCCCTTATGCAAACAGAGCAGTGTCTAACCTAACCTCACCTAACATTACTCCTATGACTATTTGATTCCAGAACTGAAAACGATTTTCCTTGTCTGTTAGTTTCCGAGATATTAGGTTTTTTTTGTGAAAAAATTTATTTCAAATTTGATGAGTTTTTGCAATGGAAAATGCTGTCAGAGAGCTCGTCACCAAATTTGGGAGCTCTACGAGAAAGTTGATTTTTTTGAGGAAAACCTAACCTAACCTTAACCTAAATGACTAACGTAACATAACCCATTTGACTTTTTTCGGACCGAAAATGGAAAATAGATTTCCTTCGGAATGCAAACAGAGCAGTGTCTAACCTAACCTAACCTAACTCCACCTGACCTAACCTAACCTAACATAACCTGACCTAACATAACCTAACCTAACATAACCTAACCTAACCAAACCCATTATAACCTAACCTAACATAACCCCTTTGACTATTTGATTCTAGAACTGAAAACGATTTTATCCCCTCTGTTAGTTTCCGAGATATTACGTTCTTCATATGAAAAATATATTTCAAATTTGATGAGTTTTCGCAATGGAGAATGCTGTCAGAGAGTTCGTCACCAAATTTGGGAGCTATACGAAAAAGTTGAGTTTTTCGAGGAAACCTAACGTAACGTTAACCTAAGTGACTAACCTAACATAACCCCTTTGACTATTTTCGTACCGAAAATGGAAAATAGATTCCCTTCAAAATGAAAACAGAGCAGTGTCTAACCTAACCTAACCTAACATAACCCCTATGACTATTTGATTCCAGAACTGAAAACGATTTTTCCCTGTCTCTCAGTTTCCGAGATATTACGCTTCTCATTTGAAAAAATATATTTCAAATGTGATGAGTTCTCGAAATGGAAAATGATGTCAGAGAGCTCGTCACCAAATTTGGGAACTCTACGAGAAAGTAGATTTTTTCGATGAACACCTTACCTAACCTTAATCATAGTGACTTACAAAACATAAACCCTTTGACTATTTTCGGACCGAAAATGAAAAATTGATTTCCTTCAGTATGTAAACAGAGCAGTGTCTAACCTTACCTAACCTAACCTAACACAACCCCTTTGACTATTTCATTCCAGAACTGAAAACGATTTTCCCCTGTTTGTAAGTTTCCAAAATATTACGTTTTTTATGTAAAAAAAAATATTTAAAATTTGATGAGTTTTCGCAATGGAGTATGCTGTCAGAGAGCTCGTCACCAAATTTTGGAGCTTTACGGGAAAGTTGATTTTTTCGAGGAAACCTAACCTAACCTTTACCAAAGTGACTAACCTAACATAACCCCTTTGAATATTTTCGGACCGATAATGGAAAATAGATTTCCTTGATGCAAACAGAGCAGTGTCTAACCGAACCTAACCCAACATTACCCCTATGACTACTTGATTCAAGAACTGAAAACGATTTTCCTTGTCTGTTAGTTTCCGAGATATTAGTTTTTTTTTGTGAAAAAATTTATTTCAAATTTGATGAGTTTTCGCAATGGAAACTGCTGTCAGAGAGCTCGTCACCAAATTTGGTAGCTCTACAAGAAAGTTGATTCTTTCGAGGAAAACCTAACCCAACCTTAACCTAAGTGACTAACGTAACATAACCCGTTTGACTTTTTTCGGACCGAAAATGGAGAATAGATTTCCTTCGGAATGCAAACAGAGCAGTGTCTAACCTAACCTAACCTTACCTGACCTAACCTAACCTAACCTAACATAACCTAACCTAACATAACCTAACCTAACATAAGCCCTTTGACTATTTGATTCCAGAACTGAGAACGATTTTTTCCCCTCTGTTAGTTTCCGAGATATTACGTCCTTTATATGAAAAAATTTTTTATAAATTTGATGGGTTTTCGCTTTGGAGAATGCTGTCAGAGAGCTCGTTACCAAATTTGGGAGCTATACAAGAAAATTGATTCTTTCGAGGAAACCTAACATAACCTTAACCTAAGTGACTAACCTAACATAACCCCTTTGACTATTTTCGGACCGAAAGTGGAAAATAGATTCCCTTCAAAATGCAAACAGAGCAGTGTCTAACCTAACCTAACATAACTAATTGATTCCAGAACTGAAAACGATTTTTTCCTCTCTCTTAGTTTCCGAGATATTACGTTTCTTATGTAAAAAAAAATATTTCAAATTCGATTAGTTTTCTCGAAATGGAGAATGCTGTCAGAGAGCTCGTCACCAAATTTGGGTACTCGACGAGAAAGTTGATTTTTTCGATGAAAACCTTACCTTACCTTATCCTTAGTGACTAACCTAACATAAAACCTTTGACTATTTTCGGACAGAAAATAAAAAATATATTTCCTTCAGTATGCAAACAGAGCAGTGTCGAACCTAACCCAACTTAACCCCTTCGACTATTTGATTCCAGAACTGAAAACAAAATTTGATGAGTTTTCGCAATGGAAAATGCTGCCAGAGAGCTGGTCACCAAATTTGGGAGCTCTACGTGAAAGTTGATTTTTTTGAGGAAAACCTAACCTAACCTTAACCTAAATGACTAACGTAACATAACCCATTTGACTTTTTTCAGACCGAAAATGGAATATAGATTTCCTCCGGAATGCAAACAGAGCAGTGTCTAACCTAACCTAACCTAACCTCACCTGACCTAACCTAACATAACCTAACCGTTTTTTTTTTGGGTTCCGAGAAAAGTCTCAATGCCCGTCCTGTGGCCATGCCACCTGGGGCACTCGAATAATGTTTGCATTGGGTCGTCTCTTTCCCCACAGTATATACACAGGTCGTCTGTTGACTTCTTGATCTTGAAGGTGTACGATCTAAAAGAGCCATGTCCGGTCAGCGCCTGCGTGACGTAGTAATTTATAATCCTGAAGTCGCATTTTAGCCAAGGTCTAATATATGGTATCAAGCGTTTTGTCCATTGTGCGGTTGAAAGGTTTCTGTTCCATCTCTCTTGCCATTCATTTACCGTGGTTTCCCTTTCCCTAATTTTGTCTGTCTCAGTGACTCTTTGGAGCATGTCCAGGCGTACTCTCTCCCTAATCAGTAGGTCTATTGGAGGCGTTCCCGTTATGACCCCTATAGCTTCTGCTGAGACTGTTCTGTATGCAGACGCCACTCTGAGCAGCATCCATCTTTGTGTCATGGTGGCCATATTCCTATATTTGTCCACATCCATCACCCGTGCCCAGACCGGCGCCGCGTACAGCAGGACGGATCGGACCACTCCATATAAAACCCTCCTCTTGTGTGGTCCTGGGCCTCTTATGTTAGGCAGGATCTTGGTTAGGGCAGCTACTTGCCTGTCTGCCTTCTCGCACGTTTTTCTGATATGCTCATTTGTAACGTTTCCACTACCTCAGTATAGGGGAACGCACAGCGCCGTTAGCGTTATAGCCGGTAGAGCATGTGACATGAGTCCTTGTGTGATCTGAGTGAAAGCAAACAAACAATTTCCCGGGGGCGCCACTTAACTTTACAACAATCAGTGAATAAATTATCTTTATCTAAGTCAAGGAAAGAACAAGATATGTTGAATGGATGTTCAAAGTAATTTTCAATTCAAATAACAAAAGGTTGTTGGAGCTCGAGGTCTCCCTACATATAGAATTTGGTGAATTGTTAAAAGGTGCAAACTGCGGGACCCTGAAATATAGAAAAATGATTCATAACGCAATCTCCCTCAAATATGAACATTTATTTTCACTTATCCCATGTGAATTATCAAATGTTTCTAAACAACATACACATTAATACATAGGTAATACTAAAGGTTGGAATGATGATAATTTGCAAACAGAGTCTAGAGAAGTCTCCAGCAGTGGCAGACTTAATTAAGAAGGAATAATGATCATAACCAATTGATACCAGGCACAAAGTACTTTGCGTTGGCCGAACAACGTTGTGAACGGTTACATGTGAATAATATCAAGGTGAAAATAAATTACGCTTAGATGTCATGTATACAAGTATTAGTACTCCCTTATTCAACTCCTTATGCAGTCTTCCTCAAATCCTGGAGAAATTCCTGGGCTGCAAGATCCGACGATACTCAACCATGAAGTATGAACTATGTTATAAGATCCCAGTTTAATCCTATGGTTCCATTATCCCATTATATACATATGTACAGAATTTGGACATCAAAGGAATAGAGCAGGCGTTTCCAGCATGAAATTGGGGGGGTAAAAGATGCTTCAGTCTCAATCTTTTGAAATGGCCATCCTAGCAGGATACGATCCACACAAAAGCATCGCTTCAATTTTCATAAAACTTTAGTAGTAACTCGTGAGTTCAGGATGAAGTTTATATGAGAGGGTATGGACTAATCAACAATCCATTATATGATCCATCAAACAGTAAGGAAACAAACAATCCATAGGAACAAACAACCCTATGAAAGAAATACCATATTAAATCATTGTTGAGGTGAGTGAAATTGCTAAAACTTACCTCACTAAGAGGGCTGTCACTTCAAAATAGGTAATTAATGAATTTAAATAATTTTCGAAATTTTAAGTCACACCAGGCCAACATGGCGTGGGCACGCATGGCGAGCTTGTTTCGATAACGTCATTTTACGAATGCTCTCGAAATCTCCTTCACTTTAAAATTCCAGAGCTAAAACTCCATGTGCACGATAACAACGTGGATTAACAAAATTGCACCATCAAAAAAGTGCCACTAAGATGCCCAAATTGGCGACGTGCTTCTTTGACCGTCTCAGCTCAAAGAGATCGAGCTTTTCTGAAAATGGCTTCGAGCTAAGGGCTCGGTGAACCAAAGCGCGATCTGCGCGACATCTCTTGTCACATAGATGAAACTCCTTAGATTAGAAATATAAAAGGAAATACATGATAAATTTGAATATGAAAATTGATATGAAAGTGTAAATTATATTTCGGCAGCCTATTAATGAAGAAAATAGCACTCCACTCAACAATTGATTCGTTTATGGATCCCCTCACAGTGATAATATTTATGAAAATTAAATAGAGTAGTGACAAAATAAATTCATCAAGACTAGGCAATTCGATATGCAACCATCACCGCCGCAATTAGTATCAAAGAAATATGAAATTTACAAAGCGCGCAATTGTAGTTAGAACGGATTTCAGCTGAAACCCAGAGGCGTTCGTTTCTACCTGGTAATAAAACTCTTATCCCTTAATTTGATCATCCGAGGCTATAAAACTATAACACATCAAGGAATAGGTTTAAATAACCAAGGATACTACTGACCATCTGTTAAATTTCGAACTGAACAGTTTCATACTATCAACTGACACTCGCGTTGAAATATCACAGTTATAAAGAAAACAACGCAGAAGTCAGACAGACTCAAGGTACCAGCAGGGGTTCGTTTCAACCTGGCATCCAACTCTACTTCCTTAATCTGAAAATTCGAGGCTATATTACTATAACATATCAAGGAAGAGGTCGAAACATCCAAGGATATCACTAACCTTCAGCTTTCTCCATAAAGGGTACTAACATCTTGATTCCCAGATTAATCAGACATTCTGATGTCCTTCAAAATCATCTCAATTCTACCAATATTTACAAGAGTTGAAATTAGCAATTGAATATTCAGTGAAAAGAATGGCAAGTGCCGCCCTCTATTATACAGAGCAATAAGAAAAATTTACGTTCAATATAGCAAAGGAAACTGTCGTGCCGATTTGCTAGTACCACTCAGACCGTAAATAGGGGTTCACAATATGTAAAGGTCGGTTCACATTACCATCAGCAAAGCGAACGCTACACATTATAGATTGTTTTATCATATATCCAGATGCCCAAATATTTCATATACTTCTTTGGAGTGATTATGGTATCCCCCATGACGAAGGTCACCCCTTTCCTCTTTCTCGGGCCTTCGATGATGATGGCCTCCGTTTTTTCTAATGCGACTTCGAGGCCGTTTTCACTCATCCATCTTCTAGCCTGGTCCATTGCCTGGTTGGCCCTCTCCATCATCTCTTCCTTCGTGTTTGCGTTTATTATCAGCGCAAGGTCATCTGCGTATGCTTGTGCCTGGCAATCTACTGGGAGCTCAAGTCGCAAGACCCCATCATACAGGACGTTCCACAGGGTTGGGCCTAGGACCGATCCCTGTGGAACTCCCTGCGTCATTTCTTGACTTATTCACCGCTCTTCAGGCTGCGGTCTGACAAATATGCCTGGATAGTGTTTGTAAGGTACCTGCTTATATTGAGTCGTCTAATTCTCTCAATAATTTTTCCCCACTTCGCGGTATTAAAGGCATTTTTTATGTCCACAGCGACTATAGCTCCCCATTTCATTCTACTTGCCCTTATTTCATCCACAGCCTGTTTCGAAGCAGTCACAGTGGATTTTCCTGTCCTGAAGCCGAACTGTCTTGAGCATATGCCCCTGGTCTCATCTAATTCGGTTTCTAATCTCGCCTTGATCAGGTGTTCATACATCTTCCCAATTGTATTGAGTAGACAGATTGTCCTGAACTTGTCCTTGCTCTTTGGTATGAGTACAACGTTTGCTTCTTTCCATTCTTTGAGAGGCCATTTGTCTTGACGAGATTATTGAAGCATTCAGCAAAGACGTCTGGTACCAGTGTGACTGCTGCTTTGATTATTACTGCTGGTATTCTGTCTGGTCCTGGGGCCTTCTTGTTTCTCAGCTTCGCGGCTGCCATTTGGATCTCCTCCAGCGTGAAGGGAGGTGGATCGTGGTCGATGTCATCGCGGAGGACTGGTTCTTCGTCTGTATCTGGAAAGAGTTCTTTTATAATTCGTGTCCTCCTTTCTTGACTGGTGTTATAGGGTGTTCTAGGCCTTTTCAGATCGCTCATTACGATCTTATACCCTTGTCCCCAGGGGTCGTCCTTCAGCCTATCGCACAGTGCCTTCCATTCTTCTTTTTTAGCTCTTCCAATGGATTTCCTGAGCCCTCTTCTGATTTCCTTGTATTCGCTTTCTCTAGCCTCTATGGTTTCCCGATCTCTGTGCCCATCTCCACCTCGGCCTAGATTTTGTGCCCGCGCTCTGGCTAGTCGCCTTTTGGCTTTTGTGCAGTTCTTCCGTAGATTGTCTATTTCTGCGTTCCACCAGATGGGCTGCCTTTACTCTTCGTTTCGTTCTTTGACGGCGCTTATATGAGTGGCTTGTTTTAGGGCTTCTTGCAGATCGTCAATGTTTCTTTTGTCCGGTATAAGGAGAGTTATCGCGGCGTTCAGAGCTTCATTGTCTATGTAGGTGGTGCTCTTCCACAGAGGAGGGTCCTGCGCGTTGCCTTCCGAGATATTGTACCCCAGATATCGGTGTAGACTAAGGCTCTCGTCTTCTAGTACCCTCCATCCAGTTATCTTTCTGCCTATGCCCTTGGTGGATAAGGTGATATCTATGAATGACTTCTGCTCTCTTCTCACGAACGTAGGGGTATCTTCCTGATTATGAACCGTAAGCTCCATTCATTTAAGTGCAGTCCTCTCGCGTCGGTGTATCCCGAATTCCAGAGGTTGGACTTGGCATTAAAGTCACCCGCAATAACTGCCTCGACTCCGCTGCGTCTGATCTCCATCATGATGTTATCCACGTATTGCTTGAAGTCCTCCAGGGTGGAGTTTGGAGAGATGTAGCAGTTGAAAACTTTCCAGGTTCCGAAGTTTACGCAAGTGAATCCGTTGCCAACTTCGTGATCGGTGATTCCACATAACCTAACCTAACATAACCTAACCCAATATAACCTAACCTTACATAACCCCATTGACTATTTGATTCTAGAACTGAAAACGATTTTATCCACTCTATTAGTTTCCGAGATATTACGTTCTTCATATGAAAAATATATTTCAAATTTGATGAGTTTTCGCTATGGAGAATGCTGTCAGAGAGCTCGTTAGCAAATTTGGGAGCTATACGAGAAAGTTGATTTTTTCGAGGAAACCTAACGTAACCTTAACCTTAGTGACTAACCTAACATAACACCTTTGACTATTTTCGGACCGAAAATGGAAAATAGATTCCCTTCAAAATGCAACCAGAGCAGTGTCTAACCTAACCTAACATAACACCTATGACTATTTGATTCCAGAACTGAAAACGATTTTTTCCTGTCTCTTAGTTTCCGAGATATAACGTTTTTTATGTGAAAAAATGTATTTTCAATTTGATGAGTTTTCGCAATGGAGAATGCTGTCAGAGTGTTCGTCACCAAATTTGGGAGCTATACGAGAAAGTTGAGTTTTTCGAGGAAACCTAACGTAATGTTAACCTAAGTGACTAACCTAACAAAACCCCATTGACTATTTTCGTACCGAAAATGGAAAATAGATTCCCTTCAAAATGAAAACAGAGCAGTGTCTAACCGAACCTAACCTAACATAACCCCTATGACTATTTGATTCCAGAACTGAAAACGATTTTTCCCTGTCTCTCAGTTTCCGAGATATTACGTTTCTCATGTGAAAAAATATATTTCAAATATGATTAGTTCTCGAAATGGAAAATGATGTCAGAGAGCTCGTCACCAAATTTGGGAACTCTACGAGAAAGTAGATTTTTTCGATGAACACCTTACCTAACCTTAACCTAAGTGACTTACCCAACATAAACCCTTTGACTTTTTTCGGACCGAAAATGAAAAATAGATTTCCTTCAGTATGCAAACAGAGCAGTGTCTAACCTTACCTAACCTAACCTAACACAACCCCTTTGACTATTTGATTCCAGAACTGAAAACGATTTTCCCCTGTTTGTAAGTTTCCGAAATATTACGTTTTTTATGTAAAAAAATATATTCAAAATTTGATGAGTTTTCGCTTTGGAGAATGCTGTCAGAGAGCTCGTTACCAAATTTGGGAGCTATACAAGAAAGTTGATTTTTTCGAGGAACCTAACATAACCTTAACCTAAGTGACTAACCTAACATAACCCCTTTGACTATTTTCGGACCGAAACTGGAAAAAAGATTCCCTTCAAAATGCAAACAGAGCAGTGTCTAACCTAACCTAACATAACTATTTGATTCCAGAACTGAAAACGATTTTTTCCTCTCTCTTAGTTTCCGAGATATTACGTTTCTTATGTGAAAAAATATATTTCAAATTCGATTAGTTTTCGAAATGGAGAATGCTGTCAGAGGGCTCGTCACCAAATTTGGGTACTCGACGAGAAAGTTGATTTTTTCGATGAAAACCTTACCTTACCTCATCCTTAGTGACTAACCTAACATAAAACCTTCGACTATTTTCGGACCGAAAATGAAAAATAGATTTCCTTCAGTATGCAAACAGAGCAGTGTCGAACCTAACCCAACATAACCCCTTTGACTATTTGATTCCAGAACTGAAAACGATTTTTCCCTGTTTGTAATTTTCCGAAATATTACGTTTTATATGTGAAAAAATATATATTCAAAATTTGATGAGTTTCGCAATGGAGAATGCTGTCAGAGAGCTTGTCACCAAATTTGGAAGCTATACGGGAAAATAGATTTCCTTCGGAATGCAAACAGAGCAGTATCTAACCTAACCTCATCTAACCTAACATTACCCCTATGACTATTTGATTCCAGAACTGAAAACCGTTTCTCCTTGTCTGTTAGTTTCCGAGATATTTTGTTCTTTATATGAAAAAATATTTTTCAAATTTGATGAGTTTTCGCAATGGAGAATGCTGTCAGAACTGAAAACGATTTCACCTTGTCTGTTAGTTTCCGTGATATTACGTTCTTTAAGTGAAAACATAAATTTCAAATTTGATGATTTGTCGCAATGGAGAATGCTCTCAGGGAGCTCGTTACCGAATTTGGGAGCTATACGAGAAAGTTGATTTTTTCGAGGAAACCTAAAGTAACTTTAACCTAAGTGACTAACCTAACATAACCCCTTTGACAATTTTCGGACCGAAAATGGAAAATAGATTCCCTTCAAAATGAAAACAGAGCAGTGTCTAACCTAACCTAACCTAACATAACCCCTATGACTATTTGATTCCAGAACTGAAAACGATTTTTCCCTGTCTCTCAGTTTCCGAGATATTACGTTTCTCATGTGAAAGAATATATTTCAAATATGATTAGTTCTCGAAATGGAAAATGATGTCAGAGAGCCCGTCACCAAATTTGGGAACTCTACGAGAAAGTAGATTTTTTTGATGAACACCTTACCTAACCTTAACCTAAGTGACTTACCCAACATAAACCCTTTGACTATTTTCGGACCGAAAATGAAAAATAGATTTCTTTCAGTATGCAAACAGAGCAGTGTCTAACCAAATTTGGGTACTCGACAAGAAAGTTGATTTTTTCGATGAAAACCTAACCTTTCCTTATCCTTAGTGACTAACCTAACATAAAACCTTTGACTATTTTCGGACCGAAAATGAAAAATAGATTTCCTTCAGTATGCAAACAGAGCAGTGTCGAACCTAACCCAACATAACCCCTTTGACTATTTGATTCCAGAACTGAAAACGATTTTTCCCTGTTTGTAATTTTCCGAAATATTACGTTTCATGTGTGAAAAAATATATATTCAAAATTTGATGAGTTTCGCAATGGAGAATGCTGTTGGAGAGCTCGTTACCAAATTTGGGAGCTATACGAGAAAGTTGATTTTTTCGAGGAAACCTAACGTAACCTTAACCTAAGTGACTAACCTTACATAACCCCTTTGACTATTTTCGTACCGAAAATGGAAAATGGATTTCCTAAATGCAAACAGTGCAGTGTCTAACCTAAACGAACCTAACCTAACATTACCCCTATGACTATTTGATTCCAGAACTGAAAAC
Source organism: Zygogramma bicolorata (assembly GCA_032362365.1). Classification (NCBI taxonomy): domain Eukaryota; kingdom Metazoa; phylum Arthropoda; class Insecta; order Coleoptera; family Chrysomelidae; genus Zygogramma; species Zygogramma bicolorata. Next base: position 1,647,119 of record JAVJAQ010002653.1, on the reverse strand, counting down.
GATTTTTCCTTGTCTGTTAGTTTCCGAGATATTAAGTTTTTTTTTTGTGAAAAAATATATTTCAAATAAGATTAGTTTTCGCAATGAAAAATGCTATCAGAGAGCTCGTCACCAAATTTGGGAGCTCTATACGGAAAAGTTGTTTTTTTCGAGGAAACCTCACCTGACCTTAACCTAAGTGACTAACCTAACATAACCCCTCTGACTATTTTCGGACCGAAAATGGAAAATAGATTTCCTTCGGAAGGCAAACAGAGCAGTGTCTAACCTAACCCAACCTAACCTAACCTTACCTAACCTTACATAACATAACCTAACCTAACATAACCCCTTGGAATATTTTTTTTGGACCGATAATGGAAAATAGATTTCCCTAATGCAAACAGAGCAGTGTCTAACCTAACCTTACCTAACATTACCCCTATGACTATTTGATTCCAGAACTGGAAACGATTTTCCTTGTCTGTTATTTTCCGAGATATTAGTTTTTTTTTTGTGAAAAAATTTATTTCAAATTTGATGAGTTTTCGCAATGGAAAATGCTGTCAGAGAGCTCGTCACCAAATTTGGGAGCTCTACGAGAAAGTTGATTATTTTGAGGAAAACCTAACCTAACCTTAACCTAAATGACTAACGTAACATAACCCATTTGAATTTTTCCGGACCGAAAATGGAAAATAGATTTCCTTCGGAATGCAAACAGAGCAGTGTCTAACCTAACCTAACCTAACCTTACCTGACCTAACCTAACATAACCTAACCTAACATAACCTAACCTAACATAACCTAACCTAACATAACCTAACCTAACATAACCTAACCTAACCTTTTTTTTTTTATGGTAGGGTGGAAATCCTCATGGACGCTGGTCGCTCGGTGTCCATCGCGATCCAGCAGTGCCGGACTCCTACCGGCTAAAACCACCCTCTGCCCTCTCTCACACCCGGAACCGTCCGCAAGGACATCACGTCAGGTATGAGCGGCATTTCTCATTCCCCAGTCTACTTATTAACTTATTATCGATGGTCTCCGTTTCTGTCATCCTGCTCCTTTGCCTTCATTACCTCCTTGACGTATTCGTGGACAGCCTCCCATATTTCTTTCGTCCCCAGCATCAGCTGGATCATGTTCGCTGTGTCTAGCTGTTCTTCCAATGCTAGTTCCAGTAGTAACCGTCTTTGGTGCCACCTCTGGCAGGAGAACAGCGTGTGCTTCACGTCGTCCCTTTCTGGACAGTACATGCAAGTGTCATGCTCCCTCTTTCCTATCCGGTGCAGGTAGGACATGAAGCATCCGTGTCCTGTAAGCACTTGCGTGAGGAAATATTCCGTTATTCTGTGTTTGCTCTCCAGCCACGTTTTTATGTTCGGTATTAGCGTTTTGGTCCATTGGGCTACGTCCTCGGTTTCATCCCATTCTCTCTGCCAGTCTGTCATGGTCTGCTGTCTTTCCTCTTCTCCAGTGTCCCCTTCTTCCCTCCTAGAGTAAATACGTGCTCTTTCTCTTGCGAGCAGGTGGATTGGTATGACTCCCGTGATGACGTATAACGCCTTAGTGGATGATGTCCTGTAGGCGCTAGCGATCCTAAGTAGACCTTTCCTGTCCGCTTTAGTTATTGCGTTCTTATATGATGCCACTCTCAGATCTTCATGCCATATTGGTGCCCCGTATAAGAGGATCGACTGGATAACACCATGCAGTACTTTTCTTTTTCCGCTTTTTGGGCCTCCCATGTTTGGCATCAGCCTACCTAGCATTACCGACCTCTCTTCCGCTTTCTTTACTGCTCTCCTGATGTGCGGTCCAAAACTTCCATTATCACTTAGTGTGATCCCGAGATATTTGATTGTTTTGGAGAGCTGTATTTGCGCACTCACGCATTCAAAAGAGATATCTTGTCTCTTGCGAGTTCCCTTGAGCACTATTGCCTCGGTCTTATGTTCTGCCAGCTTGAGGCCTTGTGCCCTCGTCCATCTCGTGACTACTCTGCAGCCTTCTTCTGCGTTCAGCTTCAGGTCCTCTTTATCGTTAGCTGTTATAAGCATCCCAAGGTCGTCTGCGAAAGCGACTACCTCGCACCCGACTGGATATGTGAATTTCAGGCTCCCGTCATACGCTATGTTCCACAGGGTAGGTCCCAGGACCGAGCCCTGTGGAACTCCGGCCCTAACTTCCACGATTTCTCCTTTCTCCAGTTGTAGCCTCCTGTTTTGTAGGTACTCACCTATGATATTCAGGAGGTACCTAGGTGTATTTCTCCTTGCCAGTTCCTCCATTATTATTTCCCACCTCAAGGAGTTGAAGGCATTCTTTATGTCGAAGGCCACTAGCATCACCCATTTGCATCTAGGCTGTTTAGTCGCTTCAAGAACCTGCATGACGGCATCCGTGGTGGATCGCCCCCTTCGGAATCCATACTGTACAGCTGAGAGTGGTTCATTTTGCTCAATGGCTTCCTCTAGTCTTCCTTTGAGCAGCGCCTCGTAGAGTTTACTCACCGTGTTCAGGAGGCATATGGGTCTCCATGTCTTGTTCGAGTCCCCCGCTATACCCTTTGGAATCAGGACTAATTTGGATGTCCTCCAAACCTCCGGGAAGGTTTGGGTTATGAGCAGTAGGTTCATCATTTCCAGGAGCCAGAGGGGTTCCAGTTCTCCTACCTTCTTAATAACTTCTGGTGGAATGCTGTCTATCCCTGGAGCTCTTCCTGTCTTTATCTTATCCAAGGCTCTCTTCAATTCCTGTATGGTGAAGACTATGGGCACGTCTTCCATAACACGGGCGTAATTGTGGGGGGGTCCGGAGGGAAATAATCCTTCAACGATTACTCTTTTTTCCTCTATGGGCATCTGGTATGGTGTATAGGCTCTAAGGTGTCTCATAGCAATCTTATATCCTTGGCCCCATATGTCATTGTTCAATTCCATGCAGAGATCTCTCCATCTTTGTTTTTTGGAGGTGTTTATGAGCTTACTCAAGGCTTTCTTATTTTCGGAGTGGCGCTCTAGTAAGGCATTTAGTTCAGCTTGCCCGAGTCTCCTTCGAGCCCTCGTTATTCGTCTTCTGATCACCAAGCATTCTTTCCGTTTTCGCTCTATTTCTACCGTCCACCAGTATGGGATCCTCCTATTTGTTGTAAGCCCTGTGTGCCTTCCGGACCCGTACGCTTTCTTGATTATATTCATGCCCTCTTCGATAGTGTTGCCCGCTCGTCGCTCCACCCGTTGTGTTAGGTCTCTAGTGAAGATATCCCAGTTTACCTCCATCGCCGATGGGCCTTCGGTATTTACGGTCCTATTCGTTACTTCAAAGTAGATGTACCTGTGGTTCGTCAGAGTTTCGTCCTCCAGTACTTGCCATTTCTTAATTCGTTTACCGGCTTTTTGGTCTGAGAGCGTAAGGTCGATGAAGGAACCCGAGTCACCCCTAACGAAAGTCGGCACGATGCCGGTGTTATGGACTACAAGGTCCATTGTTGCTGCATGTTCCATCACCACTGTGCCCCTGGCGTCTGTCGTTGGCGAACCCCATTCTGCTGCTTTTGCATTAAAGTCTCCAAGAATTATATAGTTGTCCTTAATTCTTTCCGAATAGTCCATGATTTCCATGACGTGGTTCTCGTACGTTGCGATAGACTCGTTTGGGGATAGGTAACAGGCGATGATAACCAGTTCCGGAAGGTGTATGGCTAGGAAGCCTCTTTTTGATATAATTTTTTTTATGACGATCCTTCTGTTCCTAATGAAGACGGCCACCCGTTTAGTGTTGTCTGTGCGCCATCCTTGTCCATTACTGATTTTTTGGTTCGGTTCGCCCACAATTATAAGGTCCACTTGTTTTTCTAGAGCAGTAGCTAAAGCAAGGTCGTGCGCGGATTTGTTGGTCCCTAAATTTGTTTGTAATATTCTTATTGTTGTTTCCGTTTCTTTTATTTTCCTTGGCATTTTCGTGTGTATTGATATAAATAGATATGTGTGAGAGGCTTTAGCTATCTGTAAGATTAGGTATAGGCTTTTGGGTGTAAGATCTAGTTTTGTGCAACGGTAGTCTTCCCTGAGGATATACTTCCTCTCCTCTGCTGGAGTTTTTGCCTCCTTATGCGCTCCACCGCGTTTTTAAATCCTGGGCATGCCATTTGGTCCATCCGATGTCCACTCGTTTCACATTTTGGGCAATAGGCTTCATTTTCGCACTCCCTAGCTCTGTGTCCGTTCTCCCCACAGTTGATGCACATCTCTTGGTTTTCCTTCGGCTTTTTGCAGTCCGCGGCGATATGCCCAAATCCTAAGCAGTTGTAGCATCTCGTCACCGCAACCCTCTCTTTAACCGTGCACTGCACCCATCCGATCTTGATACTTCCCATTCTGGTAAGTCTGTCAGCTTTATCCCTTGGGAGTTCCACCGTGGCCACCTTCTGCTCCGCTCTTCCTATTTTAAGTGATCGCACGACGACTAGATCGCTATCCATCCCCAGGACTTTTCCTATGTCTTCTTGGACTTCCTCCTCTGTCGTCGTCACCTCAATCCCTAGTATATATATTATGGCGCCTCCGCTCCTTCTCGTCACCTTTGCCTCCGTTAATTTAGTTGCGATTTCTTCCTGTAGGGTTCTTGCCATCTTTCCGTCCCCCTCTACCACCATAAGGAGGTCCCCTGCTTTAGACTTTTTGATGTTTTTGATCTTAACTCCGATGCTTCCAATGTCGATTTCCTTCTTCACCTCTTTCAGAAGGTCGGCGTAGCTTTTCTCTCCTGATTTTATGGCTACTATTTCGTTGCCGTTCATATGTGTTCCCACCTTCTCTTCTGTAGTGTGGAGCTTTATGAAAATCCTAATAACAAAAAGAAAGGGAACGAAAAACCTGTAGAAACGTCAGAACCAGAGCTGAATGACGATTGCATCAACGAAAAGCTCGCAAGGGAAGAAAAGGAGAGAATGGAGTATGAGCAGATGCTCCTGGACCAGCACAGAAGGAGGTTCTCAATCGGGCACTCGCCCGAAAAAGAGGCAAACAAGGAAAAACAACGGACAGCAGGATCCAGTAATGAAGAGGAAGGTGACAGTGAAAAAGAAAAAGTGGGATACAAGCGCCTGAGGTGTGAAGAAGACGAGATAGAGCCTTGCGGTGACATACTCCCATACGCCCAGGCCAGGAAACGAGCAAACTCCCTAGTTAGAGAGACTTCCAAGGACACAGAAGGCAGAAGGAAACCAGAAAAGCCTAAAATAGTGGCCAGGGCGAAAGAACTTGAACTAGCGGAGGAACTAAAAAAACTCTACGACAAGGTAAAAGAGCTGGGAAATATAATGAGCAAAAACACAAACCTAACCTAACCTAACATAACCTAACCTAACATAACCTAACCTGATATAACCTGACCGAACCTAACATAACCCCTTTGACTATTTGATTCCAGAACTGAAAACGATTTTCCCCTCTGTTAGTCTCCGAGATATTACGTTCTTCATATGAAAAAATATATTTCATATTTGATGAGTTTTCACTATGGAGAATACTGTCAGAGAGCTCATTACCAAATTTGGGAGCTATACGAGAAAGTTGATTTTTTCGAAGTAACCTAACATAACCTTAACCTAAGTGACTAACCTAACATAACGCCTTTGACTATTTTCGGACCGAAAATGAAAAATTAATTCCCTTCAAAATGCAACCAGAGCAGTGTCTGGCCTAACCTAACATAACACCTATGACTATTTGATTCCAGAACTGAAAACAATTTTTTCCTGTCTCTTAGTTTCCGAGATATTACGTGAAAAAATGTATTTCAAATTTGATGAGTTTTCGCAATGAAGAATGCTGTCAGAGAGTTCGTCATCAAATTTGGGAGCAATACGAGAAAGTTGAGTTTTTCGAGGAAACCTAACGTAACCTTAACCTAAGTGACTAACCCAACATAAACCCCATTGACTATTCTCGTACCGAAAATGGAAAACAGATTCCCTTCAAAATGAAAACAGAGCAGTGTCTAACCTAACCTAACCTAACATAACCCCTATGACTATTTGATTATAGAACTGAAAACGATTTTTCCCTGTCTATTAGTTTCCGAGATATTACGTTTCTCATGTGAAAAAATATATTTCAAATATGATTAGTTCTCGAAATGGAAAATGATGTCAGAGAGCTCGTCACCAAATTTGGGAACTCTACGAGAAAGTAGATTTTTTCGATGAACACCTTACCTAACCCTAACCTCAGTGACTTACCCAACTTAACCCTTTGACTATTTTCGGACCGAAAATGAAAAATAGATTTCTTTCAGTATGCAAACAGAGCAGAGTCTAACCTTACCTAACCTAACCTAACACAACCCCTTTGACTATTTGATTCCAGAACTGAAAACGATTTTCCCCTGTTTGTAAGTTCCCGAAATATTACGTTTTTTATGTAAAAAAATATATTTGAAATTTGATGAGTTTTCGCAATGGAGAATGCTGTCAGAGAGCTCGTCAATAAATTTTGGAGCTATACAGAAAAGTTGATTTTTTCGAGGAAACCTAACCTAACCTTTACCAAAGTGACTAACCTAACATAACCCCTTTGAATATTTTCGGACCGATAATGGAAAATAGATTTCCTTAATGCAAACAGAGCAGTGTCTAACCGAACCTAACCCAACATTACCCCTATGACTATTTGATTCAAGAACTGAAAACGATTTTCCTTGTCTGTTAGTTTCCGAGATATTAGTTTTTTTTGTGAAAAAATTCATTTCAAATTTGATGAGTTTTCGCAATGGAAAATGCTGTCAGACAGCTCTTCACCAAATTTGGGAGCTCTACAAGAAAGTTGATTTTTTCGAGAAAAACCTAACCTAACCTTAACCCAAGTGACTAACGTAACATAACCCGTTTGACTTTTTTCGGACCGAAAATGGAGAATAGATTTCCTTCGGAATGCAAACAGGGCAGTGTCTAACCTAACCTACGCAACCTTACCTGACCTAACCTAACCTAACATAACCTAACCTAACATAACCTAACCTAACATAACCTAACCTAATATAACCTAACCTTACCTAACATAAGCCCTTTGACTATTTGATTCCAGAACGGAAAACGATTTTTCCCCCTCTGTTAGATTCCGAGATATTACGTCCTTTATATGAAAAAATTTATTTTAAATTTGATGAGTTTTCCCTTTGGAGAATGCTGTCAGAGAGCTCGTTACCATATTTGGGAGCTATACAAGAAAGTTGATTTTTTCGAGGAAACCTAACATAACCTTAACCTAAGTGACTAACCTAACATAACCCCTTTGACTATTTTCGGACCGAAATTGGAAAATAGATTCCCTTCAAAATGCAAACAGAGCAGTGTCTAACCTAACCTAACATAACTATTTGATTCCAGAACTGAAAACGATTTTATCCTCTCTCTTAGTTTCCGAGATATTACGTTTCTTATGTAAAAAAATATATTTCAAATTCGATTAGTTTTCGCAATGGAGAATGCTGTCAGAACTGAAAACGATTTCTCCTTGTCCGTTAGTTTTCGTGATATTACGTTCTTTGAGTGAAAACATAAATTTCAAATTTGATGATTTGTCGCAATGGAGAATGCTGTCAGAGAGCTCGTTACCGAATTTGGGGGCTATACGAGAAAGTTGATTTTTTCGAGGAAACCTAAAGTAACCTTAACCTAAGTGACTAACCTAACATAACCCCTTTGACTATTTTCGGACCGAAAATGGAAAGTAGATTCCCTTCAAAATGAAAACAGAGCAGTGTCTAACCTAACCTAACCTAACATAACCCCTATGACTATTCGATTCCAGAACTGAAAACGATTTTTCCCTGTCTCTCAGTTTCCGAGATATTACGTTTCTCATGTGAAAAAATATATTTCAAATATGATTAGTTCTCGAAATGGAAAATGATGTCAGAGAGCTCGTCACCAAATTTAGGAACTCTACGAGAAAGTAGATTTTTTCGATGAACACCTTACCTAATCTTAACCTAAGTGACTTACCCAACATAAACCCTTTGACTATTTTCGGACCGAAAATGAAAAATAGATTTCTTTCAGTATGCAAACAGAGCAGTGACTAACCTTACCTAACCTAACCTAACACAACCCCTTTGACTATTTGATTCCAGAACTGAAAACGATCTTCCCCTGTTTGTAAGTTTCCGAAATATTACGTTTTTTATGTAAAAAAATATATTTAAAATTTGATGAGTTTTCGCAATGGAGAATGCTGTCAGAGAGCTCGTCAATAAATTTTGGAGCTATACGGGAAAGTTGATTTTTTCGAGGAAACCTAACCTAACCTTTACCAAAGTGACTAACCTAACATAATCCCTTTGAATATTTTCGGACCGATAATGGAAAATAGATTTCCTTATACAAACAGAGCAGTGTCTAACCTAACCTAACCCAACATTACCCCTATGACTATTCGATTCAAGAACTGAAAACGATTTTCCTTGTCTGTTAGTTTCCGAGATATTAGTTTTTTTTGTGAAAAAATTTATTTCAAATTTGATGAGTTTTCGCAATGGGAAATGCTGTCAGAGAGCTCGTCACCAAATTTGGGAGCTCTACAAGAAAGTTGATTTTTTCGAGGAAAACCTAACCTAACCTTAACCTAAGTGACTAACGTAACATAACCCCTTTGACTATTTTCGGACCGAAAATGGAAAATAGATTTCCTTCGGAATGCAAACAGAGCAGTGTCTAACCTATCCTAACCTAACCTTACCTGACCTAACCTAACCTAACATAACCTAACCTTACATAACCTAACCTAATATAACCTAACCTAACATGACCCCTTCGACTATTTGATTCCAGAACTGAAAACGACTTTCCCCCCTCTGTTAGTTTCCGAGATATTACGTTCTTTATATGAAAATATATATTTCGAATTTGATGAGTTTTCGCTTTGGAGAATGCTGTCGGAGAGCTCGTTACCAAATTTGGGAGCTATACGAGAAAGTTGATATTTTCGAGGAAACCTAACGAAACCTCAACCTAAATGACTAACCTTACATAACCCCTTTGACTATTTTCGTACCGAAAATGGAAATTGGATTTCCTAAATGCAAACAGTGCAGTGTCTAACCTAAACGAACCTAACCTAACATTACCCCTATGACTATTTGATTCCAGAACTGAAAACGATTTTTCCTTGTCTGTTAGTTTCCGAGATATTAAGTTTTTTTTTGTGAAAAAATTTATTTCAAATTAGATGAGTTTTCGCAATGAAAAATGCTATCAGAGAGCTCGTCACCAAATTTGGGAGCTCTATACGGGAAAGTTGTTTTTTTCGAGGAAAACCTCACCTAACCTTAACCTAAGTGACTAACCTAACATAACCCTTTTGACTATTTTCGGACCGAAAATGTAAAATAGATTTCCTTCGGAAGGCGAACAGAGCAGTGTCTAACCTAACCTAAACTAACCTAACCTTACCTAACCTTACTTAACATAAATTAACATAACCCCTTTGACTATTTGATTCCAGAACTGAAAACGATTTTTCCCCCTCTGTTAGATTCCGAGATATTACGTCCTTTATATGAAAAAATTTATTTTAAATTTGATGAGTTTTCCCTTTGGAGAATGCTGTCAGAGAGCTCGTTACCATATTTGGGAGCTATACAAGAAAGTTGTTTTTTTCGAGGAAACCTAACATAACCTTAACCTAAGTGACTAACCTAACATAACCCCTTTGACTATTTTCGGACCGAAATTGGAAAAAAGATTCCCTTCAAAATGCAAACAGAGCAGTGTCTAACCTAACCTAACATAACTATTTGATTCCAGAACTGAAAACGATTTTTTCCTCTCTCTTAGTTTCCGAGATATTACGTTTCTTATGTAAAAAAATATATTTCAAATTCGATTAGTTTTCGCAATGGAGAATGCTGTCAGAACTGAAAACGATTTCTCCTTGTCTGTTAGTTTTCGTAATATTACGTTCTTTGAGTGAAAACATAAATTTCAAATTTGATGATTTGTCGCAATGGAGAATGCTGTCAGAGAGCTCGTTACCGAATTTGGGGGCTATACGAGAAAGTTGATTTTTTCGAGGAAACCTAAAGTAACCTTAACCTAAGTGACTAACCTAACATAACCCCTTTGACTATTTTCGGACCGAAAATGGAAAGTAGATTCCCTTCAAAATGAAAACAGAGCAGTGTCTAACCTAACCTAACCTAACATAACCCCTATGACTATTCGATTCCAGAACTGAAAACGATTTTTCCCTGTCTCTCAGTTTCCGAGATATTACGTTTCTCATGTGAAAAAATATATTTCAAATATGATTAGTTCTCGAAATGGAAAATGATGTCAGAGAGCTCGTCACCAAATTTAGGAACTCTACGAGAAAGTAGATTTTTTCGATGAACACCTTACCTAATCTTAACCTAAGTGACTTACCCAACATAAACCCTTTGACTATTTTCGGACCTAAAATGAAAAATATATTTCTTTCAGTATGCAAACAGAGCAGTGACTAACCTTACCTAACCTAACCTAACACAACCCCTTTGACTATTTGATTCCAGAACTGAAAACGATTTTCCCCTGTTTGTAAGTTTCCGAAATATTACGTTTTTTATGTAAAAAAATATATTTAAAATTTGATGAGTTTTCGCAATGGAGAATGCTGTCAGAGAGCTCGTCAATAAATTTTGGAGCTATACGGGAAAGTTGATTTTTTCGAGGGAACCTAACCTTTACCAAAGTGACTAACCTAACATAATCCCTTTGAATATTTTCGGACCGATAATGGAAAATAGATTTCCTTAATGCAAACAGAGCAGTGTCTAACCTAACCTAACCCAACATTACCCCTATGACTATTCGATTCAAGAACTGAAAACGATTTTCCTTGTCTGTTAGTTTCCGAGATATTAGTTTTTTTTGTGAAAAAATTTATTTCAAATTTGATGAGTTTTCGCAATGGGAAATTCTGTCAGAGAGCTCGTCACCAAATTTGGGAGCTCTACAAGAAAGTTGATTTTTTCGAGGAAAACCTAACCTAACCTTAACCTAAGTGACTAACGTAACATAACCCCTTTGACTATTTTCGGACCGAAAATGGAAAATAGATTTCCTTCGGAATGCAAACAGAGCAGTGTCTAACCTATCCTAACCTAACCTAACCTTACCTGACCTAACCTAACCTAACATAACCTAACCTTACATAACCTAACCTAATATAACCTAACCTAACATGACCCCTTCGACTATTTGATTCCAGAACTGAAAACGACTTTCCCCCCTCTGTTAGTTTCCGAGATATTACGTTCTTTATATGAAAATATATATTTCGAATTTGATGAGTTTTCGCTTTGGAGAATGCTGTCGGAGAGCTCGTTACCAAATTTGGGAGCTATACGAGAAAGTTGATATTTTCGAGGAAACCTAACGAAACCTTAACCTAAATAACTAACCTTACATAACCCCTTTGACTATTTTCGTACCGAAAATGGAAATTGGATTTCCTAAATGCAAACAGTGCAGTGTCTAACCTAAACGAACCTAACCTAACATTACCCCTATGACTATTTGATTCCAGAACTGAAAACGATTTTTCCTTGTCTGTTAGTTTCCGAGATATTAAGTTTTTTTTTGTGAAAAAATTTATTTCAAATTAGATGAGTTTTCGCAATGAAAAATGCTATCAGAGAGCTCGTCACCAAATTTGGGAGCTCTATGCGGGAAAGTTGTTTTTTTCGAGGAAAACCTCACCTAACCTTAACCTAAGTGACTAACCTAACATAACCCTTTTGACTATTTTCGGACCGAAAATGTAAAATAGATTTCCTTCGGAAGGCGAACAGAGCAGTGTCTAACCTAACCTAAACTAACCTAACCTTACCTAACCTTACTTAACATAAATTAACATAACCCCTTTGACTATTTGATTCCAGAACTGAAAACGATTTTTCCCCCTCTGTTAGATTCCGAGATATTACGTCCTTTATATGAAAAAATTTATTTTAAATTTGATGAGTTTTCCCTTTGGAGAATGCTGTCAGAGAGCTCGTTACCATATTTGGGAGCTATACAAGAAAGTTGATTTTTTCGAGGAAACCTAACATAACCTTAACCTAAGTGACTAACCTAACATAACCCCTTTGACTATTTTCGGACCGAAATTGGAAAATAGATTCCCTTCAAAATGCAAACAGAGCAGTGTCCAACCTAACCTAACATAACTATTTGATTCCAGAACTGAAAACGATTTTTTCCTCTCTCTTAGTTTCCGAGATATTACGTTTCTTATGTAAAAAAATATATTTCAAATTCGATTAGTTTTCGCAATGGAGAATGCTGTCAGAACTGAAAACGATTTCTCCTTGTCTGTTAGTTTTCGTGATATTACGTTCTTTGAGTGAAAACATAAATTTCAAATTTGATGATTTGTCGCAATGGAGAATGCTGTCAGAGAGCTCGTTACCGAATTTGGGGGCTATACGAGAAAGTTGATTTTTTCGAGGAAACCTAAAGTAACCTTAACCTAAGTGACTAACCTAACATAACCCCTTTGACTATTTTCGGACCGAAAATGGAAAGTAGATTCCCTTCAAAATGAAAACAGAGCAGTGTCTAACCTAACCTAACCTAACATAACCCCTATGACTATTCGATTCCAGAACTGAAAACGATTTTTCCCTGTCTCTCAGTTTCCGAGATATTACGTTTCTCATGTGAAAAAATATATTTCAAATATGATTAGTTCTCGAAATGGAAAATGATGTCAGAGAGCTCGTCACCAAATTTAGGAACTCTACGAGAAAGTAGATTTTTTCGATGAACACCTTACCTAATCTTAACCTAAGTGACTTACCCAACATAAACCCTTTGACTATTTTCGGACCGAAAATGAAAAATAGATTTCTTTCAGTATGCAAACAGAGCAGTGACTAACCTTACCTAACTTAACCTAACACAACCCCTTTGACTATTTGATTCCAGAACTGAAAACGATTTTCCCCTGTTTGTAAGTTTCCGAAATATTACGTTTTTTATGTTAAAAAAATATATTTAAAATTTGATGAGTTTTCGCAATGGAGAATGCTGTCAGAGAGCTCGTCAATAAATTTTGGAGCTATACGGGAAAGTTGATTTTTTCGAGGAAACCTAACCTAACCTTTACCAAAGTGACTAACCTAACATAATCCCTTTGAATATTTTCGGACCGATAATGGAAAATAGATTTCCTTAATGCAAACAGAGCAGTGTCTAACCTAACCTAACCCAACATTACCCCTATGACTATTCGATTCAAGAACTGAAAACGATTTTCCTTGTCTGTTAGTTTCCGAGATATTAGTTTTTTTTGTGAAAAAATTTATTTCAAATTTGATGAGTTTTCGCAATGGGAAATGCTGTCAGAGAGCTCGTCACCAAATTTGGGAGCTCTACAAGAAAGTTGATTTTTTCGAGGAAAACCTAACCTAACCTTAACCTAAGTGACTAACGTAACATAACCCCTCTGACTATTTTCGGACCGAAAATGGAAAAAAGATTTCCTTCGGAATGCAAACAGAGCAGTGTCTAACATATCCTAACCTAACCTAACCTTACCTGACCTAACCTAACCTAACATAACCTAACCTTACATAACCTAACCTAATATAACCTAACCTAACATGACCCCTTCGACTATTTGATTCCAGAACTGAAAACGACTTTCCCCCCTCTGTTAGTTTCCGAGATATTACGTTCTTTATATGAAAATATATATTTCGAATTTGATGAGTTTTCGCTTTGGAGAATGCTGTCGGAGAGCTCGTTACCAAATTTGGGAGCTATACGAGAAAGTTGATATTTTCGAGGAAACCTAACGAAACCTTAACCTAAATGACTAACCTTACATAACCCCTTTGACTATTTTAGTACCGAAAATGGAAATTGGATTTCCTAAATGCAAACAGTGCAGTGTCTAACCTAAACGAACCTAACCTAACATTACCCCTATGACTATTTGATTCCAGAACTGAAAACGATTTTTCCTTGTCTGTTAGTTTCCGAGATATTAAGTTTTTTTTTGTGAAAAAATTTATTTCAAATTAGATGAGTTTTCGCAATGAAAAATGCTATCAGAGAGCTCGTCACCAAATTTGGGACTATTTAACCCCTTTGACTATTTTCGGACCGAAAATGTAAAATAGATTTCCTTCGGAAGGCGAACAGAGCAGTGTCTAACCTAACCTAAACTAACCTAACCTTACCTAACCTTACTTAACATAAATTAACATAACCCCTTTGACTATTTGATTCCAGAACTGAAAACGATTTTTTTCCTGTTTGTAAGTTTCCGAGATTTTTATGTAAAAAAATACATTAAAAATTTTATGAGTTTCCGCAATGGAGAATGCTGTCACAGAGCTCGTCACCAAATTTTGGAACTATACGGGAAAGTTGATTTTTTCGAGGAAACCTAACCTAACCTTAACCAAAGTGACTAACCTAACATAACCCCTTTGAATATTTTTTTGGGGCCGATAATGGAAAATAGATTTCCCTAATGCAAACAGAGCAGTGTCTAACCTAACATTACCCCTATGACTATTTGATTCTAGAACTGGAAACGATTTCCCTTGTCTGTTAGTTTTCGAGATATTAGGTTTTTTTTGTGAAAAAAATTATTTCAAATTTGATGAGTTATCGCAATGGAAAATGCTGTCAGAGAGCTCGTCACTGAATTTGGGAGCTCTACGAGAAAGTTGATTTTTTTGAGGAAAACCTAACCTAACCTTAACCCAAATGACTAACGTAACATAACCCATTTGACTTTTTTTGGACCGAAAATGGAAAATAGATTTCCTTCGGAATGCAAACAGAGCAGTGTCTAACCTAACCTAACCGTACCTGACCACCTGACCTAACTTTTTTTTTTTTGGGTGGGGTGGAAACTGCATTGGACCAGATCCTTTGTCTGTGTAGTCTATCAGACCTGGTACTGTCGGGCGCTACTCCGTCAAAAACCACCCCTGGCCCTATCTCTACTCTGGAACCATCACGAAGGATATACTCAGAGTTGGTCGGCGTTGCGATTTCTCATCTCTTATAGTATGGCTTAAGGCCTTTGATCAGCCTGCCTCTGGTGCTCCCTCTCTTCTGCCTCTTTTTGCCTGAGCACATTCACTATGAAAGTGATGGTGGCTTTCTAGCCCTCTTTGGTGGCGAGCATGTGGTTAACCATGGTGTCAAGGGAGAGTACTGTGTCCGTGGTCAGTTCGTAGGCTATTCGTTCTCTATCCCATCTGTCGCATTCGAACATGGTATGCTCAACGTCGTCTACATTACCGCAGTTAATGCAGGCATCGTCCAGGCTCTTCCCAATCCTCTTGGTGAAGCTCCTAAACGAGCCGTGGCCTGTGAAGAATTGGGTGACGAAATAGTTCACCTGCCTGTGTTTGCAGGCCAGCCAGGGTTCGAGATCCGGGATCAGCCGTTTTGTCCACTGGGCGTTTATTGTGTTGTTGTCCCACCTGTCTTGCCACTCCCCAATCGTTGTCAGTCTCTCGGCGTTTTTTTTGGACGTTTTGGACTTCCAGGTACTCATCCAGGCGGGCCCTTTCCCTCACCAGGAGGTCTATAGGAGGGAACCCAGCTATCACACAGACCGCTTGTGCCGACACTGTTCTATACGCTGACGTCGTTCGGAGGAGCATTTTCCTCTGGGTGGCGTTTACCATGTTTCGGTACTTCTGTACGTCCATAACTCTTTTCCACACTGGCGCCGCGTAAAGCAACACTGATTGCACCACGCCATATTTTTTGGGCAATATTTTTGACAGGGCAGCTATCTGCCTGTCCGCCTTCTCACATGTCTTCCTGATGTGTTCGTTGAAAATTGTCTCATCGTCCAACCAGACGCCGAGGTATTTAACGAATTTTTTGGGTTCAATCCTTATCCCTTGGAGGTTGAAAGAGATGTGATCCCTCTTCCTGGGACCCCTGATTATGATGGACTCCGTTTTCGGCGGAGCAATTTCGAGACCATTGGTTCGCATCCAGTCCCCAATGAGGGAAAGTGCGACGTTTGCTCTCTCCATTAGGAGGTTTGCCTTTTCAGCCCTCACCACCAGGGCTAGGTCATCGGAAAAAGCCACCGTCGAGCATCCTTGGGGCAGGTTCAACCGGAGTACCCCATCATAAAGGACATTCCACAAAGTTGGTCCCAATTTTGAGCCTTGTGGGACTCCCTGGGATATTTTTTGCTCGTGTCTGCCACACATCAGAGTCCTTTCCGAAAGATATGCCGACAAGGTGTAGAGAAGATATCCGCTAATGCCTATTCCCTGTAGGTTGTTCAGGATTGGGCCCTATTTAGCTGTGTTGAACGCGTTCTTCACATCGATGCAGATGATCGCTCCCCACGTTTGCCCTCTAACACCTGCCCTTTCTGAAACATGCTTCACGGCCTGCACAGTGCTTTTTTTCGACCTGAAGCCAAATTGTGTTCCAGCGATCCCCCTTTTTTCTGTCAGCTCCTCTTTGAGTCTTGCTGTAGGTGCTCATACAGCTTGGCCAAGATGTCGATGAGACTGATGGGTCTGACTGTCGCGCTGGCGACGTCTCCTCCTTCCTTGGGGATGAGGATAACCTTCGCCTTCTTCCACTCGGTGGGGAATGCTCCCTCCACTAGCAGCCCGTACATAATGCGCAGTACGGCGTCAGGGCATGTATCTACCGCGAGTTTGACGGCTTCCGGGAGGATGCCGTCGGGGCCTAGTGCTTTTTTATTTCTCAACCTTCCCGACGCGGCTCTGAGCTCTTCGGTGCTGAAGGGTGGCGGATCATCGTGTGGTCTTGGGAAAGTTGGGGTTTGACTGTTATCGTCTGGGAAAAGCTCCCTGATCCTTTCGATTTTAATTGACTGGTGTAGGTCGTAGGGGTTTCTGAGATGCCTCATGGATCCTGTTGCTATTTTATAGCCCTTTTCCCAAGGATCTTCCTCCAGCTCTTCACATAACGCTTTCCACTGCTCTTTCTGCGATTTTCCAATCGCTACCCTCAGTTCTCTTCTGCAACTTTTATAGGTAGCCTCCAATTGCTCTATTGCATTCTGGTCAGCGTTTCTGCTCCTTGCTCTAGTCATAGATCTTCTAGCACTATTGCATGCTTTCCTGAGGTTGGCTATCCCCTCGTTCCACCATATCGGTTGCCACCCGTTCTGGCCATCTTGATTCTCGCCGGTGCTCAGCTCTTGTGCAGTCTTAATGGCTTCGGCTAGGCTCCTCGGGTCGTTTACCCCCCTGGCCGTTATCTGAAATACGTTCCTGAAAGTTTCGACTCGTGGGCTTTGTCTCATCCTCCATTCCCTCTTGGGTGCAGGTTTTTCTCTATTCACCTCGTACAGGATATATCTGTGGAGGCTGAGGCTTTCCTATGTAGATACCGCCCACAAGTGGACCGCCCTGCTGATCTCCTGCGTAGCGATAGTTATGTCAATAAACGACTTTTGTGCTCCCCTGGTGAAAGTTGGAGTACTGCCCTGGTTTATAACCACCATGTTGAGGGGCTGTATCCATTCATCCAGATGGCTGCCTCTGGCGTCTATTTGGGGTGAGTTCCAAGATGGAGACTTGGCATTAAAATCCCCTGCCACGACTGCCTCAATTTTTGCGTCCGAAACGTGGGTCATTATTGCCTGTAGTCTGGTGTTGTATTCTTCCAGAGAGATATTTGGGGATATATAACAGCAATAAAGTGCCCATTTTTCGAATCCAATACAGACAAAGTCCTGGCCCTTCTCGTGAGTTACCACGCCGCATCCAGGATTTGCGCAGTAAACCGCGCAACTTCCTGTGGTGTCGAGAATCCATCTAGAGTTTTTGGTGGTTAGCCGGATGTTTGGCTCCTGGACCAGGGCTATGTCTGTTCCCTTTTCCTCCATGGTTTTAGTGAGGAGGTTGTGTGCCGCCCCCCTTCTATCCGCATTAAATTGTAAAATTTTGAGTGGCATTATTGGAGTTGAGCAGGCTCCTCCGCCATCCCATCTTGTAACTGCTTGAGTGGCGTCTTCCCTATTATCCCCATGGGTATGGAGTGCGTCTCATCTGCAATGCCTCTATCTGATGTCGAGGTGCCTGCGGGCAATTGGGAAGACTTCTTCTTCATTATCGGTTTCTTTCTCCGGTATTTCATCCTGTTGTCGGATTGTCCTTCTGAAGGCCATAATCGGGAAGGAGTCTTCTTCTATGGCGTCACTAACCCTCCTCCTATTTCTGAGGTTCTTCCTGGCCTCTTTGAGCGCTTCCCTGAACATTGGGCAGCTCGCATTGCCTGCTATGTGACCCGTTGTCTCGCACAAGGGACAATACTGCTCTTCCACGCAGTTCTGCGCCTTATGTTCGGCCTTCCCGCATTTATAGCAGTTGTCCGCTCTGTTCGGCCCCGTGCAATTGTCTCTTTTATGAGTGTGGCTCCACCATCTTGTGTATTTGGGGACTGGTACCCGTTTTTCCAGCCTACACTCAACGAGTCCCACTCTGATCTCCTCCCTTCGGTGGAGAGGCTTTGCCAACTCCCTTGGCACTGTCACCGTTATGGCTGCTGTGTCATTTCTGAGTGGCCTTAGCTCGCTCAGCTTGCAATCGGGTGTCCACTGCCCTATGGCCCTTCTTATCGCCTCTTGGACCTCTTCTTTTGAGGTGTCGACCGCCATTCCTCTGAGGTGGAACGTGTCCGAGGCGCCACTCCTTCCTAGGCTCCTGGTCTTCAGGGTACCTTTACTGTCTAGGGCCCTCTTTAGCTCGTGCAGGGCTTCCGGATCTTTTTCTGTGGTGAGGAAGAGGTTTCCTTCCTTGGTCTTCCGGATACCTCTGATGGCTTTCGCTGCTTCGGACTTTCCTACAGCGTCCTTCACCGAACCTAAAATGTCCCTGTAAGACTTGCCCCCTTCGCTCACTATGACTCCATAGTTTCCAGCCTTTCCTTCCCCTTGTTTCTGGGTCGTCGTGAATATTTCTATTTTTGTATTGCTTCCGTGGAAGGTAGCCTCTACCATCTTTCTGAATTATTTCATGGGGATAGCCCTTATATGGTGCATACACGCCCTGTTGTCCTCTTTGATATGGTCCCTTATCTTTTTCAATTTCTCCCAAAGGTCCTGAGCAGTTCCATTATAGGGAAGATTTTGTAACCCTTCTCTGCGATATATCTCCAGATCCTCTGACTCTCGTCAGTTGTTCGATGGTCTCAATGTCCCCCTCCAGATTGGGCAGCTACGGGAACTTCTCTTTAAATAATTTCTGTATGCTGGTGGCCATTTCGGGGTCATCAGGTTCCATGATGACGACCTTGTGAACCTCATCTCCCGTTTCCAGTGGGTTGCCAACGGTTACCTTCGTGTTCCAGTACACCTGGTCCCCCGGCTGAGCCTTTCAACGCTCTTGTAGTCGTCGTAGGTTTCAACTGGCCCGAGTTCCTCGCGGATGGTGAGCCTTGATGCCGTGCACGTGCACACGCAAGTGCAGTCCCTGTTCGTCGGCAGTCCTCCTGTCAGGTTTTGTGTGAACCTTGGGGTTGCTGCTGCTGACATGGTGTCCGGAGAGAACATAGTCGCCAGTTGGCTCGTTATGTTCCTGAGCATCTTCGTGAGCTCTCTGGTTTCTTCGGTGGTGTTTGAGTTACCGCTGACTTTTTGGAGCAGTTCCTTGGTCACAGCCTCTGCATGTCTAGATAATCTGGCAGCTTCGTCTCTTGTTTTTGCCCGTGTTCCTTGCTCCTCTTCAAGGGAGGTTTCGTGGTCAGCTGTCGTTTGTGTGCCCGTGTTAACTTGGATTTTTGGTTCAAGTACAGGGACCTCCAGGCTCCTTTTCTCCTCCGTCTTGCCCTTCTTCTCCTCTTGGGCACTCAATTTCGAGAGTCAATTCCATATCTCCTTCTTTGTTGTCTCCTCCTCCCTCAGGACACCCTGCATTATTCCATTCATTTCCCTTATTCCTTTTTTAATTTCTACCTTGGTATTTGGCCACTGGTGTTCGTATTTCACCATTTCCTCCATTTTACCTCTCGTACGCTTCATGTTCTTCTCCAATTCATTGAAGAAGAAACTGAATTCTGCTTTCGTTGGTGTCTCTACCCGCTTTCTTTTTCCCTTGGAGGTTTCCTCCGGGCTGTCTCCGATTACGCAGATTCGACTGCTATTCGGATTTTTTTCAAAGTCTTCGCTGAAGGTGAAGGTCCTTCTGGACGTGTTGCAGGGAGTCGTCGGCGAGTTCGGAGGTGGTGCCGCCTGTTTTTCCTCCGCATTAGTTTTTTGAGGAGTTCTTCTTAGTGCACTTCTTCTCACAGTTGGATCAATTCCTTGATCGCCTCCGATTAGGTCTTCGTAACTTGAAAGTATTAATTTGTTTTCATTATTTTCCATAATGTTCCCACGAGAAGCTAGGGAAGTCTCGGTCCACCTCTGCAGAACCCCGCTTGCAGGGGTGAGGCTAAGTCCTCCTTGGGTCGCCATTTCCAGGGGGCATCGCTTAAGACACACTATGTCACCCCTGTGCCACGCATCCCTTCGGCACGATGGTGCTACACCTTGGGATTGGGGGACGCGGTAGCCCTTCCTGTTGCCAGTGTCTCAACTTGAGACCCCGAAGCAGGAGAGGACTGGAAGATAAGAGGACATTGCCGCCTCCCCTATGTCCAAGTAGTAGGAATATAAAGTGTCCCCTTTGCCCTCGAATACTCTAATAGCATCAGGAACGGAAAAACAAGAGTTTGCCCAGGTTGGCACATAGGAAAGTTTAAAGTAGAGAGCTTACTCGCCCAAGACGAGTTGAAACGAAGTGAGCAAGTTGTCTGGAGCTACAACTGGCATAGGCACAGCTATAGCCCCAGCTGAAGGCCACTCCTCCTTTCCCCGGGCTTGTGACCGGCATGGATGTGGTGCAAGTCCATGGCGGAGTTACCTGACCCAACTTAACATAACCTAACCTAACATAACCAAACCTAACATAACCTAACCTGATAGAACCTAACATAACCCCTTTGACTATTTGATTCCAGAACTGAAAACGATTTTGCCCCCCCCCCGTTTGTTTCCGAGATATAACGTTCTTCATATGAAAAAATATATTTCAAATTTGATGAGTTTTCGCTATGGAGAATGCTGTCAGAGAGCTCGGTACCAAATTTGGGAGCTATACGAGAAAGTTGATTTTTTCGAGGAAACCCAACGTAACCTTAACCTAAGTGACTAACCTAACATAACCCCTTTGACTATTATCGGACCGAAAATATAAAATAGATTCCCTTCAAAATGCAACCAGAGCAGTGTCTAACCTAACCTAACATAACACCTATGACTATTTGATTCCAGAACTGAAAACGATTTTTTCCTGTCTCTTAGTTTCCGAGATATTACGTTCTTCATGTGAGAAAATGTATTTCAAATTTGATGAGTTTTTGCAATGGAGAATGCTGTCAGAGAGTCCGTCACCAAATTTGGGAGCTATACGAGAAAGTTGAGTATTTCGAGGGAACCTAACGTAACCTTAACCTAAGTGACTAACCTAACATAACCCCATCGACTATTTTCGTACCGAAAATGGAAAATAGATTCCCTTCAAAATGAAAACAGAGCAGTGTCTAACCTAACCTAACCTAACATAACCCCTATGACTATTTGATTATAGAACTGAAAACGATTTTTCCCTGTCTCTTAGTTTCCGAGATATTACGTTTCTTATGTGAAAAAATATATTTCAAATATGATTAGTTCTCGAAATGGAAAATGATGTCAGAGAGCTCGTCACCAAATTTGGGAACTCTACGAGAAAGTAGATTTTTTCGATGAAAACCTAACCTAACCTTAACCTAAGTGACTAACCCAACATGAACCCTTTGACTATTTTCGGACCGAGAATGAAAAATGGATTTCCTTCAGTATGCAAACAGAGCAGTGTCTAACCTTACCTAACCTAACATAACCCCTTTGACTATTTGATTCCAGAACTGAAAACGATTTTCCCCTGTTTGTTTGTTTCCGAGATATAACGTTTTTATGTGAAAAAAAATATCTAGAATCTGATGTGTTTTCGCAATGGAGAATGCTGTCAGAGAGCTCGTCACCAAATTTTGGAGCTATACGGGAAAGTTGACTTTTTCGAAGAAACCTTACCTAACCTTAACCAAAGTGACTAACCTAAGATAACCCCTTTGAATATTTTTGGTCCGATGATGGAAAATAGATTTCCTTAATGCAAACAGAGCAGTGTCTAACCTAACCTAACCCAACATTACCCTGTAGCTAGCCTTTTTATTAAAGCAATGCTGACGGCAGCTCTTCGTCGATAGGCACTATGGGTTCGTTTCAAAAAATTTTATTATATCACTGGGCAGTACAAAATGGTTGGTGAATAAAGAGGGGGCGCCACAGCAACTTTTGATACATGTCAAAGAAAACTTTATTGGAAAAGTTGTGCAACCTAATAATGACTATATTTTTTATAACCATAAGTTGTTGTCAAGCTGATGAGTGTTAGTCAATGAATAAATGAAACATTTGGTGAACAATACAAACATTCAATGATTCACTAAACTTCAACGAAGGGAACAGAGTGACAGTTCTCAGCAATAAAACATATGCTATATTAAAATGAGGAAGAAAGTGAAATACTATTGATGAGACAATACCGTATGAATAATTTATGATATCTGGAGAGAATCCTTACGTAGGATACTATTTTAGCAAGGTTTATGATGCCAACGCATAGTACTATGTGGTGGTTTACATATAATAATAAAAAAATATAGAACCCTCATCCGATTGTGTCAATACTGAATAAGCATATAAGTTTAGATTCGAACAGTATGATTGGATACTCATACGTTAAACACTGTTTAACTGATTATATCGATACTGATTAAGCATATAAGTGAAAATTCAAACAGTATGATTGGGTACTAATATGTTAAACATTGTTAAACTGGTTATATCGAACTTGAATAAGCATATAATTTAAAATTCCAACAGTAGGATACTAAAATGTGAAACCTGTTTCCTCCTTTCAATATATAAAGATGGAATGCTGCTCAGAGCTGGGCCCTCCGGAAGTGGAATGATGATGATGGAATGAAGTCTAATGCCCCCATTGTTGAAGGATTCGTCCAATCAGACAGCATTCACCAGATTAGTGGGACGAATACTCCAAACTAGGAACATCTTCTTCTTGGGGAAGGTTGGGCCCTGACGGGGAGATGACATACTTCGTAACCAAAGTCTGAGTGGTAACCAGACAACTCTAAAGCCGCCACAGGTTCCAGGAAGAAATTTCTCTGACAATACCAAAACCGCAACAGGTTCCAGGAAGAAATTCCTCTGATAATACCAAAACCGCAACAGGTTCCAGGAAGAAATTCCTCTGACAATACCAAAACCGCTGCAGGTTATAGGAAGAAATTCCTCCGGGTACAACCCTATAAACGTTTCTAGATAAAAAAACTGCCCTATCTGTCGTCAACGTGAAAAAAAAGGATGGAAAAAACTCACCTTCAGTGAAGGGTTTTATCCAAAGAAATCCTTTGGTGTGGTACCAAAACTCTCAAAAAAACAGAAACGATAGGCTACCATCGAAAGCCAGGACATCATACCTTGGGATGAATTGAGTGGAACAAGAAAATTCACTAGGATCACTTGAAAAATCCAGGATTCATTAGCCGAACGAAACCAGGAACACCTGTCGACTCTAGACCTGTTCGTTCTCCTTGTACCACTGAATCTCCACCGGAAATCG
The DNA here is from genome assembly GCA_032362365.1 of Zygogramma bicolorata. Taxonomy (NCBI): domain Eukaryota; kingdom Metazoa; phylum Arthropoda; class Insecta; order Coleoptera; family Chrysomelidae; genus Zygogramma; species Zygogramma bicolorata. The sequence goes on along the minus strand of JAVJAQ010002653.1, from coordinate 1,623,386 downwards.
GAAACCAAATCACACCTTGCTCTTTGAAAAATCTCGTACCAACCTTTAGGCGTTTCAGTATTTTTCTGTTTCACGCGGAATTGACCAATAGGAACAGCTTAATTGATTCTTGTTCTGGTCAGAAACCACAAATTCTATGTTGGCTACACTGAGACTTCGAGAAATTAAAGTTAACAACTGACACTTGACAGGACGTGAAGATCAGACAATTGACAATTCATTGAAAGATGCAAAATCAACCAAGACATCAAGTTCATAACCCCATTAATTTCAAAAATAAAAACAAAGGGCAATAATTAGAAATCACTCCTCATGATAACTTCTCTAAAACTAGACCACAAACATAGGCACCTAACTAAAGCTTAGTTGAGAACATCGAATTCTAAGGTGGGTAAAACATTGTTTTTGGTGATTTTATTTACCTCCTTCGTTTTTAGATTGCTCTTGTAAAGAGTAGAATAAGTCCCACCCTCTACAGTAATAGGAATTCAAGCTATAACACTATATCAATCAGAAGGACCATGACTACAAAAACAAGTTGAAAACAGATGTAGGTATTATTACTCTGGCATTGAAAATGCATCACAGCATTTCCACTCTTCTGCAGTGAAATCATCAGAACCTGATTCTATTTGTGAATTTGTTTTGTGAATGGAAATGTTGATGAGGTTTTAATAAAAGAGGTTATACAACCAAGTACACTGAAAGGTATGTTGTGTAATATATTAAGTGACTGTTTATATAAAAATCCCTGAAGGAAGATCACATACCGAGTGGGTCTAATATTGTCCTAAAACTCTGCCAAAAAACTAAAAAAGTACAGTAGCGAAAATTTACATGCTACATCACCTCTCTCCCAAAAAAATTAGTGTTAGTCCAGCACTGGATCGTAGTTTTACCCCTTTATTTATTGGACCACGAAAAAACTAGTAACTAATAGAAACGAAAATTTGAAATATCAATTGGAGAATATTTTTTGGAACAGTAACTATGCGTACTAAACATCCTTATTAGGAAGGTCTCTATTGGGAAGAGTCGAAATCGGGAAAAAGTCACAATAGAAAAAAAACTCATAATCGGGCTATGTCTCATTCGGTTAAGTCAATCCAAAATTTCCAATAATAAATTTACATAAATATTAACCTAAACATACTGAATTAAATTTCAGACAAAAGAAACTCTTTCGAAAAGAATTTTTTAAAAAGGAGCCCCAAAGAAAACAAAAATATGTTGTACTCAAACAACTCTTCAAACATCAAACACAATATAATTCAAAAATATTACCCAACAGAAATGTCTGAGTTAGACCCAAAATAAGGTTTTAGATCCTTAATGTGCCAGTCGCCTGCTGGAGCACCATTCTCAAACTCTAGGGAATAAACCAACCGTGAAACCGTTTTTCGGACAATGCATAAAATATATTTGGGTGCTAATTTGGTACTAAATTTGGCTGCAGCTTCTGACAGAACTTCATTTCTACGCCAAACCTTATCGCCAACTGCAAATGAAAAATCTCTTTTTCTCAAATTGTAAGCATGTGCACTTCTGTGATAAGCCTTATGTAGTTTTTCTTCATCTTCAGCAAAAACGGTATCTAAACCAGAAATTTTTTCTACATGATCAGTACGGTGGGGTTGCAATTCTATATCCTTTGTACTTGTAAGGCTACCGTAATATTTTCCAGACGAAGGTATTTTTCGGGCAAAAACTAAGAATGCCGGAGAATAGTTATGAACTTCATGGATAGAAGTATTTATAGCAAACTGAATTTTCGATAATTCCTTATCCCATTCTTTATGTTCATCGATGTAACTACGAATTGCTTGACCTATGGTTTTATTATTTCGTTCTACAAAATTACACTGGGGTGCATACCGCGGCGTAAACCAAATTTTAACGTTATATGAATCAGTGAGTGATTTAAATAATCGTCCTGCAAAATAAGTGGCATTATCTGTTATAGTAATTTGGGGGGTTCCATACACTGAGAATACTTGATTTTCAATAAATTTAACTATGCTGGGAGCTTCAGCTACGCGAAGTGGACACAACAGGGTGTATTTTGAAAACCAGTCCGCAACTACCAGTAAATAAGTGAAACCGCGCGGAGATCTGGGAAAAGGTCCCATAAGATCAACTGCTAAAATTTGAAAAGGAAATTTGACTTGCTTTTCACAGCCCATTAAATCCATACGTGGAATGTTAGAAAATTTCTGTGATTGACAAATTTTACAAGAACGAACAAACCTTTTTACATCGTATAACATTTTTGGCCAGTAGTAATTTTGCTGAATTCGAGAGAGAGTTTTATGGATACCGAAATGTGAACAAGTTGGTGGGTCATGGGAATCTCGAATTACTTCAGAACGTTGTAATTTTGGAACTAGTGCCTTCCACTCCTTTACATTAGATTCAAATGGGATCTTAGATGGAATTAGTTTTTGCCCGAAATATATCTTCGTCTGGAAAATATTATGGTAGCCTTACAAGTACAAAGGATATAGAATTGCAACCCCACCGTACTGATTATGTAGAAAAAATTTCTGGTTTAGATACCGTTTTTGCTGAAGTTGAAGAAAAACTACATAAGGCTTATCACAGAAGTGCACATGCTTACAATTTGAGAAAAAGAGATTTTTCATTTGCAGTTGGCGATAAGGTTTGGCTTAGAAATAAAGTTCTGTCAGAAGCTGCAGCCAAATTTAGTACCAAATTAGCACCCAAATATATTTTATGCATTGTCCGAAAAAAGGTTTCACGGTTGGTTTATTCCCTAGAATGGTGCTCCAGCAGGCGACTGGCACATTTAGGATCTGAAACCTTATTTTGGGTCTAACTCAGACATTTCTGTTGGGTAATATTTTTGAATTATATTGTGTTTGATATTTGAAGAGTTGTTTGAGTATAACATATTTTTGTTTTCTTTGGGGCTCCTTTTCTATAAATTCTTTTTGAAAGAGTTTCTTTTGTCTGAAATTTAATTCAGTATGTTTAGGTAAATATTTATGTATCTAGTTAACTCAACCATATTTCAACCAGGTCCTAATGTAACCAATGTCTCATTTCCTGCAAATAGAACTAATTTGAGTACACCTAAATCATTTTCAGTATATAAATTGATACTCAGTTTGATGGCGAACCAAAAAATGTATTATCATTTATTGAAAGGGTAGAAGAATTGGCACAGGCTAGACATATTAGTAAGATTGATCTTTTCAGCCAGTGACTTATCCACTAGCAAAGCAACATTTTGGTTGAGACGAATTCGTTCTCTTGTTAATGATTGGGATAGTTTAGTAACCGAATTGAAAAAGGATTTTCTGGTATCTGATTATGATGACGAGATTTGGGACCAAATTAAAACTAGGAAGCAAGGCAGGAATGAACCAGTGATCATTTTCATTGCATGTATGGAAACATTATTCAGTAGACTTAGCCGAGGTGCAGCGGAACCAACTAAAATAAAGTTCATGAAATTGGGTCTCCAAGCAGAATATAGAAAACGTCTTGCTCTAAGTGAGATAGATAGTTTAAAAACATTGAGTAATTTATGTAAAAAGTTGGAGGAAGCTGATATTCTCAGTTTAGCTTATGGTTCCCAAAATTTTAGATCCACACATTGTTTAATCGATCATGATCTTGATCATTTTCCAGACACTCGACCCCATAATGATAAAAATGTTGGACGAAATAGTAAATCTCGAAGAAAAAGTTTTCAAAATAAAAAATATTCTAATCAAAATCAGTCTACCTCTAAACGAGTTAATGTTACCAATTCTAGTTCAAGTCAAGTTTTATGTTGGCGTTGCTTAAAACCAAATCATACTTTCAGAAATTGTAGGGCTACTGATGGTATAGTTAAAAGATTTTATTTCAAGTGTGGTTGTCCTGACGTGATTTCCAAGGATTGTAAACAGTGTCAGGAAAACTAAGAAAGGAGGTAAATCAGTTGGGCTCGCGTTCTCCTCCGCAATCTTATAGAGCCAAAAACAGTTATTTATTGCACCAAGTTTCAAATTTCTTTGATATTGATGATTGGAATACTTGGAAACTTTATGTAAAGAATTTTTATAAATCATCACTCAATAATAATAATAATGTGTCACCATTATTCATTCAAAAACCCTATGATAATAGACCGTATATTTCTGTGAAAAGTTTAGATCAAAATGTTATCTGCTTATTAGACAGTGGTGCAAATGTCTCAGTTTGTGGTCAGGAATCCTTGAACTTTTTAAAGAGACATAATCTCAATACTAACGTGTCATCTATGGAATACGTAACAACTGTTGATGGTACTGGACGATCAGTTGAAGGAATGGTAGATTTACCTGTTGGTGTAGATAATATTATACAGGTTGTCCCTACGGTGGTTGTCCCATCACTTCCTCATGCATTTATTTTGGGTAGTGACTTCTGTAATCAGTTTAAGATCAAAATAGATTTCAAGGATAGAAGTTGGAAGGTTCATAGTGCAGTTACGAATAATTCCATACAAGTTATTTCTACTACTGACCATGTTGATTCTAAAAATTTTGATTTGTCTGATCTTTCAGAACTAACTCCATATGAAAAAACTCAAGCTCAAAAAGTGGTTGAATCATTTAATGAAGTAAGCAGTGAACTTCGTCTGGGGCGTACTGATGAAATAAAGTTAACAATTGACATAGGTGAGGCCAAACCTTTTCGAGTAAAACAATATTTAATGTCCCCATATATAAACGATGAGTTTTGGAACATTTGGTGTGAAAGTTGAAAACTTTTCCTAGAGATCAATAACCCTAACACCAAACTGATATTTTTGCACTCGACGCGCGTTTCGCTAACAAGGTTAGCATCTTCAGGAGAAGAATGCTGAAAATTTTCACAGAAATATACAGTCTATTATCATAGGGTTTTTGAATGAATAATGGTGAAACATTATTATTATTGAGTGATGATTTATAAAAATTCTTTACATAAAGTTTCCAAGTATTCCAATCATCACTATCAAAGAAATTTGAAACTTGGTGCAATAAATAATTGTTTTTGGCTCTATAAGATTGCGGAGGAGAACGCGAGCCCAACTGATTTACCTCCTTTCTTAGTTTCCCTGACACTGTTTACAATCCTTGAAAATCACGTCAGGACAACCACACTTGAAACAAAATCTTTTAACTATACCATCAGTAGCCCTACAATTTCTAAAAGTATGATTTGGTTGTAAGCAACGCCAACATAAAACTTGACTTGAACTAGAATTGGTAACATTAACTTATATAGAGGTAGACTGATTTTGATTAGAATATTTTTCATTCTGAAAACTTTTTCTTCAAGATTTACTATTTCGTCCAACATTTTTATCATTATGGGGTCGAGTGTCTGGAAAATGATCAAGATCATGATCGATTAAACAATGTGTGGATCTAGAATTTTGGGAACCAGAAGCTAAACTGAGAATATCAGCTTCCTCCAACTTTTTACATAAATTACTCAATGTTTCTAAACTATCTATCTCACTTAGAGCAAGACGTTTTCTATATTCTGCTTGGAGACCCAATTTTATGAACTTTATTTTAGTTGGTTCCGCTGCACCTCGGCTAAGTCTACTGAATAATGTTTTCATACATGCAATGAAAATGACCACTGGTTCATTCCTGCCTTGCTTCCTAGTTTTAATTTGGTCCCAAATCTCGTCATCATAATCAGATACCAGAAAATCCTTTTTCAATTTGGTAACTAAACTATCCCAATCATTAACAAGAGAACGAATTCGTCTGAACCAAAATGTTGCTTTGCTAGTGAATAAGTCACTGGCTGACTCAAAAAGATCAATCTTACTAATATGTCTAGCCTGTGCCAATTCTTCTACCCTTTCAATAAATGATAATAAATTTTTTGGTTCGCCATCAAGCTGAGTATCAATTTATACACTGGAAATGATCAAGGTGTACTCAAATTAGTTCTATTTGCAGGAAATGAGACATTGGTAACATTAGGACCTGGTTGAAATATGGTAGAGTTAACTAGAGGCTGTTCTTCTTCTTGAACATTTTCATTTAGTTCTGCTTCTAATTTCAAAGCTGTAGCATAAGCTTCATTTTTAAAATTTAAAACTGTGAAATGATTTGGGTCCTGAGCGTCCAATTTAATTCTCTGAATTCTCATACAGATGTGATTCAAACGAGAAGTAGCTCTTTTATAAACAGAATCAGAAGTAGGCCCTTTAAAACCTTCTATAAGTAACTTAATTGAATCTAAGGTAGCTTGAATTTAACTTTCCTCTCCAGCAAAATTATAGTTAGGGTCAACTAGAGCATGAACACCAGTACCAGTTTGTTTTTCTTTAGCTAGAAGTCTACTAAGGATTTTTCTTTTATCGTCTTGATTACGATCTGACACTACACCTCTGATTCTCAATTCATAATTTGTCTCAGCTTGAAGCAAATGATTGGGTTTGAATGATATATCCATAATGAATCAGTTTAAGAACAAAATATCCCTCAAATCAAGAAACAAAAATTTTGCAGCAGTCCAAAAGATATGATAAAAAACACCAAATATCATCACCACCAAGCCCAATATTTCCGAAAAATCTTCAGTTATCTATTGACCTAGACACTCTCAATTACTTGTGTACTGACAACGATATATTCAATTTTTAACTCGAGCCCCACGTTGGGCGCCAATTTGTGGCTAGCCTTTTTATTAAAGCAATGCTGACGGCAGCTCTTCGTCGATAGGCACTATGGGTTCGTTTCAAAAAATTTAATTATATCACTGGGCAGTACAAAATGGTTGGTAAATAAAGAGGGGGCGCCACAGCAACTTTTAATACATGTCAAAAAAAACTTTATTGGGAAAGTTGTGCAACCTAATAATGACTATAAGCTGTTATACCCAAGACTATTTTTTTATAACCATAAGTTGTTTTCAAGCTGATGAGTCTTAGTCAATGAATAAATGAAATATTTGGTGAACAATATAAACATTTAATGATTCACTCAACTTCAACGAAGGGAACAGAGTGACAGTTCTCAGCAATAAAACATATGCTATATTAAAATGAGGAAGAAAATGAAATACTATTGATGAGACAATTCCGTATGAATAATTTATGATATCTGGAGAGAATCCTTACGTAGGATACTATTTTAGCAAGGTTTATGATGCCAACGCATAGTAATATGTGGTGGTTTACATATAATAATAAAAAAATATAGAACCCTTATCTGATTGTGTCAATACTGAATAAGCAAATGAGTTAAGATTCAAACAGTATGATTGGATAATCATATGTTAAACACTGTTTAACTGATTATATCGATACTGAATAAGCATATAAGTAAAAATTCAAACAGTATGATTGGGTACTAATATGTTAAACATTGTTAAACTGGTTATATCGAACTTGAATAAGCACATAATTTAAAATTCGAACAGTAGGATACTAAATGTGAAACCTGTTTCCTCCTTTCAATATATAAAGATGGGATGCTGCTCAGAGCTGGGCCCTCCGGAAGTGGAATGATGATGATGGAATGAAGTCTAATGCCCCCATTGTTGGAGGATTCGTTCAATCAGACAGCATTCACCAGATTAGTGGGACGAATACTCCGAACTAGGAACATCTTCTTCTTGGGAAAGGTTGGGCCCTGACGGGGCGATGACATACTTCGTAACCAAAGTCTGAGTGGTAACCAGACAACTCTAAAGCCGCCACAGGTTCCAGGAAGAAATTCCTCTGACAATACCAAAACCGCAACAGGTTCCAGGAAGAAATTCCTCTGACAATACCAAAACCGCAACAGGTTCCAGGAAGAAATTCCTCTGACAATACCAAAACCGCTGCAGGTTCTAGAGAAAAATTCCTCCGGGAACAACCCTATAAACGTTTCTAGAAAAAAAAACTGCCCTATCCGTCGTCAACGTGAAAAGAAAAGATGAAAAAAACTCACCTTCAGTGAAGGGTTTTATCCAAAGAAATCCTTTGGTGTGGTACCAAAACTCTCAAAAAAACAGAAACGGTAGGCTACCATCGAAAGCCAGGACATCATACTTTGGGATGAATTGAGTGGAACAAGAAAATTCACTAGGATCACTTGAAAAATCCAGGATTCATTAGCCAAACAAAACCAGGAACACCTGTCGACTCTAGACCTGTTCGTTCTCCTTGTACCACTGAATCTCCACCGGAAATCGGAAACCAAATCACACCTTGCTCTTTGAAAAATCTCGTACCAACCTTCAGGCGTTTCAGTATTTTTCTGTTTCACGCGGAATTGACCAATAGGAACAGCTTAATTGATTCTTGTTCTGGTCAGAAACCACAAATTCTATGTTGGCTACACTCAGACCTCGAAGAATTGAAGTTAACAACTGACACTTGACAGGACGTGAAAATCAGACAATTGACAATTTATTGAAAGATGCAAAATTGACCAGAAAATCAAGTTCATAACCCCATTAATTTCAAAAATAAAAACAAAGGGCAATAATTAGAAATCACTCCTCATGATAACTTCTATATAACCAGACCACAAACATAGGCACCTAACTAATGCTTAGTTGAGAACATTGAATTCTAAGGTGGGTGAAACATTGTTTTTGATAATTTTATTTACCTCCTTCGTTTTTAGATTGCTCTTGTAAAGAGTGGAATAAGTCCCACCCTCTACAGTAACAGGAATTCAAATTATAACACTATATCAATCAGAGGGACCATGACTACAAAAACAAGTTGAAAACAGATGTAGGAATTATTACTCTGGCATTGAAAATGCATCACCGTATTTCCACTCTCCTGCAGTGAAATCATCAGAACTTGATTCTATTTGTGAATTTGTTTTGTGAATGGAAATGTTGATGAGGTTTTAATGAAAGAGGTTATACAACCAAGCACACTGAAAGGTATGTCGTGTAATATATTATAAGTGACAGTTTATAAAAAAATTCCTGAAGGAAGATCACATACCGAGTGGGTCTAATATTGTCCTAAAACTCTGCCAAAAAACTAAAAAAGTACAGTAGCGAAAATTTACATGCTACAACCACTATGACTATTGGATTCAAGAACTGAAAACGATTTTCCTTGTCTGTTAGTTTCCGAGATATTAGGTTTTTTTTGTGAAAAAATTTATTACAAATTTGATGAGTTTTCGCAATGGAAAATGCTGTCAGAAAGCTCGTCACCAAATTTGGGAGCTCTACAAGAAAGTTGATTTTTTCGAAGAAAACCTAACCTAACCTTAACCTAAGTGACTAACGTAACATAACCCCTTCGACTTTTTTCGGACCCAAAATGGAAAATAGATTTATTTCGGAATGCAAACAGAGCAGCCATGGAAAGCATAGTGACGTCATAAGCTCGTTCAGCATCCTCAGTATAGTATTTGGAATGGCATTCACGGCGGCTTTCAGCACCTCCGGCAGTATTCCATCCGGTCCCGGAGCTTTCTTAGGTTTTATTTTCTCTAGAGCCATCCTCAGTTCCTCTATCGATATAACTGTTGGAGGAGTCATGTTCTCTACATTTTCGAGTCTTTGGGGATGATTCAGAGGGTCGTCGGGAAATAATTTCCTCACCAATTGTGCTTTCCGTTCGTTGGGTAACTCGTATGGTGCCGTCAACTTTTTCGTCACAATTTTGTAACCCTGTCCCCAGGGGTCCTCCTCTAGTTGGTCACATAGTTTTCTCCATTCCTGGGTTCTTGCTGACTTGATCCCTTTCGATAGCTTTCTCCTTTCTCCCTTATATTGTACCTCGGCTGTTTCTATGTCACCTGGGGGTGCTCTTGTACCGCGTAGCCTCGTCAGCGCCCTCCTAGCTTTGTTGCAATCTTTCCTATATAGATCCAGTTGTTCATTCCACCAGACCGGTTTTCCTTTGGACCTCCCTCTCAAGTCCGTGGTGGTATGTGCTTTTTGCGCTTTCTGCAGGTTTGGTAAATTGTGGGATTGTTCGGATTTCTTGCGAGGCCTGTATCATATCCCGTTGTATTCCTTGAATATTTACATACTTTGAGGTCCTCCATTCTACTTTTCCCTTTTTACCTTCCGCTATCACAAATTGTATATATTTGTGGAGACTCAGGGATTCTCTATCCAGTACTTTCCAGTCCGATATCTTCCTGCTTATGCTATGGGTAGCCAGGGTTAGGTCTATAACCGATCTTTGTGAGCCTCTTGTAAAAGTCGGGTTATCTCCCTCGTTGATAACGGTCATATTCAGGACGTTGAGCCAGTCCGCCAGATATTGTCCTCTTATATCAGTCGCACCGAGGCTCCATAGGCCCGACTTTGCATTAAAATCGCCAATCACAACTGCCTCCAGTCTGCTGTCCTCTATGTGGTGCATCACTGCATCAATGTAGCTCTGGTATACATCCAAAGGGACATTGGGTGATATATAACAGTTGTACAAGGACCATTCCTTGAACCTCAGGCAGATGAAGCCCCGGTGCCGCTCATGATCTATTATGCCACAATTACGATTTATGCAAAAAACAGCGGTGTCCTCGGTGAGGTCTCTGATCCAGACAGAGTTCATCTTGAGGAGCTTTTTGTTTGGTTCTTGAATTAATATAAGGTCTGCATCGACTTCTTCAGCTGTTTTTTTCAATAGGTGGAAAGCGTTTATTCTTCTATCCGTGTTTATCTGCAGTACTTTTAGGGGCATTTTAAATATTGGTGGAGTTGGCCGCATGTCTCCCACTGAGTTCCATGATCGATCTGGGGACCTCGGAAGATTCGCCTGCCTCCAATTCATGAGGTTGGTCTATTACTTCGGGTGGATCGCTCATCTCGTCTTGGTCCTCCGGGGGTGTTGGGTTCTGTTTGCTCAGGATAGCCCTTTGTATGTGTGCGCCCAGTGTGTTTTGTGGGTGCGTTTTTTGTGCTCTTTTGTCTTTCCTTTTCTTGTTCAGTGCTTGCCTGAAGATTTCGCATTTCATCGTGCCCGCTCTATGTCCTTGTAGGTCACATAGGGGGCAGTATTCTCCCCCCTCACATTCTTTGGCTGTGTGCTCTTCGGAAGAGCATTTGTAACACATTTTTTCTCTATTCGGGCCGTTACAATCCGCTCTCGAGTGGTCATATGCCCAACATTTGCCGCATCTATTTAGCTGATGTCTTTCTTCTACCTGGCACCTCGCCAGTCCTATTCTGATGGTCGGTTCTTCTAACAAAATAGCTGCTTTGTCAGCTCTCAGAGTAACTGTGACCTAACCTAACCTAACCTTACCTAACCTTACTTAACATAACCTAACCTAACCTAACATAACCCCTTTGAATATTTTTTTGGGACCAATAATGGAAAATAGATTTCCCTAATGCAAACAGAGCAGTGTCTTACCTAACCTTACCTAACTTTACCTCTATGACTATTTGATTCCAGAACTGGAAACGATTTTCCTCGTCTGTTAGTTTCCGAGATATTAGCTTTTTTTTTGTGAAAAAATTTATTTCAAATTTGATGAGTTTTCGCAATGGAAAATGCTGTCAGAGAGCTCGTCACCAAATTTGGGAGCTCTACGAGAAAGTTGATTTTTTTGAGGAAAACTTAACCTAACCTTAATCCAAATGACGAACGTAACATAACCCATTTGACTTTTTCCGGACCGAAAATGGAAAATAGATTTCCTCCGGAATGCAAACAGAGCAGTGTCTAACCTAACCTAACCTTACCTGACCTAACCTAACATAACCTAACCTAACATAACCTAACCTAACATAACCTAACCTAACATAACCTAACCTGATATAACCTAACCGAACCTAACATAACCCCTTTGACTATTCGATTCCAGAACTGAAAACGATTTTTCCCCCTCTGTTAGTTTCCGAGATAATACGTTCTTCATAGGAAAAAATATATTTCAAATTTGATGAGTTTTTGCTATGGAGAATGCTGTCAGAGAGCTCGTTACCAAATTTGGGAGCTATGCGAGAAAGTTGATTTTTTCGAAGTAACCTAACGTAACTTTGACCTAAGTGACTAACCTAACATAACTCCTTTGACTATTTTCGGACCGAAAATGAAAAAAAGATTCCCTTCAAAATGCAACCAGAGCAGTGTCTAACCCAACCTAACATAACACCTATGACTATTTGATTCCAGAACTGAAAACGATTTTTCCGTGTCTCTTAGTTTCCGAGATATTACGTGAAAAAATGTATTTCAAATTTGATGAGTTTTCGCAATGGAGAATGCTGTCAGAGAGCTCGTTACCAAATTTGGGAGCTATACGAGAAAGTTGATTTTTTCGAAGTAACCTAACGTAACCTTGACCTAAGTGACTAACCTAACATAACCCCTTTGACTATTTTCGGACCGAAAATGGATAATAGATTCCCTTCAAAATGCAACCCGAGCAGTGTCTAACCTAACCTAACATAACACCTATGACTATTTGATTCCAGAACTGAAAACGATTTTTTCCTGTCTCTTAGTTTCCGAGATATTACGTTCTTCATGTGAAAAAATGTATTTCAAATTTGATGGGTTTTCTCAATGGAGAATGCTGTCAGAGAGCTCGTTACCAAATTTGGGAGCTATACGAGAAAGTTGATTTTTTCGAGGAAACCCAACGTAACCTTAACCTAAGTGACTAACCTAACATAACCCCTTTGACTATTTTCGGACCAAAAATGGAAAATAGAATCCCTTCAGAATGCAACCAGAGCAGTATCTAACCTAACCTAACATAACACCTATGACTATTTGATTCCAGAACTGAAAACGATTTTTTCCTGTCTCTTAGTTTCCGAGATATTACGTTCTTCATGTGAAAAAATGTATTTCAAATTATAACCTAACCTAACCTTACATAACCCCTTTGAATATTTTTTGGGACCGATAATGGGAAATAGATTTCCCTAATGCAAACAGAGCAGTGTCTTACCTAACCTTACCTAACTTTACCTCTATGACTATTTGATTCCAGAACTGGAAACGATTTTCCTCGTCTGTCAGTTTCCGAGATATTAGGTTTTTTTTGTGAAAAAATTTATTTCAAATTTGATGAGTTTTCGCAATGGAAAATGCTGTCAGAGAGCTCGTCACCAAATTTGGGAGCTCTACGAGAAAGTTGATTTTTTTGAGGAACACCTAACCTAACCTTAACCCAAATGACTAACGTAACATAACCCATTTGACTTTTTTCGGACCAAAAATGGAAAATAGATTTCCTTCGGAATGCAAACAGAGCAGTGTCTAACCTAACTCAACCTAACCTTATCTGACCTAACCTAACATAACCTAACATAACTTAACCTAACATAACCTAACCTAACATAACCTAACCTGATATAACCTAACCGAACCTAACATAACCCTTTTGACTATTTGATTCCAGAACTGAAAACGATTTTTCCCCCTCTGTTAGTTTCCGAGATATTACGTTCTTCATAGGAAAAAATATATTTCAAATTTGATGAGTTTTCGCTATGGAGAATGCTGTCAGAGAGCTCGTTACCAAATTTGGGAGCTATACGAGAAAGTTGATTTTTTCGAAGTAACCTAACATAACCTTGACCTGAGTGACTAACCTACCATAACTCCTTTGACTATTTTCGGACCGAAAATGGAAAAAAAGGTTTCCTTCAAAATGCAACCAGAGCAGTGTCTAACCCAACCTAACATAACACCTATGACTATTCGATTCCAGAACTGAAAACGATTTTTTCCTGTCTCTTAGTTTCCGAGATATTACGTGAAAAAATGTATTTCAAATTTGATGAGTTTTCGCAATGGAGAATGCTGTCAGAGAGCTCGTTACCAAATTTGGGAGCTATACGAGAAAGTTGATTTTTTCGAAGTAACCTAACGTAACCTTGACCTAAGTGACTAACCTAACATAACCACTTTGACTATTTTCGGACCGAAAATGGAAAATAGATTCCCTTCAAAATGCAACCCGAGCAGTGTCTAACCTAACCTAACATAACACCTATGACTATTTGATTCCAGAACTGAAAACGATTTTTGCCTGTCTCTTAGTTTCCGAGATATTACGTTCTTCATGTGAAAAAATGTATTTCAAATTAGATGGGTTTTCGCAATGGAGAATGCTGTCAGAGAGCTCGTTACCAAATTTGGGAGCCATACGAGAAAGTTGATTTTTTCGAGGAAACCCAACGTAACCTTAACCTAAGTGACTAACCTAACATGACCCCTTCGACTATTTTCGGACCGAAAATGGAAAATAGAATCCCTTCAAAATGCAACCAGAGCAGTGTCTAACCTAACCTAACATAACACCTAGTGACTATTTGATTCCAGAACTGAAAACGATTTTTTCCTGTCTCTTAGTTTCCGAGATATTACGTTCTTCATGTGAAAAAATGTATTTCAAATTTGATGAGTTTTCGCAATGGAGAATGCTGTCAGAGAGTTCGTCACCAAATTTGGGAGCTATACGAGAAACTTGAGTTTTTCGAGGAAACCTAACGTAACCTTAACCTAAGTGACTAACCTAACATAACCCCATTGACTATATTTGTACCGAGAATGGAAAATAGATTCCCTTCAAAATGAAAACAGAGCAGTGTCTAACCTAACCTAACATAACCCCTATGACTATTTGATTATAGAACTGAAAATGAATTTTCCCTGTCTCTTAGTTTCCGAGATATTACAATTCTTATGTGAAAAAATATATTTCAAATATGATGAGTTCTCGAAATGGAAAATGATGTCAGAGAGCTCGTCACCAAATTTGGGAACTCTACGAGAAAGTAGATTTTTTCGATGAAAACTTTACCTAACCATAACCTAAGTGACTAACCCAACATAAACCCTTTGACTATTTTTGGACCGAAAATGAAAAATGGATTTCCTTCAGTATGCAAACAGGGCAGTGTCTAACCTAACATAACCTCTTTGACTATTTGATTCCAGAACTGAAAACGATTTTCCCCTGTTTGTATGTTTCCGAGATATTACGTTTTCATGTGGAGAAATATATTTAAAATTTGATGAGTTTTCACAATGGAGAATGCTGTCAGAGAGCTCGTCACCAAATTTTGGAGCTATACGGGAAAGTTGACTTTTTTGAGGAAACCTCACCTAACCTTAACCAAAGTGACTAACACAACATAACCCCTTTGAATATTTTCGGACCGATGATGGAAAATAGATTTACTTAATGCAAACAGAGCAGTGTCTAACCTAACCTAACCCAACATTACCCTGTAGCTAGCCTTTTTATAAAAAGCAATGCTGACGGCAGCTCTTCGTCGATAGGCACTAAGGGTTCGTTTCAAAAAATTTAATTATATCACTGGGCAGTACAAAATGGTTGGTGAATAAAGAGGGGGCGCCACAGCAACTTTTAATACATGTCAAAGAAAACTTTATTGGGAAAGTTGTGCAACCTAATAATGACTATATTTTTTATAACCAAAAGTTGTTGTCAAGCTGATGAGTGTTAGTCAATAAATAAATTAAACATTTGGTGAACAATACAAACATTCAATGATTCACTCAACTTCAACGAACGTATGAATAATTTATGATATCTGGAGGGAATCCTTACGTAGGATACTATTTTAGCAAGGTTTATGATGCCAACGCATAGTACTATGTGGTGGTTTACATATAATAATAAAAAAATATAGAACCCTTATCCGATTGTGTCATATGTTAAACACTGTTCAACTGATTATATCGATACTGATTAAGCATATAAGTAAAAATTCAAACAGTATGATTGGGTACTAATATGTTAAACATTGTTTAACTGGTTATATCGAACTTGAATAAGCATATAATTTAAAATTCGAACAGTAGGATACTAAAATGTGAAACCTGTTTCCTCCTTTCAATATATTAAGATGGGATGCTGCTCAGAGCTGGGCCCTCCGGAAGTGGAATGATGATGATGGAATGAAGTCTAATGCCCCCATTGTTGAAGGATTCGTCCAATCAGACAGCATTCACCGGATTAGTGGGACGAATACTCCAAACTAGGAACATCTTCTTCTTGGGGAAGGTTGGGCCCTGACGGGGCGATGACATACTTCGTAACCAAAGTCTGAGTGGTAACCAGACAACTCTAAAGCCGCCACAGGTTCCAGGGAGAAATTCCTCTGACAATACCAAAACCGCAACAGGTTCCAGGAAGAAATTCCTCTGACAATACCAAAACCGCAACAGGTTCCAGGAAGAAATTCCTCTGACAATACCAAAACCGCTGCAGGTTCTAGGCAGAAATTTCTCCGGGTACAACCCTATAAACGTTTCTAGATAAAAAAACTGCCCTATCTGTAGTCAACGTGAAAAGAAAGGATGAAAAATACTCACCTTCAGTGAAGGGTTTTATCCAAAGAAATCCTATGGTGTGGTACCAAAACTCTCAAAAAACAGAAACGATAGGCTACCATCGAAAGCCAGGACATCATACCTTGGGATGAATTGAGTGGAACAAGAAAATTCACTAGGATCACTTGAAAAATCCAACATTCATTAGCCGAACAGAACCAGGAATACCTGTCGACTCTAGACCTGTTCGTTCTCCTTGTACCACTGCATCTCCACCGGGAATCGGAAACCAAATCACACCTTGCTCTTTGAAAAATCTCGTACCAACCTTTAGGCGTTTCAGTATTTTTCTGTTTCACGCGGAATTGACCAATAGGAACAGCTTAATTGATTCTTGTTCTGGTCAGGAACCACAAATTCTATGTTGGCTACACTGAGACTTGACAGGACGTGAAAATCAGACAATTGACAATTTATTGAAAGATGCAAAATCAACCAAAACATTAAGTTCATAACCCCATTAATTTCAAAAATAAAAACAAAATGCAATAATTAGAAATCACTCCTCATGATAACTTCTCTATAACCAGACCACAAACATAGGCACCTAACTAAAGCTTAGTTGAGAACATTGAATTCTAAGGTGGGTAATTAATTGTTTTTGGTAATTTTATTTACCTCCTCCGTTTTTAGATTGCTCTTGTAAAGAGTAGAATAAGTCCTACCCTCTACAGTAACAGGAATTCAAGCTATAACACTATGTCAATCGGAAGGACCATGACTACAAAAACAAGTTGAAAACAGATGTAGGAATTATTACTCTGGCATTGAAAATGCATCACAGTATTTCCACTCTTCTGCAGTGAAATCATCAGAACCTGATTCTATTTGTGAATTTGTTTTGTGAATGGAAATGTTGATGAGGTTTTAATAAAAGAGGTTATACAACCAAGCACACTGAAAGGTATGTCGTGTGATATATTATAAGTGACAGTTTATAAAAAAATTCCTGAAGGAAGATCACATACCGAGTGGGTCTAGTATTGTCTTAAAACTCTGCCAAAAAACTACAAAAGTACAGTAGCGAAAATTTACATGCTACAACCCCTATGACTATTTGATTCCAGAACTGAAAACGAATTTCCTTGTCTGTAAGTTTCCGAGATATTAGGTTTTTTGTGAAAAAAATTATTTCAAATTTGATGAGTTTTCGCAATGGGAAATGCTGTCAGAGAGCTCGTCACCAATTTTGGGAGCTCTACAAGAAAGTTGATTTTTTCGAGGAAAACCTAACCTAACCTTAACCTAAGTGACTAACGTAACATAACCCCCTTGACTTTTTTCGGACCGAAAATGGAAAAACGATTTCCTTCGGAATGCAAACAGAGCAGTGTCTAACCTAACCTAACCTAACCTTACCTGACCTAACCTAACCTAACCTAACATAACCTAACATAACATAACCTAACCTAATATAACCTAACCTAACCTAACATAACCCCTTTGACTATTTGATTCCAGAACTGAAAACGATTTCTCCCCCTCTGCTAGTTTCCGAGATATTACGTTCTTTATATGAAAAAATATATTTCAAATTTGATGAGTTTTCGCTTTGGAGAATGCTGTCAGTGAGCTCGTTACCAAATTTGGGAGCTATACGAGAAAGTTGATTTTTTCGAGGAAACCTAACGTAACCTTAACCTAAGTGACTAACCGAACATAACCCCTTTGACTATTTTCGGACCGAAAATGGAAAATAGATTCCCTTCAAAATGCAAACAGAGCAGTGTCTAACCTAACCTAACATAACCCCTATGACTATTTGATTCCAGAACTGAAAACGATATTTTCCTGTCCCTTTGTTTCCGAGATATTACGTTTCTTATGTAAAAAAATATATTTCAATAACCTAACCTAACATAACCCCTATGACTATTTGATTCCAGAACTGAGAACGATTTTTTCCTGTCCCTTGGTTTCCGAGATATTACGTTTCTTATGTAAAAAAATATATTTCAAATTTGATTTGTTTTCGAAATGGAGAATGTTGTCAGAGAGCTCGTCACCAAATTTGGGAACTCGACGAGAAAGTTGATTTTTTCGATAAAAACCTTACCTAACCTTAACCTTAGTGACTAACCTAACATAAACCCTTTGACTATTTTCGGACCGAAAATGAAAAATAGATTTCCTTCAGTATGCAAACAGAGCAGTGTCGAACCTAACCCAACATAACCCCTTTGTCTATTTGATTCCAGAACTGAAAACGATTTTTCCCTGTTTGTAATTTTCCGAGATATTACGTTTTATATGTGAAAAAATATATTCAAAATTTGATGAGTTTTGCAATGGAGAATGCTGTCAGAGAGCTTGTCACCAAATTTGGAAGCTATACGGGAAAGTTGATTCTTTCGAGGAAACCTAACCTAACCTTAACCAAAGTGACTAACCTAACATAACCCCTTTGACTATTTTCGGATCGAAAATGGAAAATAGATTTCCTTCGGAATGCAAACAGAGCAGTATCTAACCTAACCTAACCTAACATTACCCCTATGACTATAGAACTGAAAACGATTTCTCCTTGCCTATTAGTTTCCGAGATATTTTGTTCTTTATATGAAAAAATATATTTCAAATTTGATGAGTTTTCGCAATGGAGAATGCTGTCAGAACTGAAAACGATTTCACATTGTCTGTTAGTTTCCGAGATATTACGTTCTTTATGTGAAAAAATAAATTTCAAATTTGATGATTTGTCGCAATGGAGAATGCTGTCAGAGAGCTCGTTACCGAATTTGGGAGCTATACGAGAAAGTTGATATTTTCGAGGAAACCCAAAGTAACCTCAACCTAAGTGACTAACCTTACATAACCCCTTTGACTATTTTCGTATCGAAAATGAAAAATGGATTTTCTAAATGCAAACAGTGCAGTGTCTAACCTAAACGAACCTAAACTAACATTACCCCTATGACTATTTGATTCCAGAACTGAAAACGATTTTTCCTTGTCTGTAAGTTTCCGAGATATTGAGTTTTTTTCGTGAAAAAATATATTTCAAATTAGATGAGTTTTCGCAATGAAAAATGCTATCAGAGAGCTCGTCACAAAATTTGGGAGCTCTATACGGGAAAGTTGTTTTTTTCGAGGAAAACCTCACCTAACCTTAACCTAAGTGACTAACCTAACATAACCCCTTTGACTATTCTCGGACCGAAAATGGAAAAAAGATTCAATTTTTTTTGCCTTCCCGTGCTACTCTTGGAAGCATCCTCGCTGATATATCATCAATCGTAGCTGGCATGCAAAGGAAAAATCCTTTACGGACAACATCAAGTGACCTTTGTTGTCACCTGATAGTGTGGGACTCCGATCTCAGTCGTTAACTCACTAAAAATCCCTTGTTCGCACATTCCTTTCTGTCCTTTCCTTCATCCTATCCTCTGCCTTTCCCTTTCTTCCCTTTCCTTGGTTTCCATTATCTTGACGATCATCCCCATCATTTTGTTCCATCATTCTTCGCTTCCTATCATTTCTTCCATTATCCCTTCGCATGTGATATTTCTTCCCGTCTCTCATCTAATTTCTTCCCACTTTCCGCATTCCACCATCTTATGCTGCGGGGTATCCTCTTCTCCACAGTATACACACCTGTCGTTCTCCGACTTGCCTATCCTTTTCGTATAGTTTCTAAAGCAACCATGTCCGGTCAGATACTGCGTCAAGTAGTAGTTTGTTCTTCTATGCTCACAGTTGACCCAATTCCTTATGTCGGGCACCAATTTTTTCGTCCATTGAGCCTTTTCCTTCTCCTCTTTCCATATGTGTTGCCATTTTGTTTCCGTTATGTACTTTTCTTCTCTCCTTGCCCTCATCGTGTTCTCTCTTCCGTGGAGACGCGCTCTTTCGTCTACCAGCAGCTCTATTGGTGCCACTCCTGCCACCACTTGCAGTGCCCTGGCAGAAGCTATTCTATACGCTCTTGCTATCCTTATAAGTATCTTCCTTTGAACCCTTTCCAGCGAGGCTCTGTGTCTCTCTATCCTTGTGGCGCCCTGCCACACTGGCGCTCCGTATAACAGGATTGAGTGCGCTACCTCCATCAGCACCCGTCTCTTCATCGAGTTGGGCCCCCCCACGTTCGGCATTACCCTCCCCAAGGCTGCCACCCTCTTCTCTACCTTTTGTGTACCAGTCTGGACATGTTGCCCAGAAGTACCCTGCCTATCAAATATTATTCCAAGGTACTTCAATATCTTTTTGGGTCTAAGAATTGCTCCTTGGAAGTCAATCCAGAAGTTGTCAGTTTTTCTTGGGCCCTTCATTACTAGCAGCTCTGTTTTCTCCGCTGCCAGTTCTAACTGCTGTTCTGTAAGCCATTGGTTGATTTCGTTCATGGCTCCCTCCAGTCGATCCTTCACCTCCTGTGCATTTTTTGCCCTTACGACCAAGGCCAGGTCATCTGCAAATGCTATTTTAGTTACTTCCTCTTTTGGAGGTAGCCGCAAAATCCCATCATACACAATGTTCCATAATGTCGGGCCCAACACTGATCCTTGAGGTACCCCCGCCCAGACTTTAGCGGTCTCGTCCCCTACCTGGACGTACCTCTCTTTCAAGTAATTCTTGATGATCTTTATCAGATACTTCGGCATATCCTTGTGTTCCATCGCCTCAATGATTTTTCCCCAGCGTACTGAGTTGAATGCGTTTTTTATGTCCAGCGTAGGTAATACGCACCATGGCAGCCTGTTTTGCCTTGCTATGTCTTTTACCCTTTGGACAGCCATTATGGTCGAGTTTCTCTTCCTAAATCCGTACTGATTATCTTTCATTCCGTCGTTTTCATCCAGTTCCTCCACCAACCTCTCTTATTATTGTTTCAAAGAGTTTGCATGTCGCCGTTAGGAGGCAGACCGACCGATAAGATCTGGGATCTTCCAGCGGTCTGTCTTCCTTCAGCAGCAATTCTGCTTTCGCCACTTTCCAACAATCGGGGAAGTCCTGTTCCCTCAAGAGATCGTTCATCATCTCTCGGATCTCCTCTGGGATTTCGTCCACGGCTGCCTTCAGCATTTCGGCCGTTATCCCATCTATCCCTGGGGCCTTTCCTTTCTTCAGCCTGCCTACCGCCGTCCTCAATTCTTCTGCCGTTATCTGTCTGAGATTCGTCTGCTTTTCTGTTCTTCATGTTTCCTCCCTTCTATCCGGGAAAAGGGGCCTCACTATCTCCATCTTTCTTTCCTGTGGGATCGCAAAAGGTGAGCAGTTTGTCAGGTGCTTCATGGCCACTCTATACCCATCCCCCCATATATCTTCCTCCAGCTTCTCGCACAGCATCTTCCATACCTCTTTTTTTGCCTTCTTTATCGCTTTCATCAGGTTTCTCCATATGGTTTTTAGGTCTTGGCGGAGCACTCGTATTACATTATCTGGGGTGTCTGGTTCACGGTTCGCCCTTTGCACTCTTCTCCTTATTGCGATGCACTCTCTTCTAAGATCGTGGATGTCCTCATTCCACCAATATGGTACCCTTTTGCCACTGCTTTTCTTTCCCCTGCTTTCCTTGCTCGCACTCTTCGATAGTGTTGTCAGCCCTTCTGCTGTGGGTTTTTCCTTCCTGGTCTTCCATTTCGCGACTTCATTTTGCCAGCTTCTTCTAAATTTGATCTCCTCAAACCTGTCTTGGCGTTTCTCGTCTCTCCATTTTTCCTTGTCATTGAGTACTTCTTTTATCTCGAAGCATATATATTTATGGTCGCTGAGTGACTCTTTCTCCAGTACCTTCCATCCCTTGGTTTTTGCTACTATTCTTTTTGACGCTAATGTTATATCAATGTATGAATGGGATTCACCCCTGACGAAGGTTGGTGTAGTCCCGCTGTTGATAACTGTGAGGTCGTTTTCCACTATCCACTCACATAGTTGGATTCCTCTCCTATCCGTCAGTGGTGAATTCCACTCTGCTGCTTTCGCATTTAGGTCCCCGGCTATTAGTACTTCAGAGGTGTCCCTTACCAACTCTTCTTTCATTGCCTCTAACAATTCGTCCAGCTTACTCATTCCCTTGTTGGGGGAACAGTAACAGCTGAACACAGTTACCTTTTTCAGTTTTATCGCCACGTATCCCTCTCCTCTCATTACTTCAAACACTTTCAGCCTTTTATTCACCATGTAGACCGCTGCGTCGCCTCTCTTGTCTACTACCCATCCGCTCCTATTTGCTATATTTTTATCTGGCTCACTTATTACCATAATGTCCGCTCTATGTTCCTTGGCTACGGCGTTTGCAAGGTCGTGTGCAGCCTTGCAGCGATTTAGGTTTATTTGTATTAGCTTGAAGGTACTGCCTTCTCCCCCTCTCCTCCGCGGGTGTCTGTGATATCATTCCTGGCCTTGTTTCCCCTATTTTCTGCTCTTTGTTTGGTAAGTGCCCTTCGATACAGCCTGCACTTCGTTCTGTCCGCTCTATGTCCGTCCTCGTTGCATTTTGGACAGTGTTCTTTTCCTCCGGTGCAATCTTTCGCCCTGTGTCCCTCCTGCCCACATTTCCAGCACATCCCTGCTTTCTTTGGGTCTTTGCACTCGTTTGATCGATGTCCGAATCCCCAACATCCTGAACACTGTTGCACCTGTACCCTTTCCGTGATCCGCCACCTTACCCAGCCTATCTTTACCGTTCCCATTTGAAGGAGTTTTTTGGCTATTTCCTCAGATGCGATAATTGTGGCATTTTGTCTGCCTCCATATGCCGGTCTTATAGATTTCCCTATGATTTCTCCGTTGGTATCCCCGATCTGCCCTTTCAGTATGTTCACAGTTTCCTCTAGGGTAGTTACTTCATCTATTCCTTTCACGTGTAGGTGTGTTGCCCGTCCCCGGCCATGTATCCTCTCCTTCTACCCTTTTTTCGATGGCACGTTTTAGGGCCTCCGTATCCGCTCCTCCGCTCTTTATCTCGATGACCAACTCCTCGTTTCGACTCCTTCTTTCTTCCTTCATCTCTACGTTATAGTCGTCCGGATTTATACTAGTTTTCACTCTTTTGAGTAGGTCGGCATATGTGCTGTTTGATGCTTTGATTATTAGTGCCCCCGTTTGTCTTTTTTGTTTTTCTTTCCCTTCTTGTATGCTTTCCCTATTTCTGGGAGACGTCTCCTGATTTTCAATATTTCGTGGCGTATATTCCACTACTTCTACCCTAGTGCCTCTGAAGACATACTCCATTATTTTCTTGATGACCGTCCATTCCTTGTAGTTTGGTATAGGTACCGCCAGCCTCTTTCTTCCCATTTGCACCATCTTATCTCTCAATTTACACATGTTTTCTAAAATTTCTTCCGTCGTGTCCTTGATGGTCACTTCATATGCTATCCTTATATGCTTTTTAGCATCTCTTCCTGTTTTTTTCGACTTATACTCTACGTATGAAAAGTCGTCTTCTTCTTCCTCCCCTTCACCCTCTACCAGTTCCGGGTATCTCATTTTGAATACTTTTCCGATCCCACTCATATTTATCATCCGGCCTTACACAGAGTACCACGTCTAATTCCGTTGGTTCCCATATGGGGTTTCCCACCTTTTCTTGCACCGTCTCATATATCTCTGGCCGCCAGTCCTCCATCAACAGTACGGAGACCTCCTCGAATGTCCCTCCCCTCTCGTGTGTTTCGGCTATCTCCTGAGCCAGTCTACCGCCGTCTATTTCATTCTCTCCTGTTTGACATCCTATTGATTTCTGTTCCGTAACTTCTTGTTCATAAAGATTCGCTTGAGTCTCGGCATCTTTGTGTACGCTTTGGGTCTGTCTTGTATCCTTCCTTCGTTCCCTTTCTTCTTCCATGGTCTGGGTTTCTGCATTCTGTACCTCTACCTTCGCTGGGTGTGTCATCTCCTGTGTCTCTTCTTCCTCCTCAACATCCTTATCTCTTTTTTTTCTTTTCTCTTCCTGTTTGTTCAGTTTATTACCCACATACTTCCCTATTTCCTTCCTTGTTGGCTCTTCCTCCCTTAGCACTGTCTGTAAGAGCCCATTCATGTCTCTTATGCCCTGTTTGATTTCCACCTTCGTATTCGGCCAGCGTGTCTCATATTTAATCATCTCCTCCATTTTGAGGCTCATTTTTTTCATAGTCATTTCCAGTTTCCGGAATATTTCCGTCATCTCTTCCTTCGTAGGGGTCTCTACCCTCTTGTTTTTTCTTTTTTCCTCCGATGACGTTCCTGGTCTGCTGCCTTTCATTCGTACTACCTATGAATTCTATCGTACGTGGTGGCGTGAAGTATAGGGAATGTGTCCCTTTTGTAGTCTCCCCCTGGGCCCCTCCTTCCGTCATATCCCTCCTGGGTGTGCTAAACGGCGTTGGTGGCTCATCGCCTGATGGTGTCATCGACCCTTCTGTTTTCGCATTATCTCTCCTTCCTGCCTCTGACTGTTTATTCCCTCTTTCATTTATGACTGGGGATCTTACTATTTTGCTGCTCCTATCCTGCCACTGCTGCATGGTCCTTTCTCTTTCAGCTTCCTTCCTAGCCTGGCCAGTCTCCCCACTGTTGTGTATGCGTGTCCTTTCGTCTATCATTAGATCGATCGGGGGAATCGCCGTTATTACTGCTAGTGCCTCCGCGGACACGGTTCGATAGGCCATCGCAACGCGCAGTAACATTTTGCGCTGTGTCGCCAGCATAATGGATCTATATCGCTCCACTCTCATAACGTGCCCCCATATCGGTGCTGCATACAGTAGTACAGATTGCACAACTCCATACATAACCCTTCTTCTGCCAGATCCGGGACCCCTAGTGTTAGGGAGAATTCTGGTCAGGGCAGCCACCTGCCTGTTGGCTTTCTCGCAGGTCTTTCTGACATGCTCGTTATAAATCATCTTATCGTCGAGCCATACTTCAAGGTACTTGGCGTATTTGCTCGGCGATATATCCACATCTGCTACTCTAATGCGGATATTCTCCCTCTTTCTGGGCCCCTTCACGATAATGGCCTCCGTTTTATGTGGAGCAATTTGCAGGCCGTGGTCTGTGAGCCACGCTATGATCATTTCGATGCTCCGATTGGCTGCATCAACCATATCTTCTTTTTCGTTAGCTCCGTCTATGAGAGCCAGATCATCAGCATAGGCAACTGTGGTGCACCCCCTGGGCAGGTCTAGCCGTAGCACTCCGTTGTACAGGACGTTCCACAGCGTCGGTCCGAGGACCGAGCCCTGTGGAACCCCCTGGGTGAGTTTCATCTCCGTCCGTCCCGTGCGTATAGACCGGTTTGTGAGGTAGTCCCTCACCACCCCGCGCAGGTGCTGGTCCACGTCCAGTCCCCTAAGCTGCTCATTGATCAGGTGCCATTTAGCAGTGTTGAACGCGTTTCTGACGTCGATCAATAAGATTATTGCCCACGTCGTCCTCGCGCCCCTCACCGCATCCATGACAGCCTCTATGGCTCCCACAGTCGATCTCCTACTTCTAAATCCGTGTTGTGAGGTTGCGAGTCCTCCCCTGTCCTCAATCTCCTTCACCAGTCGTTCCTTTATTAAATATTCATATATTTTGCCAAATCCGTCTAATAAACAGATTGGCCTGTACTTCAGTTCTATCCGAGGATCTCCTTTGGGTATTAGGATAGCCTTACCCTGCTTCCACTGTTCGGGGAATACTCCTTCAGCGAACGCTTGATTTATCACATCAAGTACTGCGTCTGGAGCAAGCTCTATCACCATCTTGACCGCTTCTGGTGTTATTCCGTCAGGTCCTGGGGCTCTCCTGCTTTTCAGCTTGCTTTTCACCAAATCCAGCTCTTCAGCTGTGAAAGGTGAAACTGCCACCCCTTGTATCTCTTCTTCTGCCTCCTGTGCTACCGTGTCCGCTTCAGGAAAGAGTTCCCTCAGTACTGCGAGTTTCCTTGACTGGTCCAGATCGTACGGGGCTTGGTAGCCCTTGAGTTCCCTCACCGCTATCCTGTACCCCTGACCCCAGGGGTCGTCCTCAAGTCGATCACAGAGTACCTTCCAGCCCTCCTTCTGTGCCCTATTGATTTCTTTTCTCAGCCTTCGCCTGGCTTCCTTGTAGGCCCCCTCCTTGGTTGCTATAACGTCCGGTCCCAGGCGTGCTCGTCTCGCCCTAGTGAGCTCCCTCCTACTTCGATTGCATCCCATTCTCAAATCTTGTATGGCCTCGTTCCACCAAACTGGTTGCTGCCAGGGCGTCCCATCCTCTTCATATCGCTGGCCCATTTTCTGGGCACTTTGCGTAGTGGCTATCAGATCTGTTAACCCTGCTATATTTTGGCTGAGCAGTTCGAAGGTGTCTCTGAAAGCTCCAGAGTCCATAAATGTTTTCAGGTGCCTCTCGATTTTTATGGATTTTCGATCAGTCTCCACCTTATATAGCACGTATCTATGAAGGCTTCCGCTTTCATTCCGAGACACATGCCAATCTGTTATTCGGGTTGACATTCTCCCGGTGGACAGTGTCACATCTATGATGGAGGATTGCTCAGCTCTGCTGAACGTTGGCTCACTACCGGTGTTGTGGACCGTCATATTCGCTTCGCTGATCCAATCCTCCACATATCTGCCCCTAGGGTCAGTCCTATCTGAGTTCCACATAGCAGATTTGGCATTGAGATCTCCCGAAACAATCGCGTCCTTTCCCTCGTCTTGTATATGCTGCGCCAGTCTGTCAATGTATTCTCTGAAGTCACTTAATGCAACGTTGGGGGAGATGTAACAGTCAAACAGGTTCCACGTATCGGAGGCTAGGCATATAAATCCGTTCTCGCATTTGTGTCCCACCACGCCACACTTTCGGTTCCTGCACCAGACCGCGGTGTCTTCTCTTGGATCAATGATCAATTTCGCATCCTTTCTGGCAATGGCCCTATTTGGTTCCTGTATGACCACCACATCTGCATTAGTCTCCTCCGCCATACGTTGCATTAAGTGATGCGCATTTCGTCTCCTATCGATGTTTATTTGGAGGATTTGTAAAGGCATTAGATGTTCGGAACTCCTTCGTCCCCGCCATAATGACCAGACTCATCTACTCCCATATCATGAGCTGGATTCTCCAGGGCTACTTGTTCTTCCTCTTCGGTTTCTTCGTTTTCCGGGGCATTGATTCCCTCCGGTTCTCTGGGCTCGACAGCAACGTCCTCAGGAAGTACGGTCAGCCTCCTTCGCGATTTAATGTTCTTATTCGCTCCCCTCACTGCCATTTTAAATTTTGGGCATCGCATACTGCCCGCCTTATGACCTCTCACATCACAGACCGGGCAATATTCTTCCTTATTGCACTCTTGTGCCCTGTGCCCCTCCTCTCCACACTTATAACAGTTGGCCGTTCTATCAGGGCCTGTGCAGTTGTCCTTTTTGTGCTCGAGGCTCCAGCATCTCAGGCATCTGGCCACCGGGACTCTTTTTTCTATGCGGCACCTCACCAACCCGATTCTCATTTCGTCCCTCTGGCGGAGGCTTTCTGCCATGTTCCTTGGGACGGTGATCGTAACGGCCGCCGTATCATCCCGGAGCAATCTAATGTCACTCATTCTGCAGTCTTCTGTCCACCCCCCGGTTACTTTGGTGATGGCTTCCTTCACTGCAGCTTCTGTTACATCTCCCTCCATACCCCTAATTTGGTATGTTTCAGCCGCGCCTTTGCCCAACGTTCTCGTCCTTATTTGGCCGTTTTTAGGGAGCCCAGGATGTCCCTATAGGTTTTTCCCTCCTCCCTCATCACGATACCGTAGTTGTTTGACTGCGTGGCTGCACCCCCTTTTCGTGTCGTCGTATATATCGTCACCTGGATCGATGTCGCATGGAAGATGGTCTCAACCATCCTTCTCAACTGGTCTATAGGGATCTTCCTAAGGTGGTGTATACATATCCTCTCGCCTTCCTCCGTATTGTTTTTGAGTTCTATAAGTTTTCCCCATAAGTCTCGTTTCGTCCCGTCCAGTACGATCTTGACGATCCTCTTACTAGTCATGACGCCCGTTTCTTTGATCTTTGTTATCTGTTCTATTTGTTCCATTTTCCCCTTGAGCATGGCGAGTTCAGGGAACTTTCCTTTAAATAGCTTTTGAATGCTCATCGTCATATCCGGGTCGTCTGGCTCTACAAGAACCACCTTTACTATTCCGTCCTCAGTAGTCAGGGGGTTGCCGGTAATAATTTTCGTATTGGAATACACGGAGTCCTCCCATTTCCGTTTTTCCACCATCTCAAAAGCCTCGAGGTCCTCTGTCCGTACCAGGTCCTCCGGTCTCGCGAGGTTGGAGGCCGGACATGTGCAGATGCATTTGCACCCCCTCTGTCCTATGTCCGCCGGTTTTTGCGTTACATTCCTAGCCTCTGAGTCGCATAATTGCTTTCTCAGCTCACTCACTTTTTTTTCCAGTTCTTCCGTTCTTATCGCCGCTTCCGACGCTCTAGCCTCCGCCTCCCTTTTTTCTTTATACATCCTCTCATGGCGCATATTATATTCTCTCCTTTTCCACACGGTGGCATTGGCTTCCTTCAAGCTTTCTTGCACTCGGGAGAGGAAGGTAACTCTCCTTCTTAGAATCTCCGTTTCGCTATTAATGCGCTTGACTGCTTTCTTGATTTCCACTTTGGTGTTTGTGTTAGTTTTCACCAACTCCATAAGTTGTGAGGACATACCTATCATCCTGTCCACCACCTCCCTTAACTTATCAAAATCCTGTTTTTGTTCCTCCACCTTTGTTTCTTTAGGTGTTTCTGGGGTTCCAACCTTCTTTCTCTTCCGTAAGTTCTCTTCCTCTTCGTGTAACGGTTCATCCTCATTCCCCGTGAGGTCATATATTGGACTGAATCTGAACTCCTCGTCTATGAAACCGTCTGGCGTTTCCACCACACGTCGAGGTGTACTAAATACTTCGTCACCGTCTTTCGAATCAGTATCCTCCTTCTCCGACGTGGATGCGGATACCTTGGGAGACCTCGACATTCTAATCCTGGTCACCCTCTCTAGAAGTTCCTTCTCATATTCCTCCCTCATCTTCTTCTCCTCTGCCGTTTCTTCTTTTTTACTATCTATTTGTTTTGTCTTTAATTTTTCCATATTACGTCCCACGAGTAGCTAGGGAAATTTCTGGTCCACCCCTGCAGAGCCCCGCATGCAGGGGTAAGGCTAAATCCCCCCTGGGTCGCCATTTCCAGGGGGCATCGCTTAAGACACACTATGTCACCCCTGTGCCACGCATCCCTTCGGCACGATGGTGCTACACCTTGGGATTGGGGGACGCGGTACTCCCCCTCGAGCTCCGCTCCCGGTTGGGAGGGATCAGGAGGGCGACTGGAAGAAGAGAGGGTGCAGCCACCTCCCCTGCACCCTGTAGTGAGAAAATGAAAGACTCCTAGCCCTCGGATACCCTAATAACGTCGGGGTCGGAAGAGAACAAGAGTTGGCCAAGGGAGGCCGATAGAATAGATGAGAAGGTATCTTACCCAGACAAGTTGACAGGAGTAAGATAGGCTGGAGAAATCCCAGGGTCGCCATCCCTGCACACCAGATGTGTGTCTCCAGGAGGTTTTTTATCGAGGATTCCCCCTCTAGATCCGTTGGGTTCTGTAAGAGACAGGCCCGCCAGCGAGTAGGCACCCGAACGATCTTGCCGGTGGAGAGGCTATTGTCTTCGCATCACATCGGCCTGAGAAAGGAAAGAGTTGCCCCTTGCCCCGACACACTCACCTTTTTTTTTGAGCGGGGAGTGCATCCAAGTCTCTCGGACCCAACCTAACCTAACCTAACATAACGGTTTTTTTTTTTTTGGTGGGGGGAAACCGCATGGCGCCAGGGCCTTGTTTCAATCAGCCCTGGGAGTGTCGTGCGCTACTACGACTAAAACCCCCCTTACTTCTCCCCTGATGCCGGAATCACCATGGCTTTGGTATGCGTCAGTGTCAGGGGCTGTTCTCCTTACTCTACTTATCCATATCCTTCTTACATGTGTTTCTATTGCGTCTTTTTGTTTAGCCTTGTGCCTGTCTCAACCTCTCTTCTTTTTCTTTGGTGGAGAGGACCACTTTTATATATGCGTGTATTTTTTCCCAGGTTTCTTTGTTTTCCATCATGCTTGTTATTATATTCTCTGGGTCGATGCGTATCCCGATATCCAGCTCCATGCCTATCCTTTCTCTCTCCCATCTGGCGCAGTCGAAGACTGTGTGTTTGGGAGAGTCTTCAGCATCGCAGTAGGGGCACTTTGGGTTCTCGGTCTTCCCTATTTTCACCTTTTAGTTCTCGAAAGTTCCATGTCCTGTCAGGAATTGGGTGAGGAAATATTCGGTCTTTCTGTGCCTACATTGGGTCCAGTTTTTAACGTTTGTTATAAGTATCTTTGTCCATTGTCCGACTGTGGTGTTTTCTTGCCATTTCTTGCCAACCTAACATAACCTAACCTAACATAACCTAACCTAACCTAATATAACCTAACCTAACCTAACATAACCCATTTGACTAGTTGATTCCAGAACTGAAAACGATTTCTCCCCCTCTGTTAGTTTCCGAGATATTACGTTCTTTATATGAAAAAATATATTTCAAATTTGATGAGTTTTCGCTATGGAGAATGCTGTCAGAGAGCTCGTTACCAAATTTGGGAGCTATACGAGAAAGTTGATTTTTTCGAGGAAACCTAACGTAACCTTAACCTTAGTGACTAACCTAACATAACCCCTTCGACTATTTTCGGACCGAAAATGTAAAATAGATTCCCTTCAAAATGCAAACAGAGCAGTTTCTAACCTAACCTTACATAACGATTTTTTCCTGTCTCTTAGTTTCCGAGATATTACGTTCCTTATGTGAAAAAATATATTTAAAATTTGATTGGTTTTCGAAATGGAGAATGCTGTCAGAAAGCTCGTCACCAAATTTGGGAACTCGACGAGAAATTTGATTTTTTCGATGAAAACCTTACCTAACCTTAACCTTAATGACTAACCTAACATAAACCCTTTGACTATTTTCGGACCGAAAATAAAAAATAGATTTCCTTCAGTATGCAAACAGAGCAGTGTCGAACCTAACCCAACATAACCCCTTTGACTATTTGATTCCAGCACTGAAAACGATTATTCTCTGTTTTTAATTTTCCGAGATATTACGTTTTATATGTGGAAAAATATATTCAAAATTTGATGAGTTTCGCAATGGAGAATGCTGTCAGAGAGCTTGTCACCAAATTTGGAAGCTATACGGGAAAGTTGATTTTTTCGAGGAAACCTAACCTAAACTTAACCAAAGTGACTAACCTAACATAACCCCATTGACTATTTTTAGACCGAAAATGGAAAATAGATTTCCATCGGGATGCAAACAGAGCAGTATCTAACCTAACCTCACCTAACCTAACATTACCCCTATGACTATTTGATTCCAGAACTGAAAACGATTTCTCCTTGTTTGTTAGTTTCCGAAATATTACGTTCTTTATATGAAAAAATATATTTCAGATTTGATGAGTTTTCGCAATGGAGAATACTGTCAGAACTGAAAACGATTTCTCCTTGTCTGTTAGTTTCCGAGATATTACGTTCTTTATGTGAAAAAATAAATTTCAAATTTGATGATTTGTCGCAATGGAAAATGCTGTCAGAGAGCTCGTTACCGAATTTGGGAGCTATACAAGAAAGTTGATTTTTTCGAGGAAACCCAAAGTAACCTTAACCTAAGTGACTAACCTTACATAACCCCTTTGACTATTTTCGGATCGAAAATGGAAAATGGATTTCCTTAATGCAGATCGGGCAGTGTCTAACCTAACACAACCTAACCTTACATTATCCCTATGACTATTTGATTCCAGAACTGAAAACGATTTTTCCTTGTCTGTTAGTTTCCGAGATATTAAGATTTTTTTGTGAAAAAATATATTTCAAATTCGATGAGGTTTCGCAATGGAAAATTCTATCACAGAGCTCGTTACTAAATTTGGAAGCTATACGAGAAAGTTGATTTTTTCGAGGAAACCTAAAGTAACCTCAACCTAAGTGACTAACCTTACATAACCCCTTTGACTATTTTCGTACCGAAAATGGAAAATGGATTTCCTAAATGCAAACAGAGCAGTGTCTAACCTGAACGAACCTAACCTAACATTACCCCTATGACTATTTGATTCCAGAACTGAAAACGATTTTTTCTTGTCTGTTAGTTTCCGAGATATTAAGCTTTTTTCGTGAAAAAATATATTTCAAATTAAATGAGTTTTCGCAATGAAAAATGCTATCAGAGAGCTCGTCACCAAATTTGGGAGCTATACGAGAAAGTTGATTTTTTCGAGGAAATCTAACGTAACCTTAACCTAAGTTACTAACATAACATAACCCCTTGGACTATTTGATTCCAGAACTGAAAACGATTTTTCCCTGCCTGTGAGTTTCCGAGACATAACGTATTTTATGTGAAAAATTATATTTCAAATTTGATGAGTTTTTGCAATGGAGAATGCTGTCAGAGAGCTCGTCACCAAATTTGAAAGCTCTATACGGTAAAGTTGTTTTTTTCGAGGAAAACCTCACCTAACCTTAACCTGAGTGACTTACCTAACATAACCCCTTTGAAACTTTTTCTAGAGATCAATTACCCTAACACCAAACTGATATTTTTGCACTCGACGCGCGTTTCGCTAACGAGGTTAGCATCTTCAGGAGAAGAAAATTGATACTCAATTTTCTTCTCCTGAAGATGCTAACCTTATTAGCGGAACGCGCGTCGAGTGCAAAAATATCAGTTTGGTGTTAGGGTAATTGATCTCTAAGAAAAGTCTAAACTTTCACACCAAAGGTTCCAAAACTCATCGTTTATAACCCCTTTGACTATTTTCGGACCGAAAATGAAAAATAGATTTCCTTAATGCAGACAGGGCAGTGTCTAACCTAACTTAACCTAACATTACATTACCCCTATGACTATTTGATTCCAGAACTGAGAACGATTTCTCCTTGTCTGTTAGTTTCCGAGATATTACGTTATTTATGTGAAAAAATATATTTCAAATTTGATGAGTTTTCGCAATGGAGAATGCTGTCAGAACTGAAAACGATTTCCCCTTGTCTGTTAGTTTCCGAAATATTAGGTTCTTCATGTGAAAAAATATATTTCAAATTTGATGAGTTTTCGCAATGAAGAATGCTGTCAGAGAGCTCGTCACCAAATTTGGGAGCTATACATGAAAGTTGATTTTTTCGAGGAATTCTAACCTAAGCTTAACCAAAGTGACTAACCTAACATAACCCGTTTGACTATTTTCGGACCGAAAATGGAAAATAGATTTCCTTCGGAATGCAAACAGAGCAGTATCTAACCTAACCTCACCTAACCTAACATTACCACTATGACTATTTGATTCCAGAACTGAAAACGATTTCCCCCTGTCTGTTAGTTTCCGAGATATTACGTTCTTTATATGAAAAAATAAATTTCAAATTTGATGAGTTTTCGCAATGGAGAATGTTGTCAGAACTGAAAACGATTTCTCCTTGTCTGTTAGTTTCCGAGATATTACGTTCTTTATGTGAAAAAATAAATTTCAAATTTGATTATTTGTCGCAATTGAAAATGCTGTCAGAGAGCTCGTTACCGAACTTTGGAGCTATACAAGAAAGTTGATTTTTTCGAGGAAACCTAAAGTAACCTTAACCTAAGTGACTAACCTTACATAACCCGTTTGAATATTTTCGGACCGAAAATGGAAAATGGATTTCCATAATGCAGACCGGGCAGTGTCTAACCTAAACGAACCTAACCTAACATTACCCCTATGACTATTTGATTCCAGAACTGAAAACGATTTCTCCTTCTCTGTTAGTCTCCTAGATATTACGTTCTTTATGTGAAAAAATTTATTCAAAATTTGATGAGTTTTCGCAATGGAGAATGCTGTCAGAGAGCTCGTCACCAAATTTGGGACCTATACGGGAAAATTGATTTTTTCGAAGAAACCTAACCTGACCTTAATCAAAGTGACTTACCTTACAAAACCCCTTTGACTATTATCGGACCGAAAATGGAAAATAGATTCATTTTATGCAAACAGAGCATTGTCTAACCTAACTTAACCTAACCTAACATTACCCCTATGACTATTTTATTCCAGAACTGAAAACGATTTTTCCTTGTCCGTTAGTTTCCGAGATATTAAGTTTTTTCTGTGAAAGAATATATATTTCAAATTTGATGAATTTTCGCAATGGAAAATGCGGTCAGAGAGCTCGTCACCAAGTTTGGGAGCTATACAAGAAAGTTGATTTTTTCGAGGAATCCTAACGTAACCTCAACCTAAGTCACTGACCTAACATGACCCTTTGATTATTTTCGGACCGAAAATGGAAAATAGATTTCCTTCAAAATGCAAACACAGCAGTGTTTAACCTAACCTATCCCAACCTAACATAACCCCTATGACTATTTGATTCCAGAACTGAAAACGATTTCTCCTTGTCTGTTAGTTTCCGAGATATAACGTTCTTTATGTGAAAAAATATATTTCAAATTTGATGAGTTTTCGCAATGGAGAATGCTGTTAAAGAGCTCGTTAGCAAATTTGGGAGCTATACGAGGAAGTTGATTTTTTCGAGGAAACCTAAAGTAACCTCAAACGAAGTGACTAACCTTACATAACCTCTTTGACTATTTTCGGACCGAAAATGGAAAATAGATTTCTTTAATGCAAACAGAGCATTGTCTAACCTTACTTAACCCAACCTAACATTGCCCCCATGACTATTTGATTCCAGAACTGAAAACGATTTTTCCTTGTCTGTTAGTTTCCGAAATATTAAGTTTTTTCTGTGAAAAAATATATTTCAAATTTGATGAATTTTCGCAATGGAAAATGCGGTCTGAGAGCTCGTCACCAAATTTGGGAGCTATACAAGAAAGTTTATTTTTTCGAGGAAACCTAAAGTAACCTTAACCTAAGTGACTAACCTTACATAACCCCTTTGACTATTTTCGGACCGATAATGGAAAATGGATTTTCCCAATGCAGATCGGGCAGTGTCTAACCTAACACAACCTGACCTTACATTATCCCTATGACTATTTGATTCCAGAACTGAAAACGATTTTTCCTCGTCTGTTAGTTTCCGAGATATTAAGATTTTTTTGTGAAAAAATATATTTCAAATTTGATGAGTTTTCGCAATGGAAAATTCTATCACAGAGCTCGTTACTAAATTTGGAAGCTATACGAGAAAGTTGATTTTTTCGAAAAAACCTAAAGTAACCTCAACCTAAGTGACTAACCTTACATAACCCCTTTGACTATTTTCGTACCGAAAATGGAAAATGGATTTCCTAAATGCAAACAGAGCAGTGTCTAACCTAAACGAACCTAACCTAACATTACCCCTATGACTATTTGATTCCAGAACTGAAAACGATTTTTCCTTGTCTGTTAGTTTCCGAAATATTAGGTTCTTTATGTGAAAAAATTAATTTCAAATTTGATGAGTTTTCGCAATGAAGAATGCTGTCAGAGAGCTCGTCACCAAATTTGGGAGCTATACAAGAAAGTTGATTTTTTCGAGGAATCCTAACGTAACCTCAACCTAAGTGACTAACCTAACATGACCCTTTGATTATTTTCGGACCGAACTGAAAATAGATTTCCTTCAAAATGCAAACACAGCAGTATTCAACCTAACCTATCCCAACCTAACATAACCCCTATGACTATTTGATTCCAGAACTGAAAACGATTCCTCCTTGTATGTTAGTTTCCGAGATATAGCGTTCTTTATGTGAAAAAATATATCTCAAATTTGATGAGTTTCCGCAATGGAGAATGCTGTTAAAGAGCTCGTTAGCAAATTTGGGAGCTATACGAGGAAGTTGATTTTTTCGAGGAAACCTAAAGTAACCTCAACCTAAGTGACTAACCTTAAATAACCCCTTTGACTATTTTCGTACCGAAAATGGAAAATGAATTTCCTAAATGCAAAAAGAGCAGTGTCTTACCTAAACGAACCTAACCTAACATTACCACTATGACTATTTGATTCCAGAACTGAAAACGATTTTTCCTTGTCTGTTAGTTTCCGAGATATTAAGTTTTTTTTGTGAAAAAATATATTTCAAATTAGATGAGTTTTCGCAATGAAAAATGCTATCAGAGAGCTCGTCACCAAATTTGGGTGCTATACGAGAAGGTTGATTTTTTCGAGGAAATCTAACGTAACCTTAACCTAAGTTACTAACCTAACATAACCCTTTTGACTATTTGATTCCAGAACTGAAAACAATTTTTTCCTGCCTGTGAGTTTCCGAAACATAACGTATTTTATGTGAAAAATTATATTTCAAATTTGATGAGTTTTTGCAATGGAGAATGCTGTTAGAGAGCTCGTCACCAAATTTGAAAGCTCTATACGGTAAAGTTGTTTTTTTCGAGGAAGACCTCACCTAACATTAACCTGAGTGACTAACCTAACATAACCCCTTTGAAACTTTTCCTAGAGATCAATTACCCTAACACCAGACTGATATTTTTGCACTCGACGCGCGTTTCGCTAACAAGGTTAGCATCTTCAGGAGAAGAAACCTGATACTCAATTTTCTTCTCCTGAAGATGCTTACCTTATTAGCGGAACGCGCGTCGAGTGCAAAAATATCAGTTTGGTGTTAGGGTTATTGATCTCTAGGAAAAGTCTCAACTTTCACACCAAAGGTTCCAAAACTCATCGTTTATAACCCCTCTGACTATTTTCGGACCGGAAATGGAAAATAGATTTCCTGAATGCAGACAGGGCAGTGTCTAACCTAACTTAACCTAACATTACATTACCCCTATGACTATTTGATTCCAGAACTGAGAACGATTTCTCCTTGTCTGTTAGTTTCCGAGTTATTACGTTATTTATGTGAAAAAATATATTTCAAATTTGATGAGTTTTCGCAATGGAGAATGCTGTCAGAACTGAAAACGATTTCTCCTTGTCTGTTAGTTTCCGAAATATTAGGTTCTTTATGTGAAAAAATATATTTCAAATTGGATGAGTTTTCGCAATGAAGAATGCTTTCAGAGAGCTCGTCACCAAATTTGGGAGCTATACAAGAAAGTTGATTTTTTCGAGGAAACCTAACCTAACCTTAACCAAAGTGACTAACCTAACATAACCCCTTTGACTATTTTCGGACCGAAAATGGAAAATAGATTTCCTTCGGAATGCTAACAGAGCAGTATCTAACCTAACCTCACCTAACCTAACATTACCCTTATGACAATTTGATTCCAGAACTGAAAAAGATTTCTCCCTGTCTGTTAGTTTCCGAGATATTACGTTCTCTATATGAAAAAATAAATTTCAAATTTGATGAGTTTTCGCAATGGAGAATGCTGTCAGAACTGAAAACGATTTCTCCTTGTCTGTTAGTTTCCGAGATATTACGTTCTTTATGTGAAAAAATAATTTCAAATTTGATGATTTGTCGCAATGGAAAATGCTGTCAGAGAGCTCGTTACCGAATTTGGGAGCTATACAAGAAAATTGATTTTTTCGAGGAAACCTAAAGTAACCTTAACCTAAGTGACTAACCTTACATAACCCCTTTGACTATTTTCGTACCGAAAATGGAGAATGGATTTCCTAAATGCAAACAGAGCAGTGTCTAACCTAAACGAACCTAACCTAACATTACCCCTATGACTATTTGATTCCAGAACTGAAAACGATTTTTCCTTGTCTGTTAGTTTCCGAGATATTAAGTTTTTTTTGTGAAAAAATATATTTCAAATTAGATGAGTTTTGCGCAATGAAAAATGCTATCAGAGCTCGTCACCAAATTTGGGAGCTATACGAGAAAGTTGATTTTTTCGAGGAAATCTAACGTAACCTTAACCTAAGTGACTAACCTAACATAACCCCTTTGACTATTTGATTCCGGAACAGAAAACGATTTTTCCCGGCCTATGAGTTTCCGAGACATAACGTATTTTATGTGAAAAATTATATTTCAAATTTGATGAGTTTCCGCAATGGAGAATGCTGTCAGAGAGCTCGTCACCAAATTTGGGAGCTCTATACGGGAAAGTTATTTTTTTCGAGGAAAACCTTACCTAACCTTAACCTGAGTGACTAACCTAACATAACCCCTTCGAAACTTTTCCTAGAGATCAATTACCCTAACACCAAATTGATATTTTTGCACTCGACGCGCGTTGCGATGCTAACCTTGTTAGCGAAACGCGCGTCGAGTGCAAAAATATCAGTTTGGTGTTAGGGTAATTGATCTCTAGGAAAAGTCTCAACTTTCACACCAAAGGCTTCAAAACTCATCGTTTATAACCCCTTTGACTATTTTCGGACCGAAAATGGAAAATAGATTTCCTTAATGCAGACAGGGCAGTGTCTAACCTAACTTAACCTAACATTACATTACCCCTATGACTATTTGATTCCAGAACTGAAAACGATTCCTCCTTGTCTGTTAGTTTCCGAAATATTACGTTATTTATGTGAAAAAATATATTTCAAATTTGATGAGTTTTCGCAATGGAGAATGCTGTCAGAACTGAAAACGATTTCTCCTTGTCTGTTAGTTTCCGATATATTAGGTTCTTTATGTGAAAAAATATATTTCAAATTTGATGAGTTTTCGCAATGAAGAATGCTGTCAGAGAGCTCGTCACCAAATTTGGGAGCTATACATGAAAGTTGATTTTTTCGAGGAAACCTAAACTAACCTTAACCAAAGTGACTAACCTAACATAACCCCTTTGACTATTTTCGGACCGAAAATGGAAAATAAATTTTTTTCGGAATGCCAATAGAGCAGTATCTAACCTAACCTCACCTAACCTAACATTACCCCTATGACTATTTGATTCCAGAACTGAAAACGATTTCTCCCTGTCTGTTAGTTTCCGAGATATTACGTTCTTTATGTGAAAAAATTTATTCAAAATTTGATGAGTTTTCGCAATGGAGAATGCTGTCAGAGAGCTCGTCACCAAATTTGGGAGCTATACGGGAAATTTGATTTTTTCGGGGAAACCTAACCTAACCTTAATCAAAGTGACTTACCTTACAAAACCCCTTTGACTATTTTCGGACCGAAAATGGAAAATAGATTTATTTAATGCAAACAGAGCATTGTCTAACCTAACTTAACCTTTTTTTTTTTTTGCCTCATAGAGTGCTCATCCCTGGTACCGTCGTTGGACATATCATCAGGGATGGAGACTGGAGGGGAAATCCTTTATGGATATCGGGCGCAAGGTTCTGCCCTCGCCCGGGCATGTGGGACTCCAAGTGTTTCTTCGACACCTCCAGGATGTTTCAATCATTGCTGCTGTTGCCATTGTCTTTCTTCTGCTTCCTTTTGTTCCATAATACTCCGCAGGCATTGGCGTATTTCCGGCCAATATTTTGTAGCCATTTGGCCGAAATTGTCGGGTGTCAGTCGTTCTCCAGTTTGGTTTTCCAGTGTTACCCTTTGCCCTTCCCATCTGATGCATTCGCATAAGGTGTGTTCAGCCGTGTCCATTTCATCACAGTAGTGGCAGTGGTCGTCGGTTGTTTTCCCAATCCTTTTTGTATATGTTTTGAAGGATCCGTGTCCTGTCAACAGCTGGGTGGTAAAGTAATCCACCCCTACGTTTTTAGTACTGATCCATAGGTGCACATCTGGTATCAGGCGTTTGGTCCACTGAGCGTCTTTGTCGTTGTTGTTCCACTCTTCCTGCCATTCTGCTATGGTTGCAGCGCGCTCTTCTTTCCTGCTGTTGTTTGTGTGGCTATCCAGTCTTTTGTGCATCCGGACTCTCTCTTTGATCAGGAGATGGATTGGTGGGGTGCCAGTTATTACTTGGAGTGCTCTCAGGGAGGTCGTCCTATAGGCGCTAGACACTCTGAGCAATGCTTTTCTCTGTGTTTTGTCTAGCATCTTACGGTACCTTTGTATCCTGAGCACCCCGTACCAGACGGGGGCCCCGTAGAGCACGATGGAGTGGGCCACTCCGCAGAGCACTCTTCTCACCCCGCTCGCCAAACATTCGGCATGAGCCTGCTCAGAGTAGTCAGCCGTTCCTCAGCCTTCTTCGTGGCGGCTATTATGTGGGCGCCGAAGGTTCCCTGTGTGTCCAGCATTATCCCCAAGTATTTAACGCTTTTTTGGAGCGTTATCTCCAAGTCGCCAATTTTTAACCTTATCATATCCCTTTTCCTGGGTCCCTTGAGAATCAGGGCCTCCGTTTTTTCTGGGGCCAGCTTTAGATGGTGGTCTTTCATCCATGTGTTTACACGTGTGAGAGCCTCATTTACTCTGCGGTTCTGTTCCTCAGCACGGTCAGCCCCCACTACTAGTGCTAAGTCGTCCGCAAAGACAATTTTTTCGACGTCGTCGCCCAAGTCTAGTTCCAGGATGCCATTATATAAAATGTTCCATAGGGTCGGTCCCAGGACAGATCCCTGGGGGACTCCTGCTGTCACCTGGAGTCGCGTATCTCGTCCTATTTCTACCGCCCTGTTGCTTAGGTATTTATAGATTGTATTAACAATGTATCTCGATATTCCTAGGTGTCTTAGCTGGCGGATGATGATGTTTCAGTCCGCGCTGTTAAAGGCATTTTTTACGTCCACCGTTACGAGGGCGTACCAGGTCCGGCGACCCCTCCTCAGTTCCTCCACTTGAGATACAGCCTGGATCGTAGACCTGTTTTTTCTAAAGCCAAATTGTCTGTCCGACAGTAGTTGCTTCTCTTCTAGCTGCGTTTCTAGGCGCAACTTTATCAGCCCCTCATATGCCTTACTCAGGGTGTTCAGCATACATAAGGGTCTATACTTCTGAGGTTGATCTGGATGATGGGGTTTGCCCTTGGGAATTAGGACTATTCTTGCTGATTTCCACTCATCTGGGAAGTCTTGCTCGGAAATCAGGGAGTTCATAACGGCTAGCATCACCTTCGGTTGTATTCCGAGGGCTTCCTTTATAGCTTCAGCCGGGACGCCGTCAGGGCCTGGGGCCTTTTTGTTTTTCATGTTGCTGACGACTAGCTTCAGCTCCTCTTCAGTGAATGGCGTCACATTCTGCACTCTGTCATCTGGTTCCATGGGTACTCTGCCTGGGGGGAACATTTCTCTGGCGATGGCCAGTTTCCTTTCGTCCGTCTCCTCATACGGTTTGAGATACCCGAAACGCCCCATGGCTATCTTGTACCCATTTCCCCAGATGTCCTCGTCCAGGCTATCGCAGAGGCTGTCCCATTGCTCTTTTTTTGCGTTTTTTATTGCTTTTTGGAAGTCTTTTTTTGCGGCTTTGTATGTTTCGGCTGCTCTAGTCTGTTCGGCTGCGTTATTATGTCTTTTCCTGGTGGCGATTCTTCTAGCCCGGTGGCACCTCTCACGGAGTTCATTTATACTTTCGGTCCACCAGTATGGTACTCTCCTTATTCCTCGCCGATCTTTTGTTCGAGCTGCTGCTGTGGCACTTTGGATGGCATGTGCATATTCTCTTGCTCTTTCATATCGTCGTCCCGTGCACTGGTTTAGTTTATCCCTGAATACCGCCCAGTCGTAGCTGAGTTTTTGCCCGTCGCTTTTTTTGTAATATCAATATGTGATTTACTTTGCCTTCTTATGAAAGTGGGTTCACCATTGTTCAGCACTGTAAAGTCGAGCGTTACTAGCCACTCTGTAACATACTCTATGCCTCATCTCGACCTTGCATCGAGCCAGTCCTACTTTCATGAAGCCTTGATCCACTAATGTCTCTGCCGTCTATTTTGCTAGTTTCAGGGTTGCCGTAGCTGTTTCGTTTCCTGTCGGTCTTGTATCACTTATGCTCCATTCCTCTTCCCAAGCCCCTACTGCTGTCCTCACTGCTTCAATTACCTCCTCTTCTGTTGTGTCACAAAGCATGCCCCTGATGTGAATACTTTCCATAGTGCTTTCTTCCCCTAGGCTGGTTATCTTCATGTCTCCCTCTCTTTTCAGTGCCTCTTTCACCTCTTCTAGGGCCCTTTGGTTCTTATCCAGCGTTATCAGAAGCTTTCCGTCTTTTGTGCTCCGTACCTCTCTTATGGATCCAGTCGTCTCGTTTCCATTAACTGTTTTCATGGCTTTCTTGACTATGTTTAGAACTTCGCTATATGTTTTGTCTCCGTCTGAGACTAGCACGCCGTAGGTCTTTCTTTCCTTCTTGGGCGTTTCCCCTCTACTCGTCGTATATATCTCTACTTTTGTGCTTCCCAGATGGAATACAGCTTCCGCCATTTTCTGGAGGTTCTGGACGTCCATCCATTTGACATGATGGATGCATATTTCCTCGTCTCCTTCTGTTTCCTCTCTGAGTTCACAAAGTTTTTCCCACGTGTCTTTGTGCGTGCCGTTCATCTTTATTTTAACTATTTTTTTCTTCGTTTGGATTCCAGTCCTCCTTACTTTTGTAATTTGTTCGATTATATCCATGTCTTCTTCCAGCTTCGTTAACTCTGGATATTTCTCTCTGTATAGCCGTTGGATGCTTTGGTTCATCTCCACATCGTCTGGCTCCACCATTACCACCTTTGTCATTTCGTCGGCTGTTGTCAGTGGGTTTCCTATTACTATTTTGGTTTTCCCGAATGTCTCTGTTGCCCATTTAATTTTTTCCATGTCACAATATTCCTCGTATCTTATCTCCGTTTCCGGGAGCGCTTTCATTGTAGCGCTTCCACATCTGCATGTACAAGTGCACTCGGTGTTTTTTGGTGACTCGTTTCCTCTTTTGATTCTGTCTTCCAGATCCTCCAGTCGTATTTCCATTTCTTGAATTCTCTTTTCGGCTCTTTCCGCCCTTTTCTCTGCTAGC
Organism: Zygogramma bicolorata; assembly: GCA_032362365.1. NCBI lineage: Eukaryota > Metazoa > Arthropoda > Insecta > Coleoptera > Chrysomelidae > Zygogramma > Zygogramma bicolorata. The sequence continues at coordinate 1,580,317 of JAVJAQ010002653.1, read as the reverse complement.
CTTTTCTCTTCTTTCATCTTAATCGTTTGTTCATTTTCCTGTTTTAGTGTCTCTGCCTCCTCGGTTTTCCCCTTTTTTCCCTCTTGCGTACTAGCTAGGGACCATCTCTTCCCGATTTCTTTCTTGGTCGCTTCTTCCTCCTTGAAAACTCCCTGTATAATGCCGTTCATTTCTCTTATGCCTTTTTTAATTTCAACCTTAGTGTTCGGCCATTGTGTTTCGTACTTTAGCATCTCCTCCATTTTTCCCCTCATACGTTTCATACTTTTCTCCATCTTTTTAAACAGTGCTTCTATTTGTTCTTTCGTAGGTGACTGAACCCGTTTTCTCTTTCCGGCCCTTTCCGGGCTGTCCTCTATCTCGTAGATAGGGCTGGTGTTCAAGTTCTCATCCTCGTACTGGTCATTATAAGTGAAGGCCTTGCGAGGTGTGAAATATGGGGTCTGAGGTTCATTGTCCGTTTGGTCTTTTGTTATTTTTGCAGTCTTGTCTTTCTGGGGGTTCTCGCCAGAACTGTCCTCCTTGCGAAGGGGTCTATGTTGTCTTCTTCTTCCGTTCCTTGCTTGTTTATATAAGTGTTATTTGTTTCCATGTTGGTCCCACGAGTAGGGTCGTGAATTAGGTCCGGCAGAGCAGTGCGCTCTTCCTCTGCTAAGGCTGGATACTCTGGGAGTTCGCCATGCTCCCAGAGGCTCCGTTCGTGACCATGTAACGCCTGGCCATTCACCCATCAGCACGGGTCGCATGACACCTTGGGTTGCGGATTTTTGAAAGGGTTTACTCCCTAGGGTTGGTGTCCCTCTTCGTCTGGCTTTTCCCCTCAACCCGTCCGGCAAGGGAAACCCTACCAGTAGCTACGCTACCGCCGGCATGGCTCTCAGGATCATGAAGGCACGCAAGCCCCACTACCACGGCAAGGTGGAGACACCGTCAGGGGGAACCTAACTTAACCTAACCTAACATTACCCCTATGACTATTTGATTCCAGAACTGAAAACGATTTTTCCTTGTCTGTTAGTTTCCGAGATATTAAGTTTTTTCTGTGAAAAAATATATTTCAAATTTGATGAATTTTCGCAATGGAAAATTCGGTTAAAGAGCTCGTCACCAAGTTTGGGAGCTGTACAAGAAAGTTGATTTTTTCGAGGAAACCTAACGTAACCTTAACCTAAGTGACTAACCTAACATGACCCTTTGATTATTTTCGGACCGAAAATGGAAAATAGATTTCCTTCAAAATGCAAACACAGCAGTGTTTAACCTAACCTATCCTAACCTAACATAACCCCTATGACTATTTGATTCCAGAACTAAAAACGATTTCTCCTTGTCTGTTAGTTTCCAAGATATAACGTTCTTTATGTGAAAAAATCCATTTCAAATTTGATGAGTTTTCGCAATGGAGAGTGCTCTCAGAACTGAATACGATTTCTCCTTGTATGTTAGTTTCCGAAATATAACGTTCTTTATGTGAAATAATATATTTCAAATTTGATGAGTTTTCGCAATGAAAAATGCTATCAGAGAGCTCGTCACCAAATTTAGGAGCTCTATACGGGAAAGTTGTTTTTTTCGAGGAAAACCTCACCTTACCTTAACCTAAGTGACTAACCTAACCTCACCCAACCTATCATTACCCCTACGACTATTTGATTCCAGAACTAAAAACGATTTCTCTTCGTCTGTTAGTTTCCGAGATATTACGTTTTTTATGTGAAAAAATATATTTCAAATTTGATGAGTTTTTGCAATGGAGAATGCTGTCAGAGCTGAAAACGATTTCTCCTTGTCTGTGAGTTTCCGAGATATAACGTTCTTTATGTGAAAAAATAAATTTCAAATTTGATGAGTTTTCGCAATGGAGAATGCTGTCAGAGAGCTCGTTACCAAATTTGGGAGCTATACGAGAAAATTGATTTTTTCGAGGAAACCTAAAGTAACCTTAACTTGAGAGTTCGAGACTTTTGTTGTCTCCCAGCAGATGGCGTTGCCTCTTGGAGGTTTACACCATCTGCACCAATTTTTGATTCCAAAACTGAAAACGATTTCTCCTTGTCTGTTAGTACCTGAGATATAACGTTCTTCATGTGAAAAAATATATTTCAAATTTGATGAGTTTTCGCAATATAGAATGCTGTCAGAGAGCTCGTCATCAAATTTGGGAGCTATACGGGAAAGTTGATTTTTTCGAGGAAACCTAACCTTACCTTAACCAAAGTGACTAACCTAACATAACCCCTTTGACTATTTTCGGACCGAAAATGGAAAAAAGATTTCTTTCGGAATGCAAACAGAGCAGTGTCTAACCTAACCTCACCTAACCTAACATTACCCCTATGACTATTTGATTCCAGAACTGAAAACGATTTCTCTTTGTCTGTTAGTTTTCCAGATATAACGTTCTTTATGTGAAAAAATATATTTCAAATTTGATGAGTTTTCGCAATGGAGAATGCTCTCAGAGAGCTCGTTACTAAATTTGGGAGCTATAGGAGAAAGTTGATTTTTTCGAGGAAACCTAAAGTAACCTTAACCTAAGTGACTAACCTTACATAACCCCTTTGACTATTTTCGGACCGAAAATTGAAAATAGATTTCCTTAATGCAAACAGGGCAGTGTCTAACCTAACTCAACCTAACCTAACATTACCCCTATGAGTATTTGATTCCAGAACTGAAAACGATTTCTCCTTGTCTGTTAGTTTCCGAGGTATTACGTTCTTTATGTGGAAAAATATATTTCAAATTTGATGAGTTTTCGCAATGGAGAATGCTGTCAGAACTGAAAACAATTTCTCCTTGTCTGTTAGTTTCCGAGATATAACGTTCTTTATGTGAAAAAATATATTTCAAATTTCATGAGTTTCCGCAATGGAGAATGCTGTCAGAGAGCTCGTCACCAAATTTGGGAGCTATACGGGAAAGTTGATTTTTTCGAGGAAACCTAACCTAACCTCAACCGAAGTGACTAACCTAACATAACCCCTTCAACTATTTTCGGACCGAAAATGGAAAATAGATTTCCTTCGGAATGCAAACAGGGACCCAATTCTTGAAATCGTAGGAAATGTTTCTCTAGCGAAAATGACGTCATTTTATCTCGATTCGTGATTTTGCTATTCTTGAAGCCAATAAGAGGAATCAATTCAGTAGGAATTATTTCTCCAAGTTTTCTGTAGGGGAAATCGAATTCACCAGTGAATCTTGTCACAGAACATTAGTTTTCGTGGCTTGATTTCGATACGATTATTTGATACTTGTTTTTTGATTGTTATTTATGAAAATGAAGTTGTGATTACATATGACTTCATTTTTTATGTGTATCTACCAAGTACCATTTCGAAAATATCGTGGGAATCATAAGTTGAGAAAATGGAAAATGCTATGGGGATGTTTGTTCTTGATAATATGGCCAACGCGAAAGAACCACTGAAATGTATATAAATCATACATTTCAGTGGGAAGAACAGCTATTGCAAGAACGTAGATGGTTCGTAGTTTATAATTCATTCGAATCACTGGATGAGGCTTCATTTATTAAAAACTTCCGTTTGAGTAAACAACTGGCTGGGTATTCAATAAAGGTGTTAGACCCTTTGTTGTTAGCAAAGAAATGAAGGTAAAATCATTAAACTCAGTAAATGCAAAAATGTATACGCTTGAATATTGTTTTAGGTTTTGTATCACGTATATTCAACAAAATTCTGATATGTAATCGAATCCAAACCGAAGTTTATGAAGACTAAATAAACATATTCAAATTCGACGTTCAATACTTCAAATCCTAAATACGACGTACATCGGACGGTCAATATTTTAATTCAAATTATCAAATATAAAATTCAAGAACATCAATCTCGCCACTAATTACGTAGGAACCAAGTGTAAAGTGTACCAACCTGAAACTATCAATAACATTGGATTTCTGAGAACGTGATTCGTTTAAATATAAATTCAATGGTAAGCGTACTCGACATACGTCGCTTATACAGTTTCCTCCGGAAACACATTCCCAACTCGCCCAAGAATAGCTATTCCTACATTTCGTATTTCCCGAGAGAATTTGGGAGTATGAAACAATTCTCTAGAGAAACATTTCCTACTATTTCAAGAATTTTCGAGGAAAAGCTAACCTAACCTCAACCTGAGTGACATAACCCCTTCGACTATTTTCGGACCGAAAATGGAAAAAAGATTTCTTTCGGAATGCAAACAGAGCAGTGTCTAACCTAACCTAACATAACCCCTTTGACTATTTGCTTCCAGAACTGAAAACGATTTTTCCCTGTTTGTTAGTTTCCGAGATATTACGTTTTTTATGTGAAGAAATATATTGAAAATTTGATTAGTTCTTGCAATGGAGAATGCTGTCAGAGAGCTCGTCACCAACTTAGGGAGCTATACAGGAAAGTTGATTTTTTCGAGGAAACCTAACCTAACCTTAACCAAAGTGACTTACCAAACATAACTCCTTTGACTATTTTCGGACCGAAAATGGAAAATAGATTCTTTCGGAATGCAAACAGAGCAGTGTCTAACCTGACCCAACCTTTTTTTTTTTTTCGGTGAGGTGGAAACCCCTCATGGGCACTGGCCGCTTGGTGTCCATCACGAGCCAGTAGTGCCGGACTCTTACCGGCTAAAACCACCACTTGCCTTCTCTCATACCCAGGACTATCCGGAGGACAAAATGTCGGGTATGAGTGGCATGTTCTTCTCCTTCTTCGTATAAAGAAGTTATTCGCATACAGACAGCACGGTTGTTAAAGTAGAACAAATATATACAAATAGATAAATAAAAAGTATATGGTATCATAGATTCAAATCGGGGGTTTCTATCACAGTCGAATCATCACAGTATGTTTCTATACGTTCTGGTTTTCTTCTTCCTGTCTTCGGTTTTCCTTTTCTTCTTCCTCTTTCTTTTTCATCATTTGCCTTAGGAAATTGGCACCTCTTTCCCATTTTTCTTTGCTTGATAGCATAATCCGTATGAGGTTGTCTGGTAATATACACAGTTTTCGTCTGTGGTTTTTCCGATCCTGCGTGTGTAGCTGCGGAAGCTGCCATGTCCGCTGAGGGCCTGTGTTACATGATGGTCGATGTTTTCAAAGGAGCAGCTTAGCCATGGTGTTATATCCGGAATCAGCCTCTTTGTCCACTGGGCCTTGGACGTGTTTTCATCCCATGCCCGTTGCCATTGTGTTACTGTCTCTCCTCTCTCTCTGGTTTTGTCAACCTCAGTAACTCTTGCTAGGGCGTCCAGGCGTACTCTTTGCCTAACCAGTAGGTCTATCGGTGGTATTCCAGTGATAACCCCTATAGCTTCCACTGATACTGTACTGTATGTGGACGCCACTCTGATTAACATCCTCCTTTACGTCATTATGGCCATATTTCTATATTTTTTCACGTCCATCACCCGTGCCCACACCGGCCCAGCATACAACAGGACGGATTGAACCACTCCGTACAGCACCTTCCTTTTGTTTGGTCCTGGGCCCCTGATATTTGGCAGGATCCTGGTTGATGCACTAACTTGTCTGTCTGCCTTTTCGCCTTTTTGTTGTCTATTCAAATGCCTAAGTACTTCATGTGTTTCTTTGGGGTAACTGTGGTTTCCCCCATGACGAAGGTCACGCCTTCTCTTTTCCTCGGACCTTTTATGATGATGGCCTCGGTTTTTTCTATCGCGGCTTCGAGGCCATTTTCGCTAATCCTTAGTCTCACCTGCTCCATCGCTTGGTTGGTCCTCTCCATCATTTCCTCTTTTGTTTTTGCGCTGATGTTTCAGCGCTTAGTCGTCGGCGTAGGCTTGCGCCTGACAATCTGTCGGAAACTCGAGTCGCAGGACCTCCTCGTACAGGACGTTTCACAGGGTGGGGTCGAGGACCGATTCCTGTGGAACCCCCTGCGTCATTGCTTGCCTGTGCCCTGCGTCATTGCTTGCCTGTGCTCTCCACATTTGAGGCTACGTTCTGACAGGTATGCGTAGATGGTTTTTACCAGATACCTACTTATGTTGAGACGCCGAATTCTGTCTGTGATTCTTCCCCACTTCGCAGTGTTGAATGAATTTTTATATCCACTGCGACGACGGCTCTCCATAAATTTTATTCGGTCCATCGTTCGTTTCGCGGCGGAGAGCGTGGATTTTTCTGGCCTGAAGCCGAACTAGCTTGAGCATATGCCAGTATTCTCTTTCAGCTCGGCTTCTAGTCTCATCTTGATATGATGTTCGTACATTTTCCCTATTGTATCCAATAGGCATATTGTTCTGTAACCTGTGGTAGAAGTCCATTGTATCTCAAAGTGGAGTGTAGTAGATTTAAGATGCAGAAAAACTCATGTTTTCACTTAATGTTTTTTATGGTGTTAGGGATGTCTTAAATTCCCCCTAATATCAATTCAGTCCTAATTGTCATTACAATAATTTTTTATGTCCTGAACTTCACCATGTGATTTTGCTATTTTTTCTTCTCCATAATTTAATGTAAATTCAGCTGATGATGAACCTATGTAGGTTCGAAACATGTACTGAATCACCGTACTGACATCTTTCGGATATTAAATTGTGGAGACGACTTTGAGTTTTTCTGCATCTTAAATATAAATATTGTTCTGTACTTATCCTTACTCTTCGGTTAAAGTACGACACTTGCTTCCTTCCATTTTTTGAGAAAGTCGTTAGTCCTTAGTAGGTTATTAAAGCATTCAGCAAAGACTTCTGGCGCCAGAGAGACTGCAGCTTTTATCACTTCGGATGTTATTTTGTCTGGTCCTGGTGCCTTCTTGTTCTTGAGTTTCGCGGCTCTTATTTCAACCTCTTCCAACGTGAAGAGGGTTGATCGTGGTCGATGTCGTACTGGTGACCTGGTTATTCCTCGGTGGCTGGGAAAAGCTCCTTCAAAATCATTGTCTTTCTCTCCTGATCAATGTTGTAGGGTGTTCTGGGCCTCTTCAAGTCACTCATGACGATTTTGCATCCTTGCCCCCAAGGATCGTCCTCAAGTCTGTCACTCAGAGCCTTCCATTCCTCTCTTTGCTCTGATAATCGATCTTCTGAGCTCCCTTCTGGTTTCCTTTTATTCCTCTTCTAGTGCTTCTATGGCCTCCTGGTCTATGTGCCCGTCTCCCCCTAGATCTGGGTTTCGTGCCCGTGTTCTGGTTAGTCGCCTCTTCGCCTGTTTACATTTCTTCTAGAGGTTATTGATTTCTGTGTTCCACCAGATCGGCTGCCTAGGTACTTCATTTCGTACTTTTGCAGTGCTGATGTTGCTGGCTTGTTTTGAAGCCTCTTGTAGGTCCTCGACATTCTTTTTATCTGGTATTAGGAGTTTCAGTGCGTCACTTAGGATGTTACTGTCAACGTAAGTAGTGCTCTTCCAGAAAACGGAGTCCCGAGCCTTGCCTTCTGAGATTCTATACACCCGGTATCGTTGTAAGCTGAGAATTTCTCCTTCTAGAATCCTCCATTCAGAAATTTTCCTGCCTATTCTCCTGGTGGATAGGGTTATGTCTATATAGGACCTCTGCTCTCTCCTGGCAAACGTTGGGGTGTCACTCTGGTTGTGGACGGTTGGCTCTAGCGAGTCGATCCATTCGTTTATATGTTGCCTCCACGCATCAGTGTAACCCGAGTTCCACAAGTTGGACTTGGCGTTGAAGTCGCCGGCTATAACTGCCCCGATTCCGCTGTCTCTGACGTCTGCCATGATGTTGTCAACATATTGTTTGAAGTCTGCCAAAGTCGAGTTTTGGGAGATTTAGCAATTAAATATCTTCCAAGTCCCAAAATTCAGGCAGGTGAAGCCATTTCTTGCTGTGTGGCCCCTGATCCCGCAGTTTTTGTTCCTGCGAAGAATAGCGGTTTTTTCCTCGTGATCTTTGATCCACTCGTCATTCCTTCTAATAATATTTCTATTTGGCCCCTGTATCAGGATAAGATCTACTTTTTCTTCTTGAGCCTTTTTTGGCAGGAGTTGGTGGGCGCCAATTCTCCTATCAGTATTGATTTGCAGGATGGTTAACACTGGGCTGGTGGGGCATCCTGCAGTCTGCTACCATTTGTTTGTGCTTTATTTTTGGGGCTCTCGTCCAGATTTTTGTCTTGGTCATTTTGTTTCGCTTCCGTTCCTATCCATTCGGAGGGCATTTCTTAATGCAGGGCATTCGTATGTTCCCACTCTATATCCCTTCTCCTCACACACTGGGCATTCCTCCTCCTGTTCGCAATCCTTTGCGACGTGTTCCTCTCCGCCGCACTGGAAGCAGTTTTCGTTTCTGTCTGGGCCATTGCACTTTTCCTTACTATAGCTATAACTCCAACACTTGGTGCACCTGGGGACGTGAATCCGCTCGTCAGCTTCGCATCGCACCAGCCCAATCCTAATACTTTCCTTTCGAAGGATCGTTTCAGCTGCGAACCGTGGTAACGTTATGGTAACCGCTGCTGTGTCGTTGCGCGAGAGTCTCATTCGACTCATTTCATATTCCTCCGTCCACTCGCCTGTTTCCTTCCGGATAGCCTCTTTTAGCTCCTCCTCAGTAATATTTCAAGGCATTCCTCTCAGATGGATGAGATCCCTTGGCTCCTCGCCAAGTTTTCTTGTTTTCAAGGTTCCCTGTCCGTTTAAAGCATCCCTGAGGTTGGTGCACGAATCTGGGCTGTTTTCGAGGGTCAGGAGCAGGTTTCCGTATTTGGTGCTCCTGATCCCCTTAATTGCTCGGGCCGCCTCGGTTCCTCCGATAACGCTATTGACTTTTTCCAGGATGTCCCGGTACGATTTCCCTCCGTCGCTGATCACTAGGCCACACGTATTTTTTTGTTTGCTGTTCGTTCGCTTTTGCGCCGTCGTGTAGATTTCTAATTCGGTGTTGCTTCCGTGGAAAATCGCCTCTGCCATCTTTCGGAAGGTGTCAACTCGCATTATTCTTACATGGTGCAAGTTTGTCCTGTTATCTTCGACGGTTTTCTTCTTCAGGTCAATCAATTCATCCCAGAGGCCTTTTGGGGTGCCATCATACGTGATATTAACCACCTTCTTTCTTGAGATAGTCCCCGTCCCCCTCACGTTGGTGGTTTGTTCAATGACTTCAAAGTCCCCCTCTAGTTGTGAAAGTTCGAGAAATTTGTCCTTGTACAGCTTCTGGATGCTTATGTTCATCTCTGGGTCGTCGGGCTCCACGAACACCACCTTGACCGCGTCATTTTCTTTCATCAGCAGGTTTCTCATCGTGATCGTTGTGTTTGTGAACTCCGTGTCTTCATACTGCAGCCCCTGTACTTTATCAAAGGCGTCGTGGTCCACCATCGCCTCCAGGCTCTCTGGAGAGCTCAGTCTCGATGCCTCACACGAGCAGGTACATGTACATATTTTTCTGAGTGTGTCCTGTGAGGGATTAGATCCTCCGCTTTTTTGTCGCCTCTGTGACTTGAGCTCTTCTCCTCGTGGTTCCTTTCCGTTTCCCTCAGCCGTTCCTCGTGTCTCGACGATCATATCCATTTCCTCAGCTTGTTTCACGGCATTTTTCGCTTTCTTCTCTGCTTCTTGTTTTTCTCTCCTCAACTGATCTATTTGATCCATTCCTCTTTCATCCTCCTCTCTGCCCATGATCTCCTTCAGTTCCCTTAGGGTGTCTTAAACGCTGGTGAGGAAGCCGGATCTCTTCTTCAGGTTATCCGTCTCTTTGCTCATGTTTCTAGAGAGCTTCTTTATTTCAACTTTGGTGTTGCTGTTCGCCTTCACCAGATCATTCATTTGTTCGGCCATCTCTATCGTGTTTCTGAGTTTATCAAACTCCTGAGTTTTTTCTTCCACCGTTGTTATATTCTTTTCCGGGGTGTCCTTTATCCTCCTTTTCTTTGGATTCTCCAGTCGTTCATCATCTGACTATCCGTCCTTACCTACCAGGTCATAGATGGGACTCATTCGTAGCTCTTCATCAAGGTACCATGTCTTCGGTGATGACCCGCCCTGTCTAGGCGTTTGGACTTCGTCGCCTTTCTGATTGCCTTTTTTCTCAGTTTGTTCAATATTTTCATCTGAGACTTCCCTCTCGGGGTTTGAGCTGCCAGCCTATCTTTGGAGGTTTCCCTATCTGTCCTGGATCTCGCCACCGCAGCGGCGGGTGCGAGAGCGTCATCGATAATATCGTCGAGGATTTCGATGACTAGTGGCGGCGTCCGCGTCAGGGGCGGCGTCCGCGTCAGGGCTGACTTGCGAGGTAGTATTGGTTCATATCTGTTCCTGTCTTCTTCTTCTTTCTTTCTGATCTCATCCTCTTCTTGTTCTGTTTTGATTCATTCCATATGTATTCCCACGAGTTGGGTCGACTTCCACGTCCGGCAGGGCAGTGCGCCCCTACCCTGCTAAGGCTATATACTCCGAAGGTCGCCATTTTTCCCGAAGGCTACGTTTGAGACCACATAACGCCTGGCCATGCACCCCTCGGCATGGGTCGCATGACACCTTGGGTTGCGGATTTTTGGAAGGGTTTACTCCCTGGGCGGGGACAGTAGTGAAAAGGAATGACCCCTAGCCCTCGGGTGCCCTAATAGCGTCGGGGTCGAAAAAAAGCAAGAGTTGGCCAAGAGAGGCCGATAGGTCATAGATTAAAGGAGAAGACAGACCTGCCCAAGACCAGTTGAAACAAGGTAGGTCCGAATATGATGAATTCTCCTTCTGTGTTCCGCTCCTAGAAGGAGACGAACAAATAACACCGAAATCAATATACGAAGCCTGCATGCGGATGAAAGAAAAAGTCTCCAGTTTGGGTAGGGAGAACATCGCTCTTGCATGCACGAGCAAGACAGACATACGCACTCTGAGAAAACTCTTAGAAGTCATCTCGTGGCAAGAAACCACACGCTTCAGAATCCTGAAACCCAAAACACGGAAGACAGGGGGTAGCGGAACACAGGCCAACACTGCACTGAAAAGAAGGGCACCATCAGAGACAATAAAAGTGAGTACAGGCGAAAGCAGTAACGCACAAGTCCTGCGCCAAATGGAAAATGCGGTGAACATCGAAGACCTCGGGATTGAAGTATCATCAATCAGAAGAACCGCGAAAGGAGATACAGCGGTAGAAATCATAGGTGATGAGGACAAAGCAAAAACTCTCCAGAAAGGGATTAAAAAAACAATAAAGGACACACGGGTCAATATTATCAGAAAAGAGGTCCAATATAATATACATAATATTGATGAATCAGTCACATCAGAGGAAAGGTGAGATTTGTTGGTGCTGCATACACGTGTCTGATGAATCAGGGAAAGTCTTATTTCGTGTAAATATATTTATTTAAAAATCGCAGAGCGCTTTCGGCTATTAAGCCATCTTCAGTGCTATACCTGCAGGTAAGTAATAGTCGTAAATTGGATTAAAGGTAAGAATAAACGAGTAAGTAATTCAATTCTAACCTTCAATCCAATTTTCGACTATTACTTACTTGCAGGTATAGCACTGAAGATGGCTTAATAGCCGAAAGCGCTCTGCGATTTTTAAATAAATATATTTACACGAAATACGACTTTCCCTGATACATCAGAGGAAATACTCCTCGCGCTAGAAAGCGATATTGGGATAGATAGGAGCAACATAAAATTAATGAACGAGAGAAAAGGCGACTTCGGGACTAAAACGGCAACTATAGCCATCCATGCAGATGCGACAACCAAAATAGAAGGCAAAAAATGGCTAAAAATAGGATGGACTACATGCAGAATAAGGAAAAAAGTGAACCTGCGCAGATGCTACCGATGCTTAAACTTTGGACACACAAAGGACGACTGTAAAGATGAGGACCGATCAAACCACTGCATGGGCTGCGACCAGCTGGGACACCAGGTGAGAGAATAAACCAAAGAACTTTTCTGTCTGAGCTGCAAGGCAGCAGGACATAGAATGAACACGATGAAATGCCCACATTTCAGAAGCCTGCTGAGGAAAGGGGAATCCCGACGGAGGGGCCAAAAAACCCATAGAAGTCGCAAAACAACTCAACACGTGGGGTTCGTGAGCATCAGCCCAAAAACTTCTTACTAGCAGGATATTTTCCACCCAACAGACCACAAGCAGAGTTTGAGATATTCAAAGATGATATGATGGACACTGCCCAGAACGAGGAGAGAGAAATCCTGATGCTAGGCGACCTGAATGCCAAAGCCACCGAGTGGGGATCACCCACCACAGAACCGCGAGGGCAAGCCCTCCTAGAACGCGCTGCACTACTAGATATGGCGACTCTTAACAATGGGCAAGCAACATTCATAAGAGGCAAATCTGAGTCATACATAGATATCTCACTCTCTACAAGGAAATTGGCAACAAACATTTGCGAATGGGCCGTACTTGAAACGCTAATAAACCACCAGCATATCTACATAGAAACGGGGGGGGGGGAAAACAACGAAAAATTCCTCTCAAAAGAACAATCCAATTTGACAGAAAAACCTTTGGAGAAGAAATTTGAAAAGGAGCACGAAGATACGACGGGGCAACTGCAGGTTTGCAACTGCAGAAATATTGTCAAAGATGCATATCATAAAGCAAAGAGCGACCCGGCAAACCCACCTACTCGTCTGAAAGCGTACTGGTGGACGGACGAAATAGCATTCCAAAGAGAGAAATGCATCCAGCTGAGAAGACAAGTCACCAGACTAGCTAAAGGAAACGACCCACAAAGTATGGCAGTAACGAAGACAAATTTTGAAGGGGCAAAAAAGGAACTCAGGCGTCTCATCAATAGGAAAAAGCGCAGACAATGGCAACTTGTATGCGAGGAACTGAACACCTATATATGGGGGGAAGGCTATTTTAATGAAAAGCCTCAAAAACGACACCCCTCCTTTTCGCTTCACCAAAGACAGGAAGAAAGGAATAACCCGGAACCTGTTTCCATCCCGGAATGATGATGTAAGGCCAGAATGCGCAGTTGCTGACGTCGTACCTTTCTCAATGACAGAAATGAGAGCCGCAGCCGATAGGCTAAAAGCCAGAAAGGCCCCAGGACCCGACGGTACCTCACCAGAGGCAGCAACCACCTAAGTTAAAGAAGCTCTTGAATATGTGCTGGAAGTGATGAACGAGCTGGTGAGGAAACAAGACTTTCCCAAGTGTTGAAAGACCGCCAGGCTAGTGCTCATCCACAAAACTGAAAAGCCATACGACTCCCCCACAGCATACACACCTCTGTGCCTTATGAATACGTTGGCCAAGCTCTACGAGTCATTGCTGAAGGAGAGGATAAATGAAGAGATCGAAGCAGATGGAGGCTTTGCTCAGAACCAATACGGTTTCAGAAAAGGATCTTCCACGATATCTGCCATAAATCACGTAATGATGAAGGTAAGAGAGGAAAAAAGGAAGGGACCTAAGAGATGGTGCGCACTGGTGGCCATAGATATAAGGAACGCCTTCAACTCTGCACCCTGGCCACTCATTATGAGGGAGGCAGAAGCGAAGGGGGTACCAACCTACCTGACCAATGTGCTAGCAAATTACTTCAAGGAACGCAGTCTTGAAGTTGAGAAAGAAACCATCGAGATCACTACTATACGCCGACGACATACTAGCCATAGTATGCGCGGACACCAAGGAAGAACTGAAGGAGAGGGCAGATGACACTCTCTATAATATTGATATATGGCTTAAAAAAAAAAACACTTGAAGATAGCCCCAGAGAGAAGTGAAGCCATTATAGTGGGAGGCCCTAGAGCTAGATCCGAAGTCTTCTTCACAATAGATGGAGAAAAAATAACCCCCAAGAGGAAGCTTAAATACCTCGGCGTTGTACTCGACGACAGGCTCTCATTCGGCCCGCACATCATCGAAGTAACCAGGAAAGCAAAAGGGAGGGCTAAATCTCTCGCGAGTCTAATGCCTAGAGTCGGAGGACCCATGTGGGCTGAGAGAGTGATTTTAAACGAAGTACTACAGTCCATCATACTGTATGCGGCACCAGTTTGGCATGGTGTCACCAAGATAAAGAAATACAGAAACATACTAGAGAGCACCCAAAGGATTTCCCTGATACGGATAGCTAGCGCCTATCGGACAGTCTCCACCGAGGCGCTCCAAGTGATTACGGGGATCCCGCCCATTGACCTGCTTGCCGAAGAGAGACACTACATGAGCGAGATGGAAGAGGAAGGTGTGAATACGAAAAGGGCACAAGCTAGGGAAAGGACCATAACGACCTGGCAACATCGCTGGGACTCGAGCACGAGAGCCAGATGGACTCACCACCTGATACCAGATATTGAATCATGGATTAAGTGTAAGCACAGAAAAATAAATTATAGACTCACCCAAGTCCTCACAGGACACGGATCCTTCCGAACGTATAAAAAAAAGGATCGGAAAAACTCAAGATGAGCATTGCACATATTGCAACGAAATAGACGATGTGGACCACACAGTGACGATATGCCCCAGATGGAATTCCCATCGGATGGAAGTAGCTTAAACATAGGGAGACTTGAGCACAGAAAATATTATTAAGCTGATAATAGAATCCAGCCTGAAATGGGAGATCGGCGAAAAAATGCTACAAAACATAATGGAAATCAAGGAGAAAGATGAAAGAAGAGAAGACGGACTAGACAGAACCTGAAGAACGCACACCACTGGCTGAAGTAAACTTATCCTAAGCGATCCCGGCCTGAGGTGGGGCTCATTGGGAAGTTTTAGCCGGTAAGAGTCTCAGCCGGTAAGAGTCTCAGCACTAAGACACGCGATAGAACATAAGCGGTCTTGTCCTATGAGGATTCCCCCCCCCCCCCCCACTCCGCCAAAAAAAGGCCGATGTTGGGAAGAGCCGGGCAGTAGAGGTGTAATGCTCGGATTCCCAACGATAGGTCACTCCTTTTTCCGGGCTTGTGACCGGCATGGATATGGTGCAAGTCCATGGCATAGTTACGTAACCTAACCTTTTTTTTTTTTGGGGTGGAAAACCTTTGATAGGCACCATGCGCTAATTTCAATCACGAAATGGTAGTGCCGGAATCGTACAGCTAACCTGTCCATACCGGCTAAAAACCACCCTAACAGCGGAATCACCCGGAAAGGTCCTCTGGGTCTAGGTTCGCTTGACTGGGAATCTATGGTGTTGAGATTTTCTATTGCATTCATTGTCGCCTGTGCTTCTTCGATCTTGTTCGAGAATTCTTGCAGGTATCGATCAACTTTCTCTAGGTGTTCCTGTTCTTCAATGTGCATTCCTTCCGGCTCACCGTGGTCTGACGTTTCCTCGGCTTTCTCGGCCTTATTTCGCACCAGCTCCATTATGTCGACTTTCCTTGCGCCTTTCCAGCTCTTTTTGTTTCGCTCATGTCTTCTAGCTGTGGTCAGAGCGTTCTTAAATTCTGGACACTTCATGGTACCAGCTTTGTGTCCTTTCGCTCTGCAGACAGGGCAAGCCTCATCGTTGCTGCACTCCTTATGGTGGTGCCCCTCCTCTCCACATTTGAAACAATGCTTTGTCAGGTTTGGTCCCTCGCACTGGCTCAACGTGTGGCCGTATTTCCAGCACTGGTAGCACCTGTCGACTTTGAGGCGCCTTTCTACCCAGCACCTCACAATACCCACCCGCAGAAACTCACCATCCGTCAGTGTTTTTGCGTCGTCCATCACTAGTGTCACTGTAGCCGCCATAGTACCGTTGTTTTGGGGGCGGAGGTCGCTAATCCTCATAGAGCTGTCGTCCCTGTGTCCCAATTTGTTTCTTATTGCCTCTTCCAGTTCTTCCTTTCCTGTCGCCATGTCCATTCCTCTTATGTGGAGCACCGTACTTCGGTCGGTGTTGCCTAGTTGTCGCACTTTCAGGTTTTCGTCCTTCCTGAGAGCATCCCGTAGATTTTTTAGGGTCTGGTCATCTCGGTCCAAGGTTATTAGGAGCTTCTGCTCCTTTGTGCTTTTCAGACTCCTGATTGCCACTGAAGCTGGATTTTCCTTCATCATATCATTACATCTCGTAAGTATGTATTTGTACGATAGCCCTCCTTGGTTTATGAGGAGCCCGTAGGTGATCGGTGTCCTCCTTCTTCCCGGTATGTTTGTCGAGCATATTCGGATTTTGGTGTTAGAGCCGTGGAATACTGCTTCCGCTATTTTACGTAGGTCTTCTACCGTTATGTTTTTCATCTCGTGTGTGGCGATGTGAGGGTCGTTTAGAGTCTCGTTCAATAATTGCTGCATACGCTGCCATATCTCGGTCACCGTTCCGTCGTGCGTGATTTTCATAATTTTTCTTTTGATTTCTCTGTCGGTGCCTTTGGATTTTATACGTGTACATTGTTCCAGAACTTCAAACTCCCCTTCCATGCTTTCCAGGTCTGGGTATTGTTCCTTTAGAGCGCTTTGTACTCCGGTTTTCATTTCAGGATCGTCAGGTTCTACCCAGATTACTCTGACTGGTTGTCCGTCCGTGTTCGGTAGTTTCTTAATGACGATTTCCGTGTTCCGGTATAGATCTTCACGCCATGGTCTGTCCCTGATCTCCACAAAGGATTCTAGTGTGTCAATTCCTTCTAGGGTTGTGATGGGTTCCGGTTCTTTGGGGCCACTCACATCAGTTTGGGTGGCGATCTCCTTTGTTTTCTGTTCCGTCTGCTCGTCCGCGTCTATTTTTATTTTTTCCACTGGTTCGTATTCATTTCTTTCCAGCCATGCAGTAATTGAATCCCTTCCGAAGGTATTCACGTTCCTTCTCATTTTCAGAAGTTGTTCCTTTATACCTTTTTGAGTATTGGGATATGCTGTCGTCAATTTTTCCAGTTCCGCCATATGCAGCTTGATGGATTCTATGGCCTCTAGTATAATGTGAGCTTCAGGGCTTTCCTTTTTCTTATATGACCCGCTTTCTGGGAGAACTTCCTCTGTTGCCTTCCTTTTTTTGATTTCCGAAAGTGACGAGCGTCTCTGTCTAGACATCTCCGTCACTCTAGATATTATGTTCCGTTTGTCCGTGCTACCACTAGCTTCTTCATTTGATCGTTTTTCCATTTGTTTCCCACGATTAGCTAGGGAAAGGATGTCCGCCCCCGCAGAGCCCCGCTTGCGGAGGTGAGGCTATCCCCCAACCGGGAGGTCGCCATGTTCCCGGTGGCTCCGTTCAAGACCTTGGGTTGCGGATTTTTGGAAGGGTTTACTCCCTTTTGACCCAACCTAACCTTACCTAACCTGACCTAACCTAACCTAACCTTACCTAACCTCACCAAACCTAACACAACCCCTTAGACTATTTGATTTCAGAACTGAAAACGATTTTACCCTCTCTGTTAGTTTCCGAGATATTACGTTCTTAATGTGAAGAAATCTATTTCAAATTTGATGAGTTTTCGCAATGGAGAGTGCTGTCAGAGAGCTGTTCACCAAATTTGGGAGCTATACGAGAAAGCTGATTTTTTCGAGGAAACCTAACGTAACCTTAACCTAAGTGACTAACCTAACATAACCCCTTTGACTATTTCTGGACCGAAAATGGAAAATAGATTCCCTTCAAAATGCAAACAGAGCAGTGTCTAACCTAACCTAACATAACACCTATGACTATTTGATTCCAGAACTGAAAACGATTTTTCCCTGTCTCTCAGTTTTCGAAATATAACGTTTCTTAGGTGAAAAAATAATTCTTTCAAATTTGATTAGTTTTCGAAATGGAAAATGCTGTCGGAGACTCGTCACCAAATTTGGGAACTCTACGAGAAAGTTGATTTTTTCGATGAAAACCTTACCTAACCTTAACCCAAGTGACTAACCTAACATAAACCCTTTGACTATTTCCGGACTGAAAATGGAAAATGGATTTCCTTAATGCAAACAGGGCAGTGTCTAATCTAACTTAACCTTACCTAACATAACCCCTTTGACTATTTGATTCCAGAACTGAAAACGATTCTTCCCTGTTAGTTAGTTTCCGAGATATTACGTTTTTTATGTGGAAAAATATATTTAAAATTTGATGAGTTTTCGCAAAGGAGTATGCTTTCAGAGAGCTTGTTACCATATTTGGGAGCTATATGGGAAAGATGATTTTTTCGAGGAAACCTAACCTTAACCAAACTGACTAACCTAACACAACACCTTTGACTATTTTCGGACCGAAAATGGAGAATAGCTTTCCTTCGGAATGCAAACAGAGCAATATCTAACGTAACCCAACCTAACATTACTCCCATGACTATTTGATTCCAGAACTGGAAACGACTTCTCCTCGTCTGTTAGTATCCGAGATATTACGTTTTTCATGTGAAAAAATATATTTCAAATTTGATGAGTTTCCGCAATGGAAAATGCTATCAGAGAGCTCGTCACCAAATTTGGGAGGTCTACGAGAAAGTTGAATTTTTCGAGGAAAACCTAACCTAATCTTAACCTAAGTGACCAACCTAACTTAACCCCTTTGACTATTTTCGGACCGAAAATGGAAAATATATTTCCTTCGGAATGCAAACAGAGTAGTGTCTAACCTAACCTAACCTAACTTAACATAACCCCTATGACTATTTGATTCCAGAACTGAAAACAATTTTTTCCTGTCTGTTAGTTTCCGAGATATTACGATCTTTATGTGAAAGAATATATTTCAAATTTGATGAGTTTTTACAATGGAAAATGCTGTCAGAGTGCTCGTCAGCAAATTTGTGAACTCTACGAGAAAGTTGATTTTTTTCAATGAAAACCTTCCCTAACCTTAACCTAAGTGACTAATCTAACGTAACCCCTTTGACTATTTTCGGACCGAAAATAGAAAATAGATTCCCATCGAAATTCAAACAGAGCAGTGTCTATCCTAACCTAATATAACCCCTATGACTATTTGATTCCAGAACTGAAAACAATTTTTTCCCTGTCTGTTAGTTTCCGAGATATTACGTTTCTAATGTGAAAAGATATATTTCAAATTTGATTAGTTTTCAAAATGGAAAATGCTGTTAGAGAGCTCGTCACCAAATTTGGGAACTCTTCAAGAAAGTTGATTTTTTTGATGAAAACCTTTCCTAACCTCAACCTAAGTGACTAACCTAACATAAACCCTTTGACTATTTTCGGACCGAAAATGGAAAATAGATTTTCTCCAAAATGCAAACAGAGCAGTGTCTAACCTAACCTAACATAACCCCTTTGACTATTTGATTCCAGAACTGAAAACGATTTTTCCCTGTTTGTTAGTTTTCGAGATATTACGTTTTTTATGTGAAGACATATATTTGAAATTTGATGAGTTTTCGCAATGGAGAATTTGGGAACTCTACGAGAAAGCTGATTTTTTCGATGAAAACCTTCCCTAACCTTAACTTGAGTGACTAACCTTACATAAACCCTTTGACTATTTTCGGACCGAAAATGGAAAAAAGATTTTCTTCGGAAGGCAAACAGCAGTGTCTAACCTAACCTAACCTCACCTTACCTAACCTATCATTACTCCTATGACTGTTCGATTCCAGAACTGAAAACGATTTCTCCTTGTCTGTTAGTTTCCGAAATATTGCGTTTTTTATGTGAAAAAATATATTTCAAATTTGATGAGTTTTCGCAATGGAAAATGCTGTCAGAGAGCTCGTCACCAATTTTTTTTTGATAGATATTCGTCATCATCGTTTTGAAAGAAAAAGACATATGTACGTTTTGGAACGCCATATTCTTTCAAGAAATCGATAATTTGCTCTTGAAATGATTCATCGGTCACATATTGTATCCATCGTGTTCGACAAGTTGGATTGCCGAATAGTCTTCTCATATCCAATCGGGGATTTTGATCGACTTTGATTACTACTACTTGACATAAAAAATTATTGATTGGTTCATCAGTAATATTTATAGTCAATATTGGGTTTTCGTTACTAGTGTGTACAGTTTCGTTGTCGTCATTGTCTTTAGGATCGATTTGTCCAATGATAGAGTCATCATCGGGTTGTCGACTTGTGGATGGTATATTGTTATCAAAGGTTGGATTTTCATTGTACTCTTGCGTGAACTGCAGAAAAGGGGGAAGAATGTTGTTCGTTTCGTTAGGGTAGAGTTCGATTCTTGAGAGCGCATCTGCGTTCGTATTGGCTTTTCCTTTCTTATATATTATTTGGTAGTCAAATTCTTCGAGTTTGAGTCTCCAACGGACCAATCGAGAATTTGGATCCTTCAATGACATGAGCCATTTCAGTGGCTTATGATCTGTTACAATTTTGATTTTTTTTCCAAAAATGTAAGGCCTAAAATATTTGGTTGACCAAACTATTGCCAAAAGTTCTTTTTCGATAGTCGAATAGTTTTGTTCAGCATTATTCAAAGTCCGCGACGCATATGCGATTGGTCTGTTATGTCCAATAGGGCCTTGGGAGAGAACGGCGCCGATGGCGATGTTACTGGCGTCGGTTGTCAGGTTGAACTCCTCCGTGAAGTCTGGGTATTGGAGAATCTGATCGTTTGTTAGTAGGGATTCACAGTCTTCGAATGTTTTCACGTAGGTGGGATCGGCAATATTGATTTTCGCTCCTTTCTTCGGACAATTTGTGAAAGGTTTTGTGATTTCTGCAGAATTCGGAATGAATTTTTTATAATAGCCCAGGAGCCCAAGGAAGCCTTTTATTTCTTTGGTTGTTTTGGGGATCGGATGATAAGTGATCGCTTTTACTTTATCTGGATTCGGTTAGATTCCGTCTGTAGTGATAATATGTCCAAAGAAAGCAACCTCTTTCCTCAAGAACACAGACTTGTCGAGTTGAATTTTCAGGTTATTCTCGCGTAACCTCTGGAACACTTGTTTCAGATTCACAATGTGCCCTTGTAGGGAAGTAGAGAATACGATTATATCGTCCATGTAGACGAAACAGATTTTGTTCTGTACTCCCTTCAGGACATTGTCCATAAGGCTTTGAAAGGTTGCAGGGGCGTTTTTCAAGCCGAAGGGCATGCGCAGATACTCATAATGCCCATGCTCGACATTGAAAGCCGTTTTCTTCACATCATCTGGGTGCATTTCAATTTGGTGAAATCCACTAGCCAGATCAAGTGTTGAGAAATATTGGCATCCGCCCAATTTATCAAGAATATCCGATATGTTTGACAGTGGAACAATGTTTTTTCTATAGTCCACCACGATACGCCATTTCCTTTTTCCGGAAGCATCGGCTTTTTTTGGGAACCACCCAAATTGGTGATGAGCACGGAGAATTGCTTGAACGAATGATACCTTGTTCGAGCATATCGTTTATCTGTTTTTCCACTTCGGGTTTATGGACAAACGGGTATCGATACGACTTCGTATAGACTGGGGTTTCGTCTGATGTTTTAATGCGGTGTTTCACTTGATTCGTGAAAGTCAATTCCGATTTTTCACGATGAAAGATATCCGAGAAAGATCGACACAAATGTTCAATGTGGTATTTTTCTTCAGGGTTCATATGTTGGGTACGGATGATAATGGTTATATCAGTTTTGTTCTCAATTTCGGGTGTTACATTTGCAATAGATGCATGAAAAAATTCAAATTTATTGATTTCGACAGGTGAAACAGGTAAGGGTTCGTACAAATATATTTCTTGCGTTTTATTGGTATTATTTTGAATGTTGATAGGGGCATACCCATTTCGAGAGGTCCTTAACCCTTTTGAATGAGGCAATTGAAAATTTGAGTGTCAGTTATGGTAATTTCTCCATCAGACATATTGACAGGAATTATCACCGATTCAATTGTAAATGGCTCAATTCTGGCATAAAATAAAAGTTTTCCTTTGCTTTCGTAGTGGGATAAAGAAAGTTGAGTATCGGGCGTTATTAAAAGAGATTTCTGTAAATCTAATTGAACATTCAAATCCTTCACAGTTTCATAACCAATGAGTCCATCGAAGAAATGATGGAATTTGAAAAGGTAAAATTTTTTCTTTTTTTCGTGTTGAATTCCTGAATAGCTGGTATTTCAGCACAAAAATTTCTTGTAATAGTTTGAAAAAATTAACTGATCGTAAATGGTTCGTTAGAAATATATTCTGAAAAGAAGTCTCCGGCAATTTCGGGGTTCAAAAAACTTTTTGTGGCACCAGTGTCAATCAATAAGTTTAATGGTGGGTCACTTATTTTTATGTACGGAAGGTCTTTCCTATCATAAATATAACTGATTTCTATGGTATCTCTTCCAAAACATTGACTTTTTGAAAATTCTGTTCATCGGAAGTTTGATTGGTGGACGCGGCAGCAAAATTTTGGCTGTCAAAACTTTCGTTATGTGTATTTTCATAGTTGTCGGGGTTTGGTTCATTCGAATAGTCGCTATATTGTGGATAAAAGTTGTCATTTTGGTAATAACCGTCATAGTAGGCCATCTCATCACAGTGTGATGGTTGGTCGATATTGTACAGTTCTTCTGCAATATATTGGGGTTGACAAGGTCTTACTGTGCTTGGTTGTCGGGAAGTAGCATTACAATATGAAATACCACTCATAGGTGTTGGTTTTGGTTGGATGGGCTGATTATGGTTATTAGGTTTCCATACATTTGTCGAACCTCTGGGGTTACCAAAAACTTGTCGATTTGTAAAAAATCTTTGGGGTGCTACCGGTCTCGGTTGAATATTCATTGGACCGCGAGGGAATTCGGGGTTATTTGGCATTCGATAATTTGGAACAAATTGACGCACATTTGGAGTTTGATTATTGAATTTTTGAGGTGGTCTAATTTTTGATTGATCAAAGTATGGTTTTTGAAAGTGCCGAATATTATTTTCTAAAACAATGAACTGCCTTGCCACTGGCAAACTGGTAGGTTCCATTGCGCGAACAGTCGAACCTAAGGGCTCTTTCAATCCGGCAAGAAAAATTCTCAATGCATAGACGTTATAGAAATTCCTTTTCACAGTTTCCGATTGAACAAGAGTTTCATGTGTATCGAGGTAGTTGTGAAGAGCACTCAAATTTGACATTACTCGAGTATAAAAATGTGAGGCTTGTTCGATGGAATTTTGTCTCAATTGATCTAGATCGAATAAAAGTCCATTTTCATCTTTATGATCTCCAAAGTGGGCAACCAAAGCACTTTTCACTGAATTCCAGTCTTTTTGAATACAAATACTATAAACTTCGCGTGCCTGTCCTATCAATTTTGAATATATTCCAAAAATGATTGTCACATTTTGAGAACAATTTATATTTGCTGGACTTGGGTCCCAATATGTGGAAATAATAGTATTGACAGTATCCAAAAATGTAATGGATTCTCGATAGTCAAAATAACTGTTTTGTATCGTTTGTTTTTCAGCATATTTACCTGAACCCTATCGATCAACTTCATCCCTCTGGACTTTGGTACTCATTTACACACATATGCACTCAGATGGACTATCGAGAATATTACTTTCAATCTCTGTTTTTCATGAGTTTTTCATGTATTACTAAACTGTCATTCAGTTGAATCAATATTTCTGTCTCAAATCGATTCATTTTGGAGTTCAGGTTTGATTTTGATGAGTTATCTATGTAATTGCTATGTATTCGGTTGCACGCATATATTTCTAGTTGATTCACTTTGTAGTGAAGGTTTTATATTATAGCCATGTACTCATCTTGGCCATTTCAATCAACTGGACTTGATTCATTTAGAGTTTTGCATTATTTCTTGAACTTGATATATTCACCATGTATTCATTAGAGCTGTTTGCGTTCGTTCAGACTCGACTGAGTTATACTTTAGCATGTTTTTCACATATGATTTTTGAAATATTTTACATGTATTTCGAACTATTGCTTCGTTTTACGACTTGTTTCATTCAGAATTGAGACTCGATTTCGAAGAGTTTGTCATGTCTTCCAATGGTCCATTGTTTTCGTCCAAACTTGATTAAGGCTGTTGAAAACCATTTCAGACGTCAAGGCTTGATTATTTTGTACCCAACTGAACTATCACATTCAGTCATAATTAATTTTTGGTATGCTCCGTCATGTATTCTAGACTCTTGCATTCGCCTGAACTTAGATATTTCAGTTTTTATTCTGGTTTGGCATGCATATGTCGGAGTAATGTATGCGTCTGAACACTGGTCTCCAACTTTAATTTCACGTATTGGACGAAGCGTTTGAGGAATTTTGAGAGTATCATCCGATGAAAATCTACATTTTTCAAGCCTTTTCGGTTTGTTCTGCTCGACTGATACCGTCATCTATATTTGACTTGAGACGTGAATGTTATGTATTCTGTTGAGCAATGGCTATGATCAGAATTTGGCCCAGTCAGTTGGATTCTTGCAGTGATCTGGACTTGTTTTTTATATACCAAAGTGAACTATCACATTCAGTCATAATTAATTTTCGATATGCTCCGTCATGGATTTGAATAGAACTTTTCATTCGTCTGGATTCAGATAACTCAGACCTGATTTTCAATCTGTTTTGGCACATATACGTTGAAGCAATGTATGCGTCTGTATTTTGGTCTCAAACCTAAATTTCTGATATATTTCATGTGTTTCATTTGTCCGTAATTCATTGGCCCTGCAGATGTTATGTATTCAATTGGATGAATTTGACTGGTATATTTGTAATGGTCTGCACCTACTTCATTTGGATTTTTTTGCATGTTTTCGTGATCCATTCAAATCAAGTTGAATTATATCACACTGTTCCTGTTGTGTACTAGAATATATCTCTTCGTTTCAAGTCATGTTCTCAGATATTTCATGGGTATTGAATCCTCCCAAATAACATATAGTTTTTTTATATCGGTGGTTGCTTGAAGTTTTTACTCAGCATCAAAAATCTTAATTCGACCTCAAAAATTCCACAAACATAGGTCACAGGATTACCCGTGAAATTTGTTTGGAAAAGGAAATGAATGTAGTGTTCATGTCTTGTCAACATTTAGCATGTTGTGTTGATTGTTCAATATCATGTGAGGGTTGTCCGATATGTAGAACATCCATTGCATCATTTTTGAAAATGTTTGTGTCATAAATTCACTCATCAACAATTTTTATTGTAATAAACAACCTGAGTGGGTACATTGTATTCTTCATTATTTGATAACATCGCCCATGTGAGACACAAGTAGACGGACAGCGTCGCGCAAGTGGGACACAAGTAGACGGATAGCGCATGTAAGACGAAAGTCGACGCGTCGCGCATGTGAGACACAAGTAGACGGATAGCGCATGTGAGAGGAAGGTCGACGATGATGTCATCAGTTTTGAGGCTATCGTTGACAAAATGACAGTTGGAGGATTTAAATTTACTGTTTTTTTCACCGAAAGTTACCAGAATACTTCAGATTTCTAACTTCTTTTTTCATCAAGATCAGAGTTTCTTCACTTGCTGGATTCTTTGTATTGACGTATTCATATTGCTGCAGGTAAGTATACATATAGGAGTTGTAACATTCTAACATGACACTTGCGTGAGTGTCAATAAAGTGAGGATTGTACTGGTCAACATCTTAAATAATACTGATGTAAATACTATGCTTCAGTTGACTTTGACGCTTATCAGTTGACATTGAACACCCCATTTTCTGATACTCAGTTGACTTTAATACTCCGACGGGCTTTGATGACAGCGTCGCGCATATGAGTCGAAACTCGACGGATTTCAATTCGATGGTGGACACAAGTAGACGGATAGCGTCGCGCATGTGGGACACAAGTAGACGCGCATATGAGATGAAAGTCGTCGCGCATATGAGACGAAAGTCGACGGATAGCGCAACTGAGATGCTAGTAGACGCGCAAGTGAGACGGACAGCGTCGCTCATGTGAGACGAAAGTTGACTGCTGCACGCCCCCATTGTTGCACACCTCCATTTCTTCACACCCTTACCCCATATTGACATTTGACAGATCTGGTGCTCAGTTGCACAATCCCCATAGTAGACATTTGCACACCCTGTCCCACGGTAGATTTTTACGCAGGCAGTCCATGTTGTACACCCTGTATATCCCCATTACCATTTGTAACATTGTACTCACAGTGTCCTGTTCCAATCATTAGATAATTCAGCTAGTGGCTCATAGGTGTCTCTGTGTGTTCTAACTTTTATTTTGTTGTGCTATACGATGAACTGAGCGCTTATCTGTGGTTTCTACTGATAATACTTTTGCACTCACAACATTCGAAGTTTCTATAACTCGGTTTGTTTGGCTCTCGATTACGTCATGTCTCTTGTCCCAGTCGGCCAGTGAACTCAGTTGTGAATGGTCAGAGTAAATCACGCAGATAACTGGCATATTGTTGTACGCTGAATTTTATTTGTGGTACATAACTATTGAAGTGGTGTTGACAATTGTAAGACATGTCTAGACTACGTCTTTTGATGGTTTATATCTTGGCTAAGAACTTCTCTATGTCGGTAATGTAGATCCAATACTTACCGACGGTCTGTTTGGACAGTGAATCTGTTGACAAAATAGTTGAGGCTTTCGCGGCCGAGGTTTTCAGTATCACTACTTTTATTCGGGTTTGAAGGCCGTCGTTTTTTGGAATTTCTTCCTGACGTTTCGCTGGCTCGAGTGGCCAGCTTCTTCAGAGGTTCATTCATCTTGGAATTCACTCCGATGACTGGAGATTGTTTCTTCGCAAGTTGTATTTATGCCGATTCAGGTAGTTTGCGGTGCTAATTATTCCATTCGGATTCGGGGAATTGTCATTAATATTGATTACCTTGTTTACTTCATGTGGGTTCGGAGAATAATCATCATTAATATCTGAAGAACTACCTGCAGTTATTATCGATTTTCTTAAAATGGGATTCCATATTCGGTTGAGGTTGACAGCTTCTTCTTTTCTGTTGAAATTATCCGTGTGTTTGTGGATTTCTATTGCCTCCCGTACCAGTCGGCTATGGTAACCCTGGTTGGGTGCAATCAGTTTTGCATTTTCAAACAGAATCCTGTGGATTCTGTGGAACCACAGGATTCTGTTTGAAAATGCAAAACTGATTGCACCCAACCAGGGATACCATAGCCGACTGGTACGGGAGGCAATAGAAATCCACAAACACACGGATAATTTCAACAGAAAAGAAGAAGCTGTCAACCTCAACCGAATATGGAATCCCATTTTAAGAAAATCGATAATAACTGCAGGTAGTTCTTCAGATATTAATGATGATTATTCTCCGAACCCACATGAAGTAAACAAGGTAATCAATATTAATGACAATTCCCCGAATCCGAATGGAATAATTAGCACCGCAAACTACCTGAATCGGCATAAATACAACTTGCGAAGAAACAATCTCCAGTCATCGGAGTGAATTCCAAGATGAATGAACCTCTGAAGAAGCTGGCCACTCGAGCCAGCGAAACGTCAGGAAGAAATTCCAAAAAACGACGGCCTTCAAACCCGAATAAAAGTAGTGATAGTGAATCTGTTGACGATTTCTCAATCTCACCATCATCATTATTATCTCACTTTCTTTCACGAATATTTTGTTTACATCGAGCGCTCTCTGCGGCCTGCGGCCATCTCTGCGGTTATCTCACTCACGATTTTGTTTACATCGAGCGCGCTGCGGTCAGTTGTTTATGTGTGATATTTTGTTTCGTTGATCACTGGAAATACCTTTTTAAACCTTATCAACTATATGCATAGAAACTAAAAGTAGAAAAAATTTGAAAAGATTGAAGCCGTCAGTTGGTTGCTTTGTTTCGTTGATCACAGAAAATACCTTTCCTTATTGACTACATAGGAAATAAAAGTAGAAAAAGTTTGAAAATATTGAAGCCCTCAGTTCGTTGCGTTTGCACCAATTGGTGACATTTTGTTTGTTTCGTTGATCACAGGAAATACCTTATTGACTACATAGCAACTAAAAGTAGAAAAAGTTTCAAAAGATTGAAGCCGTTCGCCGATGTCACGGTCGGCGGGGGGGTCGGGGCGGCGGGGGCGTGACGTCAGGGTCAGTCGGGGCGGCGAGGGTCGGCGTGGGGTGTGACGTCAGGGGCTGGCTGTCCGACTGAAGTAGGGGATATTCTACTGATGACATTTGCTTCGTAAATTATACCCTAAATAATACCAGAATTCAAACCGCCCCAATACTTGCGACGGTTGGGTCATTTTTGAAGGAGGAAATAGGTAATTTCTCACATGTTTCTTGCTCTAAAGTGGCTTATGGAATTTGAAGGGGATTTATTGGTGATTACTTTCCTGTAATCAACCAAGGTTGCTACTCATAAATTATTTATACTTTGAAGTTAAATATTCAAGGCCTGTACTACCAGTATTATCTTTTGTTTAGACATTTCTCCCCGGCATGTGGAATAACTGTCCTAAAGTGTTAGTTGGGTAGGTACCTCTCTATCCCCAGGTCTTCTAGTTTATTCAGGATTTTGTCCCATTTGGCGGTATTAAAAGCATTTTTCACGTCAACCATAATCACTGAGCCCTAGGTGCTTCTTCTAGCTGTTGTTCTTTCTATCACGTATTTAATGGCATCTATCGTTGATTTTTTCGGCCTAAAGCCAAATTGTGTATCCGGAATGCCTTCCTTCAAGGTCAGTTCCGTTTCGAGTCTTGACTTCAGGAGGTACTCGTATAGTTTTATAAAGCTGTTAATCAGGCATATTGGTCTTTACTTTGACAGCTGTGGATCGCCTTTAGGTATCAGGACCACTTTGGCAGTTTTCCACCTTTCAGGAAACGATAGCCTGGAGAGTTGTCCGTTCATTATACTCAAAACAACTTGGGGAATGGCAGCGACTGCCGTTTTTGCCGTTTCATTTTGATTCCGTCCGGTCCCGCAGCCTTTTTGTTTTTAAGTTCATCTGCTACTGCCATTAATTCCTCAATGGTGAAAGGTGTTGGGGGGTGGGTTCCGTCTACGTCCCTTCGTTCTCTCGGTTCCATGTGGGCAGGGAATAGTTCTTGGATTTTGCGTATTTCTTCGTTATGCATTAGGTCATATGGGGTTTTCTGTACGCTTAACTGGTTTGTGACTATTTTATAGCCCTGCCCCCATGGATCCTGCTCCAGAGAGTCGCAGAGATTCCTCCAATGCTCTCTCTTGGATTTCTAGATCTCCTTCCTTAGCTGCTTTCTAGAGGTTCTGTAGATCGTTTCGAGATCTGCGACCCTATCAAGGTTTACGCGTCCCACCCTTATCCTTTGGAGCTTCCTTCTGTTTTTGTCACAATCGGCCCTCAGAAGGCTGATTGCTTCGTTCCACTATATTGGGCTGGTGCTCGGGCTCCCATCCTGAAGCCTTGTTATGTTCCTCCTTTGTACTTGAATGATAGTATTCGTCAGTCTGTCCAAGTTGTTCATTTCCCCCTTTCTCGCCTTCAGATCCTCAGTAAGGGCTTCTACGTTGAGGTGCAGTTCAACGTAGGGCTCTCGTCGTTTCTGAGTTATTTTTTTGAGTCTACGTCGAAGAAAATGAATTTGTGTAAGCTCAGTCTTTCCTCGTCAGCTACCCGCCAGTTTTTTACTCTGCCTGTCATCCTCTCCGTGGTTAGCGTGATGTCTATGATGGAGTTCTGAGCTCCTCTCTCGAAGGTGGGCTTCGTGCCGTCGTTTTTAACTACAAGGTCTGAAACTTCTATCCATTCCATCATGTAGTCAGCCCTTCTGTCTGAGGTCCTGGAGTTCCACCACATGACGGATTTGGCGTTGAAATCTCCTGCTATTACTGCGTCCCTTTCTTCGTTTCTGACATGATCGATTACTTTATCTACATATTGTTCGAAGGCGAGTTGGGATGTGTTCCGTGAGACGTAGCAATTGTACAGGGACCATCCGTCTATGATCAGGCAGACAAAGCCATCGTCTACCTTGTGACCAGTTACGCCAATAGCTTGGTTTCTGAACCAGGTCGCTGTGTCAACTTTAGGGTCTATCAGCCATCTGGTGTCTTTGGTGACGATGGCCTCGTTCGGCTCCTGCATAATCACCACGTCTGCATCGTTCTCTTCTGCCGCTTTAGTGACCAGATGGTGTGCGTTCCTCCTACGGTCTGTATTGATTTGTAAAATTTTGATGGTCATTTGGAGGAGAGATAACCTGCTTTTATGTATTTGATTGGCTCTGTCCTGATCCTGCGGCTTGATCCTCGACCACTATTATGTCGGGTGTCTCTGAGGTACAGTCGGGTCTCAAACCCATAATGCCTCTGAGGACTCCTAGCGAGTTGTCCGTCTCCAGCTGTTCCTCCATTTTTTCTTTTTCGTCTTGTTTAGCCTGTAGGGCTCTATTCACAAGTGCGCCAATAGTATTGTCTTCTGTTTGCCTTCTTGGCTTTTCTTTCTGTCTCGCCTCTTTCAGGGCCAATTTGAAGGCTTGGTATTTAATTGTGCCTGCTTTGTGCCCCTGCTCCTCACAGACCGGGCAGAACTCGTCGCTGCGGCATTCTTTTCGATTGTGGTTCTGTTTACCACACTTGTAACAGTTATTCTCCCTGTCGATGTTGTTGCAGTTATTCCTGGTATGGTCGTGGGCCCAGCATTTGGAGCATCTGTTCACCCTTAGTCTCTTTTCGACCCTGCATCTTGCGAGTCCCATTTTTATGTAGTCATTTATCAGTATTTTTTCCGTCATTGTCTTTGGCGTAGTAACAGTTACGGCGAGAGTGTTATTTGGCAGTGGTCTGGTGTCACCTATTTTACATTCTGCCGTCCATGTTCCTACAATTGGTTCCAGAGCTTCCTGGATTTCCTCTTTCGTAGTGTCCTCTGGCATACCCTTCAGGTGAATTGTTTCATTTTCATTCGGTCCGCGCAGTTTTCTTGTGCTCAGTTCGACCTCATCATTTAGAGCTTTGTTTAGCTTATTAAGGGCTGCCGTGTCTTTATCCAGGGTAATCAGGAGTTCACCGTCCCGCGTGCTGGCTATGCTTCTTATTGACTCCACAGAGTCTAGTCTCTTGACCGTGTCCTTGACTTTGCCTAGGACCTCGATGTACGACTTGCCCTCTCCGCCGGTTACCAAAGGTATTCCTGCCCTATGGAGCTTGTTGTCCCACCTTATTGGTATAGATGCTAACCATAGTATCTGTCCTGTGAAAGTTGCTCTCTGTGACTTTCCTCAGGTTAATCAGTGGCATCCCTTCCACGTGGTGGATCGCTACCTTCGCATCCAAGTCTGTTTCCTCCTTCAGCAGTTTTATTTTTTCCCAGATGTCCTCTAGTGTGCCGTCGTGGCTGATCTTCACGATTATTCTTTGGAGTTTCGATTGCCTTTCTCTAACCCTAGTGGTCTGTTCTATCACTTCGAAGGTATTTGTTAGTTCTTCGAGCTCTGGAAATCTCTCAACGTATTTTCTCTGTATGCTTAGGCTTATGTCCGGGTCTTTCGGTTCTACTAGAACTACCTTAACCACACTATCGTCCGTTGATAGGGGATTTCACACCACCATCTCGGTGTTGGTGTAGACTGCATCATGCCAATCCATGGATTCTATGGCTTTGTAGCTATCAATCTCTTCTATTCTTTCCAGATGGGGAAGGGAGGTGCATCTCTTCTCCAGCCAAGCCTCAGTCTGGGTCCCCATTTCTTTGGTTGTGGACACACTAGGATTCGTCTGTACGTCTGCATCGATGAGGATCTACTCCACTGGTTCGAACTTATTCTTCCCCAGCCAGGTTCCTATCATGGTCTTTTGGAAAGTATAGGAGTTCTTTCTGATTTTTATAGTGAGCTCTTTCACTCTTTTATCCACAGCTGGGTTTTCCACCATGAGTTTCTCCAGGGCACTGGCAAGTTTGGCGTTAATATTAATCGCCTCCATAATGGTATATACTTCTGGACATTCCACCAGATTATATGGACCGCTTGGTTCTGGTTCTATTGGTGCATCCTCCATTTTTTCTTTCATTCCGCAGTGAAGGACTTCTATGTACTCTATACGGTACAGTCAGTCTCTCAATGTCTTTTTTTGTCAAAATTTGATTGTGCACAATTTTTTCCATTTCGTTTCCACGAGTGGCTTGGGAAATAGAAGTCAGCCCCTGCAGAGCCCTGCGTGCAGGAGTAAGGCTAAAATCCCCTCTGGGTCGCCATGTCCAAGCGGCATCGCTCAAGACACACTTAATCACCCCTGTGCCACGCATCCCTTCGGCACGATGGTGCTAACCTAACCTAACCTAACATAACCCCTATGACTATATGATTCCAGAACTGAAAACGATTTTTCCCTGTCTGTTAGTTTCCGAGATATTCCGTTTTTTAGGTGAAAAAATATATGTCAAATTTAATGAGTTTTCGCAATGGAAAATGCTGTCAGAGAGCTCGTCACCAAATAAAGGTGCTCTACGAGAAAGTTGATTTTTTACGAGGAAAACCTAACCTAACCTTATACTGACTAAATTAAACATAACCCCTTTGACTATTTTCAGACCGAAACTGGAAAATAGATTTCCTTCAGAATGCAAACAGAGCAGTGTCTAACCTAACCCAACCTAACACAACCCCTTTGACTATTTTATTTCAGAACTGAAAACGATTTTTCTCTGTCTGTTAGTTTGGGGCCGTTCATAAAATACGTTCGCATACAAGGGGGGGGAGGGGTCTGGCTGAGTGTGACAAGATGTGACAAGGGGGGACGGGGGGTATACGGCAACGTGACGTTCGCCGTTTTTTATTTTTTGGAATCAGTAGATTTTGGTGGAAATCTACATGTGCGACATCTTCTAACGAATTCCTAAACGCGTCAGATTTTTTAATCAAATCTATAGTGACTCCATCTTTGCGAATGAATTTTCAATTGAGAATGCGAATGAATCTTGTTACAGTACACTGTATTTCACTATACAAATGAAACAAAATAAAGCGATTTACTGTTTCATTGTGTTATTGAGCATTGAATCTTCTGATTATGTAATTATAAAATCCTGGAACTTCTGAATAATGGAAATATTATTTATTATTTATATGTTCGTTGTGAAAGATATTTATTAATTTTTTTAAATTTTATTATAATAACTAAATGAATATTTTTAATTTGCAGAATTTGTGTACTATCATTTAGAATTCATTATACTCAGCAGAGGGGGGGTCTTAGTTTTTGTGACGAAATATTTCTAGGGGGGGTCACAAAAAGTGTGACACAGCGTGACAATGGGGGGGGGGTCAAAAAAAGCGGATTTTAGTGTGACGTATTTTATGAACGGCCCTTTCCGAGATATCACGTTTTCTATGTGAAGAAATATATTTCAAATTCGATGAGTTATCGCAATGGAGAATGCTGCCAGAGAGCTCGTCACCAAATTTGAGAGCTCTACGAGAAAGTTTTTTTTTTTTTTCGAGGGAAACCTAACTTAACCTTTACCTAAGTGACTAACCCAACATAACCCCTTTGACTATTTTCGGTCCGAAAATGTAAAATTGATTTCCTTCAGAATGCAAACAGAGCAGTGTCTAACCTAACCTAACCTAACATGACCCCTTTGACTATATGATTCCAGAACTGAAAACGATTTTCCCTGTCTGTAAGTTACCGAAATATTACGTTTTTTATATAAAAAACTATATTCCAATTTTGATGAGTTTTCGCAATGGAGAATGCTGTCAGAGAGATCGTCACCAAATTTGGGAGCTCTACGAGAAAGTTGATTTTATCGAAAAAAACCTAACCCAACCTAAGGGACTAACCAAACATAACCCCTTTGAATATTTTCGGTTCGAAAATGGAAAAAAGATTTTCTTCAGAATGCAAACAGGGCAGTGTCCAACCTAACCTAACATAACCCCTTTGACCATTCGATTCCAGAACTGAGAACGATTTTTCCCTGTCTGTTAGTTTCCGAGATTTTACGTTTTTTGTGTGAAAAATAGAACAAGAAAGTTGATTTTCTCGAGGAAAACCTAACCTAACCTTAACCTGAGGGATTAACCTAACATAGCCCCTTTGACTATTTTCGGACAGAAAATGGAATACAGATTTCCAATGAAATGCAAACAAAGCGGTGTCTCACGTGCAGATTCCAGAACTGAAAACGATTTTTCTCTGTCTCTGTTAGTTTCCGAGATATTACGTTTCTCATACGAATAACTATTTTTCAAATTTGATGAGTTTTCCCAATGGAGAATGCTGTCAGAGAGATCGTCACCAAATTTGGGGGATCTACGAGAAAGTTGATTTTTTCGAAAAAAACCTAACCTAACCTAAGGGACTAACCTAACATAACCCCTTTGAATATTTTCGAACCGAAAATGGAATATTGATTTCCTTTGAAATCCAAACAGAGCAGTGTCTCAAGTGCAGATTCTAGAACTGAAAACGATTTTTCCGTGTCTCGCTTCGTTTCCGAAATATTAGGTTTCTTTTGTGAAAAAATTAATTTTGGATTTGATGAGTTTCCGCAATGGAGAATGCTGTCAGAAAGCTCCTCACCAAATTTGGGAGCTCTAGGAGAACGTTGATTTTTTTGAGGAGAATTATTCAGAGGTTAAATAACCCCTTTGACTTCTTTCGGACCAGAAATGGAAAATAAATTTCCTTCGAAATGCAAACAGAGCAGTGTCCAACCTAACCTAACATAACCCTATCCCGTTCGAATTACAAATTCGGCTATCGTCCACCAGGTGGCCTACCCTTAATTAACGAGACATGTTTTGTGGTATTACTCTGTTTTCGTTGTTTGACTGTCTAGTATTACTCCGTTCAAAATTGTTTAATTAGATGTCGTTACTTGTATTGAAATTTCTGGAATAAGCTCGAAGAAATCGAGGTAGCCATGTCGGCTTTTCATTCTTCTGTTCGTGTAAGAAACGACGCCAGTCGATATTAGTGATCCGACAGAAAAATCAATTTTATTGATAGAATTATATCCAGAGTGGATTGATTATGAATGTTCCAAAGTGCTTGGACATCATGTTTATTTTATTTGTTCCTGCTAGGACATGTATTCAACCTCGATTCGAGGTAAGTTTTTGCATTTTTTGGTAAACATAATTCTGAATTTCAATTTCTTCAAAAGGTTTTTATGGAGGAGGGATTTTTGAAGAATCTCCACCACTTCTATTTGGGTAATTCTTCGGAGTATGGGAAGATTTCCTTTTGAGTTATTTTACCGGTAGAAGCCACCCCGTTGGCCCTGTCCGCCATTTTGTCAGCCAAGACTAAATGCAACTTTCATGATTATTGATTAAGTTTTCCTGAGCTGTTCCAATGATGGATTATTTTCCTGCTAGAATCGTCTTTCTGGATAGTACCTGGTTATGAGGATTCAGGATTTTTGTCTCTGCATTTCTTATTTGTCGAAGGCGAAAAGAAGATAGTTCAAGCTTGCAACCGTTCCAACCACTCCAGATGAACTACTTTCCCCAGGCTCTCGTCTCTCCACTTTTCACCTGGTTATGGTGACTGAGAGGGTGGTCCATCTGAGATACCTGTCAAAAACTGCTCAGCCCAAGGATGCTTCATCTACTGCCCTAGCTGTCTTTCCTTTTATTGCTTGGATACGACGTACCTCATTGGAGTGGATGATACAACTTTTGGCTTCAACCAACTTCGTGGGACATTAGACTACCGCATAGTCTTTACAGGATAGTATACATAAACCAACTTCGATATTTTTCATGTTTTACCTGCTGCTTTTTTACTTACATCATATTTGTGTGTAACAGCCCTCGTACAGTACTGGACGATCGCTCTCATATTTTTATAACACTTGCAAAAAGTCATCACATGATAAATTCATATTTTATTTTGGTTTAACTGACCTGAAATCACTATTTAACACCAAAGTGTCATTTCCATGAAGTTGATTGACCGTAAATTATTTTTTGTGTATGTCATAAGGGGTTTTTCATCACATAATATTTAAGGAAGGTATTTGTTTGACTTCAGACTCCTCCCACCTTTCAGCAGTATTGAATATTGATGTGTAGTTCATAAATATTACACGAAGTGTACACCAACTTTTTTTTGTATCTTGTTATCCCTTTTCGAACAAGATCTGAGCAATCTTTTATGAGGAGAAATGGGTGGCGTCCAAATCGAATTGTTTCACTTTGATTTTAGTGAACCTCGACCACATGCTCTACCTAATTTACAGCTAACGGCACTATTGTTTACAAAAAAAAAACAGTACAACCCCTATGACTATTCGATTCCAGACCTGAAAACGATTTTTCCCTGTCTGTTAGATTCCGAGACATTACGTTTTTTATGTGAAAAACTATATTTCAAATTTGATGAGTTTTCGCAATGGATAATGATGTCAGAGAGCTCGTCATCAAATTTGGGAGCTCTACGAGAAAGTTGTTTTTTTCGAGGAAAACCTAACCTTAACTCAACCTAAGTGACTAACCTCACATAACCCCTTTGACTATTTCCGGACCGAAAATGGAAAATAGATTTCCTTCAGAATGCAAACAGAGTAGTGTCTAACCAAACCTAACCTAACATAACCCCTTTGACTATTTGATTCCAGAACTGAAAACGATTTTGCCCTGTCTGTTAGTTTCCGAAATATTACGTTTTTTATGTGAAGAAATATGTTTCAAATTTGATGAGTTTTCGCAATGGAGAATGGTGTCAAAGATCTCGTCACCAAATTTGGGAGCTCTACGAAAAAGTTGATTTTTTCGAGGAAAACCTAACCTAACCTCAACCTAACTGACTAACCTAACATAACCTCTTTGACTATTTTCGGACCGAAAATTGAAAATAGATATCCTTCGGAATGCAAACAGAGCAGTGTCTAACCTAACCTAACATAATCCCTTTGACTATTTGATTCCAGAACTGAAAACGATTTTTCCCTGTCTGTTAGTTTCCGAGATATTACGTTTTTTATATGGAAAACTATATTTCAATTTTGATGAGTTTTCGCAATGGAGGATGCTGTCAGAGATCTCGTCACCAAATTTGGGAGCCCTACGAGAAAGTTGATTTTTTTCGAGGAAAACCTAACCTAACCTTAACCTAAGTCACTAACCTAACATAACCCCTTCGACTATTTTCGGACCGAAAATTGAAAATAGATTCCTTTCAGAATGCAAACAGAGCGGTGTCTAATCCAATATATTAATGAATATATTCAAAATTTCCGCAATGGAGAATGCTGTCAGAGAGATCGTCACCAAATTTGGGAGCTCTACGAGAAAGTTGATTTTATCGAAAAAAACCTAACCTATCTTAAGGGACTAACCTAACATTACCCTTTTGATTATTTTCGGACTATTGGAAAACCTAACCTAACCTTAACCTAAGTGACTCACCTAACTGCGGTGGTACAGAAATCTCAGGGTCAATTTTGGGGGTTTCTAGCCAGGGGCCGTAATGAATAACGCCAGTTCACAACAAACCACCATATCCTTTATTTCTTGCCAGTGGATAATATAAAACCACAAGGTTCAGCTAACAATTTTATATTCGCTTGGAAAAAGAGGTGTGATCACCTACAGATTTTGTTTTCGAAAGCTATCAATAGAACAATTTATCGCACACACAAGTTTTTTATTCCCTTCCAACCTGTGGTGAAATGGCGCAAAAAACATAAACACGAAAAATACCATTCGTACCTGTAGAGTATGCAACCAAGCCAACACCCTAAATGATCTTTGGTCTCAGCTTTTCCCGACAGATGGTGCTGGGAGGTTTTATGGTTCTAACTATAAAAACAGCTGTTATAACTGAATGAATCATCAATTATTAATATTATTATTCCTAATATAGTGGTAACGCGATCGTCCTGCTACAACTCGCCCCCCAACACTTCAGTGACGATGAAAAATGCTAGAGTTCATTGAACTGAAGGTGGTACATGAAATAATTTCAGGTGGCTGGCATGAAACATGCCCCTTTTCCTGTCATTATTAGGATCGACCAAGAGGTAATTGGCATCACTGATCTGTTTTTTGAATCTGTAAGGTCCCTCAAATAACAGTAGGAACTTATGAGTTTCTGCCTTGAGAGCAGAAGACTGGTTGTTGGCCTTCGACAAAACTAGTTTCTCAGGTGAGAAACGATGATAGGGTTTGCCGGGATGCTTTAATGCTCCCCGGGAAGCCTTGCCTTGTAGTGTAGCTTCAGCTAGTATGAGTTTTTATTCCGGGGGTTCAAGGGATTCCCTAACTCGGGTGGGAGAAGATGTGAAGGCGGCAAACTCAGCTGGAGTTCATTCGGTGAAAAACCCGTGGACTCATGCACCACACTGTTGAGGAATTCCTGAAAATCACCCACCTCATAGGCCCAACGAGAATGTTGGTCACTACAGTAGGTACGGAACAGCCTACCAAGTTTTCACATTATTCGCTCTGATGGTTTGGCTTTAGGGTGACGGACTGAAGTATAAACTTATCGCATTTTGCCACAGCTTGGATGTGAACTGCGTTCCTCGGTCATGCAAAATACGTTTAACCAAACCCTAGGTAGGGAAATAATGCTTGATCATACGATTCAACATTGGCCTTGATGTCGCTTTTTTCAAGGGGTATTAGACGACAAATTTGGTGAATAAATTATAGACCACCAGAATATAACTTGCCCCTCCCGACTACGAATCAATGGTCCATAAAGGTCCATGGCTGCTATATCTGATTTATCAGATAGAAATATCTGCAGCTGTCGGGGTTTAGGATGCTCTGCAATCTTGGCCCTTTGACAAAGGACACAAATACGTATATATTTTTTAATTTCCCTGTACATGTTGTTTCACCAGAGTTCCCGTCGCATAGCCACCCAGGTTTTCCAACAACCGTAATGGCCAAATAGCGTATGGTAGGTTCTGATGAAAGCTGTAACCAAGGACTTTGGGACACAAAGGAGAAAAGTATCATCATCAGAAGCCCGCTTATATAAGACATCACGGTGGACAGCAAACTGATGTCGCAATTTTTCGTTAGTTTCCAAATTCATTTTAATGCTGGACAACTTAACAGCCTGGTCTCTCCTTTGCGTTTCCTTGGGTCCCCTCAGAATGCTTTTTAGTTTCAGTTTTACCAGAGTTATTTTTATTTTTATTTGAAAGAAAATTATTTTTATTTGACAGAAGATTATTTTTATTTGAACTTGAGCCCCCTGTAATATTTACTAGACAATGCACTCACATTTAATGACTCTGTGGAATTAAAATCATGTAAAATATCCATATCTGGTATACTTTCAGTTTTGTACTGAATACACAAAATCCTATCAGCTAGGTTTATGTTTACTTGAAAATACTGCAAAAAGTCACAACCTATGACAACTGGGTAACAAAGTCCTGATACAACCAAAAATTCATGACTAAACTCAAAATTCTGTAATTTGAATTGTAGTTGAGCCTGTCTCGAGACTTTTTTGTATTTTGCCTTGAATGCTCCAACAATACGAACACCCGGTGCATTAAAAACCTAACCCAACCTAAGGGACTAACCAAACATAACCCCTTTGAATATTTTCGGTTCGAAAATGGAAAAAAGATTTTCTTCAGAATGCAAACAGGGCAGTGTCCAACCTAACCTAACATAACCCCTTTGACCATTCGATTCCAGAACTGAGAACGATTTTTCCCTGTCTGTTAGTTTCCGAGATTTTACGTTTTTTGTGTGAAAAATAGAACAAGAAAGTTGATTTTCTCGAGGAAAACCTAACCTAACCTTAACCTGAGGGATTAACCTAACATAGCCCCTTTGACTATTTTCGGACAGAAAATGGAATACAGATTTCCAATGAAATGCAAACAAAGCGGTGTCTCACGTGCAGATTCCAGAACTGGAAACGATTTTTCTCTGTCTCTGTTAGTTTCCGAGATATTACGTTTCTCATACGAATAACTATTTTTCAAATTTGATGAGTTTTCCCAATGGAGAATGCTGTCAGAGAGATCGTCACCAAATTTGGGGGATCTACGAGAAAGTTGATTTTTTCGAAAAAAACCTAACCTAACCTAAGGGACTAACCTAACATAACCCCTTTGAATATTTTCGAACCGAAAATGGAATATTGATTTCCTTTGAAATCCAAACAGAGCAGTGTCTCAAGTGCAGATTCTAGAACTGAAAACGATTTTTCCGTGTCTCGCTTCGTTTCCGAAATATTAGGTTTCTTTTGTGAAAAAATTAATTTTGGATTTGATGAGTTTCCGCAATGGAGAATGCTGTCAGAAAGCTCCTCACCAAATTTGGGAGCTCTAGGAGAACGTTGATTTTTTTGAGGAGAATTATTCAGAGGTTAAATAACCCCTTTGACTTCTTTCGGACCAGAAATGGAAAATAAATTTCCTTCGAAATGCAAACAGAGCAGTGTCCAACCTAACCTAACATAACCCTATCCCGTTCGAATTACAAATTCGGCTATCGTCCACCAGGTGGCCTACCCTTAATTAACGAGACATGTTTTGTGGTATTACTCTGTTTTCGTTGTTTGACTGTCTAGTATTACTCCGTTCAAAATTGTTTAATTAGATGTCGTTACTTGTATTGAAATTTCTGGAATAAGCTCGAAGAAATCGAGGTAGCCATGTCGGCTTTTCATTCTTCTGTTCGTGTAAGAAACGACGCCAGTCGATATTAGTGATCCGACAGAAAAATCAATTTTATTGATAGAATTATATCCAGAGTGGATTGATTATGAATGTTCCAAAGTGCTTGGACATCATGTTTATTTTATTTGTTCCTGCTAGGACATGTATTCAACCTCGATTCGAGGTAAGTTTTTGCATTTTTTGGTAAACATAATTCTGAATTTCAATTTCTTCAAAAGGTTTTTATGGAGGAGGGATTTTTGAAGAATCTCCACCACTTCTATTTGGGTAATTCTTCGGAGTATGAGAAGATTTCCTTTTGAGTTATTTTACCGGTAGAAGCCACCCCGTTGGCCCTGTCCGCCATTTTGTCAGCCAAGACTAAATGCAACTTTCATGATTATTGATTGAGTTTTCCTGAGCTGTTCCAATGATGGATTATTTTCCTGCTAGAATCGTCTTTCTGGATAGTACCTGGTTATGAGGATTCAGGATTTTTGTCTCTGCATTTCTTATTTGTCGAAGGCGAAAAGAAGATAGTTCAAGCTTGCAACCGTTCCAACCACTCCAGATGAACTACTTTCCCCAGGCTCTCGTCTCTCCACTTTTCACCTGGTTATGGTGACTGAGAGGGTGGTCCATCTGAGATACCTGTCAAAAACTGCTCAGCCCAAGGATGCTTCATCTACTGCCCTAGCTGTCTTTCCTTTTATTGCTTGGATACGACGTACCTCATTGGAGTGGATGATACAACTTTTGGCTTCAACCAACTTCGTGGGACATTAGACTACCGCATAGTCTTTACAGGATAGTATACATAAACCAACTTCGATATTTTTCATGTTTTACCTGCTGCTTTTTTACTTACATCATATTTGTGTGTAACAGCCCTCGTACAGTACTGGACGATCGCTCTCATATTTTTATAACACTTGCAAAAAGTCATCACATGATAAATTCATATTTTATTTTGGTTTAACTGACCTGAAATCACTATTTAACACCAAAGTGTCATTTCCATGAAGTTGATTGACCGTAAATTATTTTTTGTGTATGTCATAAGGGGTTTTTCATTACATAATATTTAAGGAAGGTATTTGTTTGACTTCAGACTCCTCCCACCTTTCAGCAGTATTGAATATTGATGTGTAGTTCATAAATATTACACGAAGTGTACACCAACTTTTTTTTGTATCTTGTTATCCCTTTTCGAACAAGATCTGAGCAATCTTTCATGAGGAGAAATGGGTGGCGTCCAAATCGAATTGTTTCACTTTGATTTTAGTGAACCTCGACCACATGCTCTACCTAATTTACAGCTAACGGCACTATTGTTTACAAAAAAAAAACAGTACAACCCCTATGACTATTCGATTCCAGACCTGAAAACGATTTTTCCCTGTCTGTTAGATTCCGAGACATTACGTTTTTTATGTGAAAAACTATATTTCAAATTTGATGAGTTTTCGCAATGGATAATGATGTCAGAGAGCTCGTCATCAAATTTGGGAGCTCTACGAGAAAGTTGTTTTTTTCGAGGAAAACCTAACCTTAACTCAACCTAAGTGACTAACCTCACATAACCCCTTTGACTATTTCCGGACCGAAAATGGAAAATAGATTTCCTTCAGAATGCAAACAGAGTAGTGTCTAACCAAACCTAACCTAACATAACCCCTTTGACTATTTGATTCCAGAACTGAAAACGATTTTGCCCTGTCTGTTAGTTTCCGAAATATTACGTTTTTTATGTGAAGAAATATGTTTCAAATTTGATGAGTTTTCGCAATGGAGAATGGTGTCAAAGATCTCGTCACCAAATTTGGGAGCTCTACGAAAAAGTTGATTTTTTCGAGGAAAACCTAACCTAACCTCAACCTAACTGACTAACCTAACATAACCTCTTTGACTATTTTCGGACCGAAAATTGAAAATAGATATCCTTCGGAATGCAAACAGAGCAGTGTCTAACCTAACCTAACATAATCCCTTTGACTATTTGATTCCAGAACTGAAAACGATTTTTCCCTGTCTGTTAGTTTCCGAGATATTACGTTTTTTATATGGAAAACTATATTTCAATTTTGATGAGTTTTCGCAATGGAGGATGCTGTCAGAGATCTCGTCACCAAATTTGGGAGCCCTACGAGAAAGTTGATTTTTTTCGAGGAAAACCTAACCTAACCTTAACCTAAGTCACTAACCTAACATAACCCCTTCGACTATTTTCGGACCGAAAATTGAAAATAGATTTCTTTCAGAATGCAAACAGAGCGGTGTCTAATCCAATATATTAATAAATATATTCAAAATTTCCGCAATGGAGAATGCTGTCAGAGAGATCGTCACCAAATTTGGGAGCTCTACGAGAAAGTTGATTTTATCGAAAAAAACCTAACCTATCTTAAGGGACTAACCTAACATTACCCTTTTGATTATTTTCGGACTATTGGAAAACCTAACCTAACCTTAACCTAAGTGACTCACCTAACTGCGGTGGTACAGAAATCTCAGGGTCAATTTTGGGGGTTTCTAGCCAGGGGCCGTAATGAATAACGCCAGTTCACAACAAACCACCATATCCTTTATTTCTTGCCAGTGGATAATATAAAACCACAAGGTTCAGCTAACAATTTTATAT
The DNA here is from genome assembly GCA_032362365.1 of Zygogramma bicolorata. NCBI lineage: Eukaryota > Metazoa > Arthropoda > Insecta > Coleoptera > Chrysomelidae > Zygogramma > Zygogramma bicolorata. The sequence goes on along the minus strand of JAVJAQ010002653.1, from coordinate 1,537,306 downwards.
TCGCTTGGAAAAAGAGGTGTGATCACCTACAGATTTTGTTTTCGAAAGCTATCAATAGAACAATTTATCGCACACACAAGTTTTTTATTCCCTTCCAACCTGTGGTGAAATAGCGCAAAAAACATAAACACGAAAAATACCATTCGTACCTGTAGAGTATGCAACCAAGCCAACACCCTAAATGATCTTTGGTCTCAGCTTTTCCCGACAGATGGTGCTGGGAGGTTTTATGGTTCTAACTATAACAACAGCTGTTATAACTGAATGAATCATCAATTATTAATATTATTATTCCTAATATAGTGGTAACGCGATCGTCCTGCTACAACTCGCCCCCCAACACTTCAGTGACGATGAAAAATGCTAGAGTTCATTGAACTGAAGGTGGTACATGAAATAATTTCAGGTGGCTGGCATGAAACATGCCCCTTTTCCTGTCATTATTAGGATCGACCAAGAGGTAATTGGCATCACTGATCTGTTTTTTGAATCTGTAAGGTCCCTCAAATAACAGTAGGAACTTATGAGTTTCTGCCTTGAGAGCAGAAGACTGGTTGTTGGCCTTCGACAAAACTAGTTTCTCAGGTGAGAAACGATGATAGGGTTTGCCGGGATGCTTTAATGCTCCCCGGGAAGCCTTGCCTTGTAGTGTAGCTTCAGCTAGTATGAGTTTTTATTCCGGGGGTTCAAGGGATTCCCTAACTCGGGTGGGAGAAGATGTGAAGGCGGCAAACTCAGCTGGAGTTCATTCGGTGAAAAACCCGTGGACTCATGCACCACACTGTTGAGGAATTCCTGAAAATCACCCACCTCATAGGCCCAACGAGAATGTTGGTCACTACAGTAGGTACGGAACAGCCTACCAAGTTTTCACATTATTCGCTCTGATGGTTTGGCTTTAGGGTGACGGACTGAAGTATAAACTTATCGCATTTTGCCACAGCTTGGATGTGAACTGCGTTCCTCGGTCATGCAAAATACGTTTAACCAAACCCTAGGTAGGGAAATAATGCTTGATCATACGATTCAACATTGGCCTTGATGTCGCTTTTTTCAAGGGGTATTAGACGACAAATTTGGTGAATAAATTATAGACCACCAGAATATAACTTGCCCCTCCCGACTACGAATCAATGGTCCATAAAGGTCCATGGCTGCTATATCTGATTTGTCAGATAGAAATATCTGCAGCTGTCGGGGTTTAGGATGCTCTGCAATCTTGGCCCTTTGACAAAGGACACAAATACGTATATATTTTTTAATTTCCCTGTACATGTTGTTTCACCAGAGTTCCCGTCGCATAGCCACCCAGGTTTTCCAACAACCGTAATGGCCAAATAGCGTATGGTAGGTTCTGATGAAAGCTGTAACCAAGGACTTTGGGACACAAAGGAGAAAAGTATCATCATCAGAAGCCCGCTTATATAAGACATCACGGTGGACAGCAAACTGATGTCGCAATTTTTCGTTAGTTTCCAAATTCATTTTAATGCTGGACAACTTAACAGCCTGGTCTCTCCTTTGCGTTTCCTTGGGTCCCCTCAGAATGCTTTTTAGTTTCAGTTTTACCAGAGTTATTTTTATTTTTATTTGAAAGAAAATTATTTTTATTTGAACTTGAGCCCCCTGTAATATTTACTAGACAATGCACTCACATTTAATGACTCTGTGGAATTAAAATCATGTAAAATATCCATATCTGGTATACTTTCAGTTTTGTACTGAATACACAAAATCCTATCAGCTAGGTTTATGTTTACTTGAAAATACCGCAAAAAGTCACAACCTATGACAACTGGGTAACAAAGTCCTGATACAACCAAAAATTCATGACTAAACTCAAAATTCTGTAATTTGAATTGTAGTTGAGCCTGTCTCGAGACTTTTTTGTATTTTGCCTTGAATGCTCCAACAATACGAACACCCGGTGCATTAAAATGAGCGATGGTACCATGATAATCATGAAATTGTGACTAAACATCCTCAGAGATAACAGAAATGGTGCTGCCACTTTCCACCAAAGCAGGAAATTTGTATCCATAAAAATTTATCAAAATGAGAGGCGATCTGCTGTCTGAAAGGGTGTGGTCAAAATCACATTACTGTAATGATTCATCGAGGGGTTTATTGGCAACATTTTGGTTAGCTCTTTGCAAAACCGCTCCTACATTCGAGCTTATATGTGAGGCTCGCTCTCGTTTTCCGAAAAAGTATCCCTATCTTCTACATCCATGGAAGAAATATTTTTCACGTTATGATCAAAGTGTTTGGTATGAACGAATGGCTTGTTTGGCCTGAACGATTTATTTAGGATCACATCTCTCAAATGTGAAGTATTCGTCGGCGTGACGTAATCTAAAAACGGCTTGTGCCAACATGGTAGTTCCTAACAAGGAACCTGCTACATTAGGAGGAAAATGGGGTGCTATCAGTTCAATGAGTTCTGTATGGCTATACGGGGGTTGGAGATTTTTTGCCGCACCTACCCAGTAATTAAAATGATTCACAAATAATCCCTCATGGTATTTTAATTAATTTTAATAATTATAATTAATTTCAACCTCAATTTATTTTGCAGTCTAAGTAGTATATGTAAACCAATAAGGCCTCATCTCCAGGTGAGGCCGTATTGGTCTAGCGTATTTCGAGAGTTTTAGAGAACATAGTACGCCTATGTCAGCAGGCGTGGTCGGGGACCCCGGTACCCCGTTAGTACTCCGCCTGTGTCCGCTAACGGTCGTCGTCGACATGTTGAGACCTGCAAAAGACCCAACGGCGAGTTCCCAGGCTCACGTGCAAGGCGGCTCTTTTGTCGGCAGGTTCCTCAAAGACAATTATCGGAATCATCGAATGATTAATGGGTTTTCGGCATGTGAATCCCCAAGTTGTTTACAAAAACAAGCACACACGTGCATGACACAAGCGCTTTTCCGAGAAATGCAGGTCATACGCCGCGTCTCGCCGTCGCCTGAGACTTGCAAACGGAGCACACGTGCAAACCTATGACGTAAGCGCTTTTCCGAGAAATGCAGAAGGTCATACGTGGCTCGCTAGCGAGCAAGACGCGGCGTGGGAGGGGATTCGGCGATATCGTAGAACCGCACCCGACCGGCGGGAATATTTGAACTTGCTCGCTACAGAAGGCCTTTTATGATACGGTACGGCAATGATGTCTCAAGGTGGGCCTAGAGGTCAACGAGATGGGCGCGGCGCGGGATTGCGTCAACTTGGATATCGAACCACGCCCGAGCGGTTTGAATTCGTTTCCACACACAGGGGTGAAAACTGGAGGGGGCGTAGCCATAAGAAAAATGGTTATGATCGACGATTGTCAGTGTGAAAATGTCCTCTGAAGAATATAGACGTAAATTGGAGGAATTTGGTGGGTCCGAGAGACTTGGATGCACTCATCGCTCAAAAAAAAAGGTGGGTGTGTCGGGGCAAGGGGCAACTCTTGCCTTTCTCAGGCCGATGTGATGCGAAGACAATAGCCTCTCCACCGGCAAGATCGTTGGGTGCCTACTCGTTGGCGGACCTGTCTCTTACAGAACTAAACGGATCTAGAGGAGGAATCCTCGATAAAAAACCTCCGGGAGAAACACTTCTGGTGTGCAGGCTTTGGCGGACTCTGGTATTTCTCCAGCCTATCTTACCTTTCTTCAATTCGTCTTGGATAAGATAACTCCTCTCCTGTCCTATCGGCCATCCTTGGCCAACTCTTGTTTTTTCCCGACCCCGACGCTATTAGGGCATCCGAGGGCTAGGGGTCACTCACCTTCTCACTATAGGATGCAGGGGAGGCGGCTGCATCCTCTTATCTTCCAGCCTTCCTCTCGCTCGCTCACAGACGTGGGTGAAACGAGAGGAAGATCACGGCGTCCCCCAATCCCAAGGTGTAGCACCATCACGCCGAAGGGACGCATGGCACAGGGGTGATCAAGTGTGTCTCAAGCGATGCCCCCTGGAAGTGGCGACCCAGGGGGGACTTAGCCTTACCTCTGCAAGCGGGGCTCTGCAGAGGCGGACACAGACTTCCCTTGCTACTTGTGGGAACAAACATGAATCTTGATCAAAAAAATGAAAAAAAGGAAAATGAAGGCACAACTAGGCTCGAAGTCAGTAGCCCGAAACAGGAGTAACTCAACGGGAGGCGCTTCCAAAAGGAAACTGAACTTTAGAGACTCCATAACGAAAGGGGAAGAACCGTACAAACGTAAGGAAAGTCCCAAATGCTTCGTGCTCATTGAGGCAGTGGGGACAATTACCAGAATGAGTAAGGAACTCTCAGCAAAAGTTGACGCAAATCCCAACACCCAAAGAGACATGAAGACTATCTGATCTAGAATGAACAGAATAATCGAAACTTCAAACCGGGACTCCGTCAAAGGGTGGTTGGACAGACACCGATTCGAAACGGCGGAAAAACTGACTTACGACGTGGACGTACAGACCGAGAGACAACCAGAGAACTTGGATAAAATCAAAAAAGTCTCGAAAGTCGATGTTAGTATTCAAACCGAGACCCCTAGCATCAATGCAGAATGCGGCACACAATGGGACGAGAGAGACTTCAATACGGTACAAAATCTAGACGGGGTGAATAGCTACGACGATTGGCTACAAATTGCGAACGAATAATGGCATCCGGATGTATTCGTTAAAGCGGAAGTCAAGGAGGGCAGCCCCCTACATACAAAGGACTGCACCGTAAAGGTAGTCATGGTGGAACCAACAGACCCGGGTATGAGTAAGAGCATCCAGGCAACATACGCCCGTAGATTCCCAGAACTCACAGAGACAGAGAAGAGTTTGAGGTTCTACAATAGAACACCATCAAGAGGGGCACGACCACCAGAAAAATTATCAAGATGAATGTGGGACAAACTGAGAGGGAAATGTGAAACATGATGAAAAGGCTATGTGAGGAAACAACCGAGGACCCATGGGTCGCTCTGCACTGAATAGACCACTTGAGTCTGGAAAGACTGAGAAAAATGGCGGAGGCAAACTTCAAGAACTCGAACGCACAGGTCACCATATACACATATAAACAAGAGGACCCCCCAAAACAAACGGGTACCAGAACAAGAAATACATATGCGATGGTGGTAGATGGGGGAGGCAACAATACTAGCCAGGTCATTGCCGACATCAAGCAGAAACTAGTGGGGACAAAGGACATTGAATCTGTGAAAAGTGTCAGAAGAACAAAGAAGGGAAGAATTCTCATCGTAACAAAAAGAGACGAGGGGGCCTTGAAAACCCTAAAGCAAAAAATCCTAACGACGAGAGCAGGACTCAGTGTCACCCAGGCATACCGGGGAGAAGTGGCAATCCACGCTCGAGGCCTTGATGAAACTGCAACAGTGGAGGACGTCCAGGACGCCATTAAGAAAGAACTGGAAGAGCCAGAGGCATCTTTCATGCTGAGCGGGCTAAGACCGAATGCCTGGTATACACAAGCAATCACCATAATCACAAACGCAGAGACCGCCAAACGCCTACTCGGGAAGGGAGAGCTGAGGATCGGCATTAACATGTGTAACCTCCAAAGGAGGATAGACCTTCAGAAATGCAACAAATGCTGGGGATACGGACATGCCGAAAAAGAATGTAGAAGCAGACACGACAGACTTAATCTCTGTAGGAATTGCGGCGGCGAAGGACACGTGGAAAAATATTGCACAGCAGAGCCTAAATGCCCAGCATGTAAGGAAGACCACAAAATGGGCACCAGCAAGTGTCGCATCTTCAAAAAAGAGTTGTCAAGATGCAGGAGGGAAGAGAGACAATGGAGGAAATCCCTACAACAGACTACTGGTGGGCAGGAAAGTACCGAGAACTAGACAATGACTCTAACAATTCTCCAAATAAACACAGATAGGAGAACTGGCGCCTTCCAGCTGCTGAATAAAAAGGCCCAAGAAGAAAAAATAGACCTCCTTATGATACAAGAGCCCAAAAAGAGTGCGATAAGAAAAACAAAGCCTGGATAAGAGACCGGATTGAGACCACTGCGATCCTATGTCGAAACAAAAACTGTGGCATCATCAACCACAAAACCGATAATGGATTCAGGTGCCTCAATATGAAAACTTGGACAATCTATAACTGCTATTTTTCTCCAAACTCCACCCTTGAAGAATATAAGAAATACGTTGACACCATCATGCAGCACGTCAGAGAGAGCAGGGCCGAGGCTGTTATCCTGGGTGACTTCAATGACAAGTCCACTCTGTGGAATGCAGGATACACAGATCAAAGAGGGCAATATTTAAATGAATGGATTGACGCTCTGGAATTGACAGTCCACAACCAGGGAGACACCCCGACCTCTACCAGAGGGGAACAGAAATCCTTTATAGATATCACCTCATCTATCAAGGGTATGGCAGGAAAGGTATCCGGCTGGAAAGTCTTGGAGGACGAGAGTCTGAGTTTGCATCGATACATCATTTTTGAAGTAGCCGAAGGCAAAGCCGAAGAAGTTCGATGGAAAAGCGTTACGTATATAGACAGTGATACATTTAAAAACGCGCTAGCACTCCTGACTCCAGGAAAAGAACACATCGGGGAGTAACAAGAAGCTCTAAAGCAGGCGAGCGATCTTTGTACTAGAAAAGAGCGAGAGAAAGAGATGATGCAACCGGTCTGGTGGAATGCCGAAATTGACAACCTACGGAGAGCCTGTAATAAATCTAAGAGAGCTCTAACCAGGATGCGATGTATAGGACAACAGCAACATGTGCTAGAAGTTGAGGCGGAGTATAAAAGAAACAGGAGAGAATTGAGAAGAGAGATAAAGCCAAAAAGGAAGGCTGGAGGGATCTGTGTGACAGGCTCGATAACGATCCCTGGGGACAGGGGTACAAAATTATAATGAGTGACTTGAAACGTCCTAGAGACCTATACACTATTGGCCCAGAACAGAAGAAAGAAATTATAAGAGAGCTCTTCCCAGATACCAACGAGGAACAAGACATACAAGATACTATCGATGATGATCCACCCCCATTCACCCTGGAAGAAGTCAAAACTGCAGCTGCAAAGCTCAAGACAAAAGAAGCACCTGGGCCGGACCGACTACCGGCTGAAGTAGTCAAAGCTGCAGTCGCAATGGTCCCAGAAACCTTCGTGGGATGGTTCAACAACCTGCTAAGGACGAACAGCTTTCTCAGGAAGTGGAAAATCGCAAACGTCGTACTAATTCCGAAGGACGGAAGCAAGTCTTCTAGATAGCATGGGAAAAATGTACGAACACCTCATCAAGGCAAGACTAGAGAGCGCATTGGACGAGAAGGTGGGTATTAGCTCAAACCAGTATGACTTCAGGGCCGGTAAGTCAACGGTTGCTGCGGCAGACCAGGTGTTAAATAATATCAAACTTAATCGAAGCAGATGGGGTACGATCATAGCACTAGACATCAAAAACGCCTTCAACACAGCGAAATGGGGACGAATCATAGAAAGACTGAAACGACTGAAGATAAGTAAATATCTAATGAATATCATCCGATCATACCTATCAGGACGAAGTATACAAAGTGAAGAATACACACAGGATATGACGCAAGGAGTTCCACAGGGATCGGTCCTCGGTCCCACCCTGTGGAATGTCCTATATGACGAAGTGCTACGAATAGAGCTGTCAACAGAATGTAGCGCTATAGCGTATGCTGATGACCTAGCACTGACCATCAACGCCAGGACCAAGGATGAGCTCATAGGAAGGCCAAATCAAGCGATCCGACAGGTGAATCAGTGGTTTCAGAGCAATGGACTGGAGATAGCTGCACACAAGACAGAGGCCATAATTATCAAAGGCCCAAGGAAAAGGGAAGGGGTAACCTTTACCATAGAGGGAGCAACAGTAAACCCCCAAAAAATTTATGAAGTATTTGGGAATATGGATAGATGATAAGCTCATATACAATGAGCACACGAGAAGGACTTACGAGAAAGCGGACAGGCAGGTAGCCGCCCTCACGAGGATCCTGCCAAATGACAGAGGTATTGAGAAGCGGAAGCTGCTGTACGGAGTGGTGCAGTCTGTGCTGCTATATGCTGCCCCCGTTTGGTGGCGGGTCATGGGTGTTAAGAAGTACAGGACAATGTGTTACGGGTTCATTTTTCCATTTCTTTATTCTAAGCTCAATGACCCTAATGGAATTGAATGAACTCAACTGATATAATTTTTATTATTATTATCATAAGAATATTCACAAAGTTATTATCATAACAGATCATCTTGCTAATCATAATTCAATTATCATCTGTCTCCTTGTTGTTGTCCTCAAATGAACCTGAAATGAATAATTCCATGAGCGTTTTGTAATATTTCTATACCTTTCCATTCACTCAGTTCCCATTCACTTGCGAACAATTATCCAACTGTATATTCGAACTCATACTAACCTTGTTGGCTTCTCGTCATAGGCGGTGCGCCCTCTGGTGATTGTCGGCAAGCTCAGTCACGATTTGTCCACATTGGCGCTGCAGTCTTTGGCCAATAAAATTCCGGACCACTAATGATTCTAGGTATTTTGTGATCCATGAATTTGACCCACTTTGTTCCATGAATGTCTTGCCGCGAGGATTCAATTTTTTGTGGTACTTTTGGTAGCCATTTGTTAATTTTGGAATTTATGTCCAAACTTATCGATTTTTCGGATTAACAAAGTAAGATTATCTTCTGTAAGAATAGAAAATTGTTTTATTCTTGGCATTTGGATGCTGGTAAAACATTCAACTCACTTGTTGGATTCAATTTCTTATTGAAAACAGAATCTTACTGATTTGAATCTTGTCTTCTTGAGGCAAAAGAAAACTCATAGGCCACACGACATCAAAGGTGAGTTAGTATTCATGATCGAGACAGCTCATACATTCCGAGATTGAGTTTGATCATTCTGTTCAGACGTATCGTCAGAGATCTCACTCCCAGTGAACCAATCAAGTTCCAAGCTATAACGAATGGTTTCGTTTCAGGCCTTCTAGTATTTGGGTACCTGTTTCTTATATTAGTCCGGCTGTAGAGCTATAATTTCTTGCATGAATGCCTAGTATCGTAGTAGCAGTAGTTAGTAGTTACCCGGTGTTGAGCCGATCACTATCGTTGCACCGACAGAACACTGCAGACCTTGGGTTGGAACTCCAGGACCTGTCCTGTGTCTTCAAGCCACCTCGAGGGAAAAACACAGATAAGCCTAGCTATTAAGATAGTAACAAATACTTATCAAAGACTAGCTTTTGATGTTTGATTATTTATCTCAGCAAAGATAAAGGTTCTTCAAACCTGCTAAAAAGGAAGATATTAGAATAGAGTAAAGGCTTTTATGCTTATGTAGTTACTGAGTGGGTTGTAACGGCTCTAGCTTGCTTTTGTAGAGGTAGAGGCACTAGTCCAAAGACATTACTCCGTATAGGCCATACGAGCTTAGTCAGAACTGCTCTGAGAGTCTCTTGGATAACATATGAATCCTTTGATCATTTAGGTACATGAAACCATTTTCTATATCTAGTGTAAGCTGGTGATATAGCTATATCCAAGGTAAAGTATAACGAAGAAACTCTTAAGTCTCAGGTATCGAAGAGATACCTTTCTTTCTTCCTTGAGAGTCTGGGCTTCCTTGCAGTATTTACCATCCCCTCAGACTTGAACTTCTGTGTAAATTGGCTGCTGCAACTATTCATTTGCGTAATATTTGTGTTTGTTATCATATGATTATTTTGACATTGTGTAAAAGTCATATATTTTATTTTCTCGCATTTGACATATCGTGGCCTCAGGAGCTCAGGGCTTCCTGCCAGTACTCTTGAGGGATTTTATATTCAACAGAAAAAAAGAGTTGTTGAATAGCAAGTGTATGAGAGGATTTGTTGCCAAGTTTGAAACATATGGTGAGGGTGTTAAGTTAAGGAAAGAAATAATAATATATTAACTGGGTTCGAGTTTGATTTATTTATTTACCGTTTCGATATATTTCCCGTTTTGTTTTGTTTTCCATCTTTATAAGCTCCAGGGTCGATAAAGCGGGTGGCGCTCTACCCTCCATCTTACCCACGCCCTTCTTCACTGTTGAAAAGCTGGCGGCCTACCCTGGGAGCTGAACTCAATAATCCATCATAGCCACCCTCACGCCAAGTTGTGGTATAACGAGTATACTGAATTTGAAGTGAATAACTTTCAAGAAGTAAAGGCGTGACAAATGATAACGGCAACACAAAGAAGGATGTTAATCAGGGTGGTATCCGCATACCGGACGGTGTCCGCCGAGGCACTGACGGTAATTACAGGGGTCCCGCCTATGGACCTTCTCGTGAGAGAAAGAAGATCACTGGATAATATGGAACGAGTCGCACAGGAAAAAAAAAGGCAGGTGAGACAACAGACCGTCAGAGACTGGCAAACCAGATGGGATGCAAACGTTAAAAAAGCGCAGTGGACGAAGACGCTCATTCCAAACATAGAAACTTGGATAGGGTGCGCTTTCAGAACAAGCACACACGTGCATGACGCAAGCGCTTTTCCGAGAAATGCAGGTCATACGCCGCGTCTCGCCGTCGCCTGAGACTTGCAAACGGAGCACACGTGCAAACCTATGACGTAAGCGCTTTTCCGAGAAATGCAGAAGGTCATACGCGGCTCGCTAGCGGGCAAGACGCGGCGCGGAAGGGGATTGGGCGATATCGTAGAACCGCACCCGAGCGGCGGGAATATTTGAACTTGCTCGCTACAGGAGGCCTTTTATGATACGGTACGGCAATGATGTCTTAAGGTGGGCCTAGAGGTCAACGAGATGGGCGCGGCGCGGCGCGGCGCGGATATTGAACCACGCCCGAGCGGTTTGATTTCGTTTCCACACACAGAGGTGAAAAGTGGAGGGGGCGTAGCCATAAGGAAAATGGTTATGATCGACGATTGTCAGTGTGAAAATGTCCTCTGAAGAATATAAACGTGAATTGGAGGAATTTGGTGTCCGAGTACGAGCTGTAGCCAAAGACTTGGAGTTTTACGACAACAAGCTAACTTGCACGAAACAACTGGAGAGGTTAGCCATATCCGCTGCATATTGGGACAAGGTTTTCGAAAGGTACACCACAACAACAGTACCACCGCAATCGCCCATTGGACCTGTTAAAAGAATTCAGCCAGAAACACTGTGATTGCGGCCAACTTATACGTCCTGCTCGTATTTGTCAGTATGCTCCGAATGATGTACATGAAGCTGCAGTTTGTTTTGGAAAATGTATCAACTCATAAGTGTGAGTGACACATGACGCTCCTGCGAGGACGCCATCTATCCACGCCACTGTGAGGCAATTCATAAGTGTGAGTGACAGATGGAAACTGAACTGGCGAGCGCGGTTGTGTGATGGCTTGCAACAATATCTGTTTCAAATGCTGTAAATCAAAAGTTTTCAATAACTATATATGTGTAAATTGTTTTAGTGTACACCATAAAAGTTGTGTCAATAGTAGAAAAAAAGAATTCACGTTTTTGCAAAGCAATTTATTGAGTTGTTGCAGTAACGAGGAGAACGACAGCAAAGTGAGTATTGCTTTAGAGGAAACTATTCACGAATTGCAGGAAGATAATCTTTCAAAAGTAGAATATATCAACGAATTGAAATGTGAACATGAAAATATAATATCAGAGGCGATCAAATCAGAGGCAGAATTAAACAACTTGATAGATGAACAAAAAAGGACAATTGACGAGTTGATATCGATAATGAATCAACAAAAAAAGGACCTGGCCGAAAAAGAGAAAGAGGCAATAACTGTTCACACTCAAACGGAATGGAATACAAAGATAAAAAATTAATCCACAATGACCGAGTTCCAGTGCCTGGAAGACAGTGGCGTCTCAAGTGGGGCATATATCTCCAATGGAACAGGTAATAGAAACCTTAAAACTAAGAACGTATCTACATCAACTGAACCACCGATGGTAGTTGGCCACACAAAGAATTCGATCAATGAGAAGATCTCCCCAAGACAGCACAATGAACCGAAAAAGAAAATATTATTCGTGGCGGGAAGTCTTGGAAGCGATGTTGGGCACATGATTACTCAGCATATAGGGGATTCATTCAAGGTTCACTCTTTTTTAAAACCAAATGCGGATTCTTTTGTACTATTGCAGACAGCACTGGAAAACTCAAAGAATTTTACAAAAACCGACTTAGTCATACTCTGGCTTCAAAAGACTTATGGATATCCCATCAATGGAACTCTTTCTCAAATGGAACATACAAACGTACTCATCATTACAGAACCTTATCGGTATGACTTTGAAGACTCGAATACAATGATATATAAAAACAACCTAGACCTAGCCAAGATGGTACACAAGCATTTCTCCACATATGTAAATATTTTAGAATGTAATCATGTTTTTCGCAGAACCAACTTCAGTGGTAATGGTCGCAGCATAAAGAAAATTGGTAAATGGCATTTATGCTCAGCAATCGGAACATGGATAAAAAACCAGGAGTTAACAGAAGATGCGAAACGTATTTCAAATGTAGAGGAATTGTCAAATGAAACAGTTGAAATATTTGACGGTGTCCAAAAAAATATGACCCAGCAGAAAGCAAGAACGTAGACAACATAGCAAATGAAATTGAGGAAGCCGAGATAGTGAATATGTTGAATAAAACAATCTCTTCTACCACGTCCATTGGCACCCCCCCTTACAAAAACCAATCGACTTCTTTTTTAGATTAGGCGACAATAATAGTCATCTATCCCTATTATTGCTAAATATCCAATCAATTCGAAATAAAATCGATGAGCTAAGTATATTTTTGGAACAGCAAGAATTACCAAATATTGTCCTACTAACCGAGCATTGGCTGAACACTGATGAAGTATTATTCATTCCTGGATACAATATAGTCTCGAAATACACTAGAAAAAATTCAGCACATGGAGGAACACTTATATTGATCAATAATGACTTTTCGAAGACTCTATCATTCATTAACATCAGTAAATTTGACAATCTGATTGTGGAAAAACAATTCGAATTTTCACTTATTTATTCGAAAATAAATAACATTTATATATTATGTATTTACAGACCACCCTCAGTGGATTTTAGACTTTTCATAGAAAGACTAGAGTATTTATTATCTCAATTATCACCACTCGCATCGTTGATTTTAGCTGGAGATCTCAACATTAATTATGCAAACAATGAATCTATTGAAACTCAAACGTTAATTAACATGTTAGACTGTTTTAATCTAGTAATGCATGTGGATAAACCCACCCAAATTTCCAAATTTTCATCTACGATCATAGATTACGTTTGCACTAATATTAAAGATGTATCAACTTCAGTGGTCAATCCTGGGCTATCAGATCATGAAGCTGTTATTTGTCTCATACCTCATAGTATCAAAAGTGACACCTCGCTCAAGGAAAAAGAATATTGTCGGATATATAGCAAAAAAAACTACGCGCAATTCCGGACTCTCTGTCTGGCCATGGATTTAAATTCAGTACATGAGGCGGGAGATCCTACAAATGCATTTCAAGAACTTGTCACTATAATATTCAATAAATCATTTCCACTGCGATTGCTAAAGAAAAAACAATCTAAACCTTGGGTAACGAAAGGATTAAAGAACTCGTCAAATAATCTACGATGCCTACACACAATCAGGAAATTTTATAGCGATAATGAGTTTTTTTATAGCATATTTTAATAAGTATCGTAGTGTCTACAAAAGGACGATCAAGTTAGCTAAAGAAAAGTATTATAACGAAAGAATACATACAGCGGACAACAAACAAAAAGAAATGTGGAATATAGTAAACGATCTTAGAGGCAAAAACAAACGTATCCATCCAGAAATGAATGTAGATCTCAATTTGTTGAACGAATATTACTGTTCAATTGCAAATCAATTAACTCAAGACATATTTGCAGCAGTAAATCCCCTTGACAACGTACACAAGGTAGTTTCTCCAATGAATTCTTTATTCCTCTACGAAACAGACCTATATGAACTGAAGTCAGTAATGAATGAAATAAAAATTCTTCGGGTGAAGACAATTTGTCAGCTAAGTTGTTTTCACAATTATCAGATGAAGCTCTAAACACCTTAGTATTTGCTATAAATAATTCTTTTGCGATAGGTGTATTTCCTAGCTTGAAGACCGCAGTAGTAATACCTCTGCATAAAGGAGGTGCCACTGATGATCCTGGTAACTACAGACCGATTTCAATGCTGTCAACACTTTCTAAAATTATTGAAAAGTTAGTCAAACGTAGAATAGTGGGCTCTTTAAAAATACATAATATACTAGCTCAAGAACAGTTCGGTTTTCAAAATGAAAAAAACACTAATGACGCCATTTTCAACTTCCTAGAAAAAGTCTACATGAGTCTAAATGAAAAGAAAGCGGCTGCGGCAGTGTTTCTTGATCTCTCCAAGGCTTTTGACTGCGTGAGTCATGAAATTCTGTTACAGAAGCTCGCCCACTATGGTTTTCGAGGTACAGTTTTGGAATGGGTCAGATCATATCTTACTGATAGGGAACAAAAAATATCACTGGGTAAAAATACTTCTGAGAAGGGAAACGTTGTACGTGGAGTCCCACAGGGGTCTGTTCTAGGCCCAATTTTATTTTTACTTTTTATTAATGATATATCTTGCCTTGATATTTCTGGACACCTAACATTGTTCGCTGACGATACCACAATTCTTTGGCACAATGAAGATCATACTACCTTGTTCCAGTCTATTTCCGCAGATATTCAAGAAATCAAAATTTGATGTGACGCGAATAAGCTGACATTGAATATTCCTAAAACAAATTTAGTAGCATTTAAATGTAATGTTGAACAAATTACATTGGGAGATCAGCTGATTGAAAGTAAGCCCGTTACAAAATTTCTTGGAGTACAAATTGACAATGATCTGAAGTTTGACCACCATATAACAGCTTTAAAGAAAAAATTATCCTCTGGTTGCTTTGCCATCAATGTAATATCTCGCGAACTTGGACGGTCATCTTCATTAATGGCATACTACTCATTTATAGAATCTCATCTGCGGTATGGAGTTCCATTTTGGGGTTCTGGCAGCCAGACTCTATTGCAAAGCGTATTCGTCCTTCAAAAGCGAGCTCTGAGATTCATATTCAGAATTAAAATGCGAGAATCATGTAGACCAGTTTTTTCAGACAATAAGATTTGACAATTTATGAAATTTTCATTCTTGAAACGGTATGCTTGCTTCATAAATATAAAGAAAGGTTAATGAACGTCAACAGGGAAAGACATACTCGCAATGAAAAACAACTCGCCCTTCCGTTCCCCGTTTCATCTCTGACGAGACAGTCACTAATTTATAGAAGTAAACAAATTTACAATCACTTACCGAGTCAAATAACAGATATCAAGGGTCTGAAACAATTCAGAAAAACTGCTAAGCACCTCTTGAAGGGAAAATGCTTTTATAATTTGAATGAATACTACTCATATCAATTCTAGTCTTTCTATGATTCAACTGCGAGGAATTAGTTTTGAAATTTCATTTTGTCATAACCGTTGTAGTACGTTGATATTTATATGTTCTTATTTATGCATTTTCATTTTATCTATATGTATATAAGTAAATATTACCTACATTTAGTGTTAGATATAATGTATTGTTAGAGCTATTAACTTTTATTGACTTTGTCGACAAAATGTTTTCATTTTAGACAATAAAGATGATTTGATTTGATTTGATGACGCTCCTGCGAGGACGCCATCTGTCCACGACACTGTGAGGCCAACTCATGAGTGTGAGTGACAGATGACGCTCCTGCGAGGACGCCATCTATCCACGACACTCATAACCAACTCGCACAGTGATCTGTGTCCCATACTCTTGTTGTTTCTTCATTTTTTTCCCACCCTCTGCTCCCCATTATGTCCCACCCCACAATCTGAAAGATAAAAAACAACAACCCTTTCGAAAATACGATTTATTGATCGAATAAAACATACATTTCTCTCAACGAGGTAAAACATTATTGAAGAACCATCTGAGCATAGAGTCTACATTGAACTGTATACACATACACTTGGAATTGTAGGCGGCTATGTGGTTCGGACATGGCGTGGGCGTTGGCTGGAAATTCTCCTCCATTCCCTGCGTCGTACCATCAAATTGTGAGACGTCCTGGACATTGGGGAAGACCACTCCGATTTCTCGTACTTCCTTCGAGAATAACTCGGCTTTCTGGCTACCTCTCACATATATGATTTCGGCCGAGTGCAGAAGGTATTCAATGTCCCCCGAAGAATACGGGATGCTGTGTATGAACTTTTCCAAATACCGGGCGGTCTTCTTATCTTTGTCCGTCAGCACGACGAAGGGCATTGGCGGCTTGAAGAGGAAATTTTGCCTCTGATGTCCGATGTGGATGGTAAGTTCTTTGGGGTGGAACGCCCCATTGACAATGAAACCTTGAATGTCGACGAAAGCGATTCTCATGATGTCCGTCTTGTACTCGTGATAGCTGGCAACTGAATGACGAAGCGCGCTAAGACGAGAGCGTCAGTTCCCCCACTTCTCCCACCATGGTGGCTTGCGCCGCCTATGAGAGATTTCTCATGACTTCGGTGAGGGGGTAGTACTCCATCAGACAATCGTGTATGATGATGCAATATACTCGGGTTTTATCGGGAAAACCCACTCTGGCCTCGATGTCGAGACGGACGACAACCGTCGAGGATTTCATCCGTTCTTCTTGTTTCGAGCAGTCTATGACGAAGAGGGCGCGCTCCTTGAAAGAGACGTAATTCAGGAGAGCCGACTTCTTTGCCGCCATATTGGTGTAGCTCGGCAGGAACTCGGTGTAATTGAAATGGGCGTCCGTATAGTGATTTCGCTGGAAATCCAACTGCATACGTTCATTGGGCCAATATTCCACGTTCAGAGACAGACGAATGTTCTGAATGTGAACGTGATCGAAGGACGTCGAGTTGGCAGCTGGAACGTCGCGTTTGTCCGCCTGGAAAAGTACTACGACGAAACGTGTTCTTTCCACAGCCGTACTCGTCTTGACAGCCCAAATTTCTCGTTTAGCGTCCTTCGTGATGGCAGGCAGTTCGTTCAACTCCTATTTTCGAAATGGTATAACTATAGGTTCATCCGCCTGAATGGCGAATGGTTCCCGAATGCCATCGTTCGGATAGATGTGTTTGATTTTCAGCTCGATATTCTCGATGACAACTTTGACGGTGGTTGTTCCTGCAGCCGCCGCCGCCCCCAATTCTTGTATGATTACGCAATCGGTATCGTTGCGAGCTCGAACGAAGCGAAGTGTCTGTCTACCGCACGTTATGAGCGAGTAATCGTTGAAAATGTTGAATATGTGCTTCAGCGGAACTAGTACGCTGAACGACTTGTCTTGATCGTTGAGAACAGGCGAAGAATCGAGAAAATTCCATTTGGCTATTGCCATGTGTGAGGAGTCTTGGCGCTCATAGCAAACCATGGCTCGGATGGCGCTTACGATCCCAGGATCACGAACCGTTCCGATTTCTCGAGCGCTCTTGCTGTAGGTGCAAGAGTCGAAGAGGAAAGCGGCGAAATTGGGGAGGCGCGATATGTTGCCCGTCCCGGTAATTTCCAGCTTTCCATTGATCGACATCTGAGACTCGTTCATGGCGAAACACGAGTCGACTTGATTGATGTTGAACTCTACGATATCTTTGCAGTTGTACGACTTGATGAAAGGTGTGTACGAGCGGTAATCGGCCGAATAGTTTCGTCGAATTTTGGCTTCCGAAACACGTCGAACATCGTGGTCGGTGGCTCAGAGGACCCCGACGACGACTCAAAGTCATTACGTCTTCTTTTGCTTGTTTGCGGCATAGCTCTTGAAGGCACCGTCACCCAATGTGTATGCGGTAAGAACTTGTTTGAGGAACGCTCTGTTTGCACAATTCAATTGGTGGTGGTGACGCTCTGAAGGTTGCTTCACAACTAACTGACCTCCTGCAGCGCGTTTTTCTTTATTGGATTCGAAGATCAGTCCCATCTGTCTCTGGCAACTCGCACCTCCTAGACGATGGTGCTTTTTTCACCTTGAAAGTCTACGGGTCGACCGTCCTGATTGAGGGCTAATACGGTAATGTTGGTGATTTCTCGCTGCGGAATCACCGGTAGGTACAACAGGTTCGAAGGTGTTTCGTTGATTGCGTATCGGGGGTCCACTTGTATGGCGAATTCGAAGATGGTGTGCGCAGACGTGTCACCGTCGAAGGCTCCCCAAGTAATATTGCACTCGAAACGTATTGTCGATACTTTCATAATGTTGACAGGTAGATCCGACGAATGTAATTGGTTGACAGGTAAGAATTTCGAAGAAAAGCCCAAAATGTGTCCAATGTTCCCGTCCTCTTCGAACGAAATGTCAAAGTACTTGCTTTACATTTCACATTTCAACGTGTTATTGTTGGGTTTCGGGGAAAAGGTGGCTTTCTGCTCTGCACCGCTCAGGTGCGAAATGTTCATCTTTTTCCGTATGAACGCCTCGATATCGGCAATTTCGTAACATCCTCGAGGAAACACGATGGTTTTGAATGTGCCCTCACGGTCGTAGTAGAAGAACTTTGAACCTCTTTCGATGTTCGGGATAGAGTTGTAACAAAAGACCTCAACGCCAACTCGTACTCTTTGTTCGGATTGAGCACAATAGGCGCTTGCAGCCTAAAGGAAAACAAGTGATTGTGACTGTTCACTCCCAACAGCTGCGACATGACGACTGATGATGGATGGAAAGGTGCAGAGATATAAATAGCCACAAATCAATACGTTTATTCGTGATACAATCTGAGACAAAATACACAGTGCTGTTACGGGATGATTTTGTCTCACCCAAGGAGGTACCACGAACGCAATGAAATACGAACAATATATTACTAACCTTTGAAACTCCCATTGACAACTATGATATTTTTATATGACTGCTTGTGTATCGAATGTAATATAATTTCTCGACCATTATTAAAGGCACGAAACGTTCCTTTTCAGAAATCATTCGCAATCTAGAGATGTTTCCGCTTCTTACCAAGGGTTCTGTAGGTAAACTGATACGGTGTATTGATATTCTTGTGGTAGTATTAGGAGTGACCAAGTAGATTTCACTACGAAAAGATTATGTGACTTGGTGGATTTCGTACCAAGCTTGGCTCGCACATTTCTTTTGTGGATTAATAGTTAAGCTCTTGATTGTACCTGGAAGGATTAAACACTGATATGCCAGGAGTGACATCAAACTCCTTATAATATTGACCACTTGTTGAAATGTCATTATTATCGATTTGTTTTGTTTACCATCTGTAGCTGTCAGGTTATAAATAGTGACAGATCTTCTCATTCTCGGATTGCGTTTGCAATCAGTGTTGCCAACTTTGACATCGAAGATAGTTACAGTGGTCAGACATGTTTCATTCAATTTCGGTTATTAAGTAGTTCAAGGGACGCATAGGAGTTTCAAACATCGATATAGGACAGTTTCTGTTAGACATCTTGCAAATCTGTTCATTTTATTAGTTTTATTGTTCGTGGCAGTAGCGACTTCTTTCGGAAATATTCGGATGCTGTCATGGGAAGCTACCATAATCGAGCATTTTGGGTCACAGACGTGGTGAAGGTCATGTTTGCGTACATCTTCCGGTTTGTCTGACAATTAGTGCCAAAGATGGCGTGACATTATTTCATACTTTGCATAGAAAAGTAAATATCGACAACAGCAGATATATTGAGGGATAAGGGCGAAAATCGGTGCACGAGGATATTATTGGCAGATGAAGGGCAAAAGGCACAGCGGATATAGACATTTTGAACGTTTTGACAAGGGTTATTTTTCGCTTACACGTGAACCCAACCGATCGTATCTTTTGTCGTGAGGATTGAATTATATTTCTCTTTCCACAAGGACTGGTGGGATTAGGGACAAGAAGTACTAGAGGTGGTGAATATTTTGGATTCATCCAAAAACCCGTCGAAGGGATTGAATATTCACGTGTTCAGCCATTCTTCAACAAGCCCAATACCATTCAAAAGGGCTTTTTCGTATGGGATATGGAATTTTGGAATAGCTGGTGATCCTTTTTCGTATGGGATATGGAATTTTGAAGTAGCTGGGGTCCTTTTTCGTATGGAATATAGAATTACGAAGTAACTGTTCTCCTTTGTATGAAACTTTGAAGTAGGAGTTTTCGCCTGTCAAAGGCCTTTCAAAGAAGATATACTATAAGACTCGATAGAACTCATCACCTGCCCCAATCTGCAGGCCAACTATAGGAGCACCCTGAAATAGTCCAGGCATACTCGCAGCCAGCGTTGGATGGGCCCCAAGTATAGTATATGGCAATAAAACATAAGCATATCGCTATTATTTCAAGATATATTTATCATATACCCTTCAGGTATTTTTCCTGCGCTTATTGTTATTGATTTCACAGTATATTTTCATTGATTAATTTTATTGGTCAAATATCATCGACTAGTGCACTGACCCTTCGAGCATATATTTCTTTCTGTAAGCTGAGGTGATCACCAAGGTAGAGTATTATCCGGAATATTGATATAATATCTTCATAAGTGGAAATTTGCTCTTGAAGCGCAGTATGTACGTACCAGCAGAACGTTAACCCCTTATACAAACCGTAGGAAAGAAAAGAGAAATCATTAAAGGATTGTTGAAAAGTGAATGCCATTGTTTACTTTTACTGTAACCACCTCTTACTCACCCCACCGCCCGACTGAGTTAGCAAGTGAGCCACTTTCTTTAGTGGAACACTATAAATTTTTTTGTTATCCTTCATTCACTGAAGACTATCTTTTTCCAACTTCCCTCTTCAAGGGATCAGTCACGTAACAAATGGCGCCCAACTTCAGTTGATTCCGCTGGTTACAGGGTGATTAAAAGGGATAGAGTCATTTTATGAATGGTGTTTATTCTTTCTTCAATCTGTTGGTTTCTTTTTTTCATTCTTTCCATCACATTACCATCTCTTGAAAATTACTATATTGCATATTATTTCTTTATTTTCCTGCAGTGACAATATCATATATTATACAGGGTGATTTTTTTTCCTTTTACTGCGCAAGCCACAGTGCGAATACTTGGTGGTGGTTGTTTGATATCGTAATATTGAATTTGAAAATAGATCAGAACAAATTTATTGTTGAATATTACAGGGTGGTCTCTTTACAGGGTGCAGATTTTGATGCAGTTTTCTATTAATTTCAATTTTCTTTTGATGAAACATTAACTTTGAGCTATAGTAGTCCACCAAGCTGCATCTGTTTAATCATAATTCATTCGTACAAGGCTAGTCACTTATTTTCTGCTCTATTTCGTATTACTTTATGTTAAACGCTGTACCGCCTGTACAGGATGATAGTGGAGATCAATGAAATTTTGATTTATCGATAGGTTGTTTTGTTTCGAATTTGGGTGCTATACAGGGTGGATCAGTATTGCACAGTCGAATTTTTTTTTTATTGTAATTTTTTTATAGTATACAGGGGTGGTTAGTAAGTGCTTTCATAATTCCATACCCATTCATATTTTCGGTTTCCATAAAAGTCTAGCGATACGAGCTGAACTGCTGTAGACTTTGTTTTCTTTAAGTGGTAGATAGTAGTTGGATTCGTTGTTCACTATAAGACGTTAGTTTTTGGAGTCATACAGGGTGATTCAACGTGGTAGTTTATTTTTATTTTTTTCCTCTCCGGGAAGGGTTCTTTTCAGGAATATTGCTTGAAGGTTAAAAAAAAATTGATTGATTTTTTTTCAAATATTTTTGAACAGTATCTTATACAGGAAGAGTTCAATGAATAATCAGTTCCCGATATTTAGATCTAGTTTGGCGGATCAATAGTTGAACGTAGAGTTCGGTATACCTCTTTTACAGGGTGGGTAAATTATTTTGTTGCATTTTGTTAACATGGACGTTAACCGATTACTTGGAGACGAACTGACTTACGAATTGTTGATTCGTGGTTCACGTTTGGGTAATGGTACAGTTCAAGAGAAGCGTGCTTCGTTGAGACAGGCTTTGAGCCGTGAGCTCGAGGGATATGTAAGCTCAGGTGCTGTGAGTTATGATCCGAATAATGAAATTACGGTTTGTCTTTCTAAATTGGAGGAATTGGTGGGTGATATCCAAGATATTAATATTCAAAATTTAGAAAATGAATATAAACGTATTGAAACACGACTTGGTCATGTTCATGGTCGCTTAACGAGAATCAAGCCTCCTAATGCAGATATCGAAACTGAAAAATTTAGATTGTTAGCAATAGTAGAGGAGACACGTAATTCTTCAGGAGAGGTATATGCAAAGAATAAGAGGGCTAGTTCCGCTAATACAAATGAGTCGGGAATTTTAGATCAACCTGTACATTTGCAGAGTCAGTCGATATTGGATGAGGATAATCCTCTGAAACCTGAATTATCTTCATCACACCATACTGCTGAGCAGGTTCCTGTTACCATATCTGATCCAGTGGCTACTGATATTGATTTGATGGAATTTTGTCAACAGCCTATTTCAAATTCTAATGTGGGCAATATCAGCAATCCAAATTTTGTACCAATACCGAATCACGTCACTGTCGTTCCTTACAAGCTAGTCGAAAAGTTAAGGGACATTTCTCTTAGGCAATGCACCCCTTCTCGTCTGACGAATAACTTCCAGTCAGACATGAGTAAATTTCCCCAAGGCTCGAGCTATAATAGGAATGGAGGTTCATTCGATACTCAATGCGCAACATTTAACACGATGCCACATAACTCAACCATCTTTGATCCCAGACACGGGTTTAACCCAATGAGTCAGATCCATAACTTCGACCAACAGTTTGGAATGAGGCCTTTTTACGCAAATCACACACCTTGTGGACATCAGTCGGGTTCAAAATTTGTTGACGTTAGTCGTTGGAGGTTAAGATTCGATGGCTCTTCCAGCGTTACGGACTTTATCGAAAAGTTGAAAGAAATGAGAATTTCTGGAAACGTTTCTAAGGAACAAATGCTTGATTTATTGGTGGAGTTGTTAGAAGGTGATGCTTCGGTATGGTTTAGATTCGCTAGAAATCAAATTCGCGACTACGATTATTTTGTGAACTCGATTTGAGTGAGCTTTTTGCCAAGGAATTATGAGGAGCGAATATGGGACACACTCAAACGTGACCCAAGGGGATACGGAGTCTGTAACAATTTACGTCGCCTATATGGAAAACCTCTTTTCTAAATTGTCTAATAAGCCTAGGGAGGAAACCCGTGTTAATTTCATTCGCGGTAAAATGTTACCCCACATTCAAATATCCTTCGCTGGAAAAGGTATCACTACTTTGAGTTCTTTGATCACTGTCGGTCGGGAAATTGAAAAAGTTCATTTGAGCGCTCGAGAGTATAGAGCTCCTGTAGTCTCACCTCGATATACCGTAGAGCCTGGCCTGGAATACCATCGTGCAAGTCAGCCGAGAGTTCCGACGATTGGTGTCTTTACTGATCAATCGGATCAGCAAGTTGGAGGTGTTGTATCCACCGCCGTTAGTTCGACGCCAGTGGAGCGGTCTTCAGAACCAGCTCGTTGTTGGAACTGCGGACAACCTGGTCACCTGCGGTCGAATTGCACCCAACCTCGCCGCTTGCATTGTTTCCGATGTGGAGCCCAAGGAGTGACAAGGAGAGATTGTATTTCTTGTTCGGGAAACGATCGGAGGAGCCACTAACTGGTCGCCCAGTGTGCTCTGAAAATTCGCCTTCAGCGACCACCAGTTCTGGTAACCTACATCCGGTTCTTGACTATATCATATCACATTGTGAGGGAGATAATAGACCTTACCTGGAAGTTGATATTTTAGGGGTGAAATTAAAAGCTCTGTTGAATAGCGGATCTAATAGAACAATTATAGGGGGACTTGGTTGGACCGTGTTACGAAACCTGGGAATTAGACTGAGTACTTCTCAGATCACGTCTTGCAAGGTAGCAAACGACGAAAATTGTAAGGTAGTCAAAATAGCGAGTGTTCCATTTAATTTAGAAGGTAGGGTACGAACTATTGAGGTACTGATTATCCCGAATTGAATCGTACCATTATTTTAGGCGTGGATTTTTGGGTATCCATGGGCATTATTCCTGATTTGAAACGAAGTTGTTGGGAGTTTGAACACCCTAGTCCCAAATTGAATTCTGTTAGTCCGGTAATCTCCAAGGAAGTTTTGAATGCGGAACAGAAAAGTCGTTTGGATGAGGTTATTAGCGAGTATTTTGCATTGCAGGGCAATTCTTTAGGTTGTACAACAATGGTTCAACATAAAATCGTAACATCTTCCGAACCGATCAAACAAAGGGCGTATCGCGTCTCTCCAGCTATGCAACTTCACATCGATAGAGCTGTAAAGGAGATGTTGGAAAACGATGTGATCGAAGCTTCAGAATCTGCCTGGTCAAGTCCGGTTTTGTTATTTCCAAAGAAAAATGGAGAACATCGTTTTTGCGTTGATTACCGACAGTTGAACCGCGTCACCAAGAAGGACGCGTATCCGTTACCCTATATAAGCTCTATCTTGGACAAACTGAAAAATGTGACATATCTCAGCTCGATCGATGTCAAGTATGCGTACTGGCAAGTTCCGATATCTCCCGAGTCACGCGAATATACCGCGTTCACTATACCTGGACGAGGATTATATCACTTCAAGAAAATGCCCTTCGGTCTTTGTAACGCTCCAGCTACCTTTCAGAGGCTCATAGATAGAGTATTAGGAGCTGACTTAGAGCCAAATGTATTTGTTTATCTCGATGACGTAATTTTGGTAACACAAGACTTTGACTCCCATCTGTCGCTCTTGCGTGAGGTTTTCGAGCGATTCCATAAGGCAGGTCTAAGTGTCTCGAAAGAGAAGTGCTCTTTTTGTAGACCAGAGTTACATTACCTTGGTTATGTGGTTGACAGTCAGGGCCTTCATGTGGACCCCGATAAAGTATCGGCCGTCTTAAACATTCCGCCCCCCAAGAACACGACTGAGACTCGACGCCTCGTAGGCCTTGCCTCTTGGTATCGTCGGTTCATTCCCAATTTTTCGAGCTTGGTAGCACCAATGACAGCCTTGTTGTCGAAGAACCGAGAATGGACTTGGACAGAGGAATGTCAGAAGTCTTTCACCGGCATTAAAGATGCATTAGTTTCGGCTCCGATACTCACTTATCCAGATTTTACTCGACCCTTTTTAGTTCAGACGGATGCCTCGGCGTACGGGATCGGCGGCGTCCTCTCACAGATATTTGATGACGGTGAACATGTAATTTGTTATGTTAGTAGATCTCTCACTCGTCAAGAGCGAAACTACAGTACGACCGAACGTGAATGTCTTGCTGCGCTTTATACCATCGAGAAACTTCGAGCCTATCTGGAAGGCTATAAATTCACACTTTATACGGATCATCACAGTCTGGTATGGTTAAACAACTTGCGGGAACCTACCGGTCGTTTAGCGCGTTGGGCTGTCAGATTGCAACAATTCGATTTCGAAATTCAGCATCGTCCAGGTAAAAATTTAGTCGTTCCTGATGTATTATTCGAGCCGTTCCCGAGATATCGTTAATTGAAGTTTTTGAAAATGTTAAAGATTCGTGGTATAATCGGATGACTTTGAGTGTCCGACGAGATCCTTTGAAATTTCCGCAGTGGCGATTAGTGGGCAATAAGCTCTACAAATATGTGGATTGTAAGTATCCAGCGTTGGGAGATACAGGTGATTTTTGAAAATTGGTAGTCCCGAAAGAGAAACGTAAAGAAATTATCAGCCAACATCATGATAGCACTGTTGCAGGTAATTCAGGTGTTTTTAAAACTTTCGAACGTCTCAAGTACAGGTACTATTGGCATAAGATGCGCTCGGATATCGCCGATTACGTTAGGAAGTGTCCAGTCTGTCTTACTAGAAAGCCTGTTTTGAAAGCGCCACCTGGTTTTATGGGTAAACACCCAAACGTACACGTTCCGTGGCAAATGATTAGTGTAGACTTATTTGGGCCACTTCCGCGTTCTTCTCAAGGCTATAAATTAATTTACGTCATTACTGACACCTTCAGTAAGTTTTCTTTGTTTTTCCCTTTGAGGACTGCAACAGCAGCTGCCGTAACGCGTATCACTGAGGAGCAAATATTTTTGATATTTGGATGTCCGGAATACCTACTTTGTGATAACGGAGTTCAGTTCCGCTCGAATTTATTTCAGAATTTATGTGAGACATATAATGTTACCGTCAGATTTACTCCCTTGTATCATGCTCAAGCTAATCCAGTGGAAAGAGTAAATCAGATACTCAAGACTATGCTGTCTTGCTATATCGACGATAACCATAAGAAGTAGGAAACGTTACTTCCCAAAGTAGGATGCGCAATTAGAACAGCTGTACACGAGACGACTGGTCTTACACCTTTATTCGTTAATTTCGGACGAGAACATGTGCCTACTGGTGACGGGTATCGAAAATCCGATATCGACTCTGAAGATGTTCAACCCCCTAGTAAAGCGGCTATTGTTGAGGAATATGGTAACATTTTTCGAGACGTGGCGAAGCGATTGAAGTTGGCTCATTCTCGTTCCGCAAATCGCTACAACTTACGGAGACGACCATAATCTTTTCCAGTTGGCGCACTCGTATATCGCAAGAACTATGTTATCTCGGATGCGGTACAAAATTTCACCTCAAAGTTTGCTCAGAAATTTGTTGGTCCATTTATTGTGTAGCGTAAACTTCCACCAGTAACGTATGAGCTGGTTGACGCTGATGGTAGGTCTAAGGGTACTTGGCATGTTAAGGACCCCAAGGCTCATCCTCCCGATATGGAACCTGAGGCTTCAGAAACGGATACAGATGAGTAATGACCACCTAAAATGGAATTGGAAACCGAATTTGTGTAGTGTTGTGTCTTGTCAGATATTGGCGGTTTCTTCAGTGGGTTGAAACTTTGTTCGAAGTCATATCGGAAGTGGTAGTTATGCATTGGGTGCAAGTATCGTTTTTATCGTAGTATTAGACCGTAAGAGCATGACAGTTGGAAGTGTATGATTTTATTCCGCTTGCTTTTTTGATGGTCGATAGTTGGCCCACAATTGAGCCAGGAATAGTGGGTCCGAATCTCCGGACGCTTGACGGCCATATTTGAAAACGCGTTTTTATTTGTACAATATTTTTAAGTTTTTGCATGATCTTATACCGCTTGCCATTGTAACACACGCTCATTTACACTTAATAAAGCTTGAATAATGAAAGGCAAGCGATTACAAGTGACCGGCTTAGTTTGAAAGGTCACGAAAAACCGAAAAAAAAAAATTATAAATTGCATGTTTTTAAACTACTTGCTAATAAGAAAAATGAAAGTTCATATCAAAATATGACGCTGCAAAAATTGGCAAGCGCCGGTCATTAGATTAACGGTACGAAATTTCCGGAACATCTTGTAAAATTTTTGCACATAATTTGTATGATCCTGAATTGCTTGCCATTTGAACAGAATGTCATTGGAGTCATTAAGGGACAGTGAAACAGATGGCATGCATGTAAGGATGTCCGAAAATAGAGGCAAGCGAAAATAATGTTGCAAAAAATTTTTTACTTTTTGTTCGATTTTAAACTGCTTGCCATTTAGTATGTATTTGAAAGGCGATGATATGGGTATGTAATAAAAAAGGCAAGCATCGGAGTGCAGTATAACATAAGAAAAAATCGATTTTAAAAAATTAATTAATGTTTAGAGATGATAGTAAAAATTCACAAGTTTCGTACGATTTGAAACTGCTTGCCATTTTGGATTTAATTAAAGGGCGATAAGATAAATATGTGATAAAAAAGGCAAGCATTGAAGTGTACCACAACATAAAAAAAAAATCGATTTTTAAACATAACAAATTTGTTGCTTTGCCAAAAAAATTCGCTAATACGGGACGATTTGACAACTGCTTGTCATTTTTAATATCAATTATATATGTACAAAAAAAGCATTCACGTAACTGCAGGCCAACTGACAAATTTTTACAAATATTAAGAAAAATAACTGACTTATTATTGAGTTAAGGTCGTGTTTTAGCAGGTTTTGTTTTTTCAGTATGTTTCACTATAATTTTTTTTTTGGTTAAGTATGTTCGCTTTATGAAAAGGGTTTTATTTCAAAAAAAAAATTAAATCGATAAAGCACAATCTAATTTTATTATATTAATTTTCGTTCTTATCCATGGTATCGATCAACCTGACATCACACTACTAGGATAATACAATATCAAATGATAACATATACTGTAAGTTAGGAAAGTAAATACCATTTAATGTACCAAAACTAATACGACACAACAGTCTGTTTATCACTATTATCGATTTTTGAAGTTGGGAAGCTGAATACACTTCTTGGTAAATGAATCGAAGGTTTTTTTGTATAAAGTGTATAATTTGAATTCTATTGCAATTTTATTTGCAATAGAATTAAAATTATACGTTTTATACAAAAAACCTTTTTTTCATTTATTATCGATTTGATTATTACCGTCACTATTCGAGACGAACGCAACCTCACCTACCTACCTCGTTGAGCTGGGTGAGATTTCACCCGATCGGACACATTCGAAGGAGTTCTCGGACATCTCACTCCGAAGCTATCGAGTGCATCCGATGTGTTTTCGGACGACTTTTGGGTGAAGGAGTGCACTCGGAGGATGTTTTCGAACGCAATCCTGTATGTGTATTGAGCTCCAGTCATATACGCGGGAAAAATTCAAATTTTGTGCTACACTTCAATGCTTGCCTTTTTTATTACATGTTTATCTTATCGCCCTTTAATTAAATGCAAAATAGCAAGCAGTTTGACATCGTACAAAATTTGGGAATGTTTTCTATCATCTCTACAAAATAATCAATTTTTTAAAATCGATTTTTCTTATGTTGTACTACTCTCCGATGCTTGCCCTTTTTATTACGTACTTATCTGAACGCCCTTTAATTAAATGCGAAATGGCAAGCAGTTTCAAATTGTACAAAGTTTGCGAATTTTTTTTACAACTCTATTTATTGTTTATAATAAGATGATTTTATTATACATGCTTGCCTTTCGGGTTGTGGCATTGTTTTATTACGAAATTAATGTTTCTCTTTGTTTGAAGCAATTCGGGATCATGCAAATTATGTGCAAAAATTTTACAAGATGTTCCAGAAATTTCGTACCGTTAATCTAATGACCGGCGCTTGCCAATTTTTGTAGCGTGTTATTCTAATGTGAACTTTTATTTTTCTAATTGGCAAGTAGTTTGAAAACATGCAATTTATAATTTTTTTTTTTTCGTTTTTTCGTGACCTTTCAAACTAAGCCGGTCACTTGTAATCGCTTGCCTTTCATTATTCAAGCTCCATTAAGTGTTAATGAGCGTGTGTTACAATGGCAAGCGGTATAAGATCATGCAAAAACTTAAAAATATTGTACAAATAAAAACGCATTTTCAAATATGGCCGTCAAGCGTCCGGAGATTCGGACCCACTATTCCTGGCTCAATTGTGGACCAACTATCGACCATCAAAAAGGCAAGCGGAATAAAATCATACACTTCCAACTGTCATGCTCCTACGGTCTATATTATAGTTTGGGTAAATTTTAGCATATCCTTTATGGGGGATTATTGAGACCACTTTCGTTTCATTGAATTTTTTTGTTCGTGGGAAAATACCACTGGTGTGGATTATTGATTGGCTATTCGAACAGAGATTGAACTTACTGGTGATTTCATCAATGTGTCTTTTGTTGTATGTTTGGGGCAAAATCTGGTTGTCCCTCACTTTTGTGTAAAGCTACTTGGACTTGGCACGTCCCCAGATGATGGGTGGATCATAACATCATCCGTTACCCACGACAGTTACATCACTGTTGGTGCATTGAGACCTACATCCAAAATTCTCACTTAGTTCGCACATGAGGCCACGATTAAATTGGAGAATTTGATCATCTTGGAAAATGTTGAATTTTTTTTTGCTATCAATGTGATTCGTAGCTATCACATTTTCTTCCATGATCTGGCGTTCTTTGGTGTTTCTATGTTGTTTTGTGTTGTTCGAAGATATTTTGATATGGAGCTTCGCTGCTGAGTTTCGGTGGACGACTGGCCTGTCATTGTATGTTTCTTCGGTTTGATTTGTATCCGATTCTCTCGATGTTCTTCTCTCTGATTCGTTTGGTGGAGCTGTTGTTCAGGGTACGGGATTGGGTTTTGCTTGGTAATTTTTTTGATTTGGGGATAGCACGCTTGGAGGTGGTTTGCTATCAGGGTTTAAACCTCCCGTTCTCCTACGTAGAATGTTGTTTAGGTGTGCTAGGACGGCAAAATCGAGGTGGTTTGTTAGCAGCATTTCGAGCCTCACGTACACTCTGTAAGGAAGAGTGTCTGCCCATATTTGTTTTGTAGGAGACCTGGTGTGATGGGCGCGAGTATAGTTCAGTCCGGCAGCTTGACCTATCAAGCAGAATTCATGGAAGGGTGAACATGGGGGGTGTCGTCTGCGCTAGCGTGGAGGCCTAGGCCGGTCAGCGTGTGAAGCTCGCCTAAGAGCGGTCGTGCGGCACTACTGGAGGATCCTGAGCTCCATGGATTCATCGCGACTGAGGATTTGCTCGCGGTATCACACACAGAAGGATCTCTGAACTTTTATAGGGGTTTTGTGGCTTAGCCATTTTCAGCTTGGTGAGGGCTATATTTCACCCCAATTGATGTGGACAATTGGCTGTCTCTTTCTATATTATTTGCTTATATTAAATTCTTTTCTGTTTTTGTTTCTACAGGTGGGTTCTTGTGGGGTTTCTCCATTTCTGCTGTGGGGATGAGTGGGGTAGTCCATCGTCGAACTCGGAGACGAGTGATATCGGGTGTATCAACGGCGCAGCATTAACATCGGGCAGCGAAACGATCGCCTGATCTGAGTTCGGTTGTGGGCGGCCACTCCTGTCTTTGCTTCGGGTGGAGGGAGCCAGCAACAGCTTACCGGTACCAGTCGAACAATTCGTTCACTGTTTTTTTTTTCCAAGGCGATTTATTGTTATACGTTTCAAGCCTTACTTCCGAAGCAGGGTTAGGATTATTTCTGGCATTGTATTTCGCGGAACACATGACTCAGAAGAGATTTTCCGGAAAATTTCTTGAGGGTTGAGGGGGAGTCGTAACGGGATGATTTTGTCTCACCCAAGGAGGTACCACGAGCGCAATGAAATACGAACAATATATTACTAACCTTTGAAACTCCCATTGACAACTATGATATTTCTATATGACTGCTTGTGTATCGAATGAGATATAATTTCTCGACCATTATTAAAGGCACGAAGCGTTCCTTTTCAGAAATCATTCGCAATCTAGAGATGTTTCCGCTTCTTACCAAGGGTTCTGTAGGTAAACTGATACGGTGTATTGATATTCTTATGGTAGTATTAGGAGTGACCAAGTAGATTTCACTACGAAAAGATTATGTGACTTGGTGGATTTCGTACCAAGCTTGGCTCGCACATTTCTTTTGTGGATTAATAGTTAAGCTCTTGATTGTACCTGGAAGGATTGAACACTGATATGCCAGGAGTGACATCAAACTCCTTATAATATTTATTTATTCAGTAGAAACGAACAGGCAGAGCCCAATTACATGTTTCTTAATAATTCTAAGTGCTTAGGTATACTGAACGCAACATGCAATAAGTAATAATAGTAATGATAATATCAATAATAATACTAATGATAGTGATAATGTTGATACAAATGTAATAATCAAAAATCATAATGCTAACAGTATATAGGTTTATTTTGATTGGAGAGGACTGTCAATAAAAGTTGAAACAAAATGGGAAGGACTTCGTACCAGACGCCATCAATTCCATGAACTCATAATATTCTTCAAAAGGACTTTGAGTCTATGAGTCGAGATATCGAAAATGCCATACCCTATCGTATGTGAGTATTTATTATATAAACTGCATATTCGATTGATGGGGGTGATATTTTTATCAATATGAAAGGATACCTGTCGTGGTCTAATTCCTGGAGGCGGTACATAAAGAGATACTCTACTAAGTAAAAATCTACTGTCTATTTGACTGTTCAATAGTTTGCCCAAGAATATCAAGCTGATAAGGATTCTTCGGCGCTCGAGGGTTTCCAAGCTGAATTCCTCTCTGATCGAACTATATGACGCAAATTCTGGTGATACTTTGTATTTTTTGTAATAAAGATATTTCAGGAATTTATTTTGTATAGTTTCCATCATTTGGATCATGTTTTTTTGTCTAGGATCCCATATCAAACTTGCATATTCTATTTTGCTGCGCACCAATGTAACAAACAGGTGTTGTATGGTACTTATATCTGAGAATAATTGTGTACTGCGTTTCAAAAATCCTACCAGCTTGTTGGTTTCCTTAACAATATTCTGAATGTGCCTAGTGAACTTCAAGTCACTTTGAAATATAACCCCAAGATCATATATTTCTTCGATTCGTTCAAGAAAAGTGTTTTGCATTATGTAAATGAAATTATGTCTATTTTTATTTCTACTATAAGTGATAACTTTATATTTAGATAAGTTGAAAGCAAGTTTATTTTCCACGGACCATGCCAATATGTTATCGATGTCATTTTGGAGTTCTAAATAATCATTGAGGTCTTCAATTTTTTTGTACATTTTGAAATCATCTGCATATAATAAACAATCCGATGACACCACTTTTGGCAGATCATTGATGAAAATTGTGAAAAGTAATGGTCCCAGGTTCGAGCCTTGTGGTACACCCGAGCCTGCCAAGAAAGGCTGAGATTCCTCACCTTTGTAAATAACATGTTGACTTCTGTCCTTTAGGTATAATATAAAAAACTGTATTGAGTGATCACTTAATCCGTAGTATTTCAGTTTAGCTAGCAATATGTCATGATTGACTTTGTCAAATGCTTTAGCAAAATCTGTGTGAATGCAATCTACTTGTGATTTAGAATCAATGCTTTCAGAAATTTCAGTACTAAACGTTAATAAATGAGTCTTTATAGATCTCTTCTTCGTGAACCCATGTTGCTCAGCTGCCACATACAATTTAACGAAATCATGTAGTTTCTCATGAATGATAAACTCAAAAATTTTCGCGATACAATTGAGTACAGCAATCGGACGATAGTTATTTATTTTGTTTCTCTCGCCTTCCTTGAATATCGGCGTTATTCGAGTTTGTTCAAATTGTTTTGGGAATATACAATTTTTTAATGATTTGTTATATATAATCAAAAGTGGATATAGTAATAGATCTTTGCATGCTTTGAAAATATAACATGGAATGTTGTCCGGACCGGATGCTCTTTTTGGTTTCAATTTTTGAAATGCTTGCTCGAGATCGCCACAGGAGATTGTATCGAAATGTGCAGTTTGAGAAATATCAATATGCCATTGATTAGTTATTTTATTAATTTCATCCAAATTGTAAGTGGAATCGTTCTCGTAGACAGAGCAGAAATAGTCTGCAAATCCCGCCGAGATAATTTTGCTATCTGTTATTTGTTGATCATTGATTATGAACTCATTTTCGTTGTTACTCATTTGCTGTATATTCTTTATGTAAGTCCAGAAAAGTGTACTATCGTTTTTAACGTTGGTTTGAATATTTTCGATATACTTTGTATGGGCTTCTTTGATTTTAATTTTTAATGATGCTCTTATTCTTTTGAAATTATCTAAGTAATGTTGAGATATATCTTTTCTCTTCCTATAATATTGTTTAATTTTGATATCAGCTTTGATTTCTGCTGTGAACCACGGTGGGTAAGTTCTACTTTTCTTTGGATTTTCAGGAAACTTTGGTAATGTCATATCAAGAATATTGTGAAAAACTTCATAGAAGTATTCTACACAGTCGTTGACATCACGAAATATATTAAGCGCGGACCAGTCGCATTCTCTAAGTAGCTCGTAAAGTTGCACGAAGTTAGCCTTCTTGAAATTATATTTATTTCTCAGGTCATTTACAGATTGTGTATTATTATTCCTATTCTTGATATGGAATTCTACTAGTAGTGCAGGGTGATTTTTCCCATCCTTTTCAACTAACGGTGATAAGTCCTCCTGTTACATTTATTTCAAAATTACTTAAAACCAGGTCCAATGTTCTGTTGTTTTCATTTAATACATTGTTGTAGGTTTTCAGATTGTGCGAGTCGATCATTGCTGACATAGTACTGATGATTTCATTGCGATTGTCAAATTTGAACGAGACACCATTTATTTCTGGAATATTGTAATCCCCTATAAGTATGAGAAAGGTATTAATATCAATTTTCAAACTATCATAAACGTCATTTAAATCTTTATACACATGTGATTTAGATCCTGAGGGAATGTAGGTTGAGTTTAGAATGATTTCGTTGCCCAAAATATTTACCTTTACAAAAACAGTTTCTAAAGTGTTCTGTGTTACTATCAGAGAAGAATTTAACTTAGTTCTTACTGCAATCAATACTCCCCCACCCCTTTTTTTGTTTGTTGAATGAATATCTCTATCTTTTCTATATACTCTATAATTTCCATCAAAGAGCTCACCATCCTTAATATCCCTTGTCAGCCATGTTTCTGTCAATATAATGAAATCATATGATTCTGAAATCAAGTTGTTTTTGAATTCTGTTGTCTTGGTACGAAGCCCTCTACAATTTTGATAAAGAAGGTTCAATAACATTCAAATTGCTATATAATATATATACACTGTATTTAGGTTGAAGAAATTAACCGGAAACTTGAAGAGAAAGAAAAAGATGATGTACAAAGTACAGAAATTTGTTTATATCTATTTATAGAAACGATAGACAGTCGCGATATTATCAATTATTATTACTCCTGAACACTAAAAAAAAGAAAGAATCATGATTCATTTGTAGATGCGAGTGTAAATGTAGTTACTTAATGACCAACTAATCGAGAAATGCGTGGAAGAAAAATAACAAGAAGCTTCCACAGAAATTCAACAATGAGTATTTCAAACCTCCGTTAGTGATTTACAGGTCCCCAGCGCTGCACAATTCTTTCTTGGAATTATTGTTTCGAAAATACACTTTACCTCCCATGGTCCATACTCGTTTGTATCCATATTTCTCCTGGGCTAACTGGTAGAGCTCATATCGTTCTTTTGATAGATCCTCGTGTATGGTGATCCCACTTTTCTTCAATGTTTTTTTGGCGAGATAAACTTCATTCCGTTTCCAAGTTGACACGAACTTCGCCAAAATTGTCCTTGAACCCGTTTTAGTATGTGGTTTCCCAATTCTGAATACATCGCTTATGTCTTCAGATTTACATGTTACTTCAAGGGTATTTCTTATGAATTTCAATATTACCTCAGAGATATTCTCCGAATCATTTTCAGGTGATCCGTTCACTCGCAAGGAATTTTTCTAATTGGTCGACTGTATTGCGTAAGGAGTGTATGTCTTTCTCATTATCACGGACTTTCTTCTCGATTCCCCTCAAATTGGCAGTAATTAGTGAGTGCGTGAAAATGGCCGAATCTCCAAAGACGTGTGTAGAGTTCGTGCGGTCCAAAAGTTGCAAAAAGTGTAAAAATATTGCCTTAACTGGCAAAAAGTGCATAAAATGTGACACAGTTACTCATAACAGCTGCGTTAAATATTTAAAAAACATAATACAAGTTGACAACGAGCGTATAATATGTTGTGAAAACTCAGTGAGCGATATGAAGGTCACTGATGATAAGGATGCCACTTTCTATGATGCCAGCGACGATCTCGTCACAGAGGACAAAAAGGTAGACATTGCCATCGTTAATTATATGCTTAAGCAGAAAGACACATTGATATTTGAATTGAAGGAAAAAATTGAAATTCTCAAGTATCACATTCAGCTAATTAGTGGAGGGATTGCACAAAAAACAAACATTCCTTCACCGAACATTCTAATTCCGACACCAGCAAAAAATGATTCTTCAGAAAAACTACCAGAGCAAGTACAGACCATTGACGAAGTAAGCAACCACAAAAACGCTTCCAATAATAAACAAGGGAATCCCCTGAAAATAAATAAAAGCGATGTTGCCTCTGCAATAATGCAGGAGGAAACTAGAGCTAAAATGAGTGAAATAATAAATCTGGACAACCATCCACAAGAACATGGCTCCAGCCAAGGACATACCGAAACGATTTCTACGGAATCGACCCAGTGGAAGACGGTTGAGAGAAAGCGAACAACTCGCTATAATAATAAAAATAGGCGCAACTTATTCATTGGTAATAATACGGATGATGCTAAGGTGAAAGGAGTCCCCAAAACTGTGACGTTACATGTCACTAGAGTTGATACTGGGACAACCATTGAATCTCTTCAAGAGATGCTGAAACCACACTTTCCAGAAGTTTTCTGCGAGAGAATTGATTCTAAATTTCCGGAAATATATTCTTCTTTTAAAGTGAGAATCAGAGAGGACAACTTCAAGAGAGCAATGGATCCCAAGTTATGGCCCTCAGGTTCATGTATAAGCCGTTTTTTAGAGAGGAAAGCAATAGTAAGAGGGGAAAAATGATGTTCACTCCCCAATTTCTTTCTTTGAATATCCAGAGTTTGAATCAGTGCAAACTTGACGAGATCAGTTTGGATATTGTTGACCTCAATGTTATGGTGATATGTCTAACGGAAACGTGGTGTACGGAGGAATCAGTGAATTCCTGTCACCTCAACGACTTCCATCTACGTAGCCACTTTTGTCGAAAGGAGAGGAGAGGAGGTGGCGTTGCAATATTGACTAGAAGTGAGTTGTCAGTGACACATCTGGACCTGAAAAAATACTGTGTTGAACAAGACTTCGAGATATGCGGTATTTCATGTAAGTTAGATTTAGGCCAAACGATTATTTTGTGTTGTTATAGGGCACCTACTGGTGATGTTAATGTGTTTTTAGAAAGATTGTATGACGTCCTTTCCCGCACCTACAAACCTAAATATGATGGTTTGCGGCGATTTTAATATTGACTGTTATAATGGGTACAATAAGAATTTTAAAAGACTATGTGATATTTTCAATTGTTTCAATTTATTACCTGGAGTAGGTTGGCCAACTAGAGTAACGCTTAGTACGGTGTCAGCGATTGATCATGTATTCTCCAGTTTTGATAATGGAACATGCTGTGTGGTTGATAATACTGTGTCCGATCACCGAACTGTGCTGTTCGATTGCGGAGAAATATCAGAAGACTCGGCAACGTCGTGGGAAATGAAAAGATCCTTCAGCGACGAGGCTGTTATTTCTTTTGCAGATGATTTATTAGGTGAAGTTTGGGATGACCTTATGGGTTCGTCTGATATGAATATTGCCTTCCACAATTTCTGGTTGATTTTTTCCTACTATTTTGAAAAACATTTTCCAAAACGTAAACAATATTTCGATAATAAAAATAACAACAAGTGGATTAATAGTAATGTAATAAGGTCAAGTCGGGATTTAAAAGATTTGTATAATCTCAAAATTGCATTTCCTGAGTTAAATACTCTGTATAAAAAATAAAAAACGAGAGCACTCGAAATTAATAAAGTCAACTAAAAAAATGTATTTTCAAAATCGAATACAAAGTTCAGATAATATTCCCAAAATGGCATGGGAAATTGTATCTCATTTAACTAATAAGTTTACGAGTGAACCCAAAAATATTGTATTGAAAAATAATGATCGTGTGGAAGAGTCAACAGACATAGTGGTAAAAATGTTCAATCATTATTTCAGAGATGCTGCAAGAGATATTATAAATAAAATAGCTAAAAGTGATGTGGATTACGAGTCATATTTAAGGAACATTTCATCACCCTCAGAATCACTATATCTAACTCCATATACAGAAGATGAGCTGTATAGTCTTCTACATTGTAAACTAAAAAATAAATATTCTGCTGGCTTTGACGAAGTCCCAGTTCTTATCTTGAAAAAATGTTTGCCATCTGTAATTAAACCATTGGTTCATCTTGTTAATCTATCGTTTACTTCGGGGATATTTCCAGATTCATTAAAAATGGGAAAAATCATTCCAATTCACAAAAAAAATTGTCGTCAGTCATTGGAGAACTATAGGCCTGTAACCATCCCGTCGTCGTTCTCCAAGATATTTGAATATGCCTTTCTCAATCGGATGTTACCGTTCTGTGAATCGTATAATATATTCACTAAAAATCAACATGGTTTCATAAATAAAAAATCAACCACAACGGCAATTCATTCATGCTACAGTGAAATTGTCAACTGTCTAGAAGCAGGAGAGTGTCCTGTTGGGATATTTTGTGATCTCAGCAGGGCATTCGACTGCGTAAATCATGATATATTAATAAATAAACTGTATAAGTATGGCATACGAGGCCTTCCGCTATCTTGGTTATCAGATTATCTTTCCGACAGGAAACAGTTTGTTGAAATTAATAAAAACAGATCTGATATAATTTCTACATATCTGGGGGTTCCGCAAGGATCTATTTTAGGCCCAATATTGTTTTATTTTACGTGAATGACTTGGAAACCTCTATCACAGCTAAATCAGTGACGATGTATGCCGACGATACCTCAATTATCGTTTCAGATGAGTCCGATTTTCGGTTGAAAGAGAAATGTACTGATGCTTTTCGATGTTTAAATTCATGGTTCTCAGCGAACAATCTTTATCTGAATATAAATAAAACCGTTCTGATTCGTTTTCATAATAGGCAGAAATATTGTATGCCAATCAGTTTTTCCTTTGAGGAGAGTGGGGATTGTCTGGTTACGGATGGAGAAAGCACAACATTTTTAGGACTACAAGTTGACCAATATTTAGGATGGCACAATCACTGTGAATCCCTAATGAAAAAAATGAAATCAATAATATTCCAACTAAGAAATCTGAGAGAAGTATTAAATGCTGATCAGTTGCTGACGCTGTATTATGCACAGGTAGAGACAAGACTACGATATGGTTTATGTTTCTGGGGATTGTCTTCCTGTTGGAATGATGTATTCATAATGCAAAAAAGGATAGTAAGAACTATGAAAAATGTATCCCCTCGTGTATCATGTAAGGATTTATTCATTCATTTTGAGATACTGACCTTACCGTGTCTTTTAATATATGAATTATGTGTGTATGTTTTCAAAAATGATAATCATCAATTTTCACTCAACAGGTCTATTCATAATGTTAACACTCTCCAGAGAAATAATATATATATACCATTTGCTAAAAGCAATCTGGCCTATAAGTCTCCCAATTTCATGGCGCCCAGAATATTCAATCATCTACCTATAAATATTAAAGATTGTGCTACCCTAGCTTCATTCAAATATCGCCTTAAAGAATTTTTACGAAAAAAACAGTTTCTATAGTATTGATGAATACTTGTCCCATTAGTATTTTAGTAGTATGTAAGTAGTTGTAATGTAATTTGACGTCTCCTATACAATGTTCATTTGTCAAAAGGAAATAAAGAGTATGTATGTATGTATATGTATCTTGATTAAATTTTTCAAATTTTTCGTCCATCTTAATATCTAAGGATGCCACGAATTTTTCGCACATTCTTTCCATGAGTTTTTCTAAGTGTTCGTTCATGTACTCACTATCAATGGTTATACTTTTCGTTTTCGGCTCCTGATTCTCATTTTTTGAGACTGAAGTGGTATGGCTCCGTAAAGTTTTTCTGAGGCCTTTGACATGGCGATGCTTTTTTTGGCTGGCACTCGTTCAATTGGTTTTGATGTAATTAGATTACTTTGTTCACCTAACTTCACTTCGATGATTGATATTCCAATTAAGAGCAGTACACTGATTACACTCACCAAGTGACAACTTTTAAATTGTAGTTTTACCATCGAAAACTTCATTCAAAACGGGAGCTGTCGAACTCGTGTTTACAGCAATTGCGACGTTGCCATTATTATATTAACCACTTGTTGAAATGTCATTATTATCGATTTGTTTTGTTTACCATCTGTAGCTGTCAGGTTATAAATAGTGACAGATCTTCTCATTCTCGAATTGCGTTTGCAATCAGTGTTGCCAACTTTGACATCGAAGATAGTTACAGTGGTCAGACATGTTTCATTCAATTTCGGTTATTAAGTAGTTCAGCCATTCTTCAACAAGCCCAATACCATTCAAAAGGGCTTTTTCGTATGGGATATTGAATTTTGAAATAGCTGGTGATCCTTTTTCGTATGGGATATGGAATTTTGAAGTAGCTGGGGTCCTTTTTCGTATGGAATATAGAATTACGAAGTAACTGTTCTCCTTTGTATGAAACTTTGAAGTAGGAGTTTTCGCCTGTCAAAGGCCTTTCAAAGAAGATATACTATAAGACTCGATAGAACTCATCACCTGCCCCAATCTGCAGGCCAACTATAGGAGCACCCTGAAATAGTCCAGGCATACTCGCAGCCAGCGTTGGATGGGCCCCAAGTATAGTATATGGCAATAAAACATAAGCATATCGCTATTATTTCAAGATATATTTATCATATACCCTTCAGGTATTTTTCCTGCGCTTATTGTTATTGATTTTACAGTATATTTTCATTAATAAATTTTATTGGTCAAATATCATCGACTAGTGCACTGACCCTTCGAGCATATATTTCTTTCTGTAAGCTGAGGTGATCACCAAGGTAGAGTATTATCCGGAATATTGATATAATATCTTCATTAGTGGAAATTTGCTCTTGAAGCGGAGTGTGTACGTACCAGCAGAACGTTAACCCCCCATACAAACCGTAGGAAAGAAAAGAGAAATCATTAAAGGATTGTTGAAGAGTGAATGTCATTGTTTACTTTTACTGTAACCACCTCTTACTCACCCCACCGCCCGACTGAGTTAGCAAGTGAGCCACTTTCTTTTAGTGGAACACTATAAATTTTTTTGTTATCCTTCATTCACTAAAGACTATCTATTTCCAACTTCCCTCTTCAAGAGATCAGTCACGTAACAATGCGTCTCCATTCGAGGACCGCAAACGTCAGGCCACACAGAACGATTGTAGTACCGGTTGCAAGGCAGAAAACGTTTCAGCTTTTGACGTACATCTTCAGGAAACCACAGCCACGTTTTGATGGTAATGTTCCTCATCAGGACGACGATGACGAACCACATTTTCTCCTCGGACAAGTCCATTATGCGGTGATAGTCGGACGACTCCATAGAAATTGCATACAAAGATGGCCGCAATTGTATCGATTGTACGTCTGGTATTGTTCGTTGTTGTAGACGATGACGCAGTCTTTGAGGTATCGCACAAGTTCTCTCATCGGTTTCAGATTGCCGAATGAGTCAAAGTACTCGACGTGATCGTTTATCTTCCTATAAGCTACCCAATGCATTCCAGGATTGTGGAAAACGTCCAAGTTGACGATGGCGCACTCCCGACGACGCGCTTTAGCGGGAAGCGTGTCCCGCATGAAGACGCCGCGGAAATGCGCGATTTTCAACTGCTTGGCGTAATGACGAAGTTCGTGATCGAACAGCGCCCTATCGGGTAGCTTTATTGGGAGTTTTTTTGTTTCTTCAAGAATAGTTCGTATCCACCTCAAACCGGCAAACACCTGATTTTGGATTTTTTATGGGTATGATTCTGGGAATTCGAATGCGTTTCTTTCCCCCAACCTTCTTCACCGCCACTCGAGCCGCCTTCAAGGCGTTGATGGAGGCTTCTTTGAGCGTCGTCGCCGATGGTTTAATGCCTTTCTTCACCTTTTGAATGATGTGACGTTCGAATAACAGAGTGGGGGATACGCCCATGCCAAGCTTTCTTTTGGTCTTCATGGCTCCGGTGACAACTAACTAGTGCGTTGGCTCGTTCACCCAAAGAAGCGTCTTTTGATCGAAATCGATTCCAAGCCTCGTCTTCGAGCACCTTATCTGCTTTATGGCTATCTTCAAGCAGCGAAGACTTGGAGTAGGCTTTGTCGTGGATGCGACACGCGGAGTCGAGCTTATTGATTCCGGGATCGCCGCGTGCAAGGCGTTTTTGAAGTTTGATTCCCGCTGAAAGTATTTGAGGTTAGAATTTCCATTCGTGTGTGTGTGGGAAAACTTACGTCCACAGTATTGGTATCCCCCCGGTAGATGAAGTTCGAACGGGAGTTGGATTCCATCAACTTTTGTGCCTACTACCACAATCTGCTAGATGGCGTTAGACGCTACTTTCGCTCCAACCCGGACGCCACATTGGGAGGCATGCAACTTCTGACGACGTTTAGCGACATCTGCCCCGACAGTTCGCTGAGCAACGCCCTGAACGATTATCTTTTTTACTATAGAACCAATATTTTGAATGATCTATTGAACGAGGAATAAATTGCTTTGTACTTATGCTGTTTGTCTTATTTTTGAGTTGCTGTGTGTCATTTTTGTGCCATTTTTTTCGTCGAAAAAACGCTCCATTTTGATGTGTTTTTTCGACGAAAACATTGCATCAGAACGCACCATTTTTACGTGTTTTTTCGACACTTTTTTCGATGTGTCGAAGTAACAGAAAAACGTCGTTTTTCACGCATTTTCATGCAACTGTTTTTCGATGCGTGAAAACACGTCAAAAACGACGTTTTTTGTCACTTCGACGCATCGAAAATGAGCATCAAAAAAACACGCAAAAACTACCTATTTTGTTCACTTTGAAAATGACAATTGTTGGGCGGAAAACAGTCGATAAAAACCGCATAATTTTCAACCCATTTTACATGTATTCTTATGGGAAAAACCGGCGATTTTGATCGACTTTTTTTCGCACAAAAACGACCAGTTTTTCACGAAATTCTGATGCTCATTTTCGGTGCGTCGAAGTGACAAAAAAACGACGTTCTTAACGCTTTTTTTCGATGTTCATTTTCGGTGCGTAAAAACGTCGTTTTTCACGCGTTAACACGACGTTTTCACGCATCGAAACCTAACGTAACCTTAAGTAACCTAAGTGACTAACCTTACATAACCCCTTTGACTATTTTCGGACCGAAAATGAATAATAGATTTCCTTAATGCAAACAGAGCAGTGTCTAACCTAACCTAACCTAACCTTACTTAACCTAACCTAACCTAACATAACCTAACCTTACCTAACATAACCCCTTTGACTATTTGATTCCAGAAGTGAAAACGATTTTTCCCTGCCTGTAAGTTTCCGAGAGATATATTTAAAATTTGATTAGTTTTTGCAATAGAGAATGCTGTCAGAGAGCTCGTCACCAAATTTGGGAGCTATACGAGAAAGTTGATTTTTTCGAGGAATACCTAACCTAAACTCAACCTAAGTGACTAACCTAACGAAACCCCTTCGACTATTTTCGGACCTGAAATGGAAAATGAATTTCCTTCGGAATGCAAACAGAGCAGTGTCTAACCTAACATGAACTTACCTAACATAACCCCTATGACTATTTGATTCCAGAACTGAAAACGATATTTCCCTGTCTGTTAGTTTTCGAGATATTTCGTTTCTTATGAGAAAAAACATATTTCAAATTTGATAAGTTTTCGAAATGGAAAATGCTGTCAGAGAGCTCGTCACCAAATTTGGTAACTCTACAAGAAAGTTGATTTTTTCGAGGAAACCTAACCTAACCTTTACCAAAGTGAATAACCTAACATAACCCCTTTGACTATTTTCGAACCGAAAATGGAAAATAGATTTCCTTCGGAATGCATACAGAGCAGTGTCTAACCTAACCCCACCTAACCTAACATTTCCCCTATGACTATTTGATTCCAGAAATGAAAACGATATTTCCCTATTTGTTAGTTTCCGAGATATTACGTTTTTTATGTGAAAAAATATATTTAAAATTTGATGAGTTTTCGCAATGGAGAATGCTGTCAGAGACCTCGTCACCAAATTTGGGAGCTATACGGTAAAGTTGATTTTTTCGAGGAAACCCAACCTAACCTTAACCAAAGTGACTAACCTAACATAACCCTTCGACCGAAAATGGGAAATAGATTTCCTTCGGAATGTAAACAGAAGCGTGTCTAACCTAACCTCACGTAACCTAACATCACCCCTATGACTATTTGATTCCAGAACTGAAAACGATTTTTCCTTGTCTGTTAGTTTCCGAGCCATTACGTTTTTTATGTGAAAAAATATATTTCAAATACGATGAGTTTTCGCAGTGGAAAATGCTATCAGAGAGCTCGTCACAAAATTTGGGAGCTCTACGAGAAAGTTGATTTTTTCGAGGAAACCTAACCTAACCTTTACCAAAGTGACTAACCTAACATAACCGCTTTGACCATTTTCGGACCGAGAATGGAAAATAGATTTTCTTCGGAATGCAAACAGAGCAGTGTCTAACCTTACCTAACC
This sequence comes from Zygogramma bicolorata, assembly GCA_032362365.1. NCBI lineage: Eukaryota > Metazoa > Arthropoda > Insecta > Coleoptera > Chrysomelidae > Zygogramma > Zygogramma bicolorata. Next base: position 1,492,895 of record JAVJAQ010002653.1, on the reverse strand, counting down.
TAATTTTACCTAACCTAACCTAACATAACCTAACCTGACCTACCATAACCCCTTTGACTATTTGAACCCAGAACTGAAAACGATTTTTTCCTCTCTGTTAGTTACCCAGATATAACGATCTGTATGTGACAAAAATTTCAAATTTGATGGGTTTTCGCAATGGAGAATGCTGTCAGAGAGCTCCTCACCAAATTTGGGAACTCTACGAGAAAGTTGATTTTTTCGAGGAAACCTAACCTAACCTTTACCAAGTGACTAACCTAACATAACCCCTTCGACTATTTTCGGACCGAAAATGAAAAATAGATAACCTTCGGAATGCAAACAGAACAGTGTCTAACCTAACCTCACCTAACCTAACTTTACCCCTATGACTATTTGATTCCAGAACTGAAAACGATATTCCTTTGTCTGTTAGTTTCCGAGATATTACGTTTTTTATGTGAAAAAATATATATAAAATTTGACTAGTTTTCGCAATGGAAAATGCTATCAGAGAGCTCGTCACCAAATTTGGGAGCTCTACGAGAAAGTTGATTTTTTCGAGGAAAACCTAACGTAACCTCAACCTGAGTGACTAACCTAACATAACCCCTTTGACTATTTTCGGACCGAAAATGAAAAAGAGATTTCTTCCGGGATGCAAAAAGAGCAGTGTCTAACCTAACCTTACCTTACCTAACACAACCCCTATGACTATTTGATTCCAGAACCAAAAACGATTTTTCCCTGTCTGTTAGTTTCCGAGATATCACGTTTTTTATGTGAAACAACATATTTCGAATTTGAATAGTTTTGAAATGAAAAATGCTGTCAGAGAGCTCGTCACCAAATTTGGGAACTCTACGAGAAAGTTGATTTTTTCGAGGAAACATTACCTAACCTCAACCTAAGTGACTAACGTAACATAAACCCTTTGACTTTTTTCGGACCGAAAATGGAAGATAGATTTCCTTCAGAATGCAAACAGAGCAGTGTCTAACCTAACCCAACATAACCCCTTTGACTATTTGCTTCCAGAACTGAAAACGATTCTTCCCTGTTTGTTAGTTTCCGAAATATTACGTTTTTTCTTGTGAGAAAATATTTTTGAAATTGGAATAGTTTTTGCAATGGGGAATGCTGTCAGAGAGCTCGTCACCAAATTTGGGAGCTAGACGAGAAAGTTGATTTGTTCGAGGAAACCTTACCTAACCTCAACCTAAATGACTAACCTAACATAACCACTTTGACTATTTTCGGACCGATAATGGAAAATAGATTCCCTTCAAAATTCAAAAAGAGCAGTGACTAACCTAACCTAACCTTATCTAACATAACCCCTATGACTATTTGATTCCAGAACTGAAAACGATTTTTCCCCCTATGTTAGTTTCCGAGATATTACGTTCTTTATGTGAAAACCGATATATTTCAAATTTGATGAGTTTTCGCAATGGAGAATTCTGTCAGAGAGCTCATCAACAAATTTGGGAGCTATACGAGAAAGTTGATTTTTTCGAGGAATCCTAACGTAACCTTAACCAAAGTGACTAACCTTATATAACTTCTTTGACTATTTTCGGACCGAAAATGGAAAATGGATTTCCTTAATGCAAACAGAGCATTATCTAACCTAACCTAACGTAACCCCTTTGACTATTTGCTTCCAGAACTGAAAAGGATTTTTCCCTGTCAGTTAGTTTCCGAGATATTCCCTTCTATATGTGAACAAATATATTTCAAATTTCATGAATTTTCGCAATGGAAAATGCTATCAGAAAGCTCGTCACCAATTTTGGAAGCTCTACGAGAAAGTTGATTTTTTCGAGGAAAACTTAATCTAACCTCAACCCAAGTGACTAACCTAACATAACCCCTTTGACTATTTTCGAAACTAAAATGGAAAATCGATTTCCTTTGGAATGAAAAAAGGGCAGTGTAACCTAACCTAACCTAACCAAACCTAACCTTACCTTACTCAACCTAACATAACCTAACGTAACCTAACATAACCCCTTTGACTATTTGATTCCAGAACTGAAAACGATTTTTCCCTCTCTGTTAGTTTCCGAGATATTATGTTCTTTATGTGTAAAAACATATTTCAAATTTGATGAGTTTTCGCAATGGAGAATTCTGTCAGAGAGCTCGTCAACAAATTTGGGAGCTATACGTAACCTCAAGCAGTGTCTAACCTAACCTCACCTAACCTAACTTCACCCCTATGACTATTTGATTCCAGAACCGAAAACGATATTTCTTTGTCTGTTAGTTTCCGAGATATTACGTTTTTTATGTGAAAAAATATATTTGAAATTTGACTAGATTTTGCAATGTAAAATGCTATCAGAGAGCTCGTCACCAAATTTGGGAGCTCTACGAGAAAGTTGATTTTTTCGAGGAAAACCTAACCTAACCTCACCCTAAGTCCTAAACCCTTTGACTATTTTCGGACCGAAAATGAAAAATAGATTTCTTTCGGGATGTGTCTAACCTAACATAACCCCTATGACTATTTGATTCCAGAACTGAAAACGATTTTTTCCTGTCTGTTAGTTTCCGAGATATCACGTTTTTTATGTGAAGCAACATATTTCAAATTTGATTAGTTTTGAAATGGAAAATGCTGTCAGAGAGCTCGTCACCAAATTTGGGAACTCTACGAGAAAGTTGATTTTTTCGAGGAAACCTTACCTAACCTTAACCAAAGTGACTAACGTAACATAACCCCTTTGACTATTTTCGAAACGAAAATGGAAAATCGAAATGAAAGCTAAATGAGGAAGTTGATTTTTTCGAGGAAACCTTACCTAACCTCAACCTAAATGACTAACCTAACATAACCACTTTGACTATTTTCGGACCGATAATGGGAAATAGATTCCCTTCAAAATGCAAAAAGAGCAGTGTCTAACCTAACCCAACCTTACCTAACATAACCCCTATGACTATTTGATTCCAGAACTGAAAACGATTTTTCCCCCTCTGTTAGTTTCCGAGATATTACGTTCTTTATGTAAAAACCGATATATTCCAAATTTGATGAGTTTTCGCAATGGAGAATTCTGTCAGAGAGCTCGTCAACAAATTTGGGAGCTATACGAGAAAGTTGATTTTTCGAGGAATCCTAACGTAACCTTAACCTAAGTGACTAACCTTACATAACTTCTTTGACTATTTTCGGACCGAGAATGGAAAATGGATTTCCTTAATGCAAACAGAGCAGTATCTAACGTGACCTAACCTAACATAACCATTTTGACTATTTGCCTCCAGAACTGAAAACGATTTTTCCCTGTCAGTTAGTTTCCGAGATATTCCCTTTTATATGTGAACAAATATATTTCAAATTTGATGAGTTTTCGCAATAGAAAATGCTATCAGAGAGCTCGTAACCAAATTTGGAAGTTCTACGAGAAAGTTGATTTTTTCGAGGAAAACTCAATCTAACCTCAACCCAAGTGACTAACCTAACATAACCCCTTTGACTATTTTCGGAACGAAAATGGAAAATCGATATCCTTTGGAATGCAAACAGAGCAGTGTAACCTAACCTAACCCAACCAAACCTAACCTTACCTAACTTAACCTAACATAACCTAACGTAACCTAACATAACCCCTTTGACTATTTGATTCCAGAACTGAAAACGATTTTTTCCTCTCTGTTAGTTTCCGAAATATTATGTTTTTTATGTGTAGAAACATATTTCAAATTTGATGAGTTTTTGCGAAGGAGAATTCTGTCAGAGAGCTCGTCAACAAATTTGGGAGCTATACGAGAAAGTTGATTTTTTTCGAGGAAACCTAACGTAACCTTAAGTAACCTAAGTGACTAACCTTACATAACCCCTTTGACTATTTTCGGAACGAAAATGGAAAATAGATTTCTTTAATGCAAACAGAGCAGTGTCTAACCTAACCTAACTTTACTTAACCTAACCTAACATAACTTAACCTTACCTAACATAACCCCTTTGACTATTTGATTCCAGAAGTGAAAACGATTTTTCCCTGCCTGTAAGTTTCCGAGACATAAAGTTTTTTATGTGAAAAAATATATTTTAAATTCGATGAGTTTTCGCAATGGAGAATGCTTTCAGAAAGCTGGTCACCAAATTTGGGAGCTCTACGGGAAAGTTGTTTTTTTTCGAGGGAAACCTCACCTAACCTTAACCTAAGTGACTAACCTTACATAAACACTTCGACTATTTTCGGACCGAAAATTGAAAATAGATTTCCTGCGGACTGCAAACAGAGCAGTGTCTAACCTAACTCAACCTTACATAACCCCTTTGACTAATTGATTCCTGAACTGAAAACCTTTTTTCCCTGTCTGTTAACTTTCGAGATATTACGTTCTTTATGTGAAAGAATATATGAGTAAATATGTGAGTTTTCGCAATGGAGAATGCTGTCAGAGAGCTTGTCACCAAATTTGGGAGCTATACGAGAAAGTTGATTTTTTTCGAGGAAACCTAACGTAACCTTAAGTAACCTAAGTGACTAACCTTACATAACCCCTTCGACTATTTTCGGACCGAAAATGGAAAATAGATTTCCTTAATGCAAACAGAGCAGTGTCTAACCTTTTTTTTGGGTGGGGTGGAAACGCATCATGCGTACTGGTCGCTTAGGTCTATCGCGGACCAGTGGTGCCGGACTCCTATATAACCTAAGTCACTAACCTTACATAACCCCTTTGACTATTTTCAAACCAAAAATGGAAAATAAATTTCCTTAATGCAAACAGAGCAGTGTCTAAACTAACCTAACAGTATCCCTATGACTATTTGACTCCAGAACTGAAAACGATTTTTCCTTGTCTGTTAGTTTCCGAGATATCACGTTTTTTATGTGAAACAACATATTTCAAATTTGATTAGTTTTGAAATGGAAAATGCTGTCAGAGAGCTCGTCACCAAATTTGGGAACTCTACGAGAAAGTTAATTTTTTCGAGGAAACCTTACCTAACCTTAACCTAAGTGACTAACGTAACATAAACCCTTTGACCATTTTCGGAACAAAAATGGAAAATAGATCTCCTTCAGAATGCACACAGAGCAGTGTCTAACCTAACCTAACATAACCCCTTTGACTATTTGCTTCCAGAACTGAAAACGATTCTTCCCCGTTTGTTAGTTTCCGAGATATTACGTTTTTTATGTGAGAAAATATTTTTGAAATTTGATTAGTTTTTGCAATGGAGAATGCTGTCAGAGAGCTCGTCACCAAATTTGGGAGCTATACGAGAAAGTAGATTTTTTCGAGGAAACCTCAAAATAGATTTCCTTTGGAATGCAAAGAGGGCAGTGTAACCTAACCTAACCAAACCTAACCTTACCTAACTCAACCTAACATAACCTAACGTAGCCTAACTTAACCCCTTCGACTATTTGATTCCAGAACTGAAAACGATTTTTCCCTCTCTGTTAGTTTCCGAGATATTACGTTCTTTATGTGTAAAAACATATTTCAAATTCCATGGGTTTTCTCAATGGAGAATGCTGTCAGAGAGTTCGTCACCAAATTTGGGAGCTATACGAGAAAGTTGATTTTTTTCGAGGAAACCTAACGTAACCTTAAGTAACCTAAGTGACTAACCTTACATAACCCCTTCGACTATTTTCGGACCGAAAATGGAAAATAGATTTCCTTAATGCAAACAGAGCAGTGTCTAACCTTTTTTTTTTGGGTGGGGTGGAAACGCATCATGCGTACTGGTCGCTTAGGTCTATCGCGGACCAGTGGTGCCGGACTCCTACCAGCTAAACCCACTCCCTGCCCTCTCTCGCACCTGGAACTATCCTAAGGGACATCACTTTTTGCTTTCCCTACGCTCTGTTTTGTGTTACCCTTTCCTCTCTCTCTTTGGTGTTCATTATCGTGGTTATGTGTGCATATATTCTCCGATAATTTACTTCATTAGCTATCATGATGTTCATTATGTTGTCTGCCGTTAGATTTATGCCTATTTCGTTATGTATTGCTCTCCTTTCTTCTTCCCATCTGTAACAGTGGAAAAAGACGTGCTCAGGGTCGTCAGTTTCTCCGCAGTGGATGCAGTTGTCTTCTGCCGTCTTCCCTATTCTCTTGGTATAGGTTCTAAAAGACCCATGTCCCGTGAGGAACTGTGTGACAAAGTAATTCGTTTTCCTGTATTTGCACGAGAGCCAAGGTTCTAGCCTAGGTATCAACCTCTTTGTCCACTGCGCGTTTTCAACATTATCGTTCCATCTCTGCTGCCATTGTGAAACTGATATGTCACGGTGTTCCTTCCTGATGTTGTCTGTTGCCGGTTTCTCCTGGTAGATCCTCATCCTCTCCTCCACTAATATACTTATTGGGAGGATCCCCGTTATAACACATATTGCTTCTTTCGAGACGGTTCTGTATGCATAGACGACTCTTACAGGCATGCGCCTTTGGGTTGCAGAAAACTTTCTGTTGTAAGTCCCACCCTGCATCACTCTTCCCCAGACGGGGGCTCCATACAGGAGTATGGACTGGACTACATTATATATAAGAACCCTCTTGGCCGTTTGTGGGCCGTCTGTATTGCATAATATTCTCGAGAGAGCCATGGCGAGTTGTTCTGCTTTAGCGATTGTCTTTGTTACGTGGGTGTAAAAGATTTGTTTGTCATCGATGTGTATTCCCAGGCATTTGATGGTCCTTTTGGGGGCTATGATGGTTCCATTCAGGCTAAAATTGATGCCTTCCCTTATCCTGGGACCTTTGACAATTACTGCCTCTGTTTTTTCGGGAGCGAGGGACACTTTGTTTTCTTGAGCCCAAAGGTTTATACTACTGAGCGCCTCGTTAGCTTTACGCATCAGTTTTCCTTGTTGCCCGCACCTAAGATGAGCGTGAGGTCGTCTGCGTACGCGATAGTCTGGCGGTCGCGTGGAAGGTCTAGTCTGAGTATTTTGTCATACAGGACATTCCATAGAATGGGTCCAAGCACTGAACCCTGTGGCACCCCTCTGGTCGACTGCATGGTCGTGTTCCCAATCTTTACTTTCCGTTGGCTCAGGTAGCAGTCTATTGTGTTTATTAAGTATTCACTCACTTTTATTTCCTTGAGTCTCTTGATTATGAGGCTCCACACGGCGGTATTGAAGGCATTCTTTATGTCTATTGCTATGATGCAAGCCCATCTGTTTCTCGTTGTTTCTATATAGTTAGTAATTCGCAGGACCGCGTCGATGGTAGACCCCCCTCTGAATCCATATTGACCTCCTGATATTTCTCTCTTTGTGGTGAGTTCCTCCTCCAGCCTTGCTTTAAAAAGATGTTCCAGCGTTTTGCCGAGTTTATCTAGTAGGCAGATTGTCCTGTACTTGGCCTCCTCTGCCGGTTCTTTGGGGATAAGGATGACTTTGGCCTTTTTTTACAACTCTGGGAAAGACTGGGTGGCGATTATTCCGTTCATGGTGTCCAGTATGTGTTCTGGTATCAATTGTGCAGTAAGTTTTATCGCCTCCGGTGTGATGCCGTCCGGGCCGGGTCCCTTCTTTTTTTTTAATTTCTTGACTGCCTTGTCTAATTCCGTTTGCGTAAAGGGTGTGTATGTGTCGGTTACTTGTCTCGCTTGTCTTATATCATCAAACGGGGGGAATAGTGTTCTTGTAATGTCAACTTTCCTTTGGTCTGACAGCTCATATGGGGTCTTATGAGTTTTAATTTTGCTGGTCGCAATTTTGTTATCTTGTCCGAAGGTGTCGTGTTCTACCTCCTCGCATAACTTTTTCCACTGGCTACACTTGGAGTCATTAATGCTCTTTTTATACAGTCTCCTGGAGGTTCTGTATGCCTCTTGTAGTTCCTGTGTTACCAGGAGATCGTCCGGCGTTCTCTCTTTGTGCCTCTGAAGCTCCCTTCTGGCGCGGTTACAGAGATTTCTATGTCGTGCCGTCTCCTGGTTCCACCAATAAGGTTGCAGCTTTTGTCTCACTCCACTCTGTATCGTACTCATTTTCTGCGCAGCTTTCACCACTTCTACCAACTTAGCGGGAGTCTTTTTAACTGAGTTGGCCAGGATTTGAGTCATGTTCTTGAAGATTTCCGGGTCCAGATATTTTGCCCCCTTGAAAATTCTTTTTTTCCCTGGGTTCCCTTCTATCTCGTAAAAAATGTATCGGTGTAGGCTCATCGACTCTTCGGTTGATACTTTCCAGTTTTTCAATTTCCCTCCTATTTTTTGTGTTGACAGGGTCACATCATTGTTAGTTCCGCTGTTGCCCCTCACGAAAGTCGGGGTTGTTTCCACATTATGCACAATCATGTCTTCCGAAGATATCCAATCCGCCCAGTGCTCTCCCTTAGCGTTTTGCTGCTTGGCTTCCCATAGCGCAGATGCCGCGTTTATATCCCCCGCTACAATGGCCTCCCTATTCCTATTTCTGATCGTGGTTAGGATCTCATCTACCTTGCCCTTGTATTCCTCGATCCCAATACTCGGAGAGATGTAGCACATATAAATGTCATAGTCTGTCATTTCCAGGACTACATATCCACATCCCTTATGTATTCCTCCTCTTCCAACCCTTCTGTTGAAGCACTAACCTAACCTCAACCTAAGTCACTAACCTAACATAACCCCTTTAACTATTTTCGGACCGAAAATGAAAAATAGATTTCTTTCGGGATGCAAAAAGAGCAGTGTCTAACCTAACATAACCCCTATGACTATTTGATTCCAGAACTGAAAACGATTTTTCCCTGTCTGTTAGTTTCCGAGATATCACGTTTTTTATGTGAAACAACATATTTCAAATTTGATTAGTTTTGAAATGGAAAATGCTGTCAGAGAGCTCTTCACCAAATTTGGGAACTCTACGAGAAAGTTAATTTTTTCGAGGAAACCTTACCTAACCTTAACCTAAGTGACTAACGTAACATAAACCCTTCGACCATTTTCGGAACGATAATGGAAAATAGATCTCCTTCAGAATGCAAAAAAAGCAGTGTCTAACCTAACTTAACATAACCCCTTTGACTATTTGCTTCCAGAACTGAAAACGATTCTTCCCTGTTTGTTAGTTTCCGAGATATTACGTTTTTTATATGAGAAGATATTTTTGAAATTTGATTAGTTTTTGCATTGGAGAATACTGTCAGAGAGCTCGTCACCAAATTTGGGAGCTATACGAGAAAGTTGATTTTTTCGAGGAAACCTTAAAATAGATTTCCTTTGGAATGCAAAGAGGGCAGTGTAACCTAACCTAACCAAACCTAACCTTACCTAACTTAACCTAACATAACCTAACGTAGCCTAACTTAACCCCTTTGACTATTTGATTCCAGAACTGAAAACGATTTTTCCCTCTCTGTTAGTTTCCGAGATATTACGTTCTTTATGTGTAAAAACATATTTCAGATTTGATGGGTTTTCTCAATGGAGAATGCTGTCAGAGAGTTCGTCACCAAATTTGGGAGCTATACGAGAAAGTTGATTTTTTTCGATGGTAGACCCCCCTCTGAATCCATATTGACCTCCTGATATTTCTCTCTTTGTGGTGAGTTCCTCCTCAAGCCTTGCTTTAAAAAGATGTTCCAGCGTTTTGCCGAGTCCATCTAGTAGGCAGATTGTCCTGTACTTGGCCTCCTCTGCCGGTCCTTTGGGAATAAGGATGACTTTGGCCTTTTTTCACACCTCTGGGAAAGACTGGGTGGCGATTATTCCGTTCATAGTGTCCAGTATGTGTTCTGGTATCAATTGTGCAGTAAGTTTTATCGCCTCCGGTGTGATGCCGTCCGGGCCGGGTGCCTTCTTTTTTTTTAATTTCTTGACTGCCTTGTCTAATTCCGTTTGCGTAAAGGGTGTGTATGTGTCGGTTACTTGTCTCGCTTGTCTTATATCATCAAACGGGGGGAATAGTGTTCTTGTAATGTCAACTTTCCTTTGGTCTGACAGCTCATATGGGGTCTTATGAGTTTTAATTTTGCTGGTCGCGATTTTGTTATCTTGTCCGAAGGTGTCGTGTTCTACCTCCTCGCATAACTTTTTCCACTGGCTACGCTTGGAGTCATTAATGCTCTTTTTATACAGTTTCCTGGAGGTTCTGTATGCCTCTTGTAGTTCCTGTGTTACCAGGAGATCGTCCGGCGTTCTCTCTTTGTGCCTCTGAAGCTCCCTTCTGGCGCGGTTACAGATATTTCTATGCCGTGCCGTCTCCTGGTTCCACCAATAAGGTTGCAGCTTTTGTCTTACTTCACTTTGTATCGTACTCATTTTCTGCGCAGCTTTCACCACTTCTACCAACTTAGCGGGAGTCTTTTTAACTGAGTTGGCCAGGATTTGAGTCGTGTTCTTGAAGATTTCCGGGTCCAGATATTTTGCCCCCTTGAAAATTCTTTTTTTCTCTGGGTTCCCTTCTATCTAGTAAAAAATGTATCGGCGTAGGCTCATCGACTTTTCGGTTGATACTTTCCAGTTTTTCACTTCCCCTCCTATTTTTTGTGTTGACAGGGTCACATCAATGTTAGTTCCGCTGTTGCCCCTCACGAAAGTCGGGGTTGTTCCCACATTATGCACAATCATGTCTCCCAAGGATATCCAATCCACCCAGTGCTCTCTCTTAGCGTTTTGCTGCTTGGCTCCCCATAGCGCAGATGCCGCGTTTATATCCCCCGCTACAATGGCCTCCCTATTCCTATTTCTGATCTTGGTTAGGATCTCATCTACCTTGCCCTTGTATTCCTCGATCCCAATACTCGGAGAGATGTAACACATATAAATGTCATAGTCTGTCATTTCCAGGACTACATATCCACATCCCTTATGTATTCCTCCTCTTCCAACCCTTCTGTTGAAGCACTTGGCTGCCACGTCTGCTCTGTGATCCCTTATCCATTCCCCGGTTGCCATCATTTTTTTGTTTGGTTCTGCCACTAGTAGTATGTCAATCCCATTTTCTGTTGCCGTCAGATTTGCTTGGTCATGGGAAGCTTTTGCTCTGTCAGTGTTTATCTGCAGGATCTTGATGCTAGTTTGTTGGGGCATCTTGTGAGTGGTAGCCTTCTTCTTGCAAGGTCTCTGTTATACGTTCTTCCAAGAAGATCTGCTGCTCGGGAAGGCTGGGGGGGTAGTCTGGATCGGCTTCTTTCTCCTCGACTTCATTTGTTGAGGGTTCCGCGGTGTTGTTTGATTGTTCACTTCGTTTGCTTCGCCAGAAGTGTTGTCGTACCGTTTTCAGGGCTGCCTTAAAGGCTCTGCACTCCATCGTGCCGGTCTTATGTTCCTCCTCGCATAACGGACAAAACTCTGGGTCAGTACAATCTACTGCCCTATGTCTCGACTTGCTGCACTTGTAGCAGCTTCCTGCCCTGTCTGGTCTTCCGCATGAGCCCTTGCCGTGGTCGTATGTCCACCATCTGGTGCATCTATCCATTTTCACTCTTTTTTCCATTCGACACCTTACCAGTCCGATCCTGATATAGTTCATACCACGAACCTTGTCTGCTAGGGATTTTGGCAATGTGACTGTTACTGCTTAGGTGTTATTTCCTAGGGGTCGCGTCTCGCTGAGTTTGCACCCATCCGTCCACGTGCCCAGTACCTTACTGATAGCGTTTGCTATCTCTGCCTTGGAGGTATCGCACGATATTCCTTTCAAGTGGAATATCTCGTTGGGGTCCTCCCCAATATTCTTTGTCGTCAGGTTGCCTTCCTGTTTGACTGCCTTCTTTAGACCTTCTAGGGCATCCAGGTCCCTGTCCAGCGTCATGAGGAGTTTTCCATTCTTGGTGCTCCTTATTGTTCTGATTGCCTTTGCGGCGTTGCTTGTCGTCACAGTGTCCTTGACCTTACTAAGGACCTCCTTATAGGTTTTAGGACCGTCGGAGATTATAATTCCGTAGGTGGTTCTGTTTTTGTTGTCCTCATCCCTGTTTGGGGTGTTTGCGGTGTAGATGTCTACTTTCGTGTTTGTTTTATGGAATAATGTCTCTGTCATCTTTCATTCTGTAAGCCGGAAATGCGGTGTATACATATATGTGCGTACATTAGAGTCTCTTCCTATCCTAACCTAACCCAACCTAACCTAATCTGAAATCAATCTAAGTGACTAACCTGACATAACCCTTTTGACCATTTTTGGACCGAAAATGGAAGATTTCCTTGGAAATGCACACAGAGCAGTGTCTAACCTAACCCAACCTAATTTTTTTTCCTTGGTTTCCCGTTTGTTGCTCGCCTCTGGTACCATCGTTCAGATTTATCATCGGGGGTGGCGGCTGGAGGGGAAATCCTTCATGGACATCGGGCGCAAGGTTCTGCCCTCGCCCGGGCATGTGGGACTCCAGGAGGTGTTTGTGCAATACCTGTATACCGCACTGAAACCCCTCCAAGTTGTTTTTGTTACTGCTGTGGTTGTTGTTGCCATTCTCTCTCTTCGGTTTCCTTTGTTTCCATGATACTCCGTAAGCATTGTCTTATGTCTGTCCAGTCCAGTGGACAATTGGCCGAAGTTTTCAGATGTAAGGCGTTTTTCGATTTTACTTACCGATGTTACCCTCTGTCCTTCCCACCTGTGCATTTGTATAGGGTGTGTTCAGCCGTGTCTGTTTCACGGCAGTAGTAGCAGCAGTCGTCGGCTGTTTTCTTTATTCTCTTCGTGTATGCTTTGAAGGACCCGTGTCCCGTCAGCAAATGGGTCGTAAAGTAGTCCACCCCTCTCTCTTTCATACCTGTCCATAGGTGCATGTCCGGGATCAAACGCTTGGTCCACTGTGCATCCGTCTCGTTTCCATCCCACTCGTCTTGCCACTCTGCCATTGTTGTGGCGCGTTCTTCTTTTTTACTGTTGCTGGTATGGCTATCCGGTCTTACATGGATTCGAGCTCTTTCTTTTATTAGTAAGTGGATTGTTGGGGTACCTGTTATAACCTGGAGTGTTCTCAGCGAAGTTGTCCGGTACGCGCTCGCTACTCTGAGCAGCGCCTTTCTCTGTATCCTATCCAGCATTGATCAGTATCTTTTGATCCTCAACACCCCATTCCAGAAGGGGGCACCGTAGAGAACGATGGAATGGGCCACTCCGCAGAGCATCCTTCTCCCCGCGTTCGACGGACCCCGGATGTTCGGCATGAGCCTGCTGAGGGTGGTCAGTCGCTCTTCCGCCTTCTTGGTGGCGGCTATTACGTGGGCGCCAAAGGTTCCCTGTGAATCCAGTACGATTCCCAGATACTTGAACGATTTTTGGGGCGTTATCTCCACGCCGTCCATCTTGAACCGTATCATGTCTCTTTTCCGTGGGCCCTTTAGGATCAGAGCTTTTGTGTTCTCCGGGGCTAATCTGAGATAGTGATCTCTCATCCAGGTGTTCACTCTAGTGAGGGCCTCGGTTACCCTGCGGTTTAGCTCCTCTGCACGATCAGCTCCTACGACTTGTGCAAGGTCGTCTGCGAAGGCGATTTGTTTCACGTCGTCGCCTAAGTCCAGCTCCAGTATCCCGTTATATAGTATGTTCCACAGGGTCGGTCCCAGAACGGATCCCTGGGGTACCCCTGCTGTCATCTGGAGGTGGATCTCTTGTCCAATTTTCACCGCCCTGTTATTCAGATATCTGCATATCGTGTTCGTGATGTAGGTCGACACTCCCATATTCCTCAAGTCGCGTATGATAAGGCTCCAGTCCGCGGTATTGAACGCGTTTTTCACGTCTACCGTGACGAGGGCATACCAGGCTCGGCGGCCCCTCCTCAGTTGCTCCACTTGAGCTACGGGCTGGATCGTGGACCTGTTCTTCCTAAATCCATATTGGCTGTCCGATATCAGGTGTTGTTGTTCTACCTCTGCCTCCAGGCGTAGCTTAATCAGTCCCTCGTATGCTTTGCTCAGAGTATTCAGCATGTATAGGGGCCTATATTTCTAGAGGTCGTCTGGGGGCGGTCTGCCTTTAGGTATTAAGACAAGCATTTTTCTACTCGTCCGGGAATTCCTGTTCGGCTATCGAAGAGTTCATGGCAGCTACAATGCCTTTGGCTGTAGGTTGAATGCTTCCTTGATGGCCTCGGGTGGAACGCCGTCGGGGCCTGGGGCCTTTTTGTTTTTCATTTTGCCTATGACCTGCTTGAGCTCCTCTTCGGTGAAGAGTGTCACATTTCGGACCATGTCGTCTGGATTTCTGGGTACTCTGCCTGGGGGAAACAATTCTCTGGCTATTGCCAATTTTCGTTCGTCTGTTTCCTCGTATGGGTTGAGGAACCCGAGTCTTCCCATGGCTATTTTGTACCCATTTCCCCAGACGTCCTCGTCCAGGCTGTCGCAGAGGTTTTCCCATTGTTGTCTTTTGGAGTTTTTGATCGCCTTCTGTAGCTCTTTCCTTGCGGACTTGTATGCTTCAGCTGTTCCGGTCTGGTCTAGCATGGTGTTAGGTCTGGCTCTGGTGGCTATTCTCCTAGCCCGATGGCATCTTTCGCGAAGATCCCTTATGTTATCTGTCCACCAGTAGGGTACTCTTCTCAGTCCTCGCGGATTTTTATTTCGGGCTGCTGCTGCGGCATTTTGTATGGCCTGCGCGTATTCTCTCGCTGTTTCTTGTCGTCGTCCCGTGCGGTGTTCCATTTTCTCTCTGAATACCGACCAGTTATAGCTGATTTTTTGCCCTTCAGTTTTTTTCCCTGTTTGGCCACCTGTTTGGTATTCCAGGACTATGTATTTGTGGTCAATTAGGCTTTCCTTGTCTAGGATCTTCCATTGTTTGATTCTTAGTGTTGCTCTGGGTGAGCTGAAAGTGACGTCTATGTGAGACTTGCTCTGCCTTCTTACGAAGGTGGGTTCGCCGTTGTTCAACACGGTATAATCCAGCGTTGCCAGCCACTCTAATACGTGCGTGCCACGCTCGTCCGTTTGTGGAGAGCCCCAAGCCACTGCCTTCGAGTTTATATCTCCCATCACAATGACATTTGGTGCGTCTCTAGCTACATCTGTCATCATGTTGTCGAATTCAGTTATGAAGACGTCTATTTTGATGTTCGGGGATATATAGATAGCATAGATGCTCAGGTGTTCCGTTCTCACCACTAGGTGTCCTATTTTCCTCTCCACGTTTCGTACTCTGATTTTGTTGTTGTGAAAATAGAAGGCGACATAATTTCTTTGGTCATTTATCCATCTATTTGTTTCGATGGTCTTTTCATTTGGTTCACAGACCACCAGCGCATCTATGTTCTCCTCGTCGGCAGTGGCAAAGGCGAGATCGTGCGCCCTTTTGGATCTACCTACGTTCATCACTAGTATTTTTGGTTCTTTGTCGTGTATTCCTGCTTTATTTGAAACTGGCTGCAGTGTCATCTCTGAGGTCTATGGTGCTTTGAAGGACCTCATAAGCTTCGCTCAACTCTGTCGTGGTGGGGTGGGTAGCTTTTCAGGCTCCCCTGGGTGGCTCGACTCCTCCAGGCTTAAAGTCACTGCACCTACTTGTGCCTGCCTTGTGCCCCTTTCCTTTGCAGATTGGGCTTCCTCCTCTCTGCAGTTCTCCTGTTCATGGTTATTTTCCCCGCATTTAAAGCAGTTTGTACTTCTGTCTGGTCCAACACAGTCCTTTATGTTGTGGCTGTGCGACCAGCATCTTGGGCATGTATATATCTTGAGTCTTCTCTCAGCCCTGCACCTTGCTAGCCCTACTTGTATGTAATCTTTTTCGAGCAATTTTTTTGTGAGCGATTTGAGCATGGTAAGGGTGACGGCTACTGTGTCATTCGGCAAAGGGCGGGTTCCACTAATCTTGCAGCTTTCCTTCCATCCGCCGACCGCCTCTGTTACTGCGGCCTTTATCTCGTCCGTTGATGTGCCTTCCAGCATTCCCCTCAGATGCGTTGTCTCGGTTTCCTCCGGTTCTTTAAGCTTCCTTATTTCCAGATCGCCAGTCGCCCTCAGGGCCTTGCTCAAATCGTCAAGGGCTGTGTTGTCCTTATCCATAGTGATAAGGAGTTTACCATCTCGAGTGCTCATAATGTTGCGAATTGCTTTAGTTGACTCCTTATCTTCCACAGTGTCTTTTACCTTGGATAGGATCTCACTGTATGTTCTGGTCCCGTCCAATACCATATTCTCATATGTCTCCCTTGTTCTATTTTGTTGTGTTGTTGTGTTTTTTCTGTTGTTCGTATATATGTCCACCTTCGTGTTGGTCTCGTGAAATATACTTTCCACCATCTTCCTCGTTGTATCCAAGGGAACTCCAGCAATATTGTGTAATGCTACCCTTTCGTCCGTGGTAGTCTCTGCCCTGAGTATGTCCAATTTTTTCCAAATATCTTTCTCAGATCCATCGTGTATGATTTTGATGACTTTTTACCGATGCTTGTTTGGCGTCCTCTTATTCTTGTCGTTTGTTTCAGAACCTCGAATTAGTTTTTCAGCTCTCCGATTTCAGGAAATCCCTCCATATAGAGTTTCTGGATACTCTGCTTCATATCCGAGTCATTCGGTTCGACAAGGACAACTTTGACGACGCTATCGTCCGTTGCTAACGGGTTTCCAACAACTATTTTGGTGTCGGCGAAAGTTTGCTCCTCCCAGTCGTGAGTTGCCATGTTCTGGTGAGCTTCATAATCCTCTGCTCTTTCGATTTTTAGGAGGGGCTTGCATGGCTTGCATCCTTGCTCCAGCCATGCCGACTTCCATAGTTTTGGGGCCTTCAGTTTGGACGTCAGTGTTTATGAGTATTTTGTCCACAAGTATTTTGTCTGTCTCCTCCGTCTTTCCCTTTTTCCCTTCTTGGGTGGTGACTATGGACCATCTCCCCCCGAGTTCTGTTTTGGTCACCTCTTCCGCTTTGAATACCCCCTGCATGATGCCATTCATCTCTCTGATTCCATTTTTTATTTCCACCTTCGTGTTTGGCCATTGGATTTCATGAGCATTTCCTCCATTTTCGCTCTCATACGCTTCATCCTTTTTTTTCATTTTTTTAAACAATGCGTCTAGTTCTTCTTCTGTAGGGGACTGTACCCGTTTCCTCTTTCCGATCTTCTCTGGGCTATCCTCTATCTCGTAGATAGGGCTAGTGTTCAGCTGCTCGTCTTCGTACTCTTACGTAAAGGCCTTTCGTGGAGTAAAGTATGATGTCTGTGGATCATTTCCAGTTGGGTTTTTGGGTGTTGTCGCGTTTGTCTTGTCCTTCTGAGGTGTTCTCACTGGAACTTTCCTCCTTGCAAAAGGGTTTATGTTCTCATCATCTACAGCCGTTTCTTGATTACTTGTGAGTATATTGTTTTTTTCCATATTGTTCCCACGAGTAGGGTCGTTAATTTAATCCGGCAGAGCAGTGCTTCCTTACTCTGCTAAGGCTGCATACTCTGGGAGTTCGCCATACTCCCAGAGGCTCCGTTCGTGACCATGTAACGCCTGGCCATCCACCTCTCAACACGGGTCGCGTGACACCTTGGGTTGCGGATTTTGAAAGGGTTAACTCCCTGAGTTTGGTATCCCTCTTTGTCTGGCTTTTCCCCCTCGACCCGTCCGGCAAGGGAAACCCTACCAGTAGCTACGCCACCGCCGGCATGGCTCTCGGGATCATAAAGATACGCAAGCCCCACTACCACGTCAAGGTGGAGATACCGTCAGGGGAAACCCAACCTAACCTATCCTAACCTAACCCAACCTGAACTCAACCTAAGTGACTAACGTAACATAACCCCTTTGACTACTTTCGGGCCGAAAATGGAATATAGATTTCCTCAAAAATGCACACAGAGCAGTGTCTTACGTGCAGATTCTAGAACTGAAAACGATTTTTCCCTGTCTGTTAGTTACCGAGATATTACGTTTTTTATGTGAAAAAATATATTTCAAATTTGATGAGTTTTCGCAATGGAGAATGCTGTCAGAGAGCTCGTCACAAGATTTGGGAGCTTTACGAGAAAGTGGCTCACGTGCAGATTCCAGAACTGAAAACGAATTTTTCCTGTATGTAAGTTTCCGAGATATTACGTTTTCTATGTGAAAAAATATATTTCAAATTTGATGAGTTTTCGGAATGGAGAATGCTGTCAGAGAGCTCGTCACCAAATTTGGGAGCTCTACGAGAAAGTTGATTTTTCCGAGGAAAACCTAACCTAACCCAACCCAACCTAAACCTAATTAAATATCCAAACATAACCCCTTTGACTATTTTCGGACCGAAAATTTGGGAGCTTAACGAGAAAGTTGATTTTTTCGAGACAAACGTTACCTAACCTAACCCAACCTAAGCTATCCTAACCTAACCCAACCTATCCTTTTTTTTTGGTGGGGGTAGAAAGACCTTCGAATAACCTAGGACCGACTCCTATGGTCATCTGGTGCTTCGTTAGCCAGTAAAACTCCCTCCTCTTCGCCACGTAATGGTTGACCTGGAATCATCAAAAATAGACATAACATCAGGTCAAACCTAGGCAGTCGATTAATTAATTTCTTGCGCTTGGGCTAGTCTTTCTTCTTGTTCTTTTTGCCTCATTATATTTGCTATTATATAAGACGCTTTTTTCCAGGTATCTTCGTCCCTAATCATTTTACGGATGAGGTTCTCTGGCCTTATTTCTCCAAGCAGGGATATGAGTTCCACGCGGTTGGTGTTCCATCTGTGGCATCGGAAGAGGGTGTGTTCCGGGTCGTCTATGGTATCCGGGCAGTAGTGGCATTCGCTATTTGGGAACTTTTTGATTTTATACGTGTACGACTTGAAGGAACCGTGGCCACTCATAATTTGTGTGGTGAAATAGTTCAGCATCCTATGTTTTGCTTCCACCCACATAGCGATGTTTGGGATGAGCCGTTTCGTCCACTGTGCTTTTTTGTCGTTCGCATTCCATCTTTCCTGCCACTTCTCTATGGTCCTCCTCCTTTCCTCCCTTCTCGTAGCGTCTCCTACGTTTCGCCGTCGGTCGAGTCTGGTACGCTCTTCCACGAGCAGGTCTATGGGTGAAACCACCGTTATAACGTTAATTGCTTCTGCCGACACTGTCCTATACGCCATCGCGACTCTCAGTAACATCCTCCTCTGTACCAAGGTGATCATATTGCGGTATCTTTGGACCCTCATCAAGTCTCCCCATATCGGTGCCGCATAGAGCAGTGTCGACTGCATCACTCCATATAATAGTCTCCTTTTATGTCCACTGGGACCTCTAATATTTGGGAGAATTTTTGTAAGGGCCGTAACCTCTCTGTTCGCTTTATCCACCGTTTCCCTTATATGTTGGTTGAAATTTTTTTTGTCGTCCAGCCAAATCCCAAGGTATTTTACATACTTTTTTGGGATGATTTCCACGTTGTCCAGCCCATATTCGATGTCATCGCGTTTTCTAGGCCCTTTAATTATGATGGCCTCCGTCTTTTCTGGAGCGATCTCCAGGCCACTTTCCCTCATCCACTGCGTCACCAACTCGAGGCTTCGGTTCCCTCTGTACATTAATGTCCGTTTGTCATTGGCAGTAACGATTAGCGCCAGGTCGTCTGCTTATGCTGCCGAGTTGCATCCTGGTGGTAGTGCTAGATTGAGTACTCCATCATACAACACATTCCATAGGGTGGGCCCCAGTACAGATCCCTGCGGAACCCCTTGAGTCATACCTTGCTCATATTCCTCGCACTTAAGCGTTCTCTCCATAAGGTATCCATCTATTACTTTTACCAGATTTTGGTCTACTTCCAGTGCTTGTAGTCTGAGCAAGATCTTTCCCCATTTGGCTGTGTTGAACGCGTTTCTAACGTCCACCATTATGACGGACCCCCAGGTGCTCCTACCAGCTGTTGCTTGTTCCAGAAGGTGTCTTACGGCATCAGCTGTTGATTTCTTTGGCCTGAACCCGAATTGTGTCTCCGAGATGCCCTCCTTCAGAGTGAGTTCTGTCTCCAATCTGAACTTGAGCAGGTACTCCTATAGTTTGCCGAGGCCATTCAGTAGACATATAGGTCTGAATTAGGACCTCTGTGGATCACCCTTCGGGATCAGAACCACTTTGGCCTTCTTCCATCTCCTGGGAAAAGCGCATCTGGAGAGTTGTGCGTTCAAAACCTTCAGGATTTTTTCGGGAATGGCGGAAACAGCTGTTTTAATGGTTTCGGGCATGATCCCGTCTGGTCCCGATGCTTTTTTGTTCTTCAGTTTGTTGGACGCTTCTAACAGCTCTTCTTTGGTGAAAGGCCGTGGCGGAGGGATTGCGTCAACGACCACTGGTTCTCTGTGCATAATGTGGGCTGGGAATAGTTCTTGTATTTTCACTATTTTTTCGGTGTGCTGGATGTCGTACGGTGTTTTTGGAATCCTCAGCCCGTTCATCACGATTTTATACCCCTGCCCCCAGGGATCCTCCTCCAGTGAGTCACAGGGATTTCTCCACTGTTCCTACTTGGACCTATGAATCTCCTTCCTCAGCAGTCTCCTAGCCTCTTTATAGGTCGCCTTCAGTAGCTCGACCCACCCTGGGTCTGCATGTCCTGCTCTCGTTCTCTGGAGTTTTCTTCTATTTTTGTTGCATTCATCCCTGAGCCGGCTTATAGACTCGTTCCACCATACTGGGCAGGATCTTGGTGTTCCATCTCGAAGCTCAACTGTGTGATTTTTCTGCTCTGTCGTCATGATGTTTGTCAGTGTGTCAAGATTTTTAATTTCCTCCTTTCTGGTCAGCAGAGCCACCGATAGAGCTTCGGCATTTAAGTGCCGTTTCACATAGGCTTCCCGTCGTTTCGGGTTTTTTTGTGAGTCTATCTTATACAGAATATGCTTGTGCAGGCTCAGGGTTTCTCCATCCGACACCCTCCAGTTTTTGACTCTGCTGGTCATCTTTGGTGTGGTTAGGGTTATGTCAATGAAGGACTTTTGGGCTCCCCTCTCGAAAGTGCCTTCGTTTTCGATTGAGAGGTCCAAGGATTGTATCCAATCCACCAGGTATTCTCCCCTCTTGTCCGAGATCCTGGAATTCCACGTGACTGATTTTGCGTTTAGGTCCCCTCCTATGATTGCGTCTTTGCCATTCCGTCTTAGGTGTTCCATGATATTATCCACGTATTGTTCGGAAAAGGGCTGGGTCGTGTTTGGTGAGACGTAGCAATTGTACAGGGACCATCGCCAACTGTGTGACATGTTATGCTAATAGAGCGGTTTCTACACCATGTCGCTGTATCGACTCTCGAGTCTGTCAGCCATCTGGTGTCCTTAGTGACGATGGCCCTGTTTGGCTCCTGCACAATTGCTACATCTACGTCGTTCTCCTCTGCCGCTTTTATGGCAAGATGGTGGGTGTCGGAAATAGTCCTATGTTTCGTTTCAGTTATAAATTTTGTATACTGTATAATATATAGGTAACGAATGTTTCCATAGAAAATTATTATTATAAAAAAAAAGAGATTTTTGTCAACAAGTTATCCAATTGTCAATTAAAGTTTTTACTTCACGATCTACAAGTTTTCCATATTTATATTAGCAAACCATATCAAAAACAACATTTTGGCGACCGTGACAGGACTAATATGGAAAACGTTAATAAGTTACGAAACCAGATAAGAGCCCATTTTTTGGAAATCTGTGAAGAAGTCGATAACAATCTATCTCATGAGCAAGACATTGCTGCTATCCACGATTTATTACAGGAACTGGAAGATGTGAGTTCGAGGCTATTTAGAATAGATGAAAACGCCGAGAATTTACTATTTTCAACAAATGCTGATGAAGAGGCTTTTGCAGCGGAGTATAAGGAAGTACGCAAATACAGAAGAGACTTCATCAAATATAAGTCGAAGTGTGAAGCTACAATGAAAAATGATAAATCGCTTCAAGACCAAGCCAGCACAGTTAGCGAGAAGGTGAAACGAAAATTCAAACTTCCAAAACTGGAGCAGAAAAAGTTTGATGGGAACGTCATAAATTGGTTGGGTTTCTGGGGCCAGTTCAAAAAGATTCACGAAGACGACGAGATTGATGCAGACGATAAATTCCAGTACCTACTGCAGTCCATGGAATTAGGTTCACCAGCACGAGAACTCGTAGAAAGCTTTCCACCATCGGGAAAGAATTATGGAAACGCAGTTAGCCAGTTAAAGACCAGGTTCGCCAGAGACGAATTCCTCATTGAAGTGTACGTAAGAGAATTGCTCAAACTAGTCCTCACACAAGCAACAAGGAATGATACAGGTATGAGCTTGAGAACTCTATATGATAAGTTAGAGACCCAATTGAGATCATTAGAGACATTAGGAGTGACAAAGGAAAAATATGCCGCTATGCTTTTTCCTTTAGTTGAATCTTCTATTCCAGCAGAATTATTAAAAGTATGGCAAAGACATTACCTTTCTAGAAATCAGTCTCTTTCAGCTAATGTTGCACATAATCCACAACTTATTGAAACTGATACATTGTCTTTATTACTAGAGTTTCTGAAAAATGAAGTTGAATCCGAAGAGAGAATAAATCTAGCTCAGTCATCGTTCAATCTCAAAGAGAAGTCAACTAAAGCAAGTACCAGTAGAGAAATGAAGCACTCGAATCAAACAAGAGGAGAGAATTCCATGAAGAAAAAAGATGATTCAAATACAAGTAAAACAACACGATACGGGCGTATTGTGAAAACTCCTCAGCGCTACGGGATGCAGTGAATCTTCTTTTCCTGGTTGGGAGGATGTTGGAAATAGTCCTATGTTTCGTTTCAGTTATAAATTTTGTATACTGTATAATATATAGGTAACGAATGTTTCCATAGAAAATTATTATTATTAAAAAAAAGAGATTTTTGTCAACAAGTTATCCAATTGTCAATTAAAGTTTTTACTTCACGATCTACAAGTTTTCCATATTTATATTAGCAAACCATATCAAAAACAACAGTGGGCGTTTCTCCTCCGGTCGGTGTTAATTTGGAGAATTTTAATGTCCATTGCGAAGGGAAGAAGAAGCCTGTTGTTTACTGCTCTGTCTGACTCTGTCCTACACCTGTGGGTTGGTCAGAGGACACTTCGATTTCTGTTGTTTCGCAGGGAACGTCGGGGTTCAGTCCTATGATGCTTCCGATAACTCCCAAGGAGTCTTCCTCCACCTCCTGTTGCTCTTTCTCCATTCTGTCATTCTCCTGCTCTCTTGCCTGTAGGGTCCTGTTGACAAAGACGCCAATGGTATTATCTTCGGTGAGTTCCCTCCGTGGTCTCTCCTTCTGTCGTGTTACTTTAAGGGCTGCTTTGAAGGCTGGACATTTCATCGTGCCCGCCTTATGGCCTTGTTCTTCACAGACTGGGCAGTACTCCTCACTGCGGCACTCGTTCTGGGTGTGGTTGGGTTTGCCACATTTAAAGCAGTTGTTAGCTCTATCTACACCTTTACAGGTATCTTTATTGTGATCATAGGCCCAGCATTTAGGGCATCTACTCACTTTCACCCTTCTTTCTACCTTGCATCTCGCTAGCCCTATTTTAATGATGTTCTTTGCCAGAATGTTCTGTGTCATATCTCTCGGCATGGTGATGGTCACTGCCCGCGTATTGTTTGGCAGGGGTCTGGTGTCACTTATTTTGCACTCTCCTGTCCAGCCTCCTACTAATGTTTCCAGAACCTCCTGAATTTCTTCCTTTGAAGTGTCTTCGGGCATGCCTTTAAGATGAATTATCTCTGTCTCGTTAGGTCCACGTAGTTTTCTTGTGCGCAGTTTTGCTCCTTCGTTCAGGGCTTTGGTCAAACTGTTGAGGGCCTCGGTGTCCTTATCCAGGGTGATCAGCAGTTTTACATCTCGCGTGCTAGCGATGCTCCTTATGGCCTCAGCCGACTCGGTTCCCTTCACGGTTTTATTGACCATACCTAGGATCTCGCTATAGGATTTGCCTTCCCCGTCAGTTATCATAATACCAAAGGTGTTCCTGCCTTTTGGTGCTTGTTGGCCTTTCTTGTTCGTATAAATACTGACCGTGGTGTTTGTGCCGTAAAAGATGCTCTCTGTCATTTTCCTCAGGTTGTTCAAGGTCATCTCTATGTGGTGGATCGCTACTCTAGCGTTTCAACCTTGAGCATCCTTATTTTTCCCCATATGTCTTCCTTGGTTCCATCGTGGCTGATCTTGATGACCTTCCTCCAGAGGTTACATTGTCGTCCTCTTACCCTAATGGTCTGCTCTATGATTTCAAAAGGGTTTGTTAGGCCTTCCAGTTCGGGGAATCTTTCGATGTACCTCTTCTGGATACTCAGGCTCATATCTGGGTCCTTTGGTTCTACAAGGACGACTTTCACCACGCTGTCGTCTGTTGACAGTGGGTTTCCTACCACAATCTCCGTGTTGGTGAAGACAGTCTCCTCCCATTCCATAGATTCTGAGTCTTTATACCTATGGTAGTCTTCGACTTTCTCTAACTGCGATAAGGAGGTACATCCTCTCTCCAGCCAGGCTTCTGTTTGGATTCCCATCTCCTTAGTTTTTGTCTTCTTGGGGTCTCTCTGTACGACCCCGTCGTTTGTTATTACGGTTAAAGCTGCCTCCAGTTCTTTTACTCTCCTCCCAGCCTTCGCCGCTCTCCTATCCTAACCCAACCTAACCTAACCTGAACTTAACCTAAGTGACTAACCCAACATAACCCCTTTGACCATTTTTGGACCGAAAATGGAATATAGATTTCCTCAAAAATGCACACAGAGCAGTGTCTAACCTAACCCAACCCAACCTAACCTATCCTAACCGAACCCAACCTAACCTAACCTGAACTCAACCTAAGTGGCTAACCTAACATAACCCCTTTGACTATTTTTGGTCCGAAAATGGAATATAGATTTCCTTGAAAACGCACACAGAGCAGTGTCTTACGTGCAGATTCCGAAACTGAAATCGATTTTTCCCTGTCTGTTAGTTACCGAGATATTACGTTTTTTATGTGAAAAAATATGTTTCAAATTTGATGCGTTTTCGCAATGGAGAATGCTGTCAGAGAGCTCGTCACAAGATTTGGGAGCTCTACGAGAAAGTGGCTCACGTGCAGATTCCAGAACTGAAAACAATTTTTTCCAGTATGTAAGTTCCCGAGATATTACGTTTTTTATGTAAAAAAATATATTTCAAATTTGATGAGTTTTCGGAATGGAGAATGCTGTCAGAGAGCTGGTCACCAAATTTGGGAGCTCTTCGAGAAAGTTGATTTTTTCGAGGAAAACCTAACCTAACCCTACCTAACCTAAACTTAACCTAAGTGACTAACCTAACATAACCCCTTCGATAATTTTCAGACCGAAATTAGAATATAGATTTCCTGTAAAATACAAACAGAGCAGTATCTGACGTGCAGATTCCAGAACTGAAAACGATTTTTCCCTGTCTGTTAGTTTCCGAAATATTACGTTTTTTATGTAAAAAACTATATTTCAAATTTGATGAGTATTCGCAAGAATGCTGTCAGAGAGCTCGTCACCCGATTTGGGAGCTCTACGAGAAAGGTGATCCTTTCGAGGAAAGCCTAACCTTTTTTTTTTGGGGTGGGGTGGAAACGCGTCATGCGCACTGGTCGCTTAGGTCTATCACGAACCAGTAGTGCCGGACTCCTACCGGCTAAAACCACCCCTGCCCTCTCTCATACCCGGAACTATCCGATTGGACATAACATGGGTATGAGCGGCATGCGGCATGCGTTGTCACCTGTCAGTTTTCTACTCTGTCAGTTTTGAGCACCTTCTTCTTGCTTCTGATTTTCCCTTCCCTCCGCCTCTTTTTTTTATCACTCTCTCAGGAAGTCAGCTCTCCGCTTCCATCTCTCCCTGCTCGACAGCATTATTCCAATGAGGTTTTCTGTGGTTACTTGGGTACCCCACTCCATTTACAGGCTCGTTCTCTCTAGGAACCATCTGTTGCAGGTGAACACCGTGTGTTCCGGGTCGTCCCTTTGCGCCCAGTACATGCAGATATCCTCCCTGGTTTTTCCTATCCTGCACGTGTAGCTGCGGAAGCTACCATGTCCGCTGAGGACCTGTGTCAGATAGTAGTCTACGCTTTTGAACGGGCAATTCAGCCATGGTGATAGATCCGGGATCAGTCTCTTGGTCCACTGGGCCTTGGAGGTATTTTCGTTCCACGCCCTCTGCCACAGTATGATGGTTTCTTCCCTCTCTGACTTTTTCACCTCCACATTCACTTCCAGTCGGTTATCTAAGCGAGCTCTCTCCCCTACCAGGAGGTCCATGGGGGGAGTACTGGTCAGGACGCAGATTGCCTCCTGTGATACTGTCCTATAGGCTGCAGCAACCCTCAGTAGCATCCTTCTCTGCGTTGCCTGTACCATTTTCCTGTAGTCCTCTACCCTCATCACCTGGTGCCACACGGGGGCCGCATATAAAACCGTTGACTGCACCGCCGAGTATAATAGTCTTCTTTTTTGGTTGCCAGGTCCCCTGATGTTTGGTAGAAGTTTTGTCAGGGCTGCAGTTTGTCTGTCGGCTTTGGCACATGTTTGCCTGATATGCTCGTTACAAATCTGCTTATCGTCTAGCCATACACAAAGGTACCTGACAAACTTTTTGGGGGCTATCGTAGTTCCTCGTATCTGAAAAGTGATGCCTTCCCGTTTCCTGGGGCCTCTGAGGATAATCGCTTCCGTCTTCTGGGCAGCTATTTCCAGTCCGTTATCATCCACCTTATTATGGTTTCGATTGCCCGATTTCCATTTGTTATCATTTCGCTTTTTTTGTCAGCTTTCACCACCAATGCGAGATCGTCGGCGTACGCAGCCGTGTAGCAGTCCTGCGGAAGGGTGAGTCTCAGGACCCCATCATACAGTACGTTCCACAGGGTGGGTCCAAGGAACGATCCCTGCGGGACCCCCTGCGAGATTTCCCGCGCATACTTGCCGGATTGGATGCTCCTGACCGAGAGATACTTGTCAATTAAGTTGGTTAAGTAGCTGCTTATACCCAGTTCCCGCAGCCTGTTGACAATCAGGTGCCACTTGGCCGTATTGAAGGCGTTTTTGACGTCTATCAATACGACCGTCGCCCATGCCTTTGTGCCTGCCCTGACTTTCTCCAATACGTGTTCTATAGCCGTGATCGTCGACCTTCCGGCTCTGAAGCCAAACTGCGTGTTCGCTAGCCCCTGTCTGCCTTCCAGCTCGCTTTTCAGTCTGTTTTTTAGGGTGTGCTCATAGAGTTTGCCTAGCGTGTCAAGTAGGCATATTGGCCTATACCTGATGACGCCTTTCTCTGTGCGGCTCTTAGGTATGAGCACCACTTTCGCGTTTTCCTACTCCCCAGGGAATATACCCTCTTTCATCAAGGTGTCTATCATCCCTCTCCGGCATAGTTTGTACCGCCATCTTTATAACCTCCGGCAATATCCCGTCCGGACCTGAGGACTTTTTAGATTTCATCTTATCGCCCGCTCGTTTTATCTCCTCCAGTGTGGTCCATGCTATGTGGGACTATTGGAGATTTCGGAAAGAGTTCGTCCAGTATTCGGATTTTTTTCTCATCGGTAGCGTCGTATGGGGCTTTTAGATGCTTTATCTCGCTTGTCACGATCTTGTACCCTTGTCCCCAAGGGTCATCCTCCAGCGTGTCGAACAGCTTCCTCCACGCTTCCTTCTGCGAGCGGTTTATCTCTTTTCTCAGCTCGCGTCTTGCTTGCTTGTAGCGCTCTTCTTTCTCTGCTATCTCTGCGTAGTCCGTCTGTCTTCGTCTTCCCCGGAGGAAAACCCTCCTGGTTAAGTTACAACCTGCCCTGAGACTGTCTATGGTTTCGTTCCACCAGACCTGTTCCTGTCTCCTTCCTTCCTTTTCTCCAGAACCCATCGCAGCTTTTCGTGCATCCTGCAGGGCTGTGCTCAGCTCCTGCAGGGTGCTGATATTTCTTCCCATCAGCTGGAATGTGTCAGCCAATACTGTCTTGTCTATTTTGCTCGTGACGTATGATTCTTTCTTGCAGCTTTTACCGGTTGTTTCTACGCTATAATATATGTGTCTATGGAGACTCATTTTCTCGTCAGTAGAGACTCTCCTATTCAGTACCTTGTTCGCCATCCCCTGCGTTGACAGGGTAATGTCAATGACCGAGTTCTGCGCTCCTCTGACGAAAGTCGGGGTGCTTCCACTGTTTTATGCAGTGAGGCTCAGTGATTGCACCCATTCCGCCAAATATTCGCCCCTCCTATCTGTGCTGGTTGCGTTCTATAGAGCAGACTTTGCATTAAAATCTCCAGCAATCATAGCATTTTTTCCGCCATGTCTGACATGTTCCATTACCCTGTCGACGTAGCCCTCATAGGTCCTCAGTTCGATATTTGGGGAGATGTCACAATTGTACATTGACCATTCCCTGAACTTAATTATTATAAAACCATCTCCGATTTCGTGTCCGATTATGCCGCATGACTAATTTCGGCACCATACTGCCGTGTTCTGATTCCTACCAACTATCCATTCTGGGTCTTTGCCTACTAGTATTTTATTCAGCTCTTGTACCAGGACAATATCCACTTCCTCTTCCGATGCCACGCGCTGAATGAGGTGGTGTGCATTTCTTCTCCTATCTGCGTTAATTTGGAAAATGTTTAGTTGCATCGTGTGTATGTGCAGCTGAGATGACCCCCCCCCCCCGTGGGCTTCCGCCTGATCGTGGTCTCCCACTGTGGCTTCCAGCGCTTCGTTAGTTTCCTCCTCCTCTGAGCCACTACCAGTTCCCTTCATTCCGGCCCTAGCCCTTCAGAGGGCATTCTTGAAAGCGGAGCATCGGAGCGTTCCTACTCTATGCCCCTTTCCCTCGCACACTGGACATTCGTCCTCCTCTGTGCAATCTTTTGCTACATGCCCCTCTCCGCCACACCCGTAACAGTTTTCTGTTCTGTCCGGGCCCTTGCATTTCTCTCTGCTGTGGCTGTAACTCCAGCACTTGGTACACTTGGGAACGAAGGTCCTCTTTTCGATTTTGCACCGGACCAGCCCGATCCTGATGTTTCCCATCCGTAGGACCGTTTCCGCTGCCGACCGTGGTAGCGTTATAGTGACCGCGGCGGTGTCGTCCCGCGAGAGTCTGGTTGGCGTCGTTTTGTACTCCTCCGTCCAGTCTCCTGTTTCCTTTAGAATAGCCTCTTTTATCTCTTCCTCGATGACAATCCATGGCATTCCTCTCAGGTATATTTGTTCCTTTCGCTCCTCGCCTATTTTCCTCTAGTTTTCAGGGTGCCCTGACCGTTTAGGGCCACCCTCAGATCGAAGCACCCGCTGCGTCATTTTCCAAAGTTAGGAGGAGGCTTCCATCTTTGGTACTCCTTATTTCCTTGATTGCCTGGGCTGCCTCAGTGCCTTTAATGGCGCTATTTACTTTGCCGAGGATGTCCCGGTATGATTTGCCTTCGTCACTTATTACCAGTCCGCACGTGTTTTTTTGTTTTTTGTTTGCCCGCTGTTGCGTGGTCATATACAGTTCTATTTCGCTGCATGATCCATGGAAGACCGCTTCTACCATCTTTCTGAAGGCGTCAACACTCATTATCTTGACGTGGTGCAGGTGTACCTTGTTGTCCCCGGTGGTTTCGCCCTTCAGCTGTAACAGTTTTTCCCATAGATCTTTTGGGGTGCCATTGTACTTCACCTTCACCACCATCTTCCTTGAGATGGTCCCAGTCCCTCTCACTCTGGTGGTTTGCTCGATGACCTCAAATTCTCTTTCTGCTTGTAGCAGCTCGGGAAACTTCTCTCTGTACAATTTCTGGATGCTTGAGGTCATTTTGGGATCATCAGGCTCCACGATCATCACTTTCACAGCGTCATGTTCTTGCGCCAGCGGGTTTCCCACTATAACTGTGGTATTTGTATATGCTGTGCTCTTCCACTGCAGACCCTGTATTTTGTTGAAGGCTTCAAAATCATCCGTCGCTTCCAGACTATCTGAAGAGGTCAATCTTGAGGCCTCGCACGTGCACGCTCTCTTTGGGCGCGTCTCTCGAATCGTTCCTTCGTCCGCTTCATTTTCGCCTCTTTCATTTGAGCTTTCCTCCTCTGATCTTCCCAATCTTTCTTCCAGTCTCGATGATCCTCTCTAGTTCGTCAGCACGCTGTGTGGCATTCTTTGCTTTTTCCCTGAGGGATTCTATCTCCAGTGCTCTTTCATGGTACCCTGATGTTTGGGTATCTTTGTGCTCGCGAGGTATAAAAGCTGCTGGGCTCTCTATCTCTTCTGTTTTGCCCTTCTTTCCCTCCTGTGTGCTTAGTATAGCCCATCTTGTCCATAATTCCCCTTTGGTCGCCTCTTCCTCTCTGAATAACCTTTGCATTATCCCGTTTATCTCCCTTATACCTTTTTTAATTTCAACCTTGGTATTTGGCCATAGCGATTCGTATTTCAACATCTCCTCCATCTTGTTACTCATGCATTCCATGTTTTCCTTAGCTGTTTTAAACATTGCCATAAACTCCTCTTTTGTGGGCGACTCCACCCTTTTTCTTTTTTCCACTATGGATTCCCCTTGCGTGCTGTCCCCAAGTAGGTATATAGGACTAGTGTCCAATTGTTCATCTTCGTAGGTTCATTACCCATAAGGGGTTTTTCTGTTGGGTCTTTAGATGTTGCCGCTTTAATACTTTCATCCCTCTTCTGAGGGGTTCTTGCCAGGGCACTTCTCCTTATGGACGGATCCGTGCTATCGCCATCTTTCTGTGCAATCATGTCTTCATAAGTTTGGTGTTTTTGTTTTTTTCCATGCTGTTCCCACGAGTAGCAGGGGAAGTAGTCGGTCCACCCCCGCAGAGCCCCGCGTGACACCTTAGGTTGCGGATTTTTGGAAGGGTTGACTCCCTGGGCGAGGACAGTAGTGAAGAGGAAGGACCCCTAGCCCTCGGATGCTCTAATAGCGTCAGGGTCGGAAGAGAACAAGAGTTGGCCATGGGAGGCCGATTGAAAAGTTCAAAGATATCTCACCCAAGACGAGTTGAAGGAAAGTGAGATAGGCCAGAGAACTCCCAGGGTCCGCCATCCCTGTACACCAGATGTGTGTCTCCAGGAGGTTTTTATCGAGGATTCCCCCTCTAGATCCGTTGAGTTCTGCGAGAGACAGGTCCACCAACGAGTAGGCAAACGGTCTTGCCAGTGAAGAGGCTATTGTTTTCGCATCACATTGGCCTGAGAAAGGTAGGGGTTACCCTTACCCCGACACAAGCACCTTTTTTTTTTTGGCGGTGAGTGTGTCTCTTGGACCCCGGATAGCCTAACCTAACCCAACCTAACCTAACCTAAACTTGACCTGAGTGACTGTCCCCCTTTGACTATTTTCGGATCGAAAATGGAAAATAGATATCCTTCAAAATGAAAACAGAGCAGTGTCTCATGTGCAGATTCTATAGCTGAAACCGGAGCAGTGTCCAACGTGTAGATTCCAGAACTGGCAACGATTTTTCTTTTTCTGTAAGTTTCCGAGATATTACGTTTTTTATGTGAGAAAATGAATTTCGTATTTGATGAGTTTCCGCAAAGGAGAATGCTGTCTGAAGGCTCCTCACCAAATTAGGGAGCTCTAGGAGAAAAATGATTTATTTGAGGAGATTTATTCAGAGGTTATATGTCCCCTTTCAATTCTTTCGGACCGGAAATGGAAAATAGATTTACCTGAAAATGTACACATAGCTCTATTTGAAGATACAGATTTCGGAACTGAAAATGATTTCTCTGTCTCAGCTAATTTTCGAAATATTTCGATTTTTATGTGAAAAATGGAATTTCGATTATAATGAATATCCGCAAAAGAGAATACAGTCAGAAAGCTTTGCACAAATTTTGGGAGCTCTAGGAGAAAGTTGATTTTTGCGAAGAAAACCTAACGTAACCTCAACCCAAGTGACAAAACTAACATGAACCCTTTGAAAATACATATCCTTTAAAATGCAAATAGAGCAGTGTCTCATGTGCAGATTCTAGAACTGAGAACGATTTTTCCCTGTGTCTGTTAGTTTCCGAGATATCACGTTCATCATGTGAAAAAATTAATTTAGAATTAGATGAGTTTCCGCAAAGGAGAATGCTATCAGAAGGCTCCTCACCAAACTTGGGAGCTCTGGGAGAAAAATGTTTGTTTCGAGGAGAATTATTCAGAGGTTGAATAACCCCTTTGAATTCTTTTGGACCGAAAATGGAAAATAGATTTCCTTGAAAATGTACACATAGTTTTATTTAAAGATACAGATTTCGGAACTGAAAATAATTCCTCTAGCTAATTTTCGGAATATTTCGAATTTCATGTGAAAAATGGAATTTCGATTTCGATGAGTATCCGCAAGAGAGAATACTGTCAAAAAGCTCTGCACAAACTTTGGGAGCTCTAGGAGAAAGTTGTTTTTTTCGAGGAAAACCTAACCCAACCCAACCTTCCTAACCTAAACTTAACCTAAGTGACTAACCTAACATAACCCCTTTCACTAATTTCGGACCGAAATAAGAATATAGATTTTCTGTAAAATGTAAACAGAGCAGTGTCTAACGTGCAGATTCCAGAACTGAAAACGATTTTCCCTGCCTGTTAATTTCCGAGATATTACGTTTTTCATGTGAAAAAAGTATATTTCAAATTTGATGAGTTTTCGGAATGGGGAATGCTGTTAGAGAGCTCGTCACCAAATTTGGGAGCTTCACGAGAAAGTTGATTTTTTCGAGAAAAACCTAACCAACCTAACCTTACCTAACCTAAACTCAACCTAAGTGACTAACCTAACATAACCCCTTTGACTATTTTCGGACCGAAATTAGAATATAGATCTCCTATAAAATGCAAACAGAGCAGTGTCTCATGTGCAGATACTATAACTGAAAACGATTTTTTCCTGTCTCTGTTAGTTTCCGAGATATTACGTTTATTATGTGAAAACATCAATTTCCTATTTGATGAGTTTCTGCAGATGAGAATGCTGTCAGAGAGCTCCTCACCAAATTTGGGAGCTCTAGGAGAAAAATATTTTTCTTCAGGAGAATTATTTAGAGGTTAAATAACCCCTTCGAATTCCGTTGGACCGAAAATGGAAAATAGATTTCCTTGAAAATGTACACATACCTCTTTTTGAAGATACAGATTTCAGAACTAAAAATGATTTCTCTGTCTCAGCTAATTTTCGAAATATTTCGATTTTCATGTGAAGAATGGAATTTTGATTATAATGAATATCCGCAAGAGCGAATACTGTCACAAAGATCTGCACAAACTTTGAGAGCTTTAGGAGAAAGTTGATTTTTTCGAAGAAAACGTAACCTCAACCCAAGTGACAAACCTAACATGAACCCTTTGAAAATACATATCCTTTAAAATGCAAATAGAGCAGTGTCTCATGTGCAGATTCTAGAAATGAAAACGATTTTTCCCTGTGTCTCTTAGTTTCCGAGATATAACGTTCATTTTGTGAAAAAATGAATTTCGGACTAGATGAGTTTCCGCGAAGGAGAATGCTGTCAGAAGGCTCCTCACCAAATTTGGGACCTCTAGAAGAAAAATGATTTTTTTGAGGAGAATTATTCAGAGATTGAATAACCCCTTTGAATTCTTTTGGACCGAAAATGGAAAATAGATTTCCTTGAAAATGTACACATAGTTTTATTTAAAGATACAGATTTCGGAACTGAAAATAATTCCTCTAGCTAATTTTCGGAATATTTCGAATTTCATGTGAAAAATGGAATTTCGATTTCGATGAGTATCCGCAAGAGAGAATACTGTCAAAAAGCTCTGCACAAACTTTGGGAGCTCTAGGAGAAAGTTGATTTTCTCGAGGAAAACCTAACCCAACCCAACCTTCCTAACCTAAACTTAACCTAAGTGACTAACCTAACATAACCCCTTTCACTAATTTCGGACCGAAATAAGAATATAGATTTTCTGTAAAATGTAAACAGAGCAGTGTCTAACGTGCAGATTCCAGAACTGAAAACGTTTTTTCCTGCCTGTTAGTTTGGACCAAAAATGGAAAATAGATTACCTTGAAAATGTACACATAGCTCTATTTGAAGATACAGATTTGAGAACTTAAAATGATTTCTCTGTGTCAGCTTATTTTCGAAATATTTAGATTTTCATGTGAAGAATGGAATTTTGATTTCAATGAATATCCGCAAGAGAGAATACTGTCACAAAGCTCTGCCAAAAGTTTGGGAGCTTCAGGAGAAAGTTGATTTTTTCGAAGAAAACGTAACCTCAACCCAAGTGACAAACAAAACATGAACCCTTTGATAATACATATCCTTTAAAATGCAAACAGAGCAGTGTCTCGTGTGCAGATTATAGAACTGAAAACGATTTTTCCCTGTGTCTGTTAGTTTTCGATATATTACGTTCATTATGTGAAAGAATAAATTTCGGATCAGATGAGTTTCCGCAAAGGAAAATGCTGTCAGAAAGCTCCTCACAAAACATTTTTTTTCAGGAGAATTATTCAGAGGTTAAATAACCCCTTTGAATTCTTTTGGACCGAAAATGGAAAAAAGATTTACTTGAAAATGTACACATAGTTTTATTCAAATATCCAGATTTTGGAACTGAAAATAATTTCTCTGTCTCAGCTAATTTTCGAAATATTTCGATTTTCATGTGAAAATGGAATTTCGATGAGTATCCGCAAGAGAGAATACTGTCACAAAGCTCTGCACAAACTTTGGGAGCTCTAGGAGAAAGTTGATTTTTTCGAGGAAAACCTAACCTAACCCAAACTTAACCTAACTCACTAACGTAACATAACCCCTTTGACTAATTATGGACCGAAATTAAAATATACATTTTTTGCAAAATGCAAACAGAGCAGTGTCCAACGTGCAGATTCCAGAACTGAAAACGTTTTTCCGTCTGTTGGTTTCCGAGATATTACGTTTTTTATGTGAATAAATATATTTCGAATTTGATCAGTTCTCGCAATGGAGAATTCTGTCAGATAGCTCTTCAGCAAATTTGGGAGCTCTACGAGAAAGTTGATTCTTTCGAGGAAAACCTAACGTAACCCTCAACCCAAGTGACTAACCTAACTTGAACCCTTTGACTATTTTCGGACCGAAAATAGAATATAAATCTCCTGTGAAATTCAAGCAGAGCAGTGTCTTACGTGCAGTTCTAGAACTGAAAACTATTTTTCCCTGTCTGTAAAGATATTACGTTTTTTATGTGAAAAATGTATTTCAAATTTGAATAGTTATCGCAATGGAGGATGCTGTCAGAGAGCTTGTCACCCAATTTGGGGGTTCTACGAGAAAGGTGATCCTTTCGAGGAAAGCCTAACCTAACCTAACCCAACCTAACCTAACTTAAACCTGAGTGGCTATCCTAACATAACCCCTTTGACTATTTTCGGACCGAAAATTTGGGAGCTCTACGAGAAAGTTGTTTTTTTTCGAGACAAACGTAACCTAACCTAACCCAACCTAACCTATCCTAACCTAACCCAACCTAACCTATCCTAACCTAACCCAACCTAACCTAACCTAAACTTAACCTAAGTGACTAACCTAACATAACCCCTTTGACCATTTTTGACCGAAAATGGAATATAGATTTCCTTAAAAATGCACACAGAGCATACGGCTTTCGGATATCTAGTGATACAGAATGTGCAGCATTGGATATGATTTCTAATATCCAATTGGAATTAGATGAAAACAATAAATGTGGACTTCTATCACGAGAGCTCTGTAAAGCCTTTGACACTGTTGATCATGAAATCTTGTTGAATAAGTTATTCGATATTGGTATCAGAGGTAATACATTTTTATGGTTACAAAATCATTTAAATGATAGGAAACAAACTGTATCTTTGGAAAACTGTGAGAGTTCATTGGAAAAAATTGTCATCACTGGAAAGTTAGTATTATTTGCTGATGATACAAATTTAATATATTCCAATAAAGATTTGCAAGTGATCCAATGTCAAATGGAAAATGATTTGAAACAAATATTCATTTGGCTCAATGTTCATAAACTTACTTTAAATTTCGAAAAATCATCTTTCTTGTTCATTGATAAAAAACCAATTTTATCACAATCGAAATTTTTATTGTTAGGACAACAAAAAATCAACAGGTCATATAATATAAAATTTTTAGGTCTGAATATTGATGAAAATATTTCGTGGGATATTCATATTGATCTGATCTGAAAAAAAAAATATCACCAGTCATTGGAATTTTGTACAAGATAAGGAGCTATATACCTTTGAGATATCCAAAATTAATTTATTTTTCACTAATTTATTCGAAATTACAATATTTAATCAGCATATGGGGTACTGCGTCGAATACCATTCTGAAACCACTGAAGTCTTTACAGAATAAAGCAATTAAATGCATTTTTCATTTACCTCATTTGGAACCAACAAGGAATATTTATAAACCAAATCGTCTCCTCGACATCGATTCTATTTATAAACTGAAAATATGTACTATTTTGCATTCTATTGTGACTAATAAGAAACCATGTATTATGATTTTTTTTTTAAATCTAACAGTGTACATAACCACAAAACGAGGCAGTTCAATAATTTGTTAACAAAAAATCTCAAGACGGAATTTTCCAGAAAATCTATTTTCTATAAAGGTGTTATCACATATAATGGATTACCCACTGGAATAAAATGTTTTTCTCAAATGAACAAATTCAAATTTGCTATGAAGCGTTATTTGTTAGAAGAATTTTTATTGAAAAATTATTTTATTTTTGTTATTTTCGAGTAATAAACAATTCTGAATGAGCTTTTCAATGAACGTATTATATAAATATTCCCTATTTATAAACTGTAGTTTCTTGGGAATAAATGACTGTTATTATTAACTCAACCTAAGTGACTAACCTAACATAACCCCTTTGACTATTTTTGGGCCGAAAATGGAATATAGATTTCCTTAAAAATCCACACGGAGCGGTGTCTGTGATTTTTCACTGTCTGTTAGTTACCAAGATATTACGTATTTTATGTGAAAAAATAGATTTCAAATTTCATGAGTTTTCGCAATGGAGAATGCTGTCAGAGAGCTCGTCACAAGATTTGGGAGCTCTACGAGAAAGTGGCTCACGTGCAGATTCCAGAACTGAAAACGATTTTTTCCTCTATGTAAGTTTCCGAAATATTACGTTTTTTATGTGAAAAAATATATTTCAAATTTAATGAGTTTTCGGAATGGAGAATGCTGGCAGAGAGCTCGTCACCAAATTTGGGAGCTCTATGAGAAAGTTGATTTTTTCGAGGAAAACCTAACCTAACCCAACCTAACCTGAACCTAACCTAAGTGACTAACCTAACATAACCCCTTCGATAATTTTCAGACCGAAATTAGAATATAGTGTGACGGGTTTTCCTGGGTTCAAACCCGCACAAGTGACGCTTACGGATAGATTTAAAAATCTTTCTGTAAATTACAAATCGTTTTGTAAATCAATGCCTCGGGCGCCAGTTCTTTTTTGATGGTATGCTCCAAATTCCCGGATAGCAATCAGATGGAGGTATCCAGAGGTCAGATAATTGTGACAACGGCAGAGTACTAATTGATGTTGGCTTTACTTACACCAATTTGCATCTGAATACCGTTTGCTATATGAAAGTTCTCGAAAGTATTTCGTTTCTACTTTCTTGAGACACCTTTGTACTCACTTGAGAGGTATTTCGTTTCTACCTCTCGACACACTTTCATTTCACTGATTTGTTTCCTGAAAATAGGTTGGAGAAAATAACGACCAACGATGTTCAGAAATACGAGTTTATTCAATTCTTTAAACGAAAGATGACACAATATACTATCAACTATATTAAGTATTAAAGTTATGAAAACGGGGTTGGCAACAATGATAAACGGTATACAAACTTTGCGTTTGAATTGCACAGGGTCACCGAAATCGGAGTTTGGTCGGTAAACCGTGAGTCGATTCTTTATAATGGAAAACTATGAAATGTTGGCAGGTGAAATGTTTCGGAGCGGTAACTACGATAATCGGAAATGAAATTTTATATTTTGAATTAACGGTAAACTGGACCTGGTTCTAAATGGCACCCAGAAACAGCAGAAGGCTGAATTGGCAAGAACCCAAGATAAAGATAAAACAACATGATTGGTTCTAATTGGCACTCAGATACAGCGGAAGGCTGAACTGGCAAGAACACAACCAAATGTAATATAGAACGAATTTTCTGAAACAAAAATGATTGGTTCTAAATGGCACTCAGATACAGCAGAAAGCTGAACTGGCAAGAACACAACCAAATGAAAATTAAAACGGATTTCTTGAAACACAAAAATGATTGATTGGTTCTGAATGGCACTCAGATACAGCGGGAGGCTGAACTGGCAAGAACACAACCAAATGAAAAATAAAACGAATTTCTTGAATCACACAAAATGATTGCTTCTAAATGGCACTCAGATACGACAGACGGTCGAACTGGCAAGAACGCAATCAGAACTAATTATTTTAAATAACAAATCAAATGTCAGACTGTCGGATGTCGGATCTAACCTCAAAAAGAATTTCGGTCGGGGTTTGTTGAATAAAACGGTCGGTAAACAAATTTCGGAGCAACTAGGAACACAAGTAACTATCTGCAAGACTGAATCTTCACGAATGAATCCCGGTAGTCCTCAGAGTTGGATATTTATACCCGCCGAAAATCTGAAAAGTAGTGGAATTCAAATGACAGAGAGCACTGAGGAATTTCATAAAAACTACAGTCGGTTTGGCCAGTTTCAAATGTTTTTCAATATAAGGTAAATTGAAAAACTCTGTAAAGAATGTGTTTTTATATTAACGGTAGCAAACTATGCTGATAAGATATCCGAAATGATGAATATTTTCGAGGAAATGATACTTTCGAATTCTTTGAAACATTTTACTCCTCAACAATTACGATCAAAATATTGCACAAGACATTTTTCGAATCTGGAGATTTGATCACACTCACAATTCTACGGCTGAAAATTACCAACTTCATCAGGTTTTCCTAGAAAATAACATGCCAAATTATGAAAACACATTTCTGAATCTTTCCCACCTATTATCTCATGATTCTATGCAATACATCATTCATTCCAGATAGATGGAATGATCAAACCTTACTCAGTATGAAAAATAGGCCAACCCCAAACGCATGAAAGAAAATACATATCAAATACAGGAATAAACAATAATGAGCATGAAATCTTTCTATGGTACTAAATAATAAGCCAAACGGAATAAAAATTAAATGAGTACTCAAAATGTTCACGGATAATATAAAAAATTAATCAATAATAACTTCTAGCAGTCTATCATATACCATATCGAACAAACCCAAGTGCTGAAACGGAATCTATGTACAACATATATTAGCCAGGTTAGTCGACTTTATTTACAAACCTCATTACTGAAAATAATGACTTCATTACACCCCCCCTTACTTCGGTAAAAAAAAAATTCGGTAAACAAAGCCGTCTATTGACGGGATCCTCAACTGGATTCAAGGCGCGAATCCATCCTTGCGCCTGGAACTAGGCACCATACACTGGTGCAGGTGCAATCAACGGAACGTGTCCCATACCTCTGCATTTGGAACAGAAAATGCGGTATGCCCTGTCGCATTCCGAACGGATGTGACCCGGATGGCCACAGCGCCAGCAGAGACCCTGCTCAACTGGTAGGTACACATCTTGGACGGAAGGTCTTTTCGTCGACAGGCGAACGACGAGTGGCGGTCTCCGTGCTGCGGAGTGTGAAGTGGCTACTGCACCCAAAATTCGGCTGCTCGCTTCTTGAGTCAAGGGAACTGGAAGATTAGTGGCTTTGGTCGGTATTTGGAAGTGGAAGTTGTCGAAAGTTTGAGTAGCCCGACTCTCCTGAACGGGAAATGAAAAATATGCATTATATGCAAAGGGGTCCGAAGGGGTTTGCGTACTCCGGTCCACTAATCGTGGAGTCCCTTTGGAGGTAATCGGGGTTTTCTCCCTCGCTGTGATCGGTGATATTTCCCCCTCATCAGTGCCGTCGATCTCAGAGGGCAGCGGAGAAGTATGCAACCTCAGAATTCCATAATCCATGATCTGTGAAAAATCAAAACATCAAAGTACTGTTCATAATCGTCGAAATGACGGTCCACTCACAAGTTTAGTGAGTGGTGCGGAGACTTTCCTCCTTAGCCGAAATCGTTACCCAAACACTTCCCCCTACTTGGTCCCTCAAGCGAAGGCGGTAAGAATTCCTCCGACCAACATGCCTTGGTCTCAGAGGAGATAAGGCTTTCCGGAATTGAGGGGACCAAGAATTCGACGGGCGCCCGTCTGCCCGATACTGCCTTAAACGCCGAACTACCCATTGACGTAGCTCAGCAATATCGGTGGGAGGCGGTTGTTGTGGTGGGGTTTCCGAAGCAGGAGGGTAGAGAGGAACAATTGGTTCTGGATCGGAGGGACAAAGAGGAGGTGTTACAGGTATTCCATTCGGGTACAATCGGGGAGGACTATAAAGGGGGGACAGGGATTCAGGTTGATAGTAAAGGGATTCTACCTCTCCTGCGGTGGTCAGATCGAGTGTCCGGGGGTGCGGGGTAACGGACGTTTCCGTGGCGGCAGAGGTGAAACGAAGCACCAACTTGAGGAGCTAGCTTCAGGAGCTGACGGACGGTCCATTACTGAAAACGAAAATTTGGTGAATTACTCGGCGCACTGATATGGTTTCAGATCTCTTATATGCACGCGCTTCACCAATCTATTTTCGTTGCTTTTGAGATCCTAAACAACGGGAGATATCACTTTGACCACGGTGAACGGACCGGAATATTTTGGAGCAAGCTTCGCTGCATGTCCCTGAATACCAGACGACAAGTTGTACTCTTTTTTCATTACTCTGTCGCCGACGTGACATCGCCATTCTCGACGTCTCAGATTATAGTAATGACTTTGGGTGGAGAAAGCACGGGCTAGATTAATATTGACCAACTCATTGACTTCTTTCAATTTCTCCATGTGTTTGGCCCACAGGGACGGTGACGGTACGGTAGCAGAATCGGTTTCATTGAACGGACGGAAAAGTGATTTCGGTGGTTCTAATTCTCTTCCAAATGTCAAGTAAGCGGGTGTAAACGAAGTGGAGTCATGTCGAACGGTATTCAACGCAAACTGTAGTTCCGGAAGTAACTGATCCCATTTACGGTGATCATTGTTACAGTACTGAGAAATAAGAACTTTCATAGTCTTATTGGCCCTCTCTACTGGGTTTGCTTGCGGTGTGTAGGGCGGAGTGAAACGGTGTTGAATCCCTAGTTCTTTGATAAGGTCTGCAAATACTTTTTCTGCATATTGCGAACCATTATGGCCGAAACGTAGTACCACTTCCTCATAAAAGGCTTGAGAAACGGCTCGTGCCGTTGCTTTCCTTAACGGACGGACTTGGACCCATTTAGTGAAACGGTCCTGAAAGACACATAAATAGCAGTTTCCTTTGCTCGAACGTGGCAAAGGACCCACTAAATCGGTTGACACAGTTGTCCAAGGTTTAACGTTAGTAGACGGATGCATCTTTCCAGGGGGTTTTTCCTGTGAAACCTTATATTGCTGACAGACGAGGCATCCTCGTACATATTTGGCAATATCTCGGTACATACCGGGCCAGTAATATCTCTGAGCAATACGAGCGATAGTCTTGGCAATCCCCATATGTCCTGCCGTGACTTCGTCGTGATTTTCACGCAACACTTGCGCTCGATGATCTCTAGGAAAACACTGTTTCCATGGATCTTTAGTGTCTGGTTCGGGGAAATCCAGAGCGTCCCAGAAATGTCGGTAGAGACGACCATCTCTCACGGAATAGTCTGGGTACTCTTCAGGATGCTGAAGTACATCGGAAGTTTTTTTAGTATACCACGAGCATTGTACTTCAGTTTCTTTCTCCAGTACGTAATTTTCTTCAACGGTATTGTCCTCGGTCTGGAGCGGTTGTCGTGAAAGAGCGTCAGCTACCTTATTCTGACAGCCTTTGCTATATCTGATTTCATAATCGAACCGCTGCAGATACATGGCCCATCTGGCTATCCTGCCAGAGGGACTTTTGATGGACTGCACCCATTTCAGTGAAATATGGTCAGTTTGGATTATAAAGTGATAACCTTCCAGATACGGTCGCACTTTTTCGATTCCCCAAATTGCGGCTAAACACTCTTTCTCGGTAACGAAGTAGTTTTTCTCTGGGGGAGACAGAGTTCTACTTGCATATGCTATCACATGCTCTTTTCCCTCTATGTTCTGAGTGAGTGCTACACCCAAACCCAGATGAGAGGCGTCGGTTTGTAGAATAAACTCTTGTGAAAAATCAGGACATGATAATACGGGTGCTTCGGTCAGACTCCTCTTAAGGAGATCGAAAGCATCTTGTTCTGCCGT
The DNA here is from genome assembly GCA_032362365.1 of Zygogramma bicolorata. NCBI lineage: Eukaryota > Metazoa > Arthropoda > Insecta > Coleoptera > Chrysomelidae > Zygogramma > Zygogramma bicolorata. The sequence goes on along the minus strand of JAVJAQ010002653.1, from coordinate 1,450,622 downwards.
TCCCCACTTCCAACGAGTGTTTTTCCTTAACAAGCTCGTAAGTGGAGACACAACTCGGAAAAAATTTGGGATGAACCTGCGGTACCAGGATGCCATCCCCAAAAATTGCCTCAGTTGCTTCAGTGTAGTCGGTGTCGGCCATTCCACTATGGACGCAACCTTGTCTGGATCAGTTTTGATCCCTTCCGGAGTAATTACATGTCCTAAATATTTCAAAGTACGGAGACAAAATTTACATTTGTCAGGATTCAACTGGAGATTGCTATCTCGCAGACGACGGAATACTTGTTGCAAATTATCCAGATGTTCTTCGAAAGTTTTTCCCAGAACTATGATATCATCTAAGTACGCGAACGCGAAAGGTTCCATTTCTGGACCTATAACGGTATCTATCAATCAATCTCTGGAAAGTAGCGGGAACCGAGTGAAGTCCGAACGGCATAACTGTAAACTGGAATAATCCACGTCCTGGAACAGTAAACGCTGTGATTGGTTTACTTTCGGGAGTCAAAGGGACTTGCCAATATCCCTGACGTAGGTCCAGGCTGGATATATATCGTGCTTCTCGAAGTTTATCCAGAATAGCACTTATGAACGGTAAAGGATATGCATCCTTTTCAGTTACAGCATTGACTTTTTGAAAATCGATGCAAAATCTCGGTTTTCCATCCTTCTTGCGGACAATCACGACAGGTGAACTCCACGGGCTTTTCGATGGTTCTATAACCCCATCCTTCAGCATCTTATCCACTTCCTGATTGATAATTTCCTGAGTTTTCGGGTTCTGCGGACGGTATCTTTGTTTTATCGGTTCGGGATTTTTCAAACGGATGTGATGTTGTACACAATGAGTGGGACCCTTATTTTCATTAAACAGAGGCAACTCCTCTTCCAGAAAGAGGCGAAGTCTTTCTTTTTCAAAATCGGTTAAGTCCTGCTGTTCAATCAGTGAAGCGGATGCAGAACTTGCGGAAGCCTCGATTGACATAACCAGGTTGCTGCGTACATCGAACGACACGTTCGAACCTCTCAGGAAAATCTCGTTGTTAGCGAGGTTAATGTGAAAATCCTGAGTACCAAGAACATCCATACCCAGTACAATGTCAACGGCTAAGGACGGAATAATCAACAGTTCACATGCAAAACTCTCCTTGCCGATAGTCATGACTGGCGTGACAGACCAACGGACAACACACAATGACCCATCAGCTTGTCGAGTTTGATGTGCTACGGACTGTTCAATCGGTTCAGAATTATTTCTTATGCAACAATCATGTACTGCTTGACTGGCAAATGATTTTGTTGCTCCGGTATCGAGTAGTGCAAAAAATATAGTATTCAAAATTTTCAATCGAATAAACGGTCTATTGTCAGTCGTACTAGGTCGGAACACGGTTCCTGGGGAATTTAACGACTGGAGCTCGACGTTCCCCGACGCTGATGAGCTCCCTGTCCGTTTTCCTGTTGAGAACAATTACAATCTCTGGAGAATACTTCGTCTCGGCCACAATGTGAACAGAATATTCTTGCACGGTTTCGGCACTCACTACGCATGTGACCCCGTTTCCCGCATCTCCAACATAATAGCGGTGTATTGGTCGTGGGGACTCTAGGGTTATGTTGGTATGGTTCCCTATTCCCAGGCGGATTCGGTCGCGGCGGATTGGGTCGAGACGGTGTTGCGATAGGTTGCTGTGGCGGTGGGGGACGTGGTGGAGGTATCGGTACCGAAACTGCTTGTGTCGGTGGGGGACGGTGATGGACGACCCGTGTTGGTGCCTGAAGATGGCTTACGGGATGAGACCTGGAGGGTAAAGAACACATTTCCCCCTTCAAGATCTCAAACTCCATAATTTTAGCAACAAGTGATGGAGAATCATAGAAATCACCTCGCTTCATATAGTGACGGTAATCCGGGAGTAAATTTCGGTGAATACGAGCTGCTTCCTGTTCTGGAGTTAGACAACCATGTCTACGAAGCAGGGTTTGCATATCAATCACATAGTCGATAGCAGCCTCATCGGATGTTTGTAAGCGACGGCTTATTTCCATTTCCAAATCTTCCCTGTAGTGAACAGGGTAAAATGCCACTCTAAAAATATTCTTGAATGATTCCCAAGAGTTCCAGAATATTTTATTACTTCGGTACCACAATAGAGCCCTACCTTCGAGTACATTTGGCAAAGTCACCAACATTCTATCTCGAGGAATGTTTTCTGTTACGCAAATTTCCTCTAAACGTTCCAGAAACGCCATAGGATCTTGTGTGCCATCAAACTTCACATTCCACCTATGAGTATTCAATACTGTTTGATAGGATGGAGTGCCTATCACGGGTGAAGTTTGAAGCGGTGCTGGTACAGAATAGGGTATAGTGAACGGTACTGTATAAGGTATACTAGGTGGTGCTGCATACGATATACTAGGTGGTGCTGTATATAGTATATTCAAAGGTACATCATACCCCTGGGTAGTATACGGAACATATGGTATTCCCTGTCCCTTATGAATTGGTGAACTGGACAATGGTGCACAATGTCCTTGGGAAGTATACGGAATTGACGAACTGGACATAACTGTAGGACGTGATGTACTGGTAAAAGAAGTCATGGTAGTTGTAAATGTTGGTACCGTATGTGTGACGGTAGCACCTCCCAGACTAACCTCAGTCGTTTTAGGAAGTGTGTTGCAGGGTTGAAAAAGCATATATTCTGTTCTAGTTGTTGATGAGGGCGGTAATACGGTTGTTTTCTCCTTCGGTATAGCAACTGTCGCAGTGTTTAGACTTGGGACAGGCATACGGAAATATCCTTGAGACATATCGGTTACAACTGGTAACGGACTACCAGATGATCTGATTTTAGGCATTTCAACCAAATACCAAACCAGTCTTCTCCTCAATTCGGTGACTGTACCTTCGGTATCTAACTGCATACTTGCAGCCAATTCAATCAGTTCCGTTTTCTTCAATCTATAGATCCACCCTACTTTAATTCCAGGGGGAGCTATAAATTCTTCATTCATCTCATCCTTTTCTGAATTCACAGAAAAGGGTTCATTCGCCCTAATTTCACCAAATAGGGACTCAAGACCTGCTGCACCTTGTTCCACTGTATCAGGAGTGTCTCCTTCCCGTTGCTTTTCGGTTATCCCATCTATTTTCAGGATATATTCAACTGAAATCTTAAAACTGTTCACAGAGGTGTCGAATTCGAATTGAAAAATATCAAAACAGATATTTCTTTCAAGTTGAATGAATCCTAACCTCCAAAACAAAACATTGACAGGGAACAAGGATATGAGTGCGGCTCACAGCACTTTGAGAAATAAAGCGCGATACTGCGGTTGGGGAAAAAATTTCAAAAATTATGAACTTATTTTTGGCAACAGGAATTGTTCTCGATTTCAGTATCAACTCAGTTGAAGTTTATGATTTGTTGGAATCGTTCAAAATTTCAACTGAAATTTCGGTTCGAGTGACAGATAGCGGATCAGCTTCGGACAATGGATGTGAAGTTAGTGTTGGCCACGGCTTTCGGTGAAATTTCCCAGGGAGATGTCAACCAATTGACAAGAATCCCTTTTTATTTTCTCCAACTGGAAACAAATCAGTGTGTCGGTACGGTCGTCCCAGAGATGTGTCAAACAATTAACAACGTCCCTGCTCGGGCGCCATTTTGTGACGGGTTTTCCTGGGTTCAAACCCGCACAAGTGACGCTTACGGATAGATTTAAAAATCTTTTTGTAAATTACAAATCGTTTTGTAAATCAATGCCTCGGGCGCCAGTTTTTTTACTTGGTATGCTCCAAATTCCCGGATAGCAATCAGATGGAGGTATCCAGAGGTCAGATAATTGTGACAACGGCAGAGTACTAATTGATGTAGGCTTCAATTACACCAATTTGCATCTGAATACCGTTTGCTATATGAAAGTTCTCGAAAGTATTTCGTTTCTACTTTCTTGAGACACCTTTGTACTCACTTGAGAGGTATTTCGTTTCTACCTCTTGACACACTTTCATTTCACTGATTTGTTTCCTGAAAATAGGTTGGAGAAAATAACGACCAACGATGTTCAGAAATACGAGTTTATTCAATTCTTTAAAGGAAAGATGAAACAATATACTATCAACAGTATTAGGTCGATACTTTATAATGGAAAACTATGAAATGTTGGCAGGTGAAATGTTTCGGAGCGGTAACTACGATAATCGGAAATGAAATTTTATATTTTGAATTAACGGTAAACTAAACCTGGTTCTAAATGGCACTCAGAAACAGCAGAAGGCTGAACTGGCAAGAACCCAAGATAAAGATAAAACAAAATGATTGGTTCTAATTGGCACTCAGATACAGCAGAAGGCTGAACTGGCAAGAACACAACCAAATGTAAAATAAAACGAATTTTCTGAAACAAAAATGATTGGTTCTAAATGGCACTCAGATACAGCAGAAGGCTGAACTGGCAAGAACACAACCAAATGAAAATTAAAACGGATTTCTTGAAACACAAAAATGATTGATTGGTTCTGAATGGCACTCAGATACAGCAGAAGGCTGAACTGGCAAGAACACAACCAAATGAAAAATAAAACGAATTTCTCGGATCACACAGAATGATTGCTTCTAAATGGCACTCAGATACGACAGACGGTCGAACTGGCAAGAACGCAATCAGAACTAATTATTTTAAATACAAAATCAAATGTCAGACTGTCAGATGCGGTCTAACCTCAAAATGAATTTCGGTCGGGGTTTGTTGAATAAAACGGTCGGTAAACAAATTTCGGAGCAACTAGGAACACAAGTAACTATCTGCAGGACTGAATCTTCACGAATGAATCCCGGTAGTCCTCAGAGTCGGATATTTATACCCGCCGAAAATCTGAAAAGTAGTGGAATTCAAATGACAGAGAGCACTGAGGAATTTCATAAAAACTGCAGTCGGTTTGGCCAGTTTCAAATGTTTTTCAATATAAGGTAAATTGAAAAACTCTGTAAATAATATGTTTTTATATTAACGGTAGCAAACCAGGCTGATAAGATATCCGAAATGATGAATATTTTCGCGGAAATGATACTTTCGAATTCTTTGAAACATTTCACTCCTCAACAATTACGATCAAAATATTGCACAAGACATTTTTCGAATCTGGAGATTTGATCACACTCACAATTCTACGGCTGAAAATTACCAACTTCATCAGGTTTTCCTAGAAAATAACATGCCAAATTATGAAAACACATTTCTGAATCTTTCCTACCTATTATCTCATGATTCTATGCAATACATCATTCATTTCAGATAGATGGAATAATCAAACCTTACTCAGTATGAAAAATAGGCCAACCCCAAACGCATGAAAGAAAATACATATCAAATACAGGAATAAACAATAATGAGCAGAAAATCATTCTATGGTACTAAATAATAAGCCAAACGGAATAAAAATGAAATGAGTACTCAAAATGTTCACGGATAATATAAAGAATAAATCAATAATAACTTCTAGCAGTCTATCATATACCATATCGAACAAACCCAAGTGCTGAAACGGAATCTATATACAACATATATTAGCCAGGTCAGTCGACTTTATTTACAAACCTCATTACTGAAAATAATGACACCATTTCAATATATTTCCTATAAAATACAAACAGAGCAGTGTCTGACGTGCAGATTCCAGAACCGAAAACGATTTTATCCTGTCTGTGAGTTTCCGAGATATTACGTGTTTTATGTAAAAATATATTCCAAATTCGATGAGTTTCCGCAATGAATAATGCTGTCAGAGAGCTCGTCACCCAATTTGGGAGCTCTACGAGAAAGTTGATTGTTTCGAGGAAAGCCTAACCTAACCTAACCCAACTTTTTTTTTTTGTGGTAGGGTGGAAATACTCATGGACGCTGGTCGCTCGGTGTCCATCGCGATCCAGCAGTGCCGGACTCCTACCGGCTAAAATCACCCTCTGCCCTCTCTCATATCCGGAACCGTCCGCAAGGACATCACGTCAGGTATCAGCGGCATTTCTCATTCCCCAGTCTACTTATTATTATCGATGGTCTCCGTTCCTGTTGTAACAAGTAAATTGTTACATGTCCTATGAATCATTAAAAGTCTCAAGTCATGACAGTTCATTCTGAAAATCTACAAATATTTTGGTAACGTATCCGTAAGACGCAAACAAATGCCTACCTTAACGCTCACAAATAAACAACTATTTCAATACTCGTCAATAAACGGCTATCGATCGCGGTTCTGTGACCTCCGTCAATTCTGTCAAAATTTCGGCGTTAAGATGGAAGTAGATGTGTTTTCGACCGGAAATTATTTTTTTGTGTAGACGGAATTAATAAAACCGGTGAGCACCTTGTTTCACTCTCTTTTTCGACTGGAGGAATTAGAGGCATATTTGCTGTGTGTTTGTGCACTGAGACGCCATTTTTCTGATTGAATATCTGAAGAGACGCTATCTTTTTTGCTGAATAAATATCGGAAGATTTGGTTCTTCGATTCCTAAAGGGACTAATAAAGGTTAGTTCGAATGATTATTCATATTTTTATATTGATTGCCCGTATATAAAATTCTTTCCAGGCACTAAATAGGGTTAGTTTTATTATTGAACACATTTTTCTATCTGAGATAGCATCACACAACTTTCTCAGATTTTACCTTACCAAATCCCTTGCTTTTTCGATGTGGTTTTATTTCATTGAGATTATTTAAGCTAAATTTCAACGCTTCATGTATATGTGTGGTTATTTTCACATGCTTTCAGTCGATCCCAGAGCTTCTGTTTTTACATTCAATAGATATAATATTCAGATTTGTGTAAGCTTTCTAATGTACATGTTATGATCATATTGTGTTAATCGTTACTATTAAATTTGTGATAATGGGACACAGAGCTCGAGTCGAATGGAGGTGTGTAGAAGTGGTGCATTTCTTAAGGCCTATAAAACTTACAGGTCCCTTTCAAGCCGGGGCATATCTGGAAACCCAGACATTTTCAAGCCGGGGCATATCTGGAAACCCACACATTTTTAAGCCGGGAAATATCTGGAAACCCAGACATCTTTAAGCCAGGGGCATATCTGGAAACACCCTTCTGAGTCTGGCTATCTCTACAAAGACCTTTTTGAGTCGGGCAAGTCACACAAATCCAAGCAAGCTGGGACATCCAGGAGCACTTCCTTTCGGAGATAAGTACACAAACTTGTGTACTCCTAGTGTTTTTTTTTTAAATTCATATTCATTATTTATGTTTTGATAGGAAATAAATGTCATATTTTATTGTTAATTAACTTGTTGATTTTCTCATAACTGTTCACTACTGGTGGTGGCGCCCTTAAAAAAATATAAACATTGTAAGGTCTCAACAACGGCAGTGCAATGTCCACCAATAGTGAATAGTCTCCAGTCTAACCCACCTGAAGAGAGTCTCTGTCTGCTGCTAGTTTTCTTTTTTTTTGAACTTAACGTTACACTAAATTGGCGCCCAACGTGGGGCTGGTTTTTGAGAAGATTAACAACTTGTAAAAGGAGAAACACTGGGAGATACATTTCTTTTTTTTCAAAATTTTTCTGAATCACTTTTGAATATCTACCGCTTACTTACCGTTCCTAAAATTCTCAAATAAGACCACTTATATTTATCTTTCATTCTGCTTTTGAGTTATCGAGTCTTAAGAGAAGAGAAAAATTGCCTGTTATCTCAACTATCTTTTGAATATCGAATATTTTCTATTTCTTAATATATCTTAATACTTCTATATTTTTTTTAATATTTGATTTGAATATTTAGCTTGTCTTTGGTATTATCATGTCTCACTTTCGATTGAACGTTGACTATTTGTACACTCATGAATTAGAGCATGAAATCAAAGCTCGTGGGTTAGAGGTTCCTGTATCTGCTAGTGATCGTAGAAAATTATTAAGAGGCCAACTCAAACAAGAGGCTGATAATCGTAGCACTCTTACATTTGTTGAGAATCTAAACTTTGAATCTGAAATAACTGGTATTGAGGAAAGTATTAGAGATTTAGCTATTAAAATTCAATCTTTTCGTGGAACTTCCTCAGATCTTGAATTTATAAGATTTACTCATAGATCAACACATGTTTCTGGCCGCATCTCTAGATTATCTTGCACTTCTGATGATGAAGAACGAACAAAAAAAAAGTATTTACAGGAAGTTTTAACTTTAGAAGGTGAACTTGATATGAAAGTAATTTCACAACCAGGGGCTCATTCTACACCAAATCATACAGTTTTGGGTGCCTCTAGTTTTCCTTTTGTCAAGCCAATTCCTATTCATAAATGGGGTGTTCATTTCACTGGGACCAATGATAAAGAATCTGTAGTGGGATTTTTAGAAAAAGTTGAGTGTTTCCGATGTGCTCGAGGAGTATCAGACTCTGAGATTTTTGCTAGTGCTGCTGAATTGTTTCAGGGTAAAGCTTTTACTTGGTATCTCAATAATAGATCTAGATTCAGTTGTTGGGCAGATTTAGTTTCCAAACTTAAATCAGATTTTCTTCCCTACAATTATCAAGAAGATCTCTTAGAAGAGATAAAAGGTAGAAAGCAAGGTTCAAGTGAAAGAGTGGCCTTGTATATTAATGCGATGAATGGACTTTTTAATCGTCTGGAGAGTAAACCAGAAGAAAAAGCTATAGTTCGCATAATTCAGCGTAATCTTCTTCCTTCGTATACTCAACCTTTGGCCTTATTAGACATAGATTCAGTTGACGATCTCACTGATAAGTGTAAGCGTCTTGAGGAGTCCCTTACCTGGTCTCATAGACCTCAGTCTTTCCCTGTGAGAAAAACTGGCTTTTTAGAACCTGATCTTAGTGCTCCCAGCACATCAGGGTACCGTTCTCTTTCCTCATCCTCTGGAGTCAGGGGAAATATTTCTACAGTGTCCTCCAACATGAAATGTTGGAACTGTAACTTTATGGGACATACTTATAGCTCATGTTCTAGGCCAAGGAAGATGTTTTGTTATGGCTGTGGAAGAGCAGGCGTTACTAAACCAAGATGCCCTAATTGCTCAAAAAACGAAGCAAGCGGTGTTGTGTCCCTGGACAACACAACTGCTTCTCCACAAACATCAGGGAACGAAAGCCAACAAAACAAACCTCAGAAGGGAAAGAAGAAGTCTCAGGATACTCCAAGCACAAGCAAAGATTAAAGAGGGATTTTATTCCTCCAAACAAAAATGCTAAGTTACCTTTTCTTTCTGTGAAAACAACTAAATTAGAGTGGGAAAAATGGCTTGATAATGTTGGTAAATTTTACAAACATTCTATAAGAACACTTGATTTAGCTTCTCTTTTGTTCAAGAAGGGACATGATAATAGACCATATATTAAGATTAAACTCAACAATCATTCAGTATCTGCTTTAATCGACACAGGTTCTAATCTCTCCGTGTTAGGAAGAAATGGCATAAACCTTCTTAGAGATGTTGTTCCTATAAATGATATTTGTGTTAAGGTGACAACAGCTGATGGACAACTTCAGAATGTCCAAGGTTTTGTTGAAATTGATATTATTATACAGAACGTCTCTAGAAAGGTTAAGTTCTATCTCATTCCCTCTGTCACTCATGATGTGATCCTGGGCATGGATTTTCTTAAAGCTTTCAATGCTAATATTGACTTTACTGATTTTTCCCTTAATGTCAGCTCATTATCTCTGTTTGTGATCAATACTATACAGGATGTCTCTAAATTATCGGTCATTCAAAAGGAAAAACTTGATCAAGTTATTGGGAAGTTTAAGACTCTATCTCCTAAAGGTAAATTGGGTAAAACTCATGTTCTTGAGCATTATATCGACACTGGGAATTCCCCTCCATTCCGACAAACACAGTATCCTCTTCCACAAGCAATGCAGGAGTACATCAATAAAGAAATAGATGAACTTCTTGACTTGGGAGTAATTCAGGAAAGTACAAGCAGTTATTGCAGTCCCTTATGGCTTGTCAAGAAGTCAAATGGGTCATACAGAGTTTGTTTTGATGGGAGGAAGTTGAACAGTGTAACTATTAATAGGGATGCTTATCCCCTTCCTCGAATTGACACTATTTTGAGCAAACTTCGTGATGCGAAGTATATTTCCTCTATTGACCTGAAGCAAGCTTTTTTTCAAATTCCTTTGGAAAAATCATCTCGTCAAAAGACAGCTTTTGCAGTTAGTGGTAGAGGATTATTTGAATTTGTTACTATGCCTTTCGGGCTGATCTCTGCTTCTCAGAGTATGTGTCGGTTAATGGACATTGTGATTGGTCCATCCCTAGAACCTCATTGTTTCTATTACCTAGATGATCTAATAATTTGTACTCCCAATTTCGAGAAACATCTGGAAGTTTTGTAAGAAGTTTATGTTAAGTTGCGGGATGCTAATCTAACCATTAATTTGGATGAATGCCATTTCTGTCGTTCCTCCCTAAAATATCTAGGTTATCTTGTAGAGAAAACGGTCTCAGAACTGATCCTGATAAGGTATCGAGTATCTGTAACTTTCCGGTTCCCCAAACTACGACCCAGGTTCGTAGACTGATAGGTATGATAGGATACTATCGTAGATTTCTCAAGAATTTCTCAACTTTAGCTGCTCCTATTACTGATCTGTTGAATAACAGAAAGAAAGGACAGTCCATTATATGGACACCTGAAGCTAACGAGGCATTTGAGAAAATTAAAATATCCCTTACTACAGCTCCTATCTTAAGCAGTCCCGACTTCACTAAGGAATTTTTTCTTATGACTGATGCCTCAGACCACGGATTGGGATGTGTGATTTTCCAGAAGGAAGGCAATCTAGAACATCCAATAGCCTATGCCAACAAAAAGCTTGATAAATGCCAAAAGGTTTACACAACAACCGAAAAGGAACTCCTAGCAGTTTTGTTTGGCATAGAACATTTTCGATATTTCCTTGAAGGCCGTCATTTCTCTGTCATCACAGATCACGCTTCATTGACCTGGTTGCACAACATGAAAAATCCCTCACTCCGACTGGCCAGATGGATTTTGAAACTTTCCCAATATGATTTTCCGATTATTCACAGAAAAGCTTCAGGTACCGTGGTTGCAGATGCACTATCTCGCATTTATGATTTGAATCTGTTAGACTTATCTCTCTTACAGCCTGATGAATGGTACACTAAAATGATCCAAAATGTGAACAGCAATCCTGATAAGTTTCCTACTTTTAAAGTTGAAAATAATATCTTATACAAACATATTTTTGACAAATTTGCCCCTATTAGTAATGGATCAAATTGGAAGATTGTTGTTCCTACTAAAAACAGAGCAGAAATTCTATCTCAATTTCATGATCATCCTACGGCTGCACATTTTGGGTTATATAAAACTCTGGCTAGAATTTCTGAAGTATATTATTGGCCAAATATGAGGAAATCTGTCTATAAATATATCAAAAGGTGTAAGATCTGTGCATCATGCAAGCCCTCAAACTTACCTCAAGCTGGTCTGATGGGTTCCTATCGTAACATTAACTTCCCGTTTCAGCTTATCTCTTGTGATCTGTTAGGTCCATACGTTAGATCTCGTAAAGGCAATCAGTTCTTATTAGTCGTTGTCGACTGGTTTACCAAATTTCCTTTGGTTCATGCTTTACCTAAGGCTACGGCTCCAGCTATTGTTAAATTTCTTGAAAATCAAGTATTTCTTGTTTTTGGAGTGCCTCAAATAATAGCTGCTGATAATGGTAAACAATTCACTAGTAAACTTTTTACAGGTTTAATGGAGAAATATGGCGTTCAAAAGATCTGGTATAATGCTAATTACCACCCACAAATCAATCATACCGAAAGAGTAAATAAGTCCATTGTCACAGCCATTAGGTCCTTTGCCCATGAAGATCACAGAACTTGGGATGAAGAAGTTTACAGAATTGCCCAAGCCATTCGTCTATCAAAGCACGAAGTAACAGAGCAAACTCCCTCTTTTCTTGTTTTTGCTCGTAACGTACCTGTTTCTGGTGATTTCTTTGGTAAAATTGCTGACAACGCTAATAATGAGTTCACTATTTCTGATAAGGTTCATCGATTAGATGACATTCAAAAAATGCCTTCAATTTTTGATAGAGTCAGAAAACGACTACATGAATCTTACCTCAAAACAAAAAAACATTATAATCTTCGTAAGAGAGATGTTAAATTTCATGTAGGAGATTATGTTTGGAAGAAAAATTATCTTAAGTCAGATAAATCAAAATTTATAACAGCTAAACTTTGTCCTAAATATATTCCTTGTGTAATAACAAAAGTAGTATCTCCTCTGGTATATGAACTTAAGGATAGAGACGGAAATTTTCTAGGTAAATGGCATCAAAAGGATCTCAAAGCAGATGTTACTATGAGTGACGAGGATAATTTTTCGTCTGATGACAGTCATGACGATACTGAGTTGCTCAACTGATTTTGCTCAATCAATGTTCATGTATATCTTTTAGGCCACATTTTTCAATTACTGTTTTGCTGTATGTTTGAAAATTTTAAAAGGCCTTGCACAACTTTTGAATAAACTTTCTGCAGCAATTTCAATAGCCAAATTACCTAGCTAGTTCTCCATAACTCGGATAATCTGACTAGTACCTTTTTTTTTATTATGAGTATGTGTAAATCTTATCAGAAATTTCTCTTCCATCACAATTTCCTTGGAATTTTTTTTTAGAACTAAATCTCATAAGATTTTCTTGAACGTAAGTTTTCTTTATGAATTAATAACATTCATCTTGCAAAAGATTCATATAGCTGTCGAACCTAACGTTCATTTTATCGAACAGTTGTCATAATCCATGGAGACACCCTGAGTAGTACTTTGATTAACAATAGCTATGTACATTACCTTCAGCTTTTTTTTGTATCTTTGTACCTCATTATGTATCCTGTTTCTAATTATATCTTTTGCAATCTCGTACCATACAAGTAATGCAATCATATACGTTCAGTAACTACCGACTATCGCTCATAGAAATATAGTATTTCTATTATCGGGCCAGTAAAGGCAAAATTTCACTTATGCAGATGTACCGTATTTCTATTATTGTGACAATGTAAGCAAATTTCATTTGTACAGAAGTGATACTTCATTAACGTGCCAACAATGCAAATTTTCTTAGAATATTTGGAAAATGGACTATCTGTGAATAGTAATCAGTCCAGAAATTCATAGTATCGTAGTATCTTGTAATTTGTGAAATTTCAAGTAACATATTATTTTGGAAATATAGTTTCCTTATTGTGGGAATGAGAGAGTGTTATAAAATATTGGAGGATGAAGAGTATTTGAATTAGAATCCCCAATTAACTCAGATCACTTTCTGTTCATATTACCTTGCTGCAATTATCTTATAGTAATAAGACTTCAATAAGCATATTGCTTCTATATCGTATCTTGCATTGTAGTGCAAGAACCTTTCTGATTGCATATTTGTATGAGGCTTACAGTTTTCCTCTTGAATTTCTGAAGGTAAAGTATTATTAAGAATTGATAATATCATTGAGGGTTGATTTTGAGTTCCATGTCTTGGGGTACATCATCTTCAAATCTTTTATTCCTTGATTGTGACTTTTGTACTTACTTAGCTATGAGTACAAGTTCTTTACTTCCTGATTCTTGTTTATCTATCTCTTTCTTGTATCTCTTTATCTTTTATCTCTATCGTACTTTGAATCTCCTCTACTGGCTCTGTGGACAGGGGCCTAAGAATTCTGCCACCATAGCATATACCAGATGGTAGGTAAAAGTCCTACAACTGGCCACTTTTGATATTATATAACATCTAGTGACCGATCTGCCATTGATGATTGTCTTGGGATATTTAGATGATGTTAGTCATGCAGTAGCTATCTCACACTTTATCTTTTTCTTGGATCTGATATTCCATATATTTGTGCTTATGTAGCATGTTTTGACCAGTGGTGGTCTTATCTAGGAATAATCAGTTCTGTTATCTGTGAGATGGTAGTACTAATGCTTTCATTCTGAATGTACTTTGATGAAGTCAATGGTGATCACTTGATTCCATTTTATTGAGAGAAACAATTGACTGACTGTGTTTGGACTCGTTTCATTTTCGTGACTATTACAATCTCTACAGAAATGTACCAATTATCCATCTTATTGTAGAATTTTGTTGCATTTTTCTGAAAGTCAACAGTTTTGGACAGTAGAAGAATGAACAAGCCATTCAGTTGTGCAATATGTGATTGGAGTGATGTTTTTGAAATTTATATCTTTTGATATCTCCTGAAGGAAGCTCTGTCGTTTCAAAATCAAATCTCCACTTTCATTGAATCTGGCATTACTGTAACGGGTTGTCATTTTCTGTCTAATTCATGTTCTTGTTTCTCATATCTTGATGAATTGATTTCTGTAGATAATTCAACTCCAGTCAAGCTTGAGTCATCTCAATATTTTTTTTTATATCTAAATATCTCATCTTTATCTTTATCTTTATCTCTTCTTTATCTTTCATCTCTGTCTTAAGGTTCTATCTCTTCTAGGGTATTTTTGGGTTACTTATTGTTGTAGGATATGGGACAGCAGCTCCCTGAATGCTGGACGATCTTGTGGTGGGTTCGGTTTGGCGAGTCGGTTCGGCTGTTGGAGTTCCATGCTGATTCATCTGGAATATTGATGTGGTCGTGATGCAACTTTCGTTTTGCAAACGTAGTCACCACATTTGATGTCTTAGGAGTTTTGGTTGGAATTTTTGATGGCGGCATCGGTTCGATGGGTTGAATCCACTCCACAATGATCAGGTGTGAGTGATTTGGATAGCAAACTTGGAGGTGGTTTCTATCTGGGTTTTTAACCTCCCATTCATTTGTATTGAATGTTGTGTCTGCTAGGGTACCAAATTTTAAGGCGGTTTGGTATCATGCATTTCAATGCCTCCCCCATTTTTTTGTCTGTAGGAGACCTGGTGTGATGGGCGCGAGCATAGTTCAGTCCGACAGCTTGTCTTGTCAAGCAGAATCCATGGAAGGGTGAACTTGGGGGGTGTCGTGTGCGCTATCGTGGAGGTCTAGGCCGGTCAACGTGTGAAGCTCGCCTAAGAGCGGTCGTGCGGCACTACTGGGGGATCCTGAGCTCCTTGGATTCGTCGCGACTGAGGACTTGTTCGCGGTATCAGACTCAGGGAGATTTCTGAATTTGTAGGGGTTTTTTGTGGTTTAGCCACTTTCAGCCTGGTAGAGCTATATCTCACCCCAATTGAAGTGGACAATTGGCTATCTCTGTCTTTGTTTATATCTATTTTAACTTCATTTCCTTTTTTTGTTTCCACTTGGGGATTCTTGTGGGGTTTCTGTTACTGTTGTGATGGTTGGGGTGGTGCTTCAACATTGGACTCAGGGACGAGTGGTATCGGATGTTTCGATGGCGCAGCATTTTCATCTGGCAGCGAAAAGATCATCTGATCTGAGTTCGGTGGTGGATAACCACTCTTAGCTTTTGCTTCGGGGGCAGGAAGCCAACAACTATTCACCAACACCAGTTTAACACAGTGTTGTTGACTGTTTTATCGCTATAAAGGGGAAGTTTTTCTTCTCAATTTTTTTTATAAATTATTGCGTGTACTTTGGGATATATTTTGCAAAGGTGACAAACCTGAGGTGATTTGTCATCATGCTTATTAAGCCTCTCATTTTGGTTTTTGGTAAACAGTATTTTTTTTTACTTTCTCTTGTTAAATTGGCGTAATTAGGGTGTCTTGATATTACGGTTAGTGGTAGGCTTGAACCGCATTTCTATTTGGTGCACTTCTTGACGATGTGACTTAGCGAAATTTTGTGAATTTGTGCTAAGCTTGGAGAGCACATCTCATGGAGACCCAAATGAAATGACCTACTGGAACCTTATTTGGTAATTTAGTTGACTACTATGCACCCAGTCCTGAAATATTACGGTTAGTGGTAGGCTTGAAACGCATTTTTATTTGGTGCCCTTCTTAAAGATGTGACTTAGTGAAATTTTATGAGTTGGTGCTAAGCTTGGAGAGCACATCTCTTGGAAGACTCAAATAAAGTGACCTACTGGAACCATATTTGGTTATGTAATTGATTAATTTTTCTCTTCTCAATCTCTCAATAAATTATTGTGTGTAACTTTACTTTCTAATTGTTCAATAATATCTTGACCATTTGGTGCCTGAGGGAAAATTTCTCAACGACGTTTCGAAATTTTTTTACCGACATCGGGGGGTGTGTAACAAGTAAATTGTTACATGTCCTATGAATCATTAAAAGTCTCAAGTCATGACAGTTCATTCTGAAAATCTACAAATATTTTGGTAACGTATCCGTAAGACGCAAACAAATGCCTACCTTAACGCTCACAAATAAACAACTATTTCAATACTCGTCAATAAACGGCTATCGATCGCGGTTCTGTGACCTCCGTCAATTCTGTCAAAATTTCGGCGTTAAGATGGAAGTAGATGTGTTTTCGACCGGAAATTATTTTTTTGTGTAGACGGAATTAATAAAACCGGTGAGCACCTTGTTTCACTCTCTTTTTCGACTGGAGGAATTAGAGGCATATTTGCTGTGTGTTTGTGCACTGAGACGCCATTTTTCTGATTGAATATCTGAAGAGACGCTATCTTTTTTGCTGAATAAATATCGGAAGATTTGGTTCTTCGATTCCTAAAGGGACTAATAAAGGTTAGTTCGAATGATTATTCATATTTTTATATTGATTGCCCGTATATAAAATTCTTTCCAGGCACTAAATAGGGTTAGTTTTATTATTGAACACATTTTTCTATCTGAGATAGCATCACACAACTTTCTCAGATTTTACCTTACCAAATCCCTTGCTTTTTCGATGTGGTTTTATTTCATTGAGATTATTTAAGCTAAATTTCAACGCTTCATGTATATGTGTGGTTATTTTCACATGCTTTCAGTCGATCCCAGAGCTTCTGTTTTTACATTCAATAGATATAATATTCAGATTTGTGTAAGCTTTCTAATGTACATGTTATGATCATATTGTGTTAATCGTTACTATTAAATTTGTGATAATGGGACACAGAGCTCGAGTCGAATGGAGGTGTGTAGAAGTGGTGCATTTCTTAAGGCCTATAAAACTTACAGGTCCCTTTCAAGCCGGGGCATATCTGGAAACCCAGACATTTTCAAGCCAGGGCATATCTGGAAACCCACACATTTTCAAGCCAGGGAATATCTGGAAACCCAGACATCTTTAACCCAGGGGCATATCTGGAAACACCCTTCTGAGTCTGGCTATCTCTACAAAGACCTTTTTGAGTCGGGCAAGTCACACAAATCCAAGCAAGCTGGGACATCCAGGAGCACTTCCTTTCGGAGATAAGTACACAAACTTGTGTACTCCTAGTGTTTTTTTTTTAAATTCATATTCATTATTTATGTTTTGATAGGAAATAAATGTCATATTTTATTGTTAATTAACTTGTTGATTTTCTCATAACTGTTCACTACTGGTGGTGGCGCCCTTAAAAAAATATAAACATTGTAAGGTCTCAACAACGGCAGTGCAATGTCCACCAATAGTGAATAGTCTCCAGTCTAACCCACCTGAAGAGAGTCTCTGTCTGCTGCTAGTTTTCTTTTTTTTTTGAACTTAACGTTTCACTGTCATCCTGCTCCTTTGCCACCATTACCTCCTTGACATATTCGTGGGCAGCCTCCCATCTTTCTTTCGTCCCCAGCATCAGCTGGATCATGTTCGCCGTGTCTAGCTGTTCTTCCAATGCTAGTTCCAGTAGTAACCTTCTTTGTTGCCACCTCTGGCAGGAGAACAGCGTGTGCTTCACGTCGCCCCTTTCTGGACAGTACATGCAAGTGTCATGCTCCCTCTTTCCTATCCGGTGCAGGTAGGAGATGAAGCATCTGTGTCCTGTAAGCACTTGCGTGAGGAAATATTCGGTTGTTCTGTGTTTGCTCTCCAGCCACGTTCGGGATTAGCGTTTTTGTCCATTGGGCTAGGTCCTCAGTTTCATCCCATTCTCTCTGCCAGTCTGTCATGGTCTGCTGTCTTTCCTCTTCTCCAGTGTCCCCTTCTTCCCTCCTAGAGTAAATACGTGCTGTCTCTTGCGAGCAGGTGGATTGGTATGACTCTCGTGATGAGGTATAACGCCTTAGTGGGTGATGTCCTGTAGGCGCTAGCGATCCTAAGTAGACCTTTCCTGTCCGCTTTTGTTATTTCGTTCTTATATGATGCCACTCTCAGATCTTCATGCCATTTTGGTGCCCCGTATAAGAGGATCGACTGGATAACACCATGCAGTACTTTTCTTTTTCCGCTTTTTGGGCCTCCCATATTCGGCATCAGCCTACATAGCATTACCGACCTCTCTTCCGGTTTCTTTACTGCTCTCCTAATGTGCGGTCCAAACCTTCCATTATCGCTTAATGTGATCCCGAGATATTTGATTGTTTTGGAGAGCTGTATTTGCGCACTCCCGCATTTGAAAGAGATATCTTGTCTCTTGCGAGGTCCCTTGAGCACTATTGCCTCGGTCTTATGTTCTGCCAGCTTGAGGCCTTGTGCCCTCGTCCATCTCGTGACTACTCTGCAGCCTTCATCCGCGTTCAGCATCAGTTCCTCTTTATCGTTAGCTGTTATGACCATCCCAAGATCGTCTGCGAAAGCGACTACCTCGCACCCAACTGGATATGTGCATTTCAGGATCCCGTCATACGCTATGTTCCACAGGGTATTTCCCAGGACCAAGCCCTGTGGAACTCCGGCCCTAACTTCCACGATTTCTCCTTTCTCCAGTTGTAGCCTTCTGTTTTTGAGGTACTCACCTATGGTATTCAGGAGGTACCTAGGTGTATTTCTCCTTCCCAGTTCCTCCATTATTATTTCCCACCTCAAGGAGTTGACGGTATCCTGTATGTCGAAGGCCACTACCATCACCCATTTGCATCTAGGCTGTTTAGTCGCTTCAAGAACCTGTATGACGGCATCTGTGGTGGATCGTTCCTTTCGGAATCCATACTGTGCAGCTGAGAGTGGTTCATTTTGTTCAATGGCTTCTTCTAGTCTTCCTTTGAGCAGCGCCTCGTAGAGTTCACTCACCGTGTTCAGGAGGCATATGGGTCTCCATGTCTTGTTCGAGTCCCCCGCTATACCCTTTGGGATCAGGACTAATTCGGATGTCCTCCAAACCTCCGGGAAGGTTTGGGTTATGAGCAGTAGGTTCATCATTTTCAGGAGCCAGAGTGGTTCCAGTTCTCCTACTTCTTAATAACTTCTAGTGGAATGCTGTCTATTCCTGGGGCTCTTCCTGTCTTTACCTTATCCAAGGCTCTCTTCAATTCCTGTCTGGTGAACACTATGGTCACGTCCTCCCTAACACGTGCGTAGTTATGGGGGGGTCCGGAGGGAAATAGTCCTTCAACGATTATCCTTTTTTCCTCTATGGGCATCTGGTATGGTGTATAGGCTCTAAGGTGTCTCATGGCAATCTTATATCTTTGGCCCCATATGTTCAGTTCCATGCAGATATCTCGCCATCTTTGTTTTTTGGAGGTGTTTATGAGCTTACTCAAGGCTTTCTTCCTTTCGGAGTGGCGCTCTAGTAAGGCATTTAGTTCAGCTTGCCCCAGTCTCCTTCGACCCCTCGTTATTCGTCTTCTGATCACCAATCATTCTTTCCGTTTTTGCTATATTTCTACCGTCCACCAGTATGGGATCCTCCATCCGTCCTGTGTGCCTTCTGGACCCGTACGCTTTCTTAATTATATTTATGCCCTCTTCGATAGTGTTGCCCGCTCGTCGCTCCACTCGTTGTGTTAGGTCTCTAGTGAAGATATCCCAGTTTACCCCCATCGCCGATGGGCCTTCGGTATCTACGATCCTATTCGTTACTTCAAACTAGATGTACCTGTGGTTTGTCAGAGTTTCGTCCTCCAGTACTTGCCATTTCTCGATTCGTTTACCGGCCTTTTGGTCTGAAAGCGTAGTCCATGATTTCCATGACGTGGTTCTCGTACGTTGCGATAGACTCGTTTGGAGATAGGTAACAGGCGATGACGACCAGTTCCGGAAGGTGTATGGCTAGGAAGCCTCTTTTTGGTATAATTTTTTTTATGACGATTCTTCTGTTCCTAATGTAGACGGCCACCCGTTTAGTGTTGTATGTGCGCCATCCTTGTCCATTACTGATTTTTTGGTTCGGTTTGCCCACGATTATAAGGTGTACTTGTTTTTCTAGAGCAGTAGCTAAAGCAAGGTCGTGCGCAGATTTATTGGTCCCCAAATTTGTTTATAATATTCTTATTGTTGTTTCCGTTTCTTTTATTTTCCTTGACATTTTCGTGTGTATTGATATAAATAGATATGTGTGTGAGGCTTGAGCTATCTGTAAGTTTAGGTATAGGCTTTTGGGTGTAAGATCTAGTTTTGTGCAACGGTAGTCTTCCCTAGGGATATACTCCCTCTCCTCTGCTGGAGTTTTTGCCTCCTTATGCGCTCCACCGCGTTTTTAAATCCTGGGTATGCCATTTGGTCCATCCGATGTCCACTCTTTTCACATTTTGGGCAATAGGCTTCATTTTCGCACTCCCTAGCTCTGTGTCCGTTCTCCCCACAGTTGATGCACATCTCTTGGTTTTCCTTCGGCTTTTTGCAGTCCGCGGCGATATGCCCAAATCCTAAGCAGTTGTAGCATCTCGTCACCGCCACCCTGTCTTCAACCGTGCACTGCACCCATCCGATCTTGATACTTCCCTTTCCGGTAAGTCTGTCAGCTTTATCCCTTGGGAGTTCCACCGTGGCCACCTTCTGCTCCGCCCTTCCTATTTAAAGTGAGCGCACGACGACTAGGTCGCTATCCATCCCCAAGACTTTTCCTATGTCTTCTTGGACTTCCTCCTCTGTCATCGACACCTCAATCCCTAGTATATAAATTATGGCGCCTCCGCTCCTTCTCGTCACCTTTGCCTCCGTTAATTTAGTTGCGATTTCTTCCTGTAGGGTTCTTGCCATCTTTCCGTCACCCTCTACCACCATAAGGAGGTCCCCTGCTTTAGACTTTTTGATGTTTTTAATCTTAACTCCGATGCTTCCAATGTCGATTTCCTTCTTCACCTCTTTCAGAAGGTTGGCGTAGCTTTTTTCTCCTGATTTTATGGCTACTATTTTGTTGCCGTTCGTATGTATTCCCACCTTCTCTTCTGTAGTGTAGAGCTTTATGTTAATACCGTCGCTTCTGCATACGAATTCGAGGATCTTCCTAAAGGTCACTAGGTCTATTTCGTTGTGTACTGTGAAAGCCACGTTGGATCTTTTTAGTTCGATGAGCTTCTCCCTGGCCATTTCGGCCAGCTGGTATAGGTCCTTGGCATCGTTGTTTTTGCTTCAGATTCGGAATACGTAGTTTTCTTTCTTTTCTCCACTGCCTCTGCTGGTTCTTGCCTGGCTGGAACTAACGAGGTATTCGATAGGGTTGCTTTCATCTTCAACTAGCTCCGCTAGTAGTGGGAATCTTCCAACCATTTGAAATGCAAACAGAGCAGTGTCTCATGTGCAGATTCTATAACTGAAAACGGAGCAGTGTCCAACGTGTAGATACCAGAACTGGAAACGATTTTTCCCTGTCTGTTAGTTTCCGAGATATTACGTTTTTGATGTGAGAAAATAAATTTCGGATTAGATGATTTTCCGCAAAGGAAAATGTCACAAAGCTCTGCACAAACTTTGGGAGCTCTAGGAGAAAGTTGATTTTTTCGAGGGAAACCTAACCCAACCCAACCTAACCTAACCCAAACTTAACCTATGTGACTAACGTAACATAAGCCCTTTGACTAATTATGGACCGAAATTAAAATATAGATTTTTTGTAAAATGCTAACAGAGCAGTGTCCAACGTGCAGATTCCAGAACTGAAGTGAACTTAACCCAAGTGACTAACCTAACTTGAACCCTTTGACTATTTTCGGACCGAAAATGGAATATAGATCTCCTGTAAAATTCAAGCGGAGCAGTGTCTAACGTGCAGATTCCAGAACTGAAAACGATTTTTCCCTGTCTGTAAAGATATGAGAATGCTGTCAGAGAGCTCGTCACAAGATTTGCGAGCTCTACGAGAAAGTGGCTCACGTGCAGATTCCAGAACTGAAAACGATTTTTTTCCTGTATGTAAGTTTCCGAAATATTACGTTTTTTATGTGAAAAAATATATTTCAAATTCAATTAGTTTTCGGAATGGAGAATGCTGTCAGAGAGCTCGTCACCAAATTTGGGAGCTCTACGAGAAAGTTGATTTTTTCGAGGAAAACCTAACCTAACCCAACCTAACCTAAACTTAACCTAAGTGACCAACCTAACATAACCCCTTCGATGATTTTCAGACCGACATTAGAATATAGATGTCCTGTAGAATACAAACAGAGCAGTGTCTGACGTGCAGATTCCAGAACTGAAAACTATTTTATCCTGTCTGTGAGTTTCCGAGATATTACGTTTTTTATGTGAAAATATATTCCAAATTCAAGCGGAGCAGTGTCTAACGTGCAGATTCCAGAACTGAAAACGATTTTTCCTTGTTTGTAAAGATATGAGAATGCTATCAGAGAGCTCGTCACCCAATTTGGGAGCTCTACGAGAAAGTTGATTGTTTCGCCCAACCTAACCTAACCTAACCCAACCTAACCTAACCTTACCCAACCTAACCTAACCTAAACTTGACCTGAGTGACTATCCTGACATAACACCTTTGACTATTTTCGGACCGAAAATGGAAAATAGATATCGTTCAAAATGCAAACAGAGCAGTGTCTCATGTGCAGATTCTATAACTGAAAACGGAGCAGTGTCCAACGTGTAGATTCCAGAACTGGAAACGATTTTTCCCTGTCTGTTAGTTTCCGAGATATTACGTTTTTTATGTGAGAAAATAAATTTCGTATTTGATGAGTTTCCGCAAAGGAGAATGCTGTCAGAAGGCTCCTCACCAAATTTGGGAGCTCGAGGAGAAAAATGACTTATTTGAGGAAATTTATTCAGAGGTTAAATAACCCCTTTGAATTCTTTCGGACCAGAAATGGAAAATAGATTTTCCTGAAAATGTACACATAGCTCTATTTTAAGATACAGATTTCGGAACTGAGAATGATTTCTGTCTCAGATAATTTTCGAAATATTTCGATTTTTATGTGAAAACTGAAATTTCGATTATAATGAATATCCGCAAGAGAGAATACAGTCACAAAGCTTGGCACAAAATTTGACTTTGGGAGCTCTAGGAGAAAAATGATTTTTTCGAAGAAAACCGAACGTAACCTCAACCCAAGTGACAAACCTAACATGAACCCTTTGAAAATACATATCCTCCAGAATGCAAATAGAGCAGTGTCTCATGTGCAGATTCTAGAACTGAAAAATATTTTTTCCTGTGTCTGTTAGTTTCCGAGATATTACGTTCATTATGTGAAAGAAATGAATTTCGGATTAGATGAGTTTCCGCAAAGGAGAATGCTGTCAGAAGGCTCCTCACCAAATTTGGGAGCTCTAGGAGAAAAATGATTTTTTTGAGGAGAATTATTCAGAGAATAGATAACCCCTTTGAATTCTTTTGGACCGAAAATGGAAAATAGATTTCTTTGAATATGTACACATAGTTTTACTTAGAGATACAGATTTCGGAACTGAAAATAATTTCTCTGTCCCAGCTAATTCTCGAAATATTTCGATTTTCATGTGAAAAATGGAATTTCGATATCTATGAGTATGCACAAGAGAGAATACTGTCAAAAAGCTCTGCACAAACTTTGGGAGCTCTAGGAGAAAGTTGATTTTTTCGAGGAAAACCTAACCTAACCCAACCCAATCTACCAACCTAAACTTAACCTGAGTGACTAACCTAACATAACCCCTTTCACTAATTTCGGACCGAAATTAGAATATAGATTTTCTGTAAAATGCAAACAGAGCAGTGTCTAACGTGCAGATTCCAGAACTAAAAACGTTTTTCCCTGCCTGTTAGTTTCCGAGATATTACGTTTTTTATGTGAAAAAAGTATATTTCAAATTTGATGAGTTTCCGGAATGGGGAATGCTGTCAGAGAGCTCGTCACGTATTTTGGGAGCTTTACGAGAGGGTTGATTGTTTCGAGGGAAGCCTGACCTAACCTAACTCAACCTAGCCTAACCTTACCTAACATAACCTAAAATTGACCTGAGTGACTATCCCAACATATCCCCTTTGACTTTTTTCGGACCGAAAAGGGAAAATAGATCCTTCAAAATGCAAACCGAGCGGTGTATTATGTGCAGATACTATAACTGAAAACGATTTTTCCCTGTCTCTGTTGTAACGAAAATTTCGTTCCATTGCTAAAGTTTCAACATTTTGCATCGAAGTAATGCCGGGACAGTAATCACTGCCTCTTTCCAACTCGGGTGAAGACCGCTTGCGCGAAAAACATCGGATATCGATCGCATATCGTGAACATCGAGATATTTCCTAGGGAGACAGACTTGAGTAGCGGCCGTTGATGAATCGACAGGTTTGTGCAGAGACGTGGTGTAAAGGCATTCTCTGGTAAAAGACATATTTTATCTTATCTAAATTCTAGTGAATGGTGCAGAACGTAAATTGAATGCATAGATATTTAATTGAGTAGTCCTATTGATTTCTAGAGAACGATTTTCGGATTTTCCGAGACCACAAGGGTTGAGGTTGAAAATCGAAATTTCCCTTTATTTTAATCATCGTTGAATAGAATTGAATTTCAGTGTCAAATACTTGTTACGGAGATCCCTTGGAAGAGGATCAATAACATATTTTCGGTATTCATCGAAATTTGATCATTTTGAAACTAACCTCATGTTCCTTCGGGGATAGGAACTTGCTAGCCCAGTATCGTGCGATCACGAATTCAACCATTCACGCCTGTTTAAACAGTGTCTACTCTGTAAACTTTTCTCTGATATTAAAATAGTATTATTCCGGGGCCTGATCATTAGAAGTATAACTGGAGGAGAAGTACGGTGTTGACTGCTAGCACTACCGGACAAGGAACCAACAGGGAAATTCCTCAGGTAAGCATTTATTTTCTATTTTTAATTTGTTGATGGTAAATGATCTCTCAATGAGAAATAAATGCGAATCTGAGAGAATTTGTTCTCTGTCCTTCTGAGCTGTGCAGTGGTCGGCGTTGGGATTTTCCTCTGGGGAACTTTCAATTGCTGGTCTGTACTATTTATAAGTCGGGTCCACCAGGTAGTATCTTTGACCTTTACCATTTGTGCCTGCCACCCTTGTCAGCGTCAAGAGTAGCTCCTTGAGCCAAAATATTTGTTTTTTGATTCAGATTTCTCTGGCTCATACAGCCGTATTTTATATTATTTATAATATCACAGTAAATATCTTGATAGTATTATTACGATATCTTTACAATCATCACAGATTATTTTTCTCAATACTTCACCTGCCACTTCCATATTAATTGAACAACTATTGGATAGATTTTCAATAAAGTTGGAATTGATTTAATTATAATTTTTTTCTGCCACTTGTTGTGGAATTTAATTTTCTTCATTTTCTTAAGAGAATACTGGCTTCTCTAGTCTCTAGTTTCATTTTTTTTTATTTTGTTTCAATTTTTTATTGATCTTCACTTGGTTTTAAAAGTAGAATTTTGCTGAGTAAAATTCAGAATATACCCTAAGATTCTAAGAATATCCTTCGTTTCCTGAAATATTGTTTCAATCAATTCTGATTTATTCCGTTTGTTTCGCATAACACTGAGGAAGCCAAATACTGGGCAGAGGATTGGTATTACCAGGAGGTCCCATCGCTGAAGAATTCTGATCGAAGAGGCTCACTTAACTACTATTGAAGAGGCTCAGTTAACCACTACAAACAATCGTCCTGCTTCATAGAGACCATAGAGTCATCATCGTGGTCAAGTTAGGAACGATAATAGGTAACTGTTAGCCCAGTAGACTCCAGCCCAACAACACTTCGCTAGGACCAACTTCGTTCAAACCATCCACCCAGGTACTATCCAACCACGACCATCTTCATTCAATTAGATTGACAGATTTGTAAATATTCTGAATTTTTGAAGCCTTCAGCTGATATTAATTTTTTTGTCGTTTTCAAAGCCTTTTGTTAGTAATAAGCCTTCAGCTTAAAATTTATTATAGCCTTCAGCTTGTTGTTTTGTTGTCAATTACAGTTGTTAATCGTTCCTGCTATTTATTCTGCCTCCTCACCCAAGCTAGAGAATTTCCTTGGTAGTAATTTATCTGTCATTTATTTTTGTTCACTGTCACTCATTTAATCAATTCATTTACTACCTGGCGCCCACTAACTGAGCCAGTCAAGTCAACTTATGAAATATCGGTGTTAGTTAATCTAAATTTGCTTTCGACTATTACCAGTCATTTGTTAGAACTTACTCACACCCTCACCGTAACAATCTGAGCAGCCTATCAGCACATAAGTGATAACTTCCAAATTTTAAATTTTGAATCTTTTCCTTTGCACTTTTAAAATTTGGAGGGTTACACAATTGGAACCACGACGTTGGGGCTCCGAAAACTTGACTGTTCTTTTCTTTTCTCTAATTTCGAGCTTAATGGAAGACAGAGTAAAATTTGAATTTTAACTTGTTGAACAATCTGATCCAAAAGAACTTGGCATATATTTATATCTATTTCTATATATTTTTTTGATCTTCGATGATTTGCTATCTCGCTATCTCATATATCTTTTGTTGGAAAATTATTTTGAAGTTTTTCTGACTCAGTTTCATATCTATATCTCTACATCATCATGGATCCTAATCATTTGAAAATTAATGAATTGAACTTTGAGTTGAGTATCAGAGGTTTTGATCCGTCCGGAACTGTTGATTCTAAACGTAAAATTTTGAGGGGACTGTGTAGTCAAGAGAATGCTAATCGTAGGTTTACTAGCGGAGTTGCTACTACTCCCAACACTCATGATGAAGAGGTGACTCGAATGAGAGAAACAATAAATGACTTAAAAACCTGTATTGCTTCGTTTAGTGGATCGAAGGAAAATCCTGCATTCAAAAGAATCTCTAGTCGTTTGACTCATTTAGCCAATCGTTTTCACCTTCTCAAGGCTGATGACGAAGCAGAGGAATCTGCTAGAAAAGCAATACAGTTTCTTATGTTAGAGATAGAAGCAGATTTTGATTTGAAAGTAACTCCGAGTTCCTCTACCCCCACCCACGTTAGCAATGCTCAATCACTTCCTAGTACCCCTGTGTTATCTAATAAATCAGTTGCTCCATACGAGTGGAATATTTTCTTTACTGGATCGAATCAGAAAGAGTCAGTTAATTCATTTCTAGAAAAGGTTGAATTATTACAGGAAGCTCGAGGTGTTTCCAAGCCTGAGCTTTTCCAGTCTGCTTGCGACTTGTTCAAGGGTTCTGCTTGGACATGGTTTGTAAATGATAAATGCATATTCAATGATTGGGATGATCTTGTAACCGCCCTGAAGAAAGATTTCCTACCTTACTTTTATGAGGAAGATCTCGAAAGAGAGATAAATTCACGAACTCAAGGTGCTACCGAAAGGGTGGCATTATTCATTTCATCAATGGAAGGTCTCTTCAACCGTTTGACTGTTAAGCCTGATGAAGAAACCAGAGTTCAGAAAATTCTTAGGAATTGGTTACCTTTTTTTATTTCTAACCTGGCTTTACAAGACCCCAAAACTGTATCTGACCTTTCTGATTTGTGTAAAAAACTAGGAGAATCTCGCTTATGGAGAGATCGTTATAAAGCACCACCCAGTCGCAATGCTTGTTTATTGGAGCCTGATTTGAGTAGTCCCTTTTATAGTGGAGCGAGTTTTTCCTTTCCTTCAACTTCTCAACTGTCTTACAGGAGAAATTTTTCCTCAGCTAATTTTTATTCAAATAATATTTCTACCTTATCGAACTTTCGATGTTGGAATTGTGATTTGACTAATCATACGTATCCTCAGTGTAGGAAACCACGATCCATGTTTGTCTATGGATGTGGCTTGAAGAATACAATCAAACCTAAATGTCCTAACTGCCGTCCAAAAAACGGAAAACAGAGTGGTGAAAAACTGGACGTCGTCACCAGTCAGGATACCGGAAGTCCAGTACACCAACCAGCCAAATCACAAACCAAAAAATCGAAAAAAAGGCAAAGCAAACAGGAACATTAAAGACTGCCTTAGCAGAGTGGCAAAAATGGTTATCTTTTGTAAAAGAATTTTTGCACCCTGTCAATATAAATTCTGTCTTTGTAAAAAAACTTAATGATAATCGTCCTTATCTTAATGTTTATGTTTGTGGACAGCAACTTCTTGCCCTTGCTGATACCGGTAGTACAGCTTCAATTCTAGGTTCTGCAGGTTTTAATCTTTTGCAGAAATTTAATATTCCTATACACTATAAATCTATCGTCCAGGTTACCACTGCAGATGGTAAGCCCCAAGATTTTCTTGGTTACGTGGAAGTCCCTGTATCTCTTAATAGTGTTTGTAAATAACTGAAAATTTTAATAATCCCTTCAGTAACTCATACCCTTATCTTAGGAATAGATTTTTTCCAACTTTTTAAAATCGAAGCCAACTTTAGTAACTTGTCATATACTGTATCAAACTCTATCTGCACTGTGAACACCATCCAACCATTTTCTGAACTCCTGAGTTATCAGAAAACAGAACTTCAGGAAGTAATTGAATGCTTCAAATCTATAGCTCCCAAGGATAAACTTGGTCGCACTCATCTGTTGACATACCGAATAGACACTGGTGATGCAAAGCCAATTGTTCAACGACAATATCCTTTGTCCCCTACTATGCAGGAACACCTGAATAAGGAAATTGATGAGATGCTAAAGCTAAAGGTCATTCAACCTTCCCGATCTCCTTGGTGTAGGGACTACACACTATGGTTGGTACCGAAACGTTGAGGAGGATTCCGTGTGTGTTCCGATGGTCGGAAGTTGAATGAAGTCACGGTCAATGATAATTACCCCATGCCTCTCATTGATAGTATTCTCAATAAATTACGGGATGCTAGGTATCTGTCTTCAATTGATTTGACCAAGGCTTTCTTTCAAATTCCTCTAGAAGTATCTTCTAGAAAAAAGACGGCTTTCGCAGTGTATGGTAGAGGTCTCTTCGAATTCACAGTTTCTCCGTTCGGTCTGAGTAACAGTCCGAAACTGATGGCACGATTGATGGATATCGCCATTGGACCTTCTTTAGCTCCATATTGTTTTGTTTATCTAGACGACATCATTGTGGCCACTCTCACGTTTGAGCTTAATATCAAAACCCTGAAGGAAGTATATCGAAGACTTAGGGATGCCAATATTACGATTGATTTAGATAAGTGTGAGTTTTGTTGGCCTTCTCTTGTTTATCTGGGTTTTGTTGTGGATCAAAGGAAAAGGTTTCTGCCATAATTAACTATCCGACTCCTAGAAATACTACTGAAATTAAACGTTTGATTGGCCTTGTTAGTTGGTATCGTCGCTTCATCAAAGATTTTTTTTCTATCTGCTCCCCTATCTCGGATCTTCTTCACGGTCGGAAAGAGGGTCAATCAATAACTTGGACTCCTGAGGCAGAGGCTGCTTTCTCTGAGATCAAATCTCGTCTAACTTCTGCTCCTGTCCTTGCTAGCCCTGACTTCACAAAACCTTTTATGATTCAGTGCGATGCATCCGACACAGGTGTTGGAAGTATCCTGTGTCAAGAATGTGACGGCGTTGAACATCCAGTGGCGTATGCAAGTAAGACTCTTACAGCTTGCCAACGGAAATATACAGTCACTGAAAAGGAGCTGTTAGCTGTCCTTTTTGGTATAGAGAAGTTCAGGAGTTATATTGAAGGGACTGAATTTACCATTGAAACGGACCATGCCTCCCTGATTTATCTACATAATCTATCTAACCCCTCAGGGCGTTTGACTAGATGGGCGGTGAAACTTTCTCAGTTCGATTTTACTATCAAACACCGTAAAGGGTCTCTACATGTAATGGCGGACGCCCTATCTCGTTCTGTTGATGAAATTTCTGTCGTCGACGTTTATACCCTTCAGCCTGATGACTGGTACACTTCTTTGATTGAGGAAATCGAGGAAAATCCAGCAACCTATCCTTCCTTCCGTGTCGAAAATGGCATTATTGAAAAATATTTTTTTCCGCCATAATATAGTAAGTAATCTTACTTATTGAAAAATAGTGGTACTGTGGTGCCACCGTCAACAAAGGAGATAAATTCACAAAAAATACTCGATTCCATAAAGTCTTCATTCAAGGAAAAGCTTTCTAATTGAGTTTTGTTTCAGAATCCGTTCATGTTGAACCTTTGAATTTAACTATGTATTCACTCAAGTGAAACAAAAAGGAAAATTTTGTTTATATTTTCAAAATCATAGTAAATTATTAACACTTTTGAAGAAATCCACAAACGATTGCAAAATTAATTCTGAATCAAAATTTCGACAATTGGCAAAAATATTCAAGGAAAGTTATAGCATAGAATTATACACAACATTAAATTTTTCAAACCTTACCTTCTCATCACCAAACAAGAAATAGAACAGAAGTAAGCTCGCAACTTTGGAGGATATGGTGGGGAATTCCTACTCTTGAAAATTTACACGTGTTGACCTCGATTGGCAAACTCGTGGCAGGAAATTTGGCAATCTTTACGACTTCTTTATGGCATATTTTGAAGGCAATTGAACTTAATGGGGACAGATGTTCAAAGCACTTGCTGAAGCTTGCGTAATTCGCAACTCACAAAGAATGTTCTTTGTTCGAGGGGGGTATGAAAGCTTTCGCACTTGCGAATTCAAAATAGTATTCCAGTATCATAGTATTGGAATAGAGTGTTATAGAAAGAGTAATACAGTAACAGTAGTATGACATCAGAGTAATATAGTAACAAAGTGAATGATCAAGTGTTATGTACCAAACAGTAGACAGTGATTTAAACAAAAACGCGGTGCAGTAATAAATCAGTCGCTAGAAGTGCTAAACGTTAAACTGAAGTATACCCAGAATCGCTCTTCAAAATGTTATGTAAGTCTAGCCGTTAAAGCCGAAGCGATCATTTGATTATTCATGTACCATGTCTGTACGACATTGTAATGAACGAAATTATGCGAGTTCTATTGACTTGTCGACGTATTTTGTATTCGGAATCATCGATTTTGGCTTCATGTATTCCCTGCTTCATTTGTTGTATAACTGAATGTTCGAGATGCCGCTTATCATAAACAAATTAAAAACTCTTGAAAATTCCGCCAAATGTTATTATTTCCACCAGGAATTCACGAACTAAAAATAATCATGTCCGACTGGGTATTTAACATCTGAAGGACCGCTCGCCTTTTTGCCAACCAACTATACCCGGTCGTCACATTTGGTTTCAGGTGTGGGGTGAATTCTTTGGTAAATCCATAGGTAACCCCTATGAATATACGGAAATATTTAACACGTAAACATTTGGCGAGGAAAAATTTCTAACATAATGGAGAACGAACCGGTTCAGGAGGAAAAGAAAGAGATAATTTTCCCAGTTACATTCAACATTGATTCTATTTCAAATTTTGATGGTAAAACAAATATAAATGAGTTCATACAAATCATTGACGAAACTGCCAATATCGCAAACTGGAGAGAGAATCAGAAAGTCGCAATAGTCCGATTGAAATCACGAGGACTTGCAAAGCAATTCTTGGAATCAGAACCCAGCTTGAAAACCACTAAATCTTGGGAAGAATTGAAAAAGGGTTTGAAAACACATTTTGGCGTTGTACAATATCCAGGACAGGCCCTAAAACAATTTTTAGAATGTCGCCAACGACACGGAGAGACATGCCGACAATTTCTAGCAAGAATGAAAATAGTAGGTCTTAAAACCCTCGAAGTCACAGAAGATCCAGCCGTAAACATCATTTTGAAACAACAATGGGAGCTAAGCCTCGTTACCCAATTTGTCATGGGTTCATTGAACCCAATAAGAAAAACTGTCTTATCATCACAACCAGATACAGTGGATGATGCCATTGAGATAGCCGAACGGGAAGAAATCATCGAAGAAATGACAAAACCCCAAGGGAGAGAATGTCGTGGAGTTTTTGCTGGTACAAGTAGAGAACAGCCTAGGGAAAATGTAACCATCAAATGTTTCAAATGCGATGAAAATGGACATATTGCTAGAAACTGTCCTACGTATGAAAGTGACAGGATTAAAAATTTGTGCTATAAATGTCATAAACCAGGCCACAGAATCCGAGATTATGCAAAAGGAAAACCGTGGGAACTTAGAGCGCACAGACCAGAGAGAGAACAGCGAAATTATTTTAATCAACCCAGAAATTTTGAAAACAGAAGACGAGGACAATACAGAGAGACATATACTGCAACAAGGAACTTTCGCCAAAGAAATGGACCACCACCAAGGAATTTAAACCACGAAGCGGCTGCATTTCAACCCCGCAATGTAGCTGCTCCCTCTCAGAACGATGCTTAGATACTGGATTGGCAAGGATACTTAGTTGCACTCAGGAAGACGAAAAACCCCGAAATATTGCGCAGATATGGATTCAAGGCGAATTATATACTGCTATGATTGATTCTGGGGCACAAGTATCCTTAATAAAGCCAGACGTCGTCAAGGGGTTTAGAATAGAAAGGACGCCAACATTCAATATAATTGATATACAGGGTAGAAAAATACCAGATAAGGGAATCGTGAAGATGCCTATCACGTTAAGTCGAGAAAAAGTGATTGAACACGATTTCATTATAATTGAATCAGGAAATTTCGATGCAGATTTACTACTAGGATTGGATTTTCTGCAGAAATTCGAAGTGAAAATTGATTGGGGAAATGGATGCATGTATTTGTTAGAGGAAAAAGTTGAGTTGGTGGTAGAAAAAAGATTAATAAGAAACACAGAAAAATTTTATGATGACAGGATGCGAGAAATGGAAAAAGAATTGAACGAGATGAAAAATGAAATGATGAAAATGCAAAGATTAGTAAGTGAAAAATTCAAGAGCGACGCGAGTTCGAGGTCACCGTCAATGACTGAGAATTCCGCGACGTCGGGGTGTGACGACCCCTCAGAAATCGACAAAAACAGACTTCGTATGAATCTTTCACCTATACTACAAATAAGGAACTTGGCCAGTTCCAGCAGTTCATCAGAAATTTCTGGAAAAAAATCAATCACCGGTGGAAATAAAATTATTACGAAAAAGGAAACTGAAAATGAAGTGAATAAGGAAAAGGAAAATAGAAATAGAGTGAATAAGGAAACAAGAAATAGAGAGTACAGAGAAATGGAAAATGAAAAGGAAATTGAGGAAATTGAGACAAAAGATGAAGAGAAAAATAAGAGAATACAAGGAATCCCAATAGAGTCAGAAATGAAAGGAAGCGATACTTTAGTCGATCTCAAGAACGACAATGACGGACAGACAGAAACTGCTTCAAGAAGCTATTCTGGAACCGAAAAAGTCGTAACTGATGGGGTAGGAATTTATTTGTCCAAGGATTTAATTTTTCCACCCCGAACTATGACTATATGTATGGCTAAGTTGCAGAAACGCCCTTCACTGACTTCGGAAAATATTATAATAAGAGATGAATCTCAGCAAGGACTTATGGTTGCGAGATCTGTGTGTAAATTACAGGATGAAATCCCCATTCAAGTTATGTATATTTTAGAGACTGAACTATTAATTCAGCGGAATTATATTATTGCACGGGCATACGAAACGGATATCGAGGAAGAAAAATTATACGAGGATGCCAAAATAATACGAACCGTTAGTAATGTGGAAGAACAAACAATTCTACAACAACTGCAATTAGATCAGCCTAGAGAAGAAAAGGATCGAAAGCTATGTCAGCTGGTAAAAGAATATATCGATGTTTTCAAGGCCCCAAACCAAAAACTGACGTGTACTAGTCAGGTGAAACACAGAATTATCACGGAAGATGTACCACCTATAGCTAAAAGACCATATAGAATTCCATATCACAGACAAAGTATTATGAAAAAGGAAATACAGGACTTGTTAGATAATGATATTATAACAGAGTCACAATCGCCTTGATCATTTCCAGCAATTTTAGTCGAAAAGAAACTACATCCTGGAGAAGAACTTCAATTTCGACTATGCATTGACTATAGAAGTGTGAATGCTATTACTGAGGCTGATTTCTTTCCTTTGCCTCACTTACAGGATACAATTGATCAACTTTCAGGGAATACCCTTTTCAGCGTATTGGATTTGGCAAGTGGGTACCACCAAATAGAGTTGGATGAAAGAGACCGAGAAAAAAGTGCTTTTTCTACTCCTGATGGGCACTACGAGTTCAAGAGATTACCGTTTGGGTTGTGCAATGCTCCTAGCTCTTGGATGAGATTTATTCACGCCGTTCTGTCGAAATTGACAGGTATAGAGTGCCTAGTTTACCTGGACGATATCATAGTTTTCAGCGAAGACAATCTTGAGGAGCATCTCAACCGATTACGAAACGTATTCGAAAGATTACGAACCGCCAAGCTCAAATTGAAACCCACGAAGTGTCATTTCTTGCAAAAAGAAACCAAATATTTAGGGCACATTATATCTGGAGAAGGCTGTCGCACCGACCCAGAGAAAACTGAAACAATAAAAAACTATCCAGTACCAACGACGGTAAAAGAAATACGTGCATTCTTGGGCCTTTGTGGATTTTACAGAAAATTTGTACCCAAGTTTTCCGAAATCGCCCAACCATTGACACATTTGACGAAGAAAGAAGTAAAGTTCCATTGGGGAGAGTCACAGGAACAAGCTTTTCAACAACTGAAAAACACACTCATAACTCCGCCGATCCTGAAGTACCCTAACTTTCAAAAACCGTTTATTGTCACCACGGACGCTAGTGGAACGGCTATCTCTGGTATTCTAAGTCAAGAATATGACGAACACGAACTACCAATCTGTTACAGCAGTAGGACCTTAAATCAAGCAGAACGAAGATATTCAACCATCGAACGAGAGTGTCTTGCTGTGGTTTATGCAATTAAAAAATACCGCTGTTATTTAGTGGCTAATCATTTTATAGTTTACACAGATCATAGGCCTCTGGTCTACTTACTAACCATAAGAGATCCAAGTTCAAGGTTAGCTAAATGGGCAATGTCACTCATGGAGTACAGTTTCAGTATCAAATATAGGCCAGGAAAAAGCAATACTAATGCCGACGCTTTAACAAGACTGAGAACTTCCGATCAACCACAACAATCTCAAGAAAGTACAGTAGCTTACGTAGAAACTCGAAAAGAGGAACCTGAAAGCCAGCCCATGACAACTGTGATTTGGACTGCCGAAGAACTCATTATAATGCAAGAAAACGATCCCGTTTTAGGTAAAATTATCGCACAACTTGCAACGAACGACGAACGCTATTATCTCAGTAACGAGGGTGTTCTTTATTTAAAAAGAAAAGACAATGAAAGGCATGACAAAGTATGTGCGCCCAAGGTAATAATAAAAGATATATTGAGAATATATCACGACGCTCCTACTTCTTCGCATATCGGACAAAGAAAATTAATGGATTCAGTCGCAAAAGATTTTTATTGGAGAGGCATGAAACAAGACATGATAAATTACTGTAATGCCTGTCATTCGGGTGTAATTTAAGAAAAACTCATTATCAACCACCAGCCGAGTTACAAAA
Source organism: Zygogramma bicolorata (assembly GCA_032362365.1). Taxonomy (NCBI): domain Eukaryota; kingdom Metazoa; phylum Arthropoda; class Insecta; order Coleoptera; family Chrysomelidae; genus Zygogramma; species Zygogramma bicolorata. Next base: position 1,414,848 of record JAVJAQ010002653.1, on the reverse strand, counting down.
ATTGCCAGTACCATACTCAGTTTTTGGACGTATTTCAATGGATATAGTTGGTCCACTCAATCGCACCCGAAATGGTAACAAATATATATTGACAGTGATGGATTATCTCACGCGATATCCTGAATGCATTGCCATACCTGATATTACTGCAACTACTGTCGCTAAAGCCTTTGTCACACAAATAATAACGAGACATGGCGCACCAAAGCAGTTACTTACTGATATGGGAAGCCAATTCACTTCCAAACTATTTGAGGAAATTTGCAAAATACTTCAACATATTCAAAAACTACGGACAACACCTTATCATCCGGCTTGCAATGGGATGATTGAAAGGATGCACAAAGACATGAAAACCATGCTGTCTCACTACGTAAATGAAGATAACGACTCATAGGACGAATGGTTATGTTTCGTCATGATGGCTTACCGAAATTCAATTCACGGATCAACAAAAGAAACGCCATTTTACCTTTTGTTTGCAAGATACATGATCCTACCTCACCATCTAACTATACGAGAAAATCGAGTTAAATACGACCTGGACGAAAATTACGCCACTGAAATGAATCAGCGAATACAATTAGCTCATGAAAATGCTCGTAACATGCTAGAAAAAACCGCGGAAAAACGGAGGCTGAAATTCAATATGAAAGCTAAAACTGAAGAATTTAAAATTGGAGTCAGAGTGTACCTGAACGACCCAGCAAAGAAAGGTAACAAAATAGCAAGCAAATTTTATCCCAAATGGACCGGACCTTACCGAATCATCAAACAAATAAGCCCTGTGAACTATATTATAAAAATAATTGGAGGAACACAAGAACAAACAGTTCATTCTAATCGACTCAAACTCTATAAAGGCAACTGCGAAGATGAGATAGACAGCGCCTCTGAAAACACCGACAGTGAAGAAGAAATTCTGGATGATCTAGTATATGCGAATGACGAATATCAAATTTCGCCCGAACCTGCAGTTATCGAAGAAAGCCAACATGCTTGTCGCGAACCTCCAAAAACCAATGCAAACAGCGATGCCGATACAAATATTTCCGAGGAAAATAGCGAACAAATTAACGACGCCGACCCTGAAAATGAAAGTTCTGACTCAGAATCCGATAATGAAACTGAACCGACACCACCTACTAAAAATTATCATCATACAAGATCGGAAGGGCCAGTACCAGAACATGACTGGGTCCTGAAAAAACGTTTCTAATAAAAGCGAAATAAGGAAGAAATGATTCCACAAGCCGACAACACCGTTTTACCGAGATGCATATTGCGAGATACAGCACCACTAGTGTCGAAAGGAGGAACCGTGTATTGATTTTTAGACAAGGATTTCCCGATCGTCTCTGTCTTAGACTTGAGAGTGGCACGCGCGCGCCGATATGATTTGAAAATGAAACCAAGAAATGATGGGACAAATAAACAAATTCAACCGACAACGGCAACGGATAATAAAATATATCATTCTCCTGAAAAGCCGCTAGCAGAGCTTGGGAATACATCAATGGCACCTAAAGACGAATCTGTGATCGCATTTTCGGAATTGCGTGAGGAATTACAGAACATAGGAAACCCATTTAGAAGCACTTGGCAGTTCGGAAAATAATATTTAGACAACGAAGAACGCTTGATAGAAATTTGTTTATTTCAACCACATAAGGCCTCAACAACTACTATTCCAGCTCATCGTTAGCGTAAATATAAATAAAGCTAAATCTGCAAAATGGACATCAGAGGTAGCGCTCGGTCAGACGGAATATAACAAAGTAATATTTATGATAAAATAAAATAAACCACTCGGCAAGCATATTTCGAAACGTGCTGAGACGGAAAGTTCCAGCGTATAGATAAACAAAACCTAGTGAAATTTCGGACTCAGCTAGAACCATTATTGACCGGACGAAAGAAAAAATCTCTATATATATGAGGACTTCAATGTGCACGGCGACAGTAGTAGTTCACGACGGGAGTGGTATATACGCAAATTTAAGTATGGATCAATTGATTGACTTAGTGAGATCCATGCCAAACACCGAGGAAAAATGGGCATTGCTCATAGTGATTGTGACCCAACTAGTGCGGGAGAGACCCTATTTAAGAGAACCAGGAGTGTATTCAGCTTACCAGTTAGGATATAACTTGATATATAGTATGGTGTTCCATGCCGAGCTAACACGAGTATCCCTATACCTGGGGAAGCACAGCTGTTCCTGTCTATGGTGTGAGCTAGCGGGCAGACCACCCTGCCCATGCGAAAGATGCGCACCGCTACCAGAAACACCTGGCCCAGAGGCAGCCGGAGATGAAATTGGAAATCCTCAACGACTCTCACCGAGACAAAACGGAAACGAGGGATGCCGATGTCTGTTATGCAACCCTCCTCCTTCCCCTCGTTTCTTTGAAGGGAGATTTTCGAACGAGCCCAACCGAGTAGATGCAGCAGCCAATGCCTTTCCTGTCCCCTTTGATGCACTGCTGGCCAACCCCATTGCCAGACCCCCTGACGCTCTCGCCGCAGCCCCAGGGGAAGTCGACGACAGAGTTCTCCTCCAGCGGGAACCCCGGAGTCCGACGCCTCCGGAGCGGAACGCAGTGTGGGCGGTAGCCCACGACATGCCACCTACTCCTAGCTCTGGTTTCGGTGAAGAAGACGCGATGCCATTCGACGAAGTCGAATAAACTTAGAGAAAGAGTGAGTAAGAATTTGAGAAACAATGATAGGACATTCTTGATATTTCTTTTGTATATTATCTACTTTAAGATTTTTGCATATAGCCATTTTTATGTTTTTCTATATAACCATTTTTATTACTTCGAGTTTTTTGCATATAGTCATTTTTAATATTTTTTCTATTACTTTAAGGGTTTTTGCATATAGACATCTTAAATATTTTTTTTTTCTATATATTACTTTAAGGGTTTTTACGTATAGCCATTTTTACTATTTTTTCTATATAACCGTTATACTACCTTAAGATTTTTGGATGTATTCATTGGTATTAAGCATTTTTCGGCATATGAAATGGATCAAATAACAATTTTCTGAACTGACTTGGTTGTTCTATGGATGAAGGCCAGTAGAATATTTTTATTTGCTTATTATCTTTCTTATATTGTTGTTGTTTTGTTCTAAAATTGTTCGTTTTCGTTAACCAGCTGACGAACGTCAACCCTCAGAAGTCGAAACTTGTGCGAGCAATGGATCAACGAGGCCTTACCTTTTAACGTGCGATTACCCAGCACGGTGGCCCGGCGAGGATTCGAACCCCGGCCTTCCGCTTGATAGGCAGATATGCTAACCACTACACTACCGAGACCACGTCTTTCTTATATATGTATAGATATAATATGTGTATATATTCCTGGGACATTGGAATCCAAGGGTAGGTAACTTTTGAATTCTTTTGAAACAAGGAGTCTCTGGGAGCATTTCTTTTTAACAATAAAACGATAAAAATTCTGTTTACTGTTTAACAAGTCATGAGAGTTGAAAATATTATCTTTTGAATCAAAAATGGTTTTCAAGATTAGGCAAACCATTTTTTTTGGGGTATTGGAGGTAATGTGGTGCCACCGTCAACAAAGGAGATAAATTCACAAAAAATACTCGATTCCATAAAGTCTTCATTCAAGGAAAAGCTTTCTAATTGAGTTTTGTTTCAAAATCCGTTCATGTTGAACCTTTAAATTTAACTATGTATTCACTCAAGTGAAACAAAAAGGAAAATTTTGTTTATATTTTCAAAATCATAGTAAAGTATTAACACTTTTGAAGAGATCCAGAAACGATTGCAAAATTAATGCTAAATCAAAATTTCGACAATTGGCAAAACTATTCAAGGGAAGTTATAGCATAGAATTATACACAACATTAAATTTTTCAAACCTTACCTTCTCATCACCAAACAAGAAATAGAGCAGAAGTAAGCTCGCAACTTTGGAGGATATGGTGGGGAATTCCTACTCTTGAAAATTTACACGTGTTGACCTCGATTGGCAAACTCGTGGCAGGAAATTTGGCAATCTTTACGACTTCTTTATGGCATATTTTGAAGGCAATTAAACTTAATGGAGACAGATGTTCAAAGCACTTGCTGAAGCTTGCGTAATTCGCAACTCACAAAGAATGTTCTTTGTTCGAGGGGGGTATGAAAGCTTTCGCACTTGCGAATTCAAAATAGTATTCCAGTATCATAGTATTGGAATAGAGTATTATAGAAAGAGTAATACAGTAACAGTAGTATGACATCAGAGTAATATAGTAACAAAGTGAATGATCAAGTGTTATGTACCAAACAGTAGACAGTGATTTAAACAAAAACGCGGTGCAGTAATAAATCAGTCGCTAGAAGTGCTAAACGTTAAACTGAAGTTTACCCAGAATCGCTCTTCAAAATGTTATGTAAGTCTAGCCGTTAAAGCCGAAGCGATCATTTGATTATTTTTGTACCATGTCTGTACGAGATTGTAATGAACGAAATTATGTGAGTTCTATTGACTTGTCGACGTATTTTGTATTCGGAATCATCGATTTTGGCTTCATGTATTCCCTGCTTCATTTGTTGTATAACTGAATGTTCGAGATGCCGCTTATCATAAACAAATTAAAAACTGTTGAAAAATCCGCCAAATGTTATTATTTCCACCAGGAATTCACGAACTAAAAATAATCATGTCCGACTGGGTATTTAACATCTGAAGGACCGCTCGCCTTTTTGCCAACCAACTATACCCGGTCGTCACAGTACCTACTACCAATCGACCGAAAATTTTGAAGTTCTATCATGATAGTGAAACTGCTGCTCATTTAGGAATATCTAAAACCCTTTCTCGTATCTTAGAACTGTACTACTGGCCTCATGTAAGGAAGGATGTCTATAAATACGTAAGGAAATTCCCTGTTTGTACTGCCTGTTAAAGTTCGAATTTACCTCAAGCTGGTCATATGGGATCCTACAAAAATATTAATTTCCCTTTTCAATGTGTTTCTGCAGATTTATTAGGTCCTTATCCTAGGTCTAAAAATGGCAACCAATATGTTTTAGTTGTTGTAGATTGGTTTACCAAATATGTCTTAGTTCATCCTATGTCCAAAGCTACTTCTAAAGGTATAGTTAAGTTCATTGAAAATAATGTTTTTCTTATTTTTGGAGTACCTCAAATATTTGTTGTTGACAATGGAAGTCAATTTATTAGCAAGGAATTTAAGAAACTAATGGAAGAATACAAGGTTCAGAAAATGTGGTATAATGCCAAATATCATACACAAGTTAATTTTGCTGAAAGAGCCAATAAAGTTATAGTAACATCCATTCGTTGCTATGTACATGATAATGATCGAACTTGGGATGCTTCTATCTTTAAAGTTGCCCAAGCCATCAGGTTGGCAAAGCATGATGTAACAGAGTATTCTCCGGCTTTTCTGAATTTTGCTAGGAATGGGGAAAGGGGATTTTTATGGCAAAATTTCAGAAAATGAAAATAATATTCCTATCGTTTCTGATAAATCTCAGCGTATCGATGATGTTCAAGAACTTCCAAAATTGTTTCTTGATATTCGTAGAAAATTACATCAAGCTTATCTTAAGAATGCTCGTCAGAACAACTTGAGGAAACGAGAACTCCAATTTCATGTCGGTGACAGGCTTTGGAAGAAAAATGTAATTCTATCTTCAGCTCCTGATAACTATTCCGCAAAACTAGTTTCAAAATTCATACCTTGTATAGTTTCTGAAGTAATATCTAATATTGTTTATGAGCTTAAGGACATGGATGGTAAAAACCTGGGACGTTGGCATGTTAAGGACCTAAAATCTGCTTTTATTAATAAAGAGTCAGACTTTACTGAGGAGGAATACTTCAGTGCTGACTCTGATGGGTCAGATGACTGATTATCTATATGTTTCTTCCTATTCTCTCTTATCTTGTAACTTTTCTATCTATATTATCTATCTATCCTATATCTATCTATCCCTTTTCTTGTTTAGGCTCTGTGGAAAGGGGCCTCAGAATTCTCCCACCATAGCATTCACCAGATGGTAGGTAAGAGTCCTACAACTGGCCACTTTTAACATTACGTAACATCGATTGATTTACCCATCATCTCATCCTTTTTCTTCCATTCGATTATATTCAAAGGTTTGATTGCTGACTGAAAGTAAAGCATTCTTTTTATTGCTCAATCATCATTATGTCGCATATGCTGATAAATATTTTATTATTGGCATATTTATCTTCCTTATATCTCACTTGTATCTTTATTTTTCCTTGTTTTATGAGATCTGCATTTTTTCTTCCTGTTAAATGGTATTTATATCATTATATATATGACATAGAAGAAAAATTACATCTTCGGATTGACAACTTATTTTGATGTACCTTGTTCTGTTACCCAATTACCTAAACGTTCATAGTAACTTATCTTACTTATCTCCATATTATTTACCTTATCTTACATATCTTATTTTGTCAAGGTCATAAACTTTAGAGAATTGTTGATGTTGGGGTAGAAGATGCCTGTTGACTATAATTATGTTCTTGAAATTATTTATCGTTGATAATTCCTTAATAGAACTTTTGAAATTTCCGAAAATAATTTGTCAATCACGTTTCAAATGATGACTACTCTTCTGTAATTTTTCATTCAACTATCTTGATTTTCATTTTTGGAAAAACTCAGTAGGTAGTTCTTTCAAATTTTTTGTTGAGATTCATCTCAATATTATTCTCCTCTCTCATTATCTCTTACTCTTATTGGACGGTTATTTATCTTTGTTGTGAAGTATTGGACTTCTATAACATAACTGTCTGATAATAATTAAGTGGAATACTGGTTCCATTGAACTTTCCTTCTGATCGGTGAAATGTTCTTTCATTGATATTGTTGCGAGATGATGACCTATGGCGGTAAAAGACTCTACCCTGCGAAGCGACGACGCATTGTCACTATGACCAACACGAAGCGTACGGAGCGAGGGGGGACCGCGGTAGCTGATTCCTCAACTCGACAATTTTTGATGATGTTATTATGTATTATAATAAGACAGTTGTTATTTAGACCTGATTGGGGAAGGACCCCTATGTACAACTCCTAGGCATTAAACCTAGTATTCAAGTATTCTGGTGTTTCCCTCATGTTATCTCTCTCATAAAGTTGTAAAAAATTTGGTGGAGCCGCCGCGCAACGCGAGAAAATCAGTGAAAATTATTAAAAGTGTCACAACTTGATGTTAACTAGACTTCGACGCAAAAAACTTCGGATGAAAACTGTCTCGCCTGCTGCAAGTGAAAACGAAGAATCCGACGAAGAGAATCAGAACGCAGAACAAGAAGCCAAAATGTCACTGGGAGAAGTCTCCAATTCGGTCACACCAAAAACGTTTACCGGTAAATCAAATGAAAACGTGGAAGATTTTTTCAAAAATTTTAATAGAGCTGCAAAAGCGAATCATTGGTCAGACGAGACAAAATTTTTGCAAGTTCCCTGCTACCTTGAAGGAGCTGCTCTAGACATTTATGAAACAATCGAGAGTGAATGTACTACTTTTGAAGACGAAAAAACAAAATTAAAAGCCGCTTTCAAAAGTTCGACAAAAGCAGAACAGTGTTATTTCCAACTGCTGAATCGAAAACAAGGACAGTACGAGGACGTTTGGACATTTTTACACGAAATTTTGAAATTGTGTTTTTCGGTAAACCCTCAGATGGCCGAAATTGATAAAATTGAATTCGTGTTACGAGGACTAAAACCTACCCTGTTAGAAAAGGTGAATCTGATGAAGAATGATTCTATGGAAGCGCTTCGAGAGAATCTGCAGAAAGTAGAAACAACCAACTTCATGCTAGAGAGAAGAGAAGATGGCCCTTCGTCTGCTACAACTCGCCCATCCACTTCCAGAGATGCGTCCCAGAGAGGCCCAGGCAACTACCGAAGGACGGCAGAAGAGAAAGAACTTGAGGACCTGCGGAGACGTATCCAACAGCTAGAACAGCAACCGAACAGGTTGGTTCAAAATTCTTTCAAAAGATTTAGTGATAGGGGTTCCTGGCATATTCAAAATGTTAAAGTCAAAAGAGAAGGCCGTACACACGACGGCAAGATCATTTGTTTTTCATGTGGGAAAGTAGAGCATTACGCAAAAAATTGCTATTCAAAAAACGGAACACCCCGCCGCTAAATTTTATCAGCGGAAAAATTTGTATAACCTGTTATTTTCGCAACAAAATTGGCCACAAAAAACAATCTTGCAGATATAGGAGAAGACATTTTGAAACGACATCTATTCTTTCTATTGAAAGTCACATTTCAAGTCCTATAGAAATTGAAGGTAAAATTGGAAAAAATAAAATTCATTTTCTGGTCGATACAGGAGCTGGAATAAGTGTTCTGGATTCAAAATTTCTGACAAAGTATGATCAAATTTCAAAAGTCTCGAATGTTAAAATAAAATCTATGAGTGGAAATTTTTTGTGGATAATTGGAAAGAGTTGCGTATATTTCGATATTGGCGATTTATCAATAAAGCACGAATTTTTTATAGTAAAAAATTTTGGTGGTAAATGTATCTTAGGAAACGATTTCAACAAGAAGTATGAGACAGATATGAATTTTTTAACAAAGTCTATATCGATAAAAGTAAAGAACAATATCTATTTTTTCAAATTTCTTTCTGATGAAAACTTTTCTGTCGATAATGAAAGTTATAGCGATGACAAAGTGCGAAATGTTGGCGAGGTCTCTTTACCTCCTCAAAGTTCAGTTGAAATTGAAATTCGTTTTCAAGCAAAAAATACTAATACACTCTATTTTGAGTACGGGGATGAATTTTTCAGAAATAGAGGTCTATCATTAGTGAGGTATGATTTAGAGAAAAATCTTATTTATGTTACGAATAACACGAACGTAATGATAATTATTTTTGAAGGTACATGCTTGGGGAAAACCAAAGATTGGATTGATTCGGGATGCCCGTCGGAAACAGAGAACAATTCCATTGGGAATGTGAAGCGTAATGAACATAATTATTTCCCTGGGTTCATACAGAGTGATTCCCAGGAAGAAATCGGAGAGAACGGAAATTTTCGGAATTCTGTTGTTCTTGCTGATGATAATGAAATCAGTCGAGTAGATGTTTCTGAATTAGGTTTGTTGAATGAAAATTTAAAATCTGAAGAGAGAAAAATGCTCCTTGCATTGTTAAACGAGTATTCTGATATTTTTGCGAGTAATAATTATGAGCTAGGTAAAACAAATATTTGTGAAATAACTATAGACACAGGAGATACCACTCCAATTCATCAGTCTCCTTATCGTGTGTCACAAAAAGAAAGAGAAACAATAAATAGCCAAATAGAAGAGATGTTGAAGGCAAATATAATAAGGAAGTCCTATAGCCCATGGGCTTCACCTGTTGTGCTAGTACGAAAAAAGGGTGAAACTTGGCGATTTTGTGTGGATTATAGAAGAATAAATGCGGTTATAAGAAAAGATTGTTATCCTTTGCCGGTAATAGATGACCTTTTAGCTGCCTTAAATGGCTCTAACTATTTTACGTCCCTGGATTTATTTTCGGGTTACTGGCAAATTAGTATAGCTGAAAGGGACAAACATAAAACGGCATTCATAGTAGGGGATGGTCTCTACGAGTTCAATGTTGCTCCTTTTGGCCTCTCAATAATTCCACCGTTGTTCCAGAGGTGTATGGATCAGGTTCTATCAGGATTGAAATACAACACATGCGTAGTTTATTTAGATGACGTTTTGGTAAAAGGAGAAAATTTTGAAGATCATTTAGCAAAATTACGTAGAGTTTTTGATCGGTTCAGACGTGCAAATTTAAAATTGAAACCTGCTAAGTGTTCTTTCGGATTTCGAAAAATCAAAATTCTAGGTTACGTGACTAGTAATATTGGTATTTCTCCTGACCCAGACAAAATTGCTGCAATTGAAAATTCTCCAATACCTGAAACGGTGAAACAAGTGCAATCTTTTGTTGGACTTGCCAATTATTACAGAAAATTTATTGCTAATTTTGCAGATATTGCAAGACTTCTCACTTTGTTAACTAGGAAAAACTCGAAGTTTCTTTGGTCCAAGGTCGAACAAAAAGCCTTTGATGAGTTGAAATCAAAACTCGTAAACTATCCAGTACTGCATCATTTTAGAAATCATCTACCTACCGAGATCCACACGGACGCAAGTAATTATGGTATAGGCGCGATAATCTTACAAAGAGATGAGTCAGGAGAAGCTCATCCAATAGCGTATGCGTCCCGACGCCTGTCGGCGCCGGAACTCAAGTACCATACTACCGAAAAAGAGTTAGCTGCTCTTGTATACGGAGTTACATACTTCAGTCAATTTCTTTTATCTGCATAAAACAAAGATTCCTCCGGAAGGCTAGCTAGGTGGGCTATACGGTTGCAAGACTATGATTACGAAATTGTACATAAAAGTGGTAAAAAGCATTCTGATGCAGATTGCTCGTCTCGAAATCCTGTTCCAGACCCCACAGAAAACGATATCGACGCACCTGAAATTCCCATTTTTCAAATTGATTTACAAGACATTGCACAATTGCAAAAAGAAGACGATGACCTAAATGAACTCATTAACGCAATTACAAAGCCTGAACAAGCAAATAACAAATTAGTCAAACAATCACGAAGTTTTGTATATGAAAATGGCATACTTTATAAAAAGCATTTCGGGCCAGCTGGGTCAGCAAAATTATTAGTAATTCCAAAAAATCTCAAAAAGGAAATCCTATTGAGCTTTCATGATGACCCGTTGAGCGGAAGTCATTTAGGGTTCGCAAAAACTTTTGGGAAAATATAAAATCGATATTTTTGGCCAAACATGTATAAAGAAGTCGAACAATACGTCAAAATGTGTACTCATTGTCAGCACGAAAAAAATGTGCCTAAAGCACAACCCGGTCTATTACAACCCATAAAAGTGGGTCAACCCTTTCAAAAAATAGGAATTGACATTTTGGGCCCCTTTCCAAAATCAGACTTAGGCAATACATGCATTGTTACGGCTCTTTGTTATTCAACAAAATGGGTCGAGACGAAGGCGTTACCCGCAGCAACCGCAAAAAATGTGGCAGAATTTCTACTCGAAAACATAATTTGTAGACACGGATGCCCTGAGCAAATTATTAGTGATAGAGGAACCTGTTTCACTTCAAATCTAGTCACAGAGTTATTAAAGGGTATAGGTAGCCACCCAACGTTCACAACAGCTTACCACCCTGAAACAAACGGTCTTGTTGAGCATTTCAATGGCACAATTGCCACCATGATCTCTATGTATGTTTCTACCAATCAAAAGGACTGGGATACTTATGTTCCCCTGGTTACTTTTGGTCATGATGTCTCGCCCTAAGAAACGACGAAACATTCTCCATTTTTATTAGTTTATGGCCGTGAAGCTCGAGTACCAATAGATATAGCCTCAGGTACGAATATTAGTGATAATTCAGAAGTAAATGAAACGTTAAATCGAATTCAGAAAACTCGGGAAGATGTAAGACAAAAAATAGCGGAAGAACAACAAAGACAGAAATCCAGATATGATAAGACGCATCGACATGTTAGTTATCGTGTAGGCGATAAAGTATTAGTGTATACACCGACTCGAAAAGTTGGTAAGTCAGAAAAATTACTCCATCGATGGTTCGGCCCATATAAAATAATCGAAAAAGTAAATGACGTCAATTATAAAATCGAAATGAAGAAAGAAAGGTAAGAATTTAAAACAAGACACGATACACGTGGAACGAATGAAGCCGTTCAAAGAACGCGCTTCGTAAGCACAACTCGAGTACATCGCGCTTCTTTCTAGTACTGCATTTACATTTACACATTCATTGTTTGAAAAATGAAAGTTTGCGAAATAAAAAACTATTCTGATTTCTCTAGCGTTCTTGCATTTTCAATCGTCAATCAATTCCAGTTCTATCGCGGATAATAGTCGAACATAAAAATGAGCAATCTAATAGGCAGAATTTTACTGCTGAATTTATTCATTATACCTTCCAGAAAGATTTATTGAGAATAAAAAAATCATTAAAAAAGCAAGGACATCAACTTGTTATAAAACCAGAGGATGTAACAGGATACCTACTGCTCAGTATAGCCGCTTGCGTAGTAACAAACGACGCTGTTGTTATCTCTTTAAAATTACCGGTAAAGCAGATGAAACGTAACTGGGAAATCTTTCGTCTCACATTTACGCCTTTTGCTTGGAATGACAAAACATGTGTTTTCAACGAGAACGAAATTATGTTGGCAAAAGATAACGAAGAAATGAAAATAATTGCGGGAACTGCTGTGAAAGCATACCTCGAAAATGACAACCTTTGTTTTTTATCTAGAGCTAGTGACACCGGTGTGAAAAATCCTACATGCTTGTGAGCGTCGACCGCTACGCCAGTGGATTTTCACACGACGGGTCCTGCCAATGACTAAGGATGAATAATTAGGTTAATCATCCGATTACGTAGAGGGCTGACTACTTGGGTGATAAGGGAACGAATGGATTTCAGTATATTGTGATCAGTGAGATTGTGACGTTGTTCTGTTGAGAAATATAAAAGTGATAGAAAGTGAAGTGTTTGATTACCTTACCCTGCAAGGAAAATTTTCACATCAGAAGTGGGATACGACCACTAGAGGAACCACAAATATTAATATGGAGCAACTAGTGCAAGTGTTAGCCGATACATTGAAGGAAATCAAGGATCAATCGACTCAAAAAATTGCTTCATCCTCCACCATTGATATACCAACGTTCAACCCCCAACATGACGATAATGGAGCAGAAAAATGGTGCGAAGATATGGACAAATTGGGAAGAATATTCAGCTGGTCAGAATACGAATTGTTAGTACCTAGTGCCATTGGACTAATGGGAACCGCTTTAGAATGGTATTCGACGTGGAAACCAATTGAAAAATCATGGGAAATTTTCAGAGCTGAAATTTCTAGTCTCTACCCGGCGAAGAAAAATTTGAGTGAAAAATTCAGGAGGGCTGGACTATTCCGAAGCGATAACGCTGATTCATACTGTGAGTACGCTAGAATGAAAATTTCTTTAATTAAGGCTTTGAATTTCAATTTGTCGGAAGGCCAACTGTTAGAATCAGTCATTGGAGACATTATCGATGTCCATGTTAAAACAGCAGCTTTCAATAGTAAGGTTGAGTCTATAAGCGAACTGTTAACCTTACTGAACAATTATGAAAAACTCAAAGCCTATGATAACTCTAATAGTGTACAGGAAAAATGGAAATATCCGTTTGAATCCAGTGTTAGTACGAAGATTTGTTTTAATTTTAACCAAAATGGCCATATTAAACGCAATTGTCCAAAACGTAACTATAATCAGCTAAATACTGAGAGCTTCAATCGAAGTTCTGAATCGGAAACTAGAAAAGCAGATTTAGTTTGCAATTATTGTAAGAAATCGGGCCATAAGGCTAATGACTGTTTTAAGAAAAAAAGGGACCAACCCTCTACCTCGAGAATAAACCACTTTTAAATTAGCTTGGATCAAAATTTTTGTGTTGGCTTCAAAATACAGGGTGTTAACGTGAAATGCTTAGTCGATACAGGGGCGGAGTGTAGTTTGTTGTCTAGATCTGTAGCGGATAGACTCCACTGCAATTTAGAACCTACCTATATGGTATTGAGAGGTATTGGAAACCATGCAGTCACTGCCGATCACAGAACCTTTTTGTTGCTAGAGAATGATGGAACGGCTTTTGAAATCTTGTTTTATGTAGTTGATAAGGATGTTATAAGTTTTGATGCAATTCTGGGCAGAGATTCATTCGCCTTTAGGGGTATCAGAATTTATACTGATAACCGGACCTTGTCTGTTGTTAGATGATGCTAACGAAATAGATGTGAAACCAATAAATAATTTTTCTGTTTCTTCCGAATCACACTTGACAACGCCGCTTGAGGGATCCAACAGACGAGAGCTGATCAACCTACTATCAAAATTTACAAGTTTCATAAAAACGGGCAACTTAGTCAGGTCCATAAAAACCGCTGAGCTTAAAATAAAACTCACAGAGGACAGAATCATCTACTATCGTCCTTATCGTATGGCTCTATCTGAACGAGAGAAAGTTGAATCAATAATAGAAAATTTATTGACAAATGGAATAATCCGTGAAAGTACTTCTCCCTACGCAAGTCCAATTATTTTAGTGCACATAAAGGATGGTAGCAGCCGTCTTTGTGTAGATTATCGGGCTTCAAATAAAATTACAATCAAAGACAGGTTTCCTCTCCCTCTTATACAAGACCAACTTGATTTACTTGGAAAAAATAAATACTTCACAGCCCTAGATATGGCTTCTGGCTTCCATCAGATACCAGTAGCTGAGGATTCTATTGAGAAAACAGCATTTGTTACACCTGACGGGCATTATGAATACTTGCATGTACCATTCGGACTTTCAAATGCTCCGGCAGTATTCCAGCGTGCAATTTCAAATGCCTTAGGTAACCTTAAGGACAAAGATGCCCTGATATACCTGGATGACCTGCTCATACCGTCAAAAAATATCAAGGAAGGTTTAGAAAAATTCGATCCAGGTCTGGTTGCTTTGACCGACGCGGGTTTTTCTCTCAATATTAAAAAATGTCGTTTCATGGAGACGAAGGTTGAGTACTTGGGCCAGGAAATATCAGGAAATGGAATACGTCCAGGCAAAGAGAAACTGGAAGCACTTTTACGTGCTCCCGACCCCCAGAACGTTAAACAAGTCCGACAATTTATGGGACTAGCAAGATACTTCAGGAAATTTATCCCTGAATTTGCAGCGCGTACCGCAAGTTTATCGAAATTGACCAAAAATAACGTGAAGTTTGTTTGGGGAGAGGATCAGAATGAATCAAAACAATATGTTTGCGCTTTCTTGAGTAGTAGGCCCTTGTTGACAGTGTTCGACCCTAATCTCCCTACAGAGCTTCATACAGACGCAAGTTCGTTGGGCTTTGGTGCAATGTTGTTTCAGAAACATGAAAACCAGTTGAAAGTGGTTTCTTATTTCTCGAAACGAACATCCCCCGAAGAATCAAAATATCATTCGTACGAGCTCGAAACGTTAGCTGTCTTTCTTGCAGTTGAACATTTCAGAGTATATTTACTTGGTATATCTTTCAAAGTAATAACGGACTGCAACTCTTTAAAACTCACTCAAAATAAAGAGGATTTACTCCCAAGGATAGCAAGGTGGTGGTTATATTTACAAGCATTCAATTTCGGAATAGAGTATCGTAAAGGGAAATATATTCCCCATGTCGATTACTTGAGTAGAAATCCGTTTGTGGAATATCAATGTGAAGATTCAAGTAAAAAGGTAACCGCCATTTCGACGAATAATTGGTTGAAAATGGTCCAGGCTAATGACCCCGAGACAAATGAAATCAAACAAAAACTTTCAGAGGGCAAATTAACTCTCGAATATTTTTCCAAGAATGATATTCTATTTCGGAAAATAAATCCTGGGAGTAACCCGCCAATTTATCGAGCCTTTATACCCAAGGGGAGTCGAATCGGGCTCTTGAGATTATTCCATGACGAACAGTGTCACTTGGGTCCTGAAAAAACTTTGGCCAAGATCAATCATTATTTTTGGTTTCCCGGTATGGCCAAGTTTGTGAAGAAATACTGTGATCATTGCCTGAAATGTATTGTCAAAAAAACACACACAGGGCCGAAGCAAGGGTTGCTCCATCCAATTGATAAATTGCCAATTCCTTTCTATACGGTTCACGCGGACTGTGTAGGACCCTTTCCTTTGTCTCCTGAAGGTTACAAACACCTGTTACTCATTGTAGACGCGTTCACCAAATACTTATTTCTTATACCTCTCAAATCACTATCTGGACCCGAAACATGTGCCGCACTGAAAATATATTTGAATTTACTTGGTTCAACAAAAAAGTTCATCTGCGACCGAGGCACGAATTCTACTGACAGTTTCGTTAAGTCATTACTCATTGAACTTGGAATTGAACAACATTTCAAGTAGAAAGATATGTTAAAACCGTAGTAAATCTTCCGACAATAGAAACTGAATCCAAGTCAGATTGGCCGAACGCGGTTTATAAGTTGCAGTCAACTTTGAATACCACAATTCATAAAACCACGGGCTTTTCGCCCATCTACTTGCTCACTGGCCACGAGAATAGTTTCCCGGAAATTGCTACTCTTACGGATTCTATTCTAACAGAAGGCTCTCATATCTTAGAACAAGATCGAAAACTAGCGTACGAACGTATGAAAAAGCAGGCAGACAAGTCCAAAAACCTTTTTGATAAAACCAGACGATCCAACAAAAGTATTAATGTTGGAGACTTCGTTTTCCATCCATCTGGGAATACCCGTCTAGAAAAGCTTGACGAAAAATATGACGGACCATTCGAGGTGCTGCAAGTCCTACCCAATGAGATGTTTCAGTTGAAGAATTTGGCTACTAATCGGAAGCGTATCGTTCCAAAAGACATGATACGTATCTGGCCTGGAGAGCTTTCTGAAAATACTGAGAACTAGTAAGTACATTTTTGTCAAGGTACCGTGTGAGCGTCAGTCTCATGAATCACAAATGAATACGAAAATACAGTAGTATGTAATTGAGCAAGTGAACAAATTTTACTGTTGGAATGCGAACACGCTTCGCAGTGTATTTTACTGTTGGAATGCGGAAACGCTTCGCAGTGTATTTTACTGTTGGAATGCGGAAACGCTTCGCAGTGTATTTCACTGTTGGAATGCGAAACGCTTCGCAGTGTATTCAACTGTTAGAATGAATATGCTTCCCAGTATATTATACAAATCTTACTGCTTGAGTGCGAGAAGCTTTGTATTGTTCTATGCAAATGTTCCTGCTGGAGTACAGAGCAGATTGCTCTGAGGTAACCTTATTAGGACTGGTACTCTTTGTTGATTTTGCTACAGGTCTCCTTGACAATCCGAGAGCGAATTGTGATGTCAGGTTTGGCCGTGTGAGCGTCGACCGCTAGGCCAGTGGATTTTCACACGACGGGTCCTGCCAATGACTAAGAATGAATAATTAGGTTAATCATCCGATTACGTAGAGGGCTGACTACTTAGGTGGTAAGGGAACGAATGGATTTCAGTATATTGTGATCAGTGAGATTGTATCGTTGTTCTGTTGGGAAATATAGAAGTGATAGAAAGTGAAGTGTTTGATTACCTTACCCTGCAAGGAAAATTCTTACATGCTTTTTCAGGCTGGCTCGCGGAGCTCAAGTTTCAGAGTTGATAAATGTTTGTGAACTGACTTGTTTTTCAGATAATAGTACTCTAGTTAATCAAATAGAATCTGAAAAATTCATTATAACTCATGCCCCAACCGATTTGTCGTTGAGGTGCCCCAATCAAACAAAAAACATAACAAGTAACCAAGCGGATAAATTTGGCTCTCTTGAAATTAGTATTCCGTGTGATTGTTCTTTAGTTTCTGGACAAAAAATATTAGTTTCAGAAGTATTTCCTTGTGACACAAGAGGAATAAGTGACTACAGTTTTAAACACATTCTGCCAGCTATGTGGTCCAAATTCGATTCATTTAAACTGGATGCCATGACTACATATACTCATTTGAATTTTGAAAATTTTTTGGAATGCCTAAATGAGAATTGGTCTATGAGAGATCCAAAATGTGTACATCATTTCAAAAAACAAAAATACCCTCGTGTTGAAGAAAGTCAGTCATTATTCATAGATTCACACTACTTCCATGAATTGGGATGGAAAATTGTAGGCTCGATTAATTGGGTTATAACTGTTTTGGTTATAGTGATAATAATAAAAAATCCTTACTTGTTAGGAATTGGCACGATTCCCACAGTATCAGCGACAAATTGGAACATAATTTTGAATGATATCAGTGGCATATTTGTTTTGTTAGTCCTGATAGTCTTTACTGCTTGGAGTGTGTATTATTTTTTTGGTAAAATGGAATAAAGAGAAACAGCCCTTGCAATCGCGTGAATTGTCATCGCTAGAAAGTGGAAAAGAGGAAGTAATAGAGATACAGAAAAAAGAAAGTAGTGCGGAAAGAAAAAGTAAACATAAAATGTCGACATAAACCACCATCTCGATGTTAACCCATACTGCAGTATAGAATATAAGAGAATAGAATAAGAAATAGTAATAGAAAAAGTTTCCTTACGAAAAGAAAATTATTATAATAAATGTATGATTGCGAGATGGATGCCTGAAAACCTAGTTTTAAGTCTAAGATTTTGTGTACTGCCGTAATTTTTCTTGGATTACAGGGTCAGTTACCAAGGAAACCACGGACTCCGGACGCTGGATACAAGTCGTCAATTTAATCCGGACATCGGGGTCGATGTCTCAGTTGCAAGGGGGAGTGTTGCGAGATGATGACCTATGGCGGTGAAGGACTCTACCCTGCGAAGCGACGACTATGATCAACACGAAGCGTACGGAGCGAGGGGGGACCGCGGTAGCTGTTTCCTCAACTCGACAATTTTCGATGATGTTATTATGTATTATAATAAGACAGTTGTTATTTAGACCTGATTGGGGAAGGACCCCTATGTACAACTCCTAGGCATTGAACCTAGTATTCAACTATTCTGGTGTTTCCCTCATGTTATCTCTCTCATAAAGCTACTCCTGAGCAACCCCCAAACCAAAGTTGTAACAATATTATCTTAAATCAGTTTCCTTGATTGAGTCTAGGAAATGCTGATGACCTTTGACAGAATGGTTGTTATACTTAGAGATTTGTTACTGTATTACTGGATTTTCTGATGTCATATATCTATTAGTTTATTACCACGAACAAATCTCAGAAAACATTTTCACCTTTTATCTATCCTTATTTTGGCTTTGTGGACAGAGGCCTGAGAATTCTGCCACCATAGCATACACCAGATGGTAGGCAAGAGTCCTACGACTGGCCACTTTTGATATTACATAACATCTAGTGATTTATTTGCCATTGAAGATTGCCTCAGAATATTCAAGTGATGTACGTCATGCAGTAGCTATCTCATACTATATCTTTTTCTTGGAACTGATATTCCATATCTTTGTGCCTAGGTGCCATGTTTTGACCAGTGGTGGTCGTATCTAGGAATTTTCAGTTCCGCTACCTGTGAGATAGTTGTACTCATGCTTTCATTCTGAGTGTGCTTTGGTATAATCAATGGTGATCATTTGGCATTTTGAAGTCAAACTATGCCTTTTTACTGAGAGAGACAATTGACTGACTGTGTTTAGACTCGTTTCATTTTCGTGACTATTACAATCTCAACAGAAATGTACCAGTTATCCATCTTATTGTAGAATTTTGTTGCATTTTTCTGAAAGTCAACAGTTTTGGACAGTAGAAGAATGAACAAGCCATTCAGTTGTGCATTTTGTGATTGGAGTGATGTTTTTGAAATTTATATCTTTTGATATCTCCTGAAGGAAACTCTGTCGTTTCAAAATAAAATCTCCACTTTCATTGAATCTGGCATTGCTGTAACGGGTTGTCATTTTCTGTCTAATTTATGTTCTTGTATCTCATATTTTGATGAATTGATTTCTGTAGATAATTTAACTCCAGAACAGTCGAGCTTGAGTCCTCTCAATATTTTTTATATCTGAACATCTCTTATCTTTATCTTCCTTGTATCTTTATCTCTTCTTTATCTTTCATCTCTGTCTTAAGGTTCTATCTCTTCTAGGGTATTTTTGGGTTAATTATTGTTGTAGGTTATGAATCCACTCCACAATGATCAGGTGTGAGTGATTTGGATAGCAAACTTGGAGGTGGTTTCTATCTGGGTTTTAAACCTCCCATTCTTTTGTATTGAATGTGGTGTCTGCTAAGGTACCAAGACTTAGGTGATTTGGTATCATGCATTTCAATGCCTACCCCATTGGTTTCGTTTGGTAGGAGACCTGGTGTGATGGGCTCGATCATAGTTCAGTCCGACAGCTTGACTTATCGAGCAGAGTCCTTGAAAGGGTGAACTTGGGGGGTGTCGTGTGCGCTAGCGTGGAGGTCTAGGCCGGTCAACGTGTGAAGCTCGCCTGAGAGCGGTCATGCGGCACTACTGGGGGATCCTGAGCTCCTTGGATTCGTCGCGACTGAGGACTTGTTCGCGGTATCACACTCAGGAGGATCTCTGAATTTTTGTGTGGGGGTTTTGTGGTTTAGCCACTTTCAGCCTGGTAGAGCCATATCTCACCCCAATTGAAGTGGACAATTGGCTATCTCTGTCTTTTGCTTATATATATCTTAACTTCAATTCCTTTTTTGTTTCCAGTTGGGAGTTCTTGTGGGGTTTCTGTAACTACTGTGATGGTTGAGGTGGCGCTTCAACATTGAACTCAGGGACGAGTGGTATCAGATGTTTCGATAGCGCAGCATTTTCATCTGGCAGCGAAAAGATCATCTGATCTGAGTTCGGTGGTGGATGGCCACTCTTAGCTTCCACTTCGGGGGCAGGAAGCCAACAACAATTCCCTGACACCAATTTAACAAAGTGTTGTTGACTGTTTTATCTCTGTATTGAAAATTTATCTTATGGTACTGTAATCAACATCGTTCTTCTCCGCTATGAGTTCACTCGTTTTCTACTTCCTGGCTTACCACTCGTATTATCCTTGCTTCCTTACCTTACTAATAAAATTTTGAAAAACTCCTTAGAGTTTTCAAAATTTTTTACCGGGAAGGGGTGGTGTGTAACGAGAATTTCGTTCCATTACTGAAGTTTTAACATTTTGCGTCGAAGCCGGGACAGTAGTCACTTCCTCTTTCCAACTTGGGTGAAGACCGCTTGCGCGAAAAACATCGGATATCGATCGCATATCGTGAACATCGAGAAATTTCCTAGGGAGACAGACTTGAGTAGCGGCCGTTGATGAATCGACAGGTTTGTGCAGAGACATGGTGTAAAGGCATTTTCTGGTAAAAGACCTATTTTATCATATCTAAATTTTAGTGAATTGTGCAGAACGTATATCGAACGCATAGATAACTAATTGAGTAGTCCTATTAATTTCTAGAGAACGATTTTCGGATTTTCCGGGACCACCAGGGTTGAGGTTAAAAATCAAAATTTTTCTTTATTTTAATCATCGTTGAATAGAATTGGATTTCAGTATCAAATACTTGTTACGGATATCCCTTGGAATAGGATCAATCACATATTTTCGATATTCATTGAAATTTGATCATTTTGAAAATAACCTCATGTTCCTTCGGGGATAGGAACTTGCTAGCCCAGTATCGTGCGATCACGAATTTAACCATTTACGCCTGTTTAAACAGTGTCTCCTCTGTAAACCTTTTTCAGATATTAAAATAGTATTATTCCGGGGACTGATCATTGGAAGTATAACTGGAGAAGAAGTACGGTGTTGACTGCTAGCACTGCCGGACAAGGAACCAACAGGGAAATTCCTCAGGAGATCATTTATTTTCTATTTTTGATATGTTCATGGTAAATGATCTCTCTGTGAGAAATGAATGCGAATCTGAGAGAATTTGTTCTCTGTCCTTCTGAGCTGTGCAATGGTCGGCGTTGGAATTTTTCTCTGGGGAACTTTCAATTGCTGGTCTGTACTATTTATAAGTCAGGTCTACCAGGTATCATCTTTGGCCTTTACCATTCGTGCCTGCCACCCTTGTCAGCGTCAAGGGTAGCTCCTTGAGCCAAAATATTTGTTTTTTGATTCAGATTTATCTGGCTCATACAGCCGTATTTTATATTATTTATAATATCACAGTAAATACCTTGATAGTATTATTACGATATCTTTCCTATTATCAGAGATTATTTTTCCTAATACTTCACCTGCCACTTCCATATTGATTGAACAGCGTCAAGGGTAGCTCCTTGAGCTAAAATATTTGTTTTTTGATTCAGATTTATCTGGCTCATACAGCCGTATTTTATATTATTTATAATATCACAGTAAATATCTTGATAATATTATTACGATATCTTCACAATTATCAGAGATTATTTTTCCTAATACTTCACCTGCCACTTCCATATTGATTGAACAACTATTGGATAGATTTTCAATAAAGTTGGAATTGATTAAATTATAATTTTTTTCTGCCACTTGTTGTGGAATTTAATATTCTCCATTTTCTTAAGAGAACACTGGCTTCTCTAGTCTCTAGTTTCATCTTTTTTCATTTTGTTTCAATTTTTTATTAACCTTCACTTGGTTTCAAAAGTAAAATTTTTCTGAGTAAAATTCAGAATATACCCTATGGTTCTAAGGATATCCTTCGTTCCCTGAAATATTGTTTCAATCAATTCTGATTCATTCCGTTTGTTTCGCATAACATTGAGGAAGCCAAATACTGGGTAGAGGATTGGTATTACCAGGAGGTCCCATCGCTGACAAATTCTGATCGAAGAGGCTCAGTCAACTACTATTAAAGAGGCTCTGTTAACCACTACAAACAATCGTCCTGCTTCATTGAGACCATAGAGTCATCATCGTGGTCAAGTTAGGAACGATAACAAGTAACTGTTAGCCCAGTAGACTCCAGCCCAACAACACTTCGCTAGGACCAACTTCGTTCAAACCACCCACCCAGGAACTATCCAACCAGGACCATCTTCATTGAATCAGATTGACAGATTTGTGGATATTCTGAATTTATGAAGCCTTCAGCTGATTTTTTCTTTGTCGTTTACATAGCCATTTGATAGTAATAAGCCTTCAGCTTGAAATTTATTATAGCCTTCAGCTTGTTGTTTTGTTGTTAATGCGCAGGGTGTATGCTCGATAAGAGCCATGGCCCGTTAGGAATTGAGTTAGGAAATAGTCAGTCTGCCTGTGGTTACAATTTATCCAGGTTTTAATGTCAGGGATCAGTCTCTTTGTCCACTGGGCAGAAGAGATGTTGCTTTCCCACCTTACTTGCCATTCATGGATAGTCTTGTCTCTTTTCCTTTGTTTTGTTTTCCTGGTTACCCCTAGATATTCGTCCAAACGTCCCCTTTCCATTGCCAGCATATCTATAGGGGGTACCCCGGCGATGGCACATAGGGCGTCTGAGGGCACAGAACTATATGCTGAAAGTACGTGTAGCATCATCTTCCTCTGCGTCGAGATAAGTATCTATCTATATGTTCCGACCCCAGTGAACTGTTTCCACACCGGCGCGGCATATAAGGTGACCGACTGAATCACTCCGTATAGAAGCCTCCTCTTCTGGGAGTCTGGTCCTCGTATGTTGGGAAATATTTTTGTTAGAGCCGTTATCTGCCTGTTGGCTTTTTTGCATTGTTCTCTAACGTGTTCGTTGTATATAACTTTGTCGTCCAACCAGACTCCCAAATATTTGACGAACTTACTCGGAACAACCCGAGCTCCTGCTAGTTCAAAGCAAATATCTTCTCTTTTTCTGGTATCCTTGACTATTATGGCCTCCGTTTTATTTGTCGCTATGTCCAGTCCAGCGTTGGTCATCCAAATATTGATTTTCTGAAGCGCCTGGTTGGCGTTAGCCATGAGACTTTCCTTTTTACTTGCCCTTACCACCAGCGCCAGGTCATCGGCGTATGCTGCCGTATGACAGCCCTGTGATAAATCAAGGTTCAGTACCCCGTCGTAAAGCAAGTTCCAGAGTGTAGGTCCGATTATCGACCCTTGTGGGACTCCTTGTGTCATATTCTCTATGTGTTTGCCACACTTTAGGGTTCTATGGGAGAGATAAAGGCCAACGGCTCTGACTAGGTAGTCGCTGATGCCCAGTTGTCTGATCCTCGTTATTATACCGTCCCATTCGGCTGTGTTGAATGCATTACGGACATCAATGAGAATAATACTTCCCCACGTTATGCTTCCTCTACATGCCAAGTCCATGACGTGTTTGATTGCGTGTATGGTAGATCTTTTTGTCCTGAATGCAAACTGCGTCTCCGAGATACCACCCCTCTTCTTCAATTCCTCCTCCAATCTGTCCTTGAGGAGAGATTCGTAGAGTTTTCCGAAAGTGTCCAGGAGACATATAGGACGATATTTCTTGTCTTGGTCCGCCGGGTTACCTTTCCGGATCAATATTATCTCAGCACACTTCCAGGCCTCTGGGAAGGTGCATCCCGACAGGAGTTCATTAAGGATGTTCAAAATATTTTCGGGGTTTATTTCTATGACGATCTTCACTGCTTCCGGCGGGATTCCGTCAGGTCCTGGGGCTTTCCTAGTTTTTATCTTATTTGTGGCCCTATTCAGCTCTTCCATAGTGAACGGTGGTGGTGGGTTAGGATTCGGGAGGTTGTGGACCGTTGGAGTGTCGATGTTTTGAAACAGCTGGCGAACCTGTTCTAATTTCTTTGAGTGGTGTAGTTCATATGGTGTTCTAATGTGCTTCATGTCTTCCATTACAATTTTGTAGCCTTGGCCCCACGGATCGTCCTCTAGTTTGTCGCATAGAAGGTGCCATTGCGTACGCTGCGAATTTTTCATTGCGTCCCTCAGATTTTTCCTCTTTGCCTTATATTTCCTGCTGATTCGCTGAGTGGAGAAGGTAATGTCGATGAGCGTTGCGCACCTCTGGTGAAAGTTGGGTCCTCTCCTTCGTTAATTACTACCATATTTAGCGAGTGTATGGCCTCCTCTAAGTACGTTTCTCTTATGTCGGTCGTCGGAGAGTTTCACAGCGCTGATTTGGCGTTAAAGTCGCCAGATATAATAGCTTTCCGTTTGTGGTCCCGTACGTGTTGAAACAGTCTGTCCACATACTCTTTATACCGCTCCAAGGGTATATTCGGAGATACATAACACGAGTATAGTGCAAACTTGTCAAACATTACGCAAACGAAGCCGGGTCCGGTGGTATGATCAATAATTCCGCAACATGGGTTTACGCAGTATACCGCGGTCGTACCGGTCAGATCCGTTATCCATTTAGGGTTTTTACCTACGAGGAGTAGGTTTGGTTCTTGTACCAGAGCGATGTCGACATTATCTTCTTCTGTCGCTTCAATCAGCAGGTGGTGAGCTGCTCTGCGTCTGTCTGTGTTTAGTTGGATTATACGGAGGGGCATTATACGTCTTATTCAGATGTATTCGGGATACTTCCCATACTGTCAGTGTTCCTTTCACTCAGTTCTTCCGTCCTCGGAGGTTCTATTTCTTCTCCCACCATTTCTATATTTCATTTCAGTTATGATATCGCTGTCTCGCCAGGCCCTGGATTCCGTTGGTTGAGACGTATTTGTGTTTCGATTTCGTTTTCCTCTTTCTCTGGTTTTGGCTTCTTTGAGGGCAGTTTTGCTGCACATTTCAGTGTGCCTAGTTTGTGACCCGCCTCCTAACATATTGGGCAGTACTCTTCATTTCTACAGTCAACAGCTTTGTGTTCTCTATTGCCACATCTAAAGCAACTTCCTGATCTATCAGGTCCCGTACATTTTTCTTTTGTGTGCTGGAAACATCAGCATTTTCCGCATTTTGGTACGTTGAGTCGCTTCTCCACTTTGCATCTTACCAATCCCACTCTAAGGTGGTCGTTTGCCGTAAGCATAGATGCTAGTTCCTTGGGCAGGGTAAGAGTCGCCGCCAAATTATCGTTTTGCGACGGTCTGGTATCGCTGACCTTGCAGTCGGTATCCCACCTTCAGATAGTAGATTTAACCGCCGCCATAATGTGCTCCTTATTGGTGTCGCTGGTCATCCCCCTTATGTGGAACGTCTCCTCGGAGCTCAATCTCTTGCTTTTCAGAGACCCTTCCGCTTGTATGGCTGTTCTGAGGTTTGCTAATGCCTCTGGATCTTTGTCTGTTGTCATAAGCAACTTGCCGTCCTTAGTACTCCGGAGAGTTCGTATATGTCTAACCGCTTCGTTTGTGCCCACGATTTTTGTGACTTTGCCCAATATGTCCTTATACGTCCCTCCGTCTCCGCTTATAATTACTCCGTATGTTGGTCTGGGAGTGGTATTCACCGTTGTCTTCTGGGGAGTCGTCGTATATATATCCACTATAGTTGAGGAGGCGTGGAAACTAGCCTTCGTCATTTTTCTCAATGACTCAAGGGGCGTATCCCTTATGTGGTGTATGCAGATTTTAGGATTTTTCTTGGTTTCTTCTTTAATCATAATTAGTTTATTCCATATATCCTCCTGGGTGTTGTTGTGGCGAATTTTAATGATTTTCTGGATGCCTAGTTCTGCTTGTCCCCTTATCCTGGTAATCTGCTCCAGGACTTCCATTTCACCCTACAAGTTAGCTAATTCCGGATATCTCTCCCTATACAGTTTCTGTATACTCAGCTTCATGTCAGGATCGCTTGTCTCGACTATAACCACTTTGACTGTGGAGTCCTCCGTATTCAAAGGGTTACCCACCAGTATGTTGGTGTTCGTATAAGCGCATTCCTTCCAGCTCGCCCCGGCCATTTGGGTGAAGTCCTCGAGGTTCCTGGAGTTAACAATTCAGTCAATTGGTCCCATCCCGAGATTCCATGGGTATGTTTGTGTTCCCATTTCCTCTGTGGTCGGTTTGTTAACCGTTTGTAGGTCCTCTCCTTTGCACGTGCCAGTGCATGTGCAATTTTTCCTTAAATCTTCTTGTGTCTGCATTCTATTTTGTTCATCCTTGAGTTGCTTTTCAAGTTTGCTTACCCTGTCCCTGAGGGTTACTAGCTCCTTTGCGGCCTCTTGGGTGATTTCGCCACCTGACGTTTGAGTGTCTGAGTCTCTCCACTGTTTGTGTTTTCGAAGTGTGGAGGCCTCTAGGGTCTCTGCCTCCTCCGTCTTTCCCTTTTTTCCCCTCTTGGGTGCTTGCTATGGCCCAAATCTTCCAGAGTTTTTTTTGCCGCCTCTTTCTCCTTAGGTACTCCTTGCATGATCCCGTTCATCTCTCTGATTTACTTCTTGATCTCGACCTTCGTATTTGGCCATTGGAATTCATACTTGAGCATTTCCTCCATTTTGACTCTCATGCGCTTCATACTTTTTTCCAGTTTTTTGAACAGTGTCTCGAGTTCCTCCTTTGTGGGGGACTGCACCCGTTTCCTTTTTCCAGATGAGGCTTCCTCCTCCGGACTGTCCCCTAGTTCATAGATGGGGCTATTATCCAACTGTTCATCTTCATATTATTCACTATATGTGAATGCCTTACGTGGCGTGAAGTATGACGTCTGCGATTCCTTGCCCGTAATTTCGATAGGGGTAGGAGGGATTTGGGGTGATCGGAATGATCGCTTCTGGTTTTGTTTCTTGAGGAGTTCCCTCTCGAAACGCGCTCTCTCTCCCACGAGTTGTGATGAAAGTAGTGTCCAGCAGGGTAGTGCGCCCTTACCCTGCTAAGGCATGCTACGCTGGAAGTTTGCCGTGTTTCCAGCGGCTCCGTTCATGACCATGTCACGCCTGGCCATCCACCTCTCGGCACGGGTGGCATGACACCTTGGGTTACGGATTTTTGGAAGGGTTTACTCCATTTTGAGTTGGTATCTCTCTTTGTCTGGCCTTTCCCCCTCGATCCGTCCGGCAAGGGAAACCCTGCCAGTAGCTACGCTACCGCCGGCATGGCTCTCGGGATCATAAAGACACGCAAGCCCCACTACCACGTCAAGGTGGAGATACCGTCAGGAGGAACATAACCTAACGTAACCTAACCTAACCCCTTTGACTATTTGATTCCAGAACTGAAAACGATTTTTCCCTGCCTGTAAGTTTTCGAGATATAACGTATTTTATGTGAAAGATTATATTTCAAATTTGATGAGTTTTCGCAATGGAGAGTGCTGTCAGAGAGCTCGTCCCCAAATTTGGGAGCTCTACGGGAAAGTTGATTTCTTCGAGAAAAACCTAACCAGCCTAACCTAAACTCAACCTAAAGGACTAACCTAAAATATCCCCTTTGACTATTTTCGGACCGAAATCAGAATATAGATTTCCTGTCAAAGGCAAATAGAGCAGTGGCTCACGTGCAGATTCCAGAACTGGAAACGATTTTTTCCTGTATGTGAGTTTCCGAGATATTACGTTTTTCATGAGAAAAAATATATTTCAAATTTGATGAGTTATCGGAATGGAGAATGCTGTCTCAGAGAGCTCGTCACCAAATTTGCGTGCTTTACGAGAAAGTTGATTTTTTCGAGAAGAACCTAACCAACCTAACCTGAACTTAACCTAAATGACTAACCTAACATATCCCCTTTAACTATTTTCGGACCGAAATTAGAATATAGATTTTCTATAAAATGCAAACAGAGCACTGGCTAACGTTCAGATTCCAGAACTGAAAACGATTTTATCCTGTCTGTAGTTTCCGAAAAGTTACGTTTTTTATGTAAAAATATATTTCAAATTCGATGAGTTCCGCAATGAAGAATGCTGTCAGAGAGCTCGTCATTTGGGAGCTCAGAGAGAAAGTTGATTGTTTCGAGGAGAGCCTTACCCAATCTAACCAACCTAACCTAACCTAAACTTAACCTGAGTGACTATCCTAACATAACCCCTTCGACTATTTTCGGACCGAAAATGGAAAAATATATCCTTTGAAATGCAAACAGAGCACTGTCTCATGTGCAGATTCTATAACTGTAAACGATTTTTTCCTGTCGCTGTTAGTTTCCGAGATATAACGTTTATTGATTTTTCTGAGGAAAACCTAACCTAACCCAACCTAACCCAAACTTAACCTAAGTGACTAACCTAACATAACCCCGTTGACTAATTATGGACCGAACTTGAGATATAGATTTCTTGTGAAATGCAAACAGAGCAGTGTCCAACATGCAGATTCCAGAACTGAAAACGTTTTCGCAATGGAGAATGCTGTCAGAGAGCTCGTCACAAGATTTGAGAGCTCTACGAGAAAGTTGAATTTTTCGAGGAAAACTCAACCCTACCCAACCTAACCTAAACTTAAGCTGAGTTACTAACCTAACATAACACCTTTGACAATTCTCGGACCGAAATTAGAATATAGATTTCCTGTCGAATACAAATAGAGCAGCGGCTCACGTGCAGATTCCAGAACTGAAAACGATTTTTCCCTGTATGTGAGTTTCCGAGATATTACGTTTTTTATGTGAAAAATATATTTCAAATTTGATGAGTTTTCGGCATAGAGAATGCTGTCAGAGAGCTCGTCACCAAATTTGGGGGCTCTACGTGAAAGTTGATTTTTTCGAGGGAAACCTAACCTAACCCAACCTAACCCAAACTTAACCTTAGTGGCTAATCTAACATAACCCCTTCGATTATTTTCAGACCGAAATTAGAATATAGATTTCCTGTAAAATACAAACAGAGCAGTGTCTCATGTGCAGATTCTATAACTGAAAACGATTTTCCTCAGTCTCTGTTAGTTTCCGAGATATTACGTTCATTATGTGAAAAAATAAATTTCGTATTTGATGAGTTCCCGCAAATGAGAATGCTGTCAGAGATCTCGCCACCAAATTTGGGAGCTCTACGAGAAAGTTGATTTTTCGAAGAAAACCTTACGTAACCCTCAACCCAAGTGACTAACTTAACATGAACCCTTTGACTTTTTTCGGACCGAAAATGGAATATAGATTTCCTCAATGATGCAAACGGAGCAGTATTCAACGTGTAGATTCCAGAACTGGAAACGATTTTTTCCTGTCTGTGTGCTTCCGATATATTACGTTTTTTATGTGGAAAATTATATTTCAAATTTGATGAATTTTCGCAATGAAGAATGCTTTCAGAGAGTTCGTCACCAAATTTGGGAGCTCTACGAGAAAGTTGATTTTTTCGAGGAAAACCTAACCTAACCCAACCTAACCTAAACTTAACCTGAGTGACTAACCTAACATAACCCCTTCGACTATTTTCAGACCGAAATTAGTATATAGATTTCCTGTAAAATACAAACAGAGCAGTGTCTGACGTGCAGATTCCAGAACCGAAAACGATTTTACCCTGTCTGTTAGTTTCCGAGATATTACGTTTTTTATGTAAAAAAATATATTTCAAATTCGATGAGTTTTCGCAATGAAGAATGCTGTCAGAGAGCTCGTCACCTAATTTGGGAGCTCTACGAGAAAGTTGATTGTTTAGAGGAAAGCCTAACCTAACCTAACCACCTAACCTAACCTTACCCAACGGGTGAATCCCGTGAACCAAGGTCTGTACATCAATATGATTGCAATACAACTTCTTGTAAAACAGGTTCAGACTCTTCACTTTCCAATGAAGAAGGCATTTGTTTGAAAATTTTTCATGTCGATATTCAATGTCTAGCAAATAAATTGCACTTACTGGAATTATATACTGACAGGAATAAATTCAATATTCTGTGTTTCTCAGAGCACTGGTTGTATATATCTGTAATTCAATCTGTTAACATCCCAAAATATAGGCTAGCCGCATTTTTTTGTAGGAACAACCTGAGACATGGGGGCGTTTCAATATTTGTTGACGAAAATATAGAGTATAAACAGTTAGATCTTAGTGAATTCTCTAGTGAAGTGCAGGGAGAATTTTGTGCAGTTGAGCTTGTCCATAAGAACACCATTCTTATATGCCTCTATAGATCACCAAAAGGTGAAATTAATACTTTCATCAATTAACTTGAAGGGATTATAACACACTGCCTAAACATTCGGAAAAATATAATTTCAGTTGGCGACTTCAACTTGAACTTTCGAGGACAGTCTACTGCTCTCACTGACCTCGCTGATTTGTTGCATTCTTATGGTATCGTAATAACAATCTCTGATTTCACTAGAATAACTACCCATTCAACTACATGTATCGACAATATTCTTACTAACCTTGATCAGAATAGTTATAATGCGTTCGTTACAGATCCATGTTTATCTGATCATCTTGCTCAGGCAATAATAACTCTGAAGGCCATTAATAAAAATACTGAATTCACTTGAACAATATGGAAAAGAAAGACTACGGAAGATGGTATATCGAATTTTAGATCATCTCTTATGGTGGTGGACTGGAACTGCATACACTTTCCGGGATGGAACTGCTCAATGATTGCAAGGTTTTCGGTTAATACTTTTGAAACATTGATTGAAAGACACTTTCCTTTGAAAAAATATACACATGGTGAAAAACCACCAGTTCAATGGTTTAAAAATGATCTGAGAATGTTGAGAGACGTTCTATCCGAAACCAAACTTATTTGTAATTTCACCAGGGATTTCACAAATTACACCATTCTAGAAAATTCCTACCAAGCGAAAGTGAAAGAACAATAAAATTGGCATACGATAAATATATTTATGAATCTGACAATAAGCCTCGTGATAGCTGGAGACTCATCAATTTTGGAACAAGGAACAAATTAAAAATGAAATCACTGGTGGGCGCTTTATTAGCCAATGCATTTAATGACTATTTCGTCAACATAGCAGACAACATAATTGGAACTATTCAGAAGGATGAAGTTGATCCAATTGACTTTTTGAAAGAATTGCCAACCCCAGGCTCTTCCCCTTTTCCGGAGTCAATATCCAAAACTGAGGTAGAGGCAGCAGTACATAACATGAAAAATTCTAAATGTCCCGATGTGTTTGGTATAAACAGTGAACTTTTCAAACGAACTCTAGACCTTATAATCGATTCTTTAGTTATTCTTGTCAATTCATGCATCTCAGAGGGAGAATTTCCAGATATACTGAAAATCACAAAAGTGATACCACTTTTCAAAAAAGGGGATATTGCACAAATCGCTAACTATCGGCCAATATCTATAATTCCAATTTTCGCGAAGGTTTTTGAAATAATCCTCAGAGAAAGACTGACAAGGTATTTGTATTCAAATGAATTAATCAACTGTTGTCAATTCGGTTTCCGGAGTAAATGCAGCACCACTCAAGCTGTCATTAAGATTGTGAGTGACATAGTCGGGGTCTGGAGGGGGGCATGGATGTATCCATTACTCTGTGCGATCTGTCGAGAGCCTTTGACTGTGTCTCTCACTCTCTCCTTACTGATAAGCTCCACCATTATGGTGTCAGAGGTCTGCCACTTGATCTGTTCAAATCCTACTTGAACAATAGAAAACAAGCTGTTTTTATCAATGACTCACTCTCTGAATTCTCTACAATTTCGCTAGGGGTGCCACAAGACTCCGTTCTGGGACCACTATTTTTTGTTATATATGCAAACGATCTCTTTCATTTTATGTCTCCTAACAAATGTGTAGCATATGCTGATGACACCACCTTGCTGAATACTGGAAAAAACTTGGAGGACCTTCATAACAACATGGTTCAATTAATGGATAAAGCTCAAACCTGGTTCAGTGCCAATAGTTTGAAATTGAACAGTGATAGAACGCAGGAACTGGAATTTTACACCAACAGTGTGAGCAGTGTGAAGAGTGTTAAACTTCTTGGTATCACCATTGATGATAAGCTTTCGTGGTCATCACATATTCAGCAGTTACGTAATAAATTATCCAGTTCTATATATCTCTTGCGGAGATTGAAAGATCAAGTTTGTTCCACCACTGTAAAAATATGTTATTTTTCTTTGTTCCATACACACATTAATTATGGGATAGTACTGTGGGGTAACTCATGTCATGCTATCAAAGTTGTCAGATTGCAAAAAAGGCACTTAACCCGGCAGGACTCGCACTGTTAGATAAAATCTAACATTTTCAGTTGCACTACAGACTTTTTTTTTATCTCTTGTCAAATTGATTTCATATTTTAGGAATGCCTTCTATAGAATTCCTTTACCAGTTCATGCTTGTTGGGGCGTGAGTGGGGGGTTGTGGTGGCTACAAATAAATTAAAGTTAGTAATAATCGAACGCGCGAGCGATCACATATGTTCTTTTCTCCAAATTGTTGGTAATTTTAATTTTAATTAGCAGGTACCTTTTTTAATTTTTTTGCTTTTTCCTTTATTTATTTGAGCTATTCTACAGAAAAAAAATGGATTCTAAAACTGAACAGCAGTTTAGAACAACTTCCACTTGTTATAAATGTGAAGATAATAATTGCAACGAAAGTGACGATTAAATTTGAATAATTATACATTTTTCTTTGTTGTTTTTAGAATTTAGAATAGATCAACTAGAATCAATATTAAATAGTTTTCATCATGAAAGGTCAGTGTTAGAAAATATCTATACGCGCGAGCTCGCGTTAGAAAAAATCTATAAGCGCGAGCTAGCGTGAGAAAGAATCTATAGGCGCGAGTTCTCACGTCGTTGAATAGTACGCGAGTTCTCCCGGGTTAAAGTTCTATCTGGCGCGGGCTATAGAGATCATTGTCAACATATATTCAGGAATATGTCAATAATGTCAATTCCCTCATTATACATATATTCCACAATCCTAGAAATACACCAAAATAAAACCTCGTTTTCGACCAATCCCGAATTTCACGAATACTATACTCGTGCGGCTAATCATCTGAGGCCACCAAGTTATAGGCTTACAAGGTCCCAGTTGAACTCTCTCGATTTCAGATTATTCAACTATCTGCCCCAATTGCTCGGATCCCTCTCTTTTTCCTCTTTCAAAACGAAAATAAAAAGGCACATTCTGGAACACTGTTTTTATTCAATCGATGATTACTTGAAGACGCCCTTATGTCTCAGCAGTTGATCTGTTGATGTTTAGGTTTATTGATCGAAATTTTTTTAATCAATAGTCGAGTGTGTTTGTGTATTATTTCTTGTATTACCTTCATATTTTAATCTGTTTCCGTATGATTGTAACATGTTTGTTTGTTTTTTTTTGACATGCCAAAAACATTTTTGTAATCTGCTCAAATAAATCTACATCTACATCTAACCTGAACTTGACCTGAGTGAGTATCCTAACATAACCCATTCGACTATTTTCGGACCGGAAATGGAAAATAGATATCCTTTGAAACGCAAACAGAGCAGTGTCTCATGTGCAGATTCTAGAACTGAAAAGGATTTTTCCCTGTGTCTGTTATTTTTCGAGATATTACGTTCATTAGGTGAAAAATGAATTTTGGATTAGATGACTTTCCGCAAAGGAAAATGCTGTCAGAAAGCTCCTTACCAAATTTGTGAGCTCTAGGAGAAAAATGATTTTATCGAGGAGAATTACTCAGAGGTCAAATAACCCCCTTTGAATTCTTTTGGACCGAAAATGGAAAATAGATTTACTTGAAAATGTACACATAGTTTTATTTAAAGATCCAGATTTCAGGACTGAAAATAATTTCTCAGTCTCACATAATTTTCGAAATATTTCGATTTTCATGTGAAAAATGAAATTTCGATGAGTATTCGCAAGAGAGAATACTGTCACGAAGCTCTGCACAAACTTTGGGAGCTCTAGGAGAAAGTTGATGTTTTCGAGGAAAACCAAACCTAACCTAACCTTACCAAACCCAACCTAACCTAACCTGAACAACCTGAGTGACTTACCTAACATAATCCTTTGACTAATTTCGGACCGAAATTAGAATATAGATTTCTTGTAAAATGCAAACAGAGCAGTGTCTAACGTGCAGATTTCAGAACTGAAAACGTTTTCCCGGTCTGTTAGTTTCCGAGATATTACGTTTTTTATGTGGGAAAATATATTTTAAATTCGATGAGTTTTCGCAATGGAGAATGCTGTCAGAGAGCTCGTCACCTAATTTGGGAGCTCTACGAGAGGTTTGATTTTTTCGAGGAAAACCTAACGTAACCCTTAACTCAAGTGACTAACCTAACATGAACCCTTTGACTATTTCCGGACCGAAAATGGAATATAGATCTCCTGTGAAATTCAAACAGAGCAGTGTCTCACGTGCAGATTCCAGAACTGAGAACGATTTTTCCCTGTCAGTAAGTTTCCGAGATATTACATTTTTATGTGAAAAATATATTTCAAATTTGATTGGTTGTCGCAATGGAGAATGCTGTCAGAGAGCTCGTCAAAAGATTTGGGAGCTCAACGAGAAAGTTGATTCTTTCGAGGAAAACCTAACCTAACCCAACCTAACCTTAACCTAAGTGACTCACCTTATATAACCACTTCGATTATTTTCGGACCGAAAATGGAATATACATTTCCTCAAAAATGCAAACGGAGCAGTGTCCAACGTGTAAATTCCAGAACTGGAAACGATTTTTCCCTGTCTGTCAGTTTCCGAGATATTACGTTTTTTATGTGAAAAAATATATCTCAAATTTGATGAGTTTTCGCAATGGAGAATGCTGCCAGAGAACTCGTCACAAGATTTGGGAGCTCTACCAGAAAGTTGATTTTTTCGAGGAAACCTAACGTAACCTCAACCCAAGTGACAAACCTAACATGAACTCTTTGAAAATACATATCCTTCGGAATGAAAACAGAGCAGTGTCTCATGTGCAGATTCTATAACTGACAACGATTTTTCCCTGTCTCTGTTAGTTTCCGAGATATTACGTTTATTATGTGGAAAAATGAATTTCGTATTTGATAAGTTTCTGCCAAGGAGAATGCTGTCAGAAGGCTCCCCACTAAATTTGGGAGCTCTAGGAGAAAAATGATCTCTTTGAGGAGAATCATTCAGAGGTTGAATAACCCCTTCGAATCCTTTTGGACCGATAATGGAAAATAGATTTCCTTGAAAATGTACACACAGCTCTATCTGAAGATACAGATTTCAGAACTGAAAATGATTTCTCTGTCTCAGCTCATTTTCGAAATATTTCGATTTTTATGTGAAAATGGAATTGCGATTATAATGAATATTCGCGAGAGAGAATACTGTCACAGAGCTCTGCACAAACTCTGGAAGCTCTAGGAGGAAGTTGATTCTTTTGAAGAAAACCTAACGTAACCACAACCCAAGTGACAAACCTAACATGAACTCTTTGAAAATACATATCCTTCGAAATGCAAACAGAGCAGTGTCTAATGTGCAGATTCTATAACTGAGAACGTTTTTTCCCTGTCTCTGTTAGTTTCCGAGATATTACGTTTATTATGTGGAAAAATGAATTTCGTATTTGATGAGTTTCCGCCAAGGAGAATGCTGTCAGAAGGCTCCCCACTAAATTTGGGAGCTCTAGGAGAAAAATGATTTCTTTGAGGAGAATCATTCAGAGGTTGAATAACCCCTTCGAATTTTTTTGGACCGATAATGGAAAATAGATTTCCTTGAAAATGTTCACACAGCTCTATCTGTAGATACAGATTTCAGAACTGAAAATGATTTCTCTGTCTCAGCTCATTTTCGAGATATTTCGATTTTTATGTGAAAATGGAATTTCGATTATAATTAATATCCGCAAGAGAGAATACTGTCACAAAGCTCTGCACAAACTTTGGGAGCTCTAGGAGAAAGTTGATTCTTTTGAAGAAAACCTAACGTAACCTCAACCCAAGTGACAAATGTAACATGAACCCTTTGAAAATAGATATCCTTTAAAATGCAAACAGAGCAGAGTCTCATGTGCAGATTCTAGAACTGAAAACGATTTTTCCCTGTGTCTGTTAGTTTCCGAGCTATTACTTTCATTATGTGAAATAAAGAATTTCGGATTAGATGAGTTTCCGCAAAGGAGAATGCTGTCAGAAGGCTCCTCAGCAAATTTGGGAGCTCTAGGAGAAAAATGATTTTTTTGTGGAGAATTAATCAGAGGTTAAATAACCACTTCGAATTATTTTGGACCGAAAGTGAAAAATAGATTTTCTTGAAAATGTACACATAGTTTTATTTAAACATAGAGATTTCGGAACTGAGAATAATTTCTCTGTCTCAGCTAATTTACGAAATATTTCGATTTTCATGTGAAAAATGGAATTTAGATGAGTATTCGCAAGAGAGAATACTGTCACGAAGCTTTGCAAAAACTTTGGGAGCTCAAGGAGAGAGTTGAAGAATATAACCTAACCTAACCAAACCCAACCCAACCTTACCTTACCTAAACTTAACCTGAGTGACTAACCTAACATAACCCCTTTGACTAATTTCGGACCGAAATTAGAAGGACCGAAATTAGAATATAGATTTCTTCTAAAATACAAACAGAGCAGTGTCTAATGTGCAGATTTCAGAACTGAAAACGTTTTTTTTTGTCTGTGAGTTCCCGAGATATTACGTTTTTTATGTGAAGAAATATATTTGAAATTTGATGAGTTTTTGCAATGGAGAATACTGTCAGAGAGCTCGTCACCAAATTTGGGAGCTCTACGAGAAAGTTGATTTTTTCTAGGAAAACCTAACCTTACTTAACTTGACCTAAGTGACTAACCCAAAATAACCCCTTTGACTATTTTGGGACCGAAAATGGAATATGGATTTCATTAAAATGCACACAGAGAAGTGTCTCACGTGCAGATTCCAGAACTAAAAACGATTTTTCCCTGTCTGTTAGTTTCCGAGATTTTACATTTTTCATGTAAGAAAATATATTTCAAATTTGATGAGTTTTCGGAATGGAGAATGCTGTCAGAGACCTCGTCACCAAATTAGGGAGCTCTACGAGGAAGTTGATTTTTTCGAGGAGAACCTAACGTAAATCTTAATCCAAGTGACTAACCTAACATGAACCCTTTGGATATTTCCGGACTGAAAATGGAATATAGATCTGTAAAATTCAAACAGAGCAGTGTCTTACGTGCAGATTCCAGAACTTAGAACGATTCTCTTCTGTCAGTAAGTTTCCGAAATATTACGTTTTATATGTGAAGAATAAATTCCAAATTTGATTAGTTTTCGCAATGGAGAATGCTGTCAGAGAGCGCGTTACAAGATTTGAGAGCTCTTCGAGAAAGTTGATTCTTCTGAAGAAAACCTAACGTAACCTCAACCCAAGTGACAAACGTAACATGAACCCTTTGAAAATAGATATCCTTCAAAATGCAAACAGAGCAGTGTCTCATGTGCAGACTCTAGAACTGAAAAACGATTTTCCCCTGTGTCTGTTAGTTTCCGAGATATTACTTTCATTATGTGAGCGAATGAATTTCGCATTAGATGAGTTTCAAAAGAAAATGCTGTCAGGAAGCTCCTCACCAAATTTGGGAGCTCAGGGAGAAAAATGATTTTGCAGGGGAGAATTAATCAGAGGTTAAATAACCCCTTCGAATTATTTTGGAACGAAAATGGAAAATAGATTTCCTTGAAAATGTACACTTAGTTTTATTTAAAGATACAGATTTCGGAACTGAGAATAATTTCTCTGTCTCAGCTAATTTACGAA
The DNA here is from genome assembly GCA_032362365.1 of Zygogramma bicolorata. Lineage (NCBI taxonomy): Eukaryota > Metazoa > Arthropoda > Insecta > Coleoptera > Chrysomelidae > Zygogramma > Zygogramma bicolorata. Next base: position 1,376,677 of record JAVJAQ010002653.1, on the reverse strand, counting down.
ATATTTCGATTTTCATGTGAAAAATGGAATTCCGATGAGTATTCGCAAGAGAGAATACTGTCACGAAGCTTTGCAAAAACTTTGGGAGCTCTAGGAGAGAGTTGAAGAACATAACCTAACCTAACCAAACCCAATCCAACCTTACCTCACCTAAACTTAACCTGAGTGACTAACCTAACATAAACCCTTTGACTAATTTCGGACCGAAATCAGAATATAGATTTCTTTTAAAATACAAACAGAGCAGTGTCTAACGTGCAGATTTCAGAACTGAAAACGTTTTTTCTTGTCTGTGAGTTCCCGAGATATTACGTTTTTTATGTGAGAAAAAATATTTAAAATTTAATGAGTTTTCGCAATGGAGAATGCTTTCAGAGAGCTCGTCACCAAATTTGGGAGCTCTACGAGAAAGTTGATTTTTTCGAAGAAAACCCAACCAAACCTTACCTTAACTTGACCTAAGTGACTAACCTAAAATAACCCCTATGACTATTTTTGGACCGAAAATGGAATATGGATTTCATTAAAATGCACACAGAGGAGTGTCTCACGTGCAGATTCCAGAACTGAAAACGATTTTTCCCTGTCTGTTAGTTTCCGAGATATTACATTTTTCATGTAAGAAAATATATTTCAAATTTGATGAGTTTTCGGGATGGAGAATGCTGTCAGAGACCTCGTCATCAAATTTGGGAGCTCTACGAGAAAGTTGATTTTTTCGAGGGAAACCTAACGTAAATCTTAACCCAAGTGACTAACCTAACATGAACCCTTTGAATATTTCCGGACCGAAAATGGAATATAGATCTCCTGTAAAATTCAAACAGAGCAGTGTCTTACGTGCAGATTCCAGAACTCAGAACGATTTTTTTCTGTCAGTAAGTTTCCGAAATATTACGTTTTATATGTGAAAAATAAATTTCAAATTTTATTAGTTTTCGCAATGGAGAATGCTGTTAGAGAGCCCGTTACAAAATTTGGGAGCTCTTCGAGAAAGTTGATTTTTTCGAGACTAACCTAACCTAACCCAACCTGGCCTAACCCAACCTAACCTAAACTTAACCTAAGTGACCTTATATAACTTCTTCGACTATTTTCGGACCGAAAATGGAATATAGATTTTCTTAAAAATGCAAACGGAGCAGTGTCCAACGTGCAGATTCCAGAACTGGAAACTATTTTTTCCTGTCTATGTGTTTCTGAGATTTAACGTTTTTTTTTTGTGAAATAATATATTTCAAATTTCATGAGTTTTCGCAATGCAGAATGCTGTCAGAGAGCTCTTCATCAAATTTGGGAGCTCTACGAGAAAAGTTAATTTTTTCGAGGAAAACCTAACCTACCCAACCTATCCTGAACTTAGCCTAAGTGACTAACATAAAATAACCCCTTTGACTATTTTTGGACCTAGAATGGGATATGGATTTCCTCAAAAATGCACACAGAGCAGTGTCTTACGTGCAGATTCCAGAACAGAAAACGATTTTTTCCTGTCTGTTAGTTTCCGAGATATTACGTTTTTAATGTAAAAAAATATATTTCAAACTTGATGAGTTTTCGCAATGGAGAATGCTGTCAGAGAGCTCGTCACCAAATTGGGAGCTCTGGGAGAAAGTTGATTTTTCGAGGAAAACCTAACGTATCTCTTAACCCAAGTGACTTACCTAACATGAACCCTTTGACTATTTTCGGACCGAAAATGGAATATGGATTTCCTGTAAAATTCTAACAGAGCAGTGTCTTAAGTGCAGATTTCAGAACTTAAAACGATTTTTCCCTGTCTGTAAGTTTCCGAGATATTACGTTTTTTATGTGAAAGATATATTTCCAATTTGATTAGTTTTCGCAATGGAGAATGCTGTTAAAGAGCTCGTCACAAGATTTCGGAGCTATACGAGAAAGTTCATTCTTTCGAGGAAAACCTCACCTGACCTAACCTTTTTTTTTGGGGGGGAAGAAAGACCTTCGAACACCCGAGGTCCGGCACCTCGGGTGAGTGGTGTAACCACTAAAACTCCTTCTTTTTCGCCACGTTTGGTCTACCCGGTATCGTCAGGGATGACATTCGTCAGATAGAGCTGGCAGTGATTTTTCCTCTTTCTACATGCCTTTCTACGCCTGAGACGCTCTTTCCTCTTCCTCTCTCTGCTTCATCGTGCTTTTGATAAACTCGTGGATTGCGTCCCACCTCCGTCCACTTTCCCTCATCAGGCTGATGATGTTTTGAGTTGTTAGCCCTCCTCCAACCAGCGTTTCCACTTCCACCCTTTCCCGATTCCACCTCTGACATTCTAAAATGGTATGTTCCGGTGTATCCGCTTCGCCGCAGTACCTGCACTTATCGTCTTCTCTCTTCCCTATCCTATTTGTGTATGTGCTGAAAGACCCATGCCCCGTCAGGAACTGAGACAGGAATCCTTCTAAAGAAGTAGTACTATCTGTTGATGCTGGGCCAAATGGGCTTGGTGCTGTCATCAGTCAAGATAATCGACCAATTGAATTTGCAAGTGTTTCATTGCAGTTGTTTTCGGTTGCGAGCGGTTTAGATATTATTTATTCGGTCTGGGAACATTCAGGATTGAAAGTGATCATAAACCATTATTGGGAATTTAAAAAAAACCATTTGATGAAATGTCACCCCGACTACAGAGACTTGTCATGAGATTACTACAATACCGATTTACTCTTTCATTCGTTCTCGGAAAAAATATACAAGTTCCTGATACACTGAGTCGTGACCCAACCAAAGAAACTGTAAATACGAACTATTTGGAAACGAATATACGTGTTTTTTCTATTATTGCCACGCGACCGGAAAATGAAAATAGATTGCAACAAGCGATCGAGAACGATTCAGAAAGTGAAATACTATGTTTTGAATGGATGGCCAAGACATAAAAATAGTGTTCAACCTGAAATAAAAAAGTACTGGGATATAAAAAATGATATTTTTCTTCAAAAAGGAGTACTTTTCTTTAAACGAAGGCTCATTATTCCTTCTAGTCTGGGACAAGAGTTTCTGCATTTAATGCATCAATCTCATCAGGGTGTAGTAGCCTGTAAAAAGCGAGCCGCCGAAGCAATTTATTACCCAGGTTGGAGTAGTGGCATCGAAACGCTTGTTCTCTCCTGTTCGTTGTGCCAGTCATATGCAAAATCAAACTCAAGGGAACCTTTAATGCCACATGAAGTTCCTGATTTACCATGGCAAAAGATCGGTGTAGATTTCAAGTCCTTAGGTACTCAAGATTTCCTGGTTGTAGTAGATTATTTCAGCAAATTTACCATTGTGAACAAATTGTCCAATGAAACAGGAGAAACTGTTATTTCTACATTGAAAAATATATTTTCAGCAAATGGTATACCACAGGAACTTTTTTCAGACTGCGGTCCACCTTTTACATCTAGTGAGCTGAAAAAGCGTCCGGGAAGTACCCACTTCCCGGACAGTTGCCGAAAAACGATTTTTTCGGTCTGTTGGTTTCCGAATTAAACCAAACCTAACCTAACCTCACCTAAACTCAACCTACGTGATTAACCTAACATAATTCCTCTGACTATTTTCGGACCGATAATTTAATATGCAAACAGAGCAGTGTCTAACGTGCACATTCCAGAACTGAAAACAATTATCCTTGTCTGTAAGTTTCCGAGAAATTACATTTTTTCTGAGTGAAGAAATAAATTTCAAATTTGATGAGTTTTCGCAATGGATAATGCTGTCAGAGAGCTCGTCAATAAATTTGGGAGCTCTACGAGAAAGTTGATATTTTCGAAAAAAACCTGACCCAAACTCAACCTAAGTGACTTACCTAAAATAACCCCTTTGACTATGCTCGGACCGAAAATGAAATATAGATTTCCTTAAAAATGCAAATAGAGCAGTGTCTAACGTGCTGATCCCAGTACTGGAATTGATTTTTTCCTATCTGCTGGTTTCCGAAATATAAATTGTTTTATACGAAAAAATATATTTCAAACTTGATGAGTTTTCGCAATGGAGAATGCTGTCAGAGAGCTCGTCACCAAATTTGGGGCTCAACGAGAAAGTTGATTTTTTCGAGAAAAACCTAACCTAACCTAAGTGACTAACCCAACATAACCCCTTTGAGTATTTTCGGACCGAAAATGGAATATAGATTTCCTCAAAAATGCAAACAGAGCAGTGTCTAACGTGCAGATCCCAGAACTGTTAATGATTTTTTCCTGTCTGTTGGTTTCCGAGATATTACGTTTTTCATGTGAGAAAATATATTTCAAACTTGATGAGTTTTCGCAATGGATAATGCTGTCAGAGAGCTCGTCACAAACTTCGGGAGCTCTAGGAGAAAGTTGAAATTTTCGAGGAAAACCTAACGTAACCTCAACCCAAGTGACTAACCTAACAGGAACCCTTTGACGATTTTCGGACTGAAAATGGAATGAAGATATCCTATGAAATGCAAACAGAGCAGTGTCTAACGTGCATATTCCAGAACTGAAAACGATTTTCTCCTGTCTGTAAGCTTCCGAGATATCACGTTTTTTATTTGAAAAAATACATTTCAAACTTGATGAACCGAACCTAACCTAGCCTAACCCAACCTAACCTAACCTAACCTCAACTCAACCCAAGTGCCCAACCTAACATAACCCCTTTTAGTATTTTCGGACCGAAAATGAAATATAGATTTCCTTAAAAATGCAAATAGAGCGTGTTTTATGTGAAGAAATATATTTCAAACTTGATGAGTTTTCGCAATGTAGAATGCTGTCAGAGAGCTCGGCAGCAAATTTGGAACTCTACGAGAAAGTTGATTTTTTCGAAAAAAACCTAACCTAAGTGACTAACCTAACATAACCCCTTTGACTTTTTTCGGACCGAAAATGGAATATAGATTCCCTTGAAAATGCAAATAGAGCAGTGTCTAACGTGCAGATCCCAGAACTGTAAATGATTTTTCCCTGTCTGTTGGTTTACGAGATATTACGTTTTTTATGTGAAAATTCCAAATTTGATGAGTTTTCGCAATGGAAAATGCTGTCAGAGAGCTTGTCAATAAATTTGAGAGCTCTACGAGAAAGTTGATTTTTTCGAGAAAAACCTAACCTTACCTTTTTTTTCACATCCAGTGCTACTTCTGGAAGCATCTCAATAGATATATCTTCAGAGGTAGCTGGTTTTCAGATGGGGATATTCAGTTCTGACATCAAACTCTTGGGTCTACGTTGTCTATCAAGTATGATAGTGTGAGGGCTCCGATAAATGAATGAAGTTCTCGCCTACCTCACTAAAACCCCTCCTAATCCTGTCTCATTTGTGCATTTCGCTCATCGGTCTCTCTTTTCCTCATGATTTCTTTGATGAGAGAGTGTATCCTTTTCCATTTGCCCCTACTCTCCATCATGTGTTCGATTATGTTTTCGGCTGTCAGAGAGCTCGGCAGCAAATTTGGAACTCTACGAGAAATTTGATTTTTTCGAGAAAAACCTAACCTAACCTAACCTAAGTGACTAACCTAACATAACCCCTTTGACTATTTTCGGACCGAAAATGGAATATAGATTTCCTTGAAAATGCAAATAGAGCAGTGTCTAACGTGCAGATCCCAGAACTGTAAATGATTTTTCCCTGTCTGTTGGTTTTCGAGATATTACGTTTTTTATGTGGAAATTCCAAATTTGATGAGTTTTCGCAATGGAGAATGCTGTCAGAGAGTTCGTCAATAAATTTGAGAGCTCTACGAGAAAGTTGATTTTTTCGAGAAAAACCTAATCTAACCTTTTTTTTTCACATCCAGTGCTACATCTGGAACCATCTCAATAGATATATCTTCAGAAGTAGCTGGTTTTCAGAGGGAAAATCCAGTCCTGACATCATACTCTTGGGTCTACGTTGTCTATCAAGTATGATAGTGTGAGGGCTCCGATAAATGAATGAAGTTCTCGCCTACCTCACTAAAACCCCTCCTAATCCTGTCTCATTTGTGCATTTCGCTCATCGGTCTCTCTTTTCCTTGTAGCATTTATTTTTTGCTTACTTTAGTTTGTGGTTAATCAGCTGATTCAGATGAAATATTCACCATTTGGATATATTTTTGTGTAGGTAGACACACCTTTTTGGTTGCGTCTAACCTTACTGCAAGATCTGTTGGATCTTTTTGTTTTATGGCTCTGTGAGAGGGGCCTTAGAATTCTCTCACCTTGGCATTCACCAGAAGTTGGGTGAAAGTCCCATGGCTGGCCACTTTTGGCTTTTAACAACTTATTCTGATACCTTCATTTATGAAGTGTTGCCAACCACATTATTTGGGTATTTTTGTTTTGGTGATTTTTGTTTTGGGTAATATTTTTGTTTTAGAGCGGGACGGCAGCTCCCTGATGCTGGACGATTGTTGTGGTGGGTTCTTTTTGGCGACTCGGTTCTGCTGTTGGAGTTCCGGTTGATTCGCTTCGAATATCCTTGTGGTCAATAATGTAAACTTTTAAAGTAGTTGGGACCATAGTCACCACATGGATGTCTTGGTGTGTTGGCTGGGATTCTGGTGGCATTGTCGATTCGATGGATTGGGTCCACTCCACAATAATCAGAGTGTGAGATAAGTAGCAAACTAGGGGAGGTTTACTACTAGGGATTTCAACCCCACATTCTCCTACGTAGAATGTTATTTAAGGTATGCCTAGACATCAAAATCGAGGTGTTTTGCTAACAGCATTTTAAGCCTCACATTCTCCTACGTAGAATGTTATTTCATGTTTGCAAGTATACCAAGGATGGGCGACTTGGTATCAGGCATTTGAATGCCCACGTCTCAATTTCATTGAGTATTTTTCTGGTTTATTTATTTGGGAACTTTGAGGTTACTGCTTGTCAGTTTGAGCTCGTGTTCTATAACCTTCATTTTATATGTTCCGTGAAAATGACAATCTGTCTTTGTCAAGGACTTCCGGTCACTTCTCCGGTGGCGTTCGAAAGGAGATGAACTAGTGTTACAACTTTCTTTTAAAATCGTGGATCGGTATTTATCCGGCTCGGATATTCACGTTAATTGGAATTGGAACCAAACAGTGAGTTTCCTGACGGCGATGGAGAAGTCGCTTTCATGTTAGTCTTCTGACAAGAATTCTTCCCATGTTTTTGAGTAAGGAGTTTTCACATGGTTGCTGTTGTTCCTGGCATCTAATTTAATATCTCCGATATACGTTAGAACGGAATGCTTATGCATTGCTGTGATCAAACACCTGAAAGATTTAGTGGATTTGAGAAGAATATGGTCGATGGATTGAGATTCATTTTCTTCAAGTTCGAGTAAGGATTTATGGTTGCTACATTTTCCTGGTGGTGCGGTTATTGATTAATCGACTCGGATCTCCACATTTATTTGGATTTGTATATGAAGCCCATTACTTTCTCTGAAAGATCCTGGAGTACGTTTCTTGGTCCTGTAAGACACCTTGTTAGTAGTCTGACAGATGGTTTCGGCCTTGATGAAGGTATGCATATAAATGAACACTGCTATGCTCAGCCTATGGCTCTAAACCATTCAAAGTGTTTCTTATACCAAGGGTATAATGGTGTTGTTTTATTTTAGGGTTTTTTTTTCTTGCCTATCTTTAGTGTTTCTTCATGGTTCTTCAAATCTTTGGTGCTGAATAGTAGAAGTAATTACAGTCTTCTTCGTATCAAATGGAAACACCTTACATCTGTGTGCCAGTTCTCTACTGTTCCTGTGATGTCCTCGCTGTTTAAAAAAGCTGTGCTCTAAGAAGATCACACCATCCATTTCAACCTTCTCCAGGAGATAACTACGACTATATACAGATAAGTTTACCTTCTATTAAGTATGTGTGTATACTTATTCAACTTACATTTCTTACATATTAAAATTAGCACTTTCTTCGAAAGGCTGAGAACTGTCTACATGTAAGTAAGATTTAGATATATACACATGCTTAAGAACATCTAGATTTTATAAATCATTATTCGTCTTTATCAAGAACATCTTCTAGATTTCATAAATTATTAATCGTTTTTAACAATCTGTTGAGATTTATACTTGAGGTAATGTGTACCTAAATGTAACCTGATTTATACATGTATGAATGGAAACATTCCGCTATTCATCAAGAACACCAATATAGGATGTTAGAGCACAATGTTTGTTTTTTATTTCTGTCCATCTCTCTATATAGCCAATGTCAATGTAACTTTTTGGGAACATTCTAGTTTGAAATTATTTGATGTTCGCTGTTGGTCAAATACAGAATCTTAATTATTATTAACTGCGTGGCGCCCTTGGCATGCCATTTCCAAATTATTTTTAACATCATTTTTTAACAATCGAACCCATAGTGTTCTCCGACGAAGAGCTGCCGTCTGCAGTGCTTCTCCTTTTTGTAATATTTTAAAAAGGAGGTTGCACATATTTTAGCGCCCAGTGTGTGGGGCCTGATTTTTCTTACTTTCCTGTTTTTAATTTGGAAATTGCATCATTTTTTCGTGCATTGGCTGTTCAATTTGATAGTCAGAAATATGTATTTCAACTTTGTTTGATAAATCATTGTTTACAGGGAATTGGATGGTGTACTTCCAGAGCACAGAGTAGAGACATCTCTTTAAAAGCCATCAGAGAACATTTGAAAACCCTTCATCAAGAATTTGGAGTTTATCTAGAGGATTGGTCCAATAGATTGTATAGAATTTGGTTTTAGTCTTAGTTCGGAGCTTTTTGGTAAGGTTTTCATATATTTTGGAAATTTGTTACATAATTCCGACTGCCTTGAAACTTAGTACCTTCCTACTAATTGAAGTTTAAATATAGAAAATGGATTCCAATTTTAAAGTTAAACACCTATTGATAAATGAATTGACTTATGAACTCAGAATTAGGGGAGTTGAATCAGACAGGTCTTGTGATGATAAAAGAAAGATTCTTGGAAGACTTATTGCTAAAGAAAGACAATAACAAAACTTAGATCCTAGTATGATAATTGACCCTGCTTCTGATCTAATATCAGAGAAAACTGAAATAGAACAAACTCTTGCTAGCTTAGAAACTTTAATCAAAGACTTTGAAGGTCCAACATCTGACTCAATTTATCAAAGAGCTGTTTCTCGATTAGCCCATATATTGAATCGCATCAAACGTTTAAAACTTGATGAGACTGATGCAAACTACCAGACTTTTTTAAAATTCAAAAAGGAATCTTATGCAACTGTCTTGCATTTGGATGCAGAGCTGCATGAGAGAGTTCAAGAACCTGATCCAGTCATTTTACATAATTCAAGTATACTTGGCAATCTGAATGCTACCGCCAATCACAATCCTGCAAATGTCACCCAACCATTCAGTAATGTTCCAAAATCAGTACCAGTTTATAAATTAGGAATTCAGTTCGATGGGGAACCTAAAAATCTTCTTTCATTTATTGAGAAAGTTGAAGAAGTTGCACAAGCACGACATGTCACTAAGTCTGATTTATTTTTGTCTGCCTCAGATCTCTTCACTGGAGAAGCAACTTTTTGGCTTCGTCACATAAAATCCTCAGTTTCTGATTGGGATGAACTGGTATCAAAATTGAAAAAAGACTTTTTAGTATCTGATTTTGATGATGAAATTTGGAATCAAATAAAATCAAGAAAACAAGGTAGACATGAACCTGTAGTATTGTTTATTGCTTGTATGGAATCTCTTTTTGCTAGATTGACTAGATCTCCTATTGAAACTACTAAAGTGAAGTATATTAAGGCTGGTTTAATGAGAGAATATCAAGCTAGGTTAGCACTAAGCGATATAGATTGCGTGTCAACACTTAGTACTCTTTGCAAAAGATTAGAAGATGCTGATGTTCTGTCTATAGCAAGTTCTTCCAGATCAGTTTCATCATTAGATCCAGAGTTAGCTTTTGTTTCAGATAAAGTTTCAGTGAAAAACAATAATAATAATAAAGGTAAATCAAAATTTTCAAGTAGAAATTCTGTTCATAAACAAAATAAGTCTAGTGTTGAGTCCAAAAATAAGTCTAGTATTTCCACTATTGATTCTTGTTGGCGTTGTGGGTTGCCTAACCATAGATTTGTCAATTGTACTTCAAATATTAAAAAGAAGTTCTGTTTCAAATGTGGCACTCCAGATGTTACTATTAAAGAGTGTTCTTGTCAGGGAAACTAATAAGGAAGGCAGGTTGTCATGACTTATCTACCTCTTCCAAAAATATAGTCATGAAAAGTAATAGATTTTCAGAGGAAGATTGGAGACGATGGAAAAACCATGTTAGGTCTTTCTATAAAGAGTATAGAGCCTCCACTTCTCGAAACTTGGCACCTGTTTTTCTCAAGAAACCCAGGGATAACAGACCTTATATTTCAGTTGAAATATTTGGGAAACAACTGGTGGGTCTTTTGGACAGCGGGGCTAATGTCAGCGTAGTAGGGAAGAAGGGTCTAGAAATTTTGGAGGGACTTGGCTTTTCTGTTTCACCATCTCACCTCAAAAATATTATAACGGTTGATGGCACTGAATGTCATATACAGGGAGTAGTTGATTTGCCTATCAATATTTCTAATACTGTTAAAGTTATTTCCGCTGTAGTTGTTCCCTCCTTACCACATTGCTTTATTTTTGGTAGTGACTTCTGCTCTACATTTGAAATTAGAATCGATTTCAAGGACAATATGTGGAATATTCACAGTGATTCCATAAATAGTAGTATTCAAACAGAACCCGAATATTCAACTTCTTTCAATTTTGACCTTTATTGTTTGGATGAGTTAAACTCAGAACAACAACATAGAATGCAAGAAGTAATAGATACCTTTCAGGAAGTAAATAGTGTGATGCTTCTTCTGTAGGTATTGGAGGTATTCTAACCCAAGAGATAGATGGACATGATAGAGTTATTGCTTACGCTTCTCGTTCTCTTTCTAGGGCAGAGCGTAATTACACCGTTACCGAGCGGGAATTATTGAGTTTGATATTTTCACTAGAGAAATTCCGTCCTTATGTGGAAGGGACTATCTTCAAAGTTTACACAGATCATCATAGTCTTTTGTGGATTAATAACTTGAAGGATCCTTGTGGTAGATTAGCCAGATGGGCTGTCAAACTTAGGCAGCATAATTTTACGATCATCCATCGTAAAGGAGCTCAAAACGTTGTTCCAGATTTTTTGTCTCGCATTCCAGGTGAAGAACCTGCTAAAAATTTAGAAACGAGCCTAATTGATATTCAGCCAAGTGAAGGTGACAAGTGGTTTATTTCACAGAGGGATAAGATTGTTAAAGACCCTAAATCATATCCTCAATGGAAAGTTGAAGGTGATTTAGTTTATGAATTTATTCCATCTAAATTACCATTAGAAACTAATGTTTCAGACTGGAAACTGTTAGCACCCAAATCCCAGAGATTTTTCATTATGAGTGAATGTCATAACCCTCCCACTTGTGCACATTTTGGTTTTTATAAGACTCTTTGCAGAATCAAACAACATTACTATTGGCCTATGATGAGACATGACATCTTGAAATTTGTACGTAATTGTAAAATCTGTCAGTCACAAAAGCTTTCTAACACAACTCCAATGGGTCTTATGGGAGCTGAAAAAAATGTTAAATATCCATTTCAAATTATAGCTGTGGACATAATGGGTCCGTTTCCCCGTTCACCTAGAGGCTTTGCTTATTTGTTAGTTGTCGCTGATTTCTTTACTAAATATACTATACTTTGTCCCATGCGTTCAGCAACTGCAATTAATATTGTTAAATTTTTGGAAAACGAGGTATTCTTAATTCATGGTGTTCCCCAATTTATCATATGTGATAATGGTCAACAGTTTGCTGGGAAAACATTTAAAAAATTAGCTGATACTTATGAAGTTCAGAAAATATGGTACACACCTAGATATTCAGCTCAGTGTAATTTTGTTGAACGAAACAATAAAACTATTGGTCAAGCAATTAGGTTTCAATTTAACGTTGGTGATAAAGTTTGGAGAAGAAATAAGGTACTGTCGGAAGCTGTAACAAAATTTAGTGCGAAATTAGCTCCAAAATACGTTTTGTGTATTGTGAAGAAAAAGATTTCACGTTTAGTTTATTCACTGGAAAATAGTGATGGATCTCCTGCAGGAGAATGGCACATTAAGGATTTAAAACCATATTTTGGATTCAATTCAGATGTGTCTGTGGGATAAATTTTAGTTTATTGGGTTTGCCGGTTGAGGAATAATTTTCCTTGCCCATTGAAGTACGGATTGAGGAAATAATTTTCCTGATCTATGATAGTTTAGCGATTGAGGAGTTTTTCTTCAAATCAATTTTAGCGATTGAGGAGTTTTTCTTCAAATCAATTTTAGTGAAACTGGTATGTTTCTATTTTTGCCCCTGTTCAATGAATATATATTTCTCTTAATTATGATTCATTGTCTATTTTTCTAGTTTAGATTCTCATATCTAGATAAGAGATACATAAGTGCACTATGTTCTCGAAAGTTTTAAGCCCCTGAAATTGTTCTGATCCAGTGATTCTTTAAAGAATTCCGAATCCAGAGCAAGTCTGTATATAGTCTTTGGAAGTGTTTTTATAATATTTTCTGTTTTGGTCGACCTTTTCCCGATTTTTGACTTTCACGATTTGAGACTTCCTACCGATTATGACTTTACCGATTTTGTGTTCCTTAAGGATGTATGGTACGCATAGTTACTGTAATCCAAAACTTATGGAAAATATTTCTGTCCCTTTAGTGATAAAACAAACCTGTGCAGGTCTGTTTTATTTTCTTAGGAGAGGGGTGATGTAGCATTTATTTTTTGCTTACTTTAGTTTGTGGTTAATCAGCTGATTCAGTTGAAATATTCACCATTTGGATATATTTTTGTGTAGGTAGACACACCTTTTTGGTTGCGTCTAACCTTACTGCAAGATCTGTTGGATCTTTTTGTTTTATGGCTCTGTGAGAGGGGCCTTAGAATTCTCTCACCTTGGCATTCACCAGAAGTTGGGTAAAAGTCCCATGGCTGGCCACTTTTGGCTTTTAACAACTTATTCTGATACCTTCATTTATGAAGTGTTGCCAACCTCATTATTTGGGTATTTTTGTTTTGGTGATTTTTGTTTTGGGTAATATTTTTGTTTTAGAGCGGGACGGCAGCTCCCTGATGCTGGACGATTGTTGTGGTGGGTTCTTTTTGGCGACTCGGTTCTGCTGTTGGAGTTCCGGTTGATTCGCTTCGAATATCCTTGTGGTCAATAATGTAAACTTTTAAAGTAGTTGGGACCATAGTCACCACATGGATGTCTTGGTGTGTTGGCTGGGATTCTGGTGGCATTGTCGATTCGATGGATTGGGTCCACTCCACAATAATCAGAGTGTGAGATAAGTAGCAAACTAGGGGTGGTTTACTACTAGGGATTTCAACCCCACATTCTCCTACGTAGAATGTTATTTAAGGTATGCCTAGACAGCAAAATCGAAGTGTTTTGCTAACAGCATTTTAAGCCTCACATTCTCCTACGTAGAATGTTATTCAAGATATGCCTAGACAGCAAATTCGAGGTGATTTGCTAGCAGCATTTTAAGCCTCACATTCTCCTACGCAGAATGTTATTTTATGTTTGCAAGTATACCAAGGATGGGCGACTTGGTATCAGGCATTTGAATGCCCACGTCTCAATTTCATTGAGTATGTTTCTGGTTTATTTATTTGGGAACTTTGAGGTTACTGCTTGTCAGTTTGAGCTCGTGTTCTATAACCTTCATTTTATATGTTCCGTGAAAATGACAATCTGTCTTTGTCAAGGACTTCCGGTCACTTCTCCGGTGGCGTTCGAAAGGAGATGAACTAGTGTTACAACTTTCTTTTAAAATCGTGGATCGGTATTTATCCGGCTCGGATATTCACGTTAATTGGAATTGGAACCAAACAGTGAGTTTCCTGACGGCGATGGAGAAGTCGCTTTCATGTTAGTCTTCTGACAAGAATTCTTCCCATGTTTTTGAGTAAGGAGTTTTCACATGGTTGCTGTTGTTCCTGGCATCTAATTTAATATCTCCGATATACGTTAGAACGGAATGCTTATGCATTGCTGTGATCAAACACCTGAAAGATTTAGTGGATTTGAGAAGAATATGGTCGATGGATTGAGATTCATTTTCTTCAAGTTCGAGTAAGGATTTATGGTTGCTACATTTTCCTGGTGGTGCGGTTATTGATTAATCGACTCGGATCTCCACATTTATTTGGATTTGTATATGAAGCCCATTACTTTCTCTGAAAGATCCTGGAGTACGTTTCTTGGTCCTGTAAGACACCTTGTTAGTAGTCTGACAGATGGTTTCGGCCTTGATGAAGGTATGCATATAAATGAACACTGCTATGCTCAGCCTATGGCTCTAAACCATTCAAAGTGTTTCTTATACCAAGGGTATAATGGTGTTGTTTTATTTTAGGGTTTTTTTTTCTTGCCTATCTTTAGTGTTTCTTCATGGTTCTTCAAATCTTTGGTGCTGAATAGTAGAAGTAATCACAGTCTTCTTCGTATCAAATGGAAATACCTTACATCTGTGTGCCAGTTCTCTACTGTTCCTGTGATGTCCTCGCTGTTTAAAAAAGCTGTGCTCTAAGAAGATCACACCATCCATTTCAACCTTCTCCAGGAGATAACTACGACTATATACAGATAAGTTTACCTTCTATTAAGTATGTGTGTATACTTATTCAACTTACATTTCTTACATATTAAAATTAGCACTTTCTTCGAAAGGCTGAGAACTGTCTACATGTAAGTAAGATTTAGATATATACACATGCTTAAGAACATCTAGATTTTATAAATCATTATTCGTCTTTATCAAGAACATCTTCTAGATTTCATAAATTATCAATCGTTTTTATCAATCTGTTGAGATTTATACTTGAGGTTATGTGTACCTAAATGTAACCTGATTTATACATGTATGAATGAAAACATTCCGCTATTCATCAAGAACACCAATATAGGATGTTAGAGCACAATGTTTGTTTTTTATTTCTGTCCATCTCTCTATATAGCCAATGTCAATGTAACTTTTTGGGAACATTCTAGTTTGAAATTATTTGATGTTCGCTGTTGGTCAAATACAGAATCTTAATTATTATTAACTGCGTGGCGCCCTTGGCATGCCATTTCCAAATTACTTTTATTATCATTTTTTAACAATCGAACCCATAGTGTTCTCCGACGAAGAGCTGCCGTCTGCAGTGCTTCTCCTTTTTGTAATATTTTAAAAAGGAGGTTGCATCCTCATGACTTCTTTGATGAGAGAGTGTATCCTTTTCCATTTGCCCCTACTCTCCATCATGTGTTCGATTATTTTTTCGGCTGTCAGTTTAGCTCCAACATATATCTTGATTCGCGATATTTCTATCGTCCACCTGTTGCACATCAGCACTGTGTGTTCTGCAGTATCCATTTGTCCACAGTATATGCATTCGTCATTCAGACTTTCCCCTATTCTCAAAGTATATGTTTGAAAGGATCCATGTCCACTTAAGAACTGTGTCAAAAAGTATTCTGTTCTTCTGAACTCACATTTTTTCCATTCTCTAATGTTGGGAATCAACCTTTTAGTCCACTGAGCAACCGTAGTTTGTTCTTTCCATCTCCTTTGCCATTTGTTGATTGTTTCGGCCCTTGCGTTCTCGAAGTCTCTACGTCGGTATACTTACATTCTCTCCTCTAATAGCAGATCAATCGGGACTACTCCCGCTCTCATGTATAGTGCCTCCGTTGACACCGTTCTGTAGGCACTAACAACACCCATGAGTATTGCAGTCTGTTCATCATCAAGTTATATTTTTAGGCTCGCATTTTGCCATGCCATATTGGTGCCCCATATGTTAAAATAGATTGGACGACCCCATTGAGAACTGCCCTTCTATTGCTTCCTTTGTTGGACATAATCCTGCGTAGTGCTGTGACGGTGTTCTCTGCTTTCTTTATGGCCTGCAAGATATGGAGTCATCAATCCATACCCCAGATATTTACCGTGTCTCCTCCGGTACACTTCCACTCCCCCGCATTCGAATTTGATATGCTCTTTTTCCGCGAATTATTATCGCCTCTGTTTTTTCCGGAGCCAGAGTAAACGCAAATTCATTCATCCAGGATTCTACATCATATAGCGCCCCATTAATGCAGTTTTTCGGGGATGCTTCATTTCTTGCCTTTTCTATATACACCACGTCATCGGCATAAGCGATGGTGGAGCAACCCCCAGGCAGCTGCAGTCTCAGGACCTGATCATACAACAGATTCCACGGCGTTGGGCCGAGGACTGAGCCCTGCAGGACACCCATTGTGAGATATTTCTTTCCTATGCCTATGTTAACTGCCCTAGCACAGAGGAAGCTCTCGGATATATTGAACAGGTATTGCCCGACCCCAACCCTCTTCAACTACCTGATGATCATACCCCATTTCGCTGTATCAAAAGCATTTTTGACATTTAGCATGACCATTGCTGCCCACGCTGGACGTCCCTCTTATCTCGCCTCCAGAACCTTATCGATGGCATCTACTGTCGACCCATTCTTCCTAAATCCAAACTGTGAAGGACTCAGACCTTCTTTTTCCTCTAGCTCTTTTTCTAGTTTACCTTTCACAAGGTGCTTATATAATTTTCCCAAGGTATCGAGTAAGCAAATTGTTCTGTATTTCTGGGGCTCATTTCCATTCGGTTAACTTTTTGGTATTAGGCACACATTTGCTCTCTTCCACCGGTTAGGAAATCTCTGTCTCCGCAGAAGGTCGTTCATCACCTCAAGCATCGCATCCGG
Organism: Zygogramma bicolorata; assembly: GCA_032362365.1. Classification (NCBI taxonomy): domain Eukaryota; kingdom Metazoa; phylum Arthropoda; class Insecta; order Coleoptera; family Chrysomelidae; genus Zygogramma; species Zygogramma bicolorata. Next base: position 1,359,882 of record JAVJAQ010002653.1, on the reverse strand, counting down.
AATGGTCTCTATCGCTACCTTAATAGCTTCAGTCGAAATTCGGTCAGGACCTGGCGCCTTTCCTGATTTCAGTTTTGCTGTCACTGCATATAGCTCCTCTATTGTAAATAGATCATTTACCAATACGGCGTCTTTTATTCCATCGATCGTATTCCTGTGGAAACATATTCTCTATGACTGAGGCTTTCATCGATGGATCCATGTTATATGACGACGAGGGGGATTTAACGCGACCAACTACATCATTATCGAGGTCATCGCAGAGATCCTTCCAGTTCTTTCTTCTCGCTGTCCTTATATGTTTGATAAATTATTGCCCTATATTGTAGCTCTAGCTGCTGCAGATATATGTTTCCTTGATGTTGTGCTCTATTCCTGGTTAATTTCCTCCGTTCTCGATTGCATGCTACCCTGAGTTGTTGTATTTCATCATTCCACCAGTAGGGTTGATCTACCCTCGTTCTGGGATTTCTGATGACCGCCATATCTTGCGCTGCCTTGATTTTCTGAGCAATATTTTCAATATCTAGTACAATATTACTCGTAAGTAGCTTCAATGCGTGTTGAAAGACCCCCTTTTTCAGGAATATTCACTCTTCACTTTCGGAAGCCGGCTTACCTGTCTTCTTTTCACTATCAAATGTTATATATCTATGCAGACTGAAAGATTCTTCATCCCCCACTCTCCAGTTCTTTATTTTCATAGCGACCCGTGCCGTCGCCAGGGTGACATCAATGATTCAGTAGCTCATCCATTCCGCTACGTGCTATCCTCTTGCATCTTGTGTGCTTGCTCCCCACTGTAGGGATTTCGTGTTCAGATCTCCTGCAATCATCGTTCCTCCATCAACTGGTTGGGCATCTCTCATGAGGTCATCTATGAACTGTCTAAAGTCTCGCATAGATATATTAGGTGATATATAGCTATTGAACAGGGCCCAGTTGCTAAAAACTAGTTTCACATATTCCTTCCGTATGCGATGTTCCTTCATCCCGGCATTCCGATTCCTGCAATAAATCGCGGTATCACCTTCTTTGTCTATCAACAACCCCTGTTTCTTCGCTAAGGCTTTATTTGTCTCTTGGAGGAGAACTATGTCTACTTTCCATTGATCTGCGGCAGCGAAGGCCGCGTCATGTGCTATCCTCGATCTTCCTACGTTAATCTGTAGTATTGTCATTGTGAGCTGTTCTATTTTTCCCCTCTTGCCTCACCCAGTGCCTTTTTATACCCCGGGCAATTCGTCTGGTTATTGGTGTGCCCCTCTGTTTGACACGTGTGACAAAATTCCTTATTTCCCTTCGGACAATCTTTTGCGTTATGTGCTTCTCTGCCACATTTCAGGCAGGCGCTACTTCTATCTTTTCACTCACATTTCCTCCTAGTGTGTCCAAATTCCTGACACCTGTAGCATCTCGGTAGATGGACCCATTCCCTCACAATGCAGGTGATCCACCCCACTTTGAGCAACCTCTCCTTCAGCAATTTGTTTGCTGCTTTTTCTCCCATCCTCATAGTAGCACTTAGGATTTCGTTGTACGTTGGTCTCATCGTGGTTACCGTTACGATTTCTTCCACAATCACCTTTCTTTTAATGGCCGTGTCTAATTCCTCTGATGTTACTGCGCCCAATCCACTTACAAGTACTGCTTTAGTTCTCTGACTTTCTCTGGCGACTACTACTGCGTTCTGATGGACGTCAGTAATGACTTTCTTCACCTCTGTTGGCGCCAGCTGTCCTCCTCTCACCTGTAATAGAAGGTCTCCTCCTCGTGTCATTTTGGCCATCTCGACCTCCACCTTCTAACTATCACGATTCCTCGATCGCGCTTATTACCAGGCCCTTTTTCTTCCGATGAATGTAGTGTCAGCTTCAAATACTATCCTCTAAGGGCACATTCGGCTATTTTCCTTACTTTATCTGGTTTCATCTTACTGGGTGCAGCCATCGATATTCGACTACTTTCAAGTTTCTCCGCCTTCACTTTCAACTCTCTTAGTGTCTGTAAAAGTCAATAGGGCATGCCAAAAACGTCATCACCCCTACATGGGCCCAGCCTGAAGATATGCCTCTCTCTTATTTTCTGTTGGTTCTTCTCTAGAATCCTGGTCGTCACCGTCAGGAAGCCAACCATTTCTTCTTCCTCTACTGGTATCAATATCAATACCATTTCTTCGTTTTCGACATAAACAGCTAGGTCTCCTTAAGTTGTTAATGGGTCCTCGTGTAGAAATGGTCACATTTTCATACACCTCTTCGGGCCATGGGTGCCCTAAGATTTCATATAGCTCCTCCCCAGTACCAATGGTCTTAGCCAACTGAGAGCTTATGTGTTTCACTTGCTCCTCAAGATTTATCTCTTCTTCCCCTTCTGTCTGTGTTTCTATAGATGTTTCTTCCATCTTCTCGGTTTGAGTTCCCCATGTGATGGTTGTGTGCTTGCAGGTTTTCTCTTCCTCTCTTCCCCCACGTTTACTTTCAGCAGTGACGCCTTGTACTTCCTGAAAGACCGCATCATTTCGCCTGTGATTTTCTTCATTTCAACCTTCGTATTTGTATTTCGTTCTATCATCTCACTTAACGCTTGAATGTTGCTCCTCAGCACATGCAGGCTCTCCTCTGTTCTATTCTTCCTCTTTCTGAGGTCTCTCTTTGACGGTGAACTTTTCCTCTTTCTTTTATTCTCAGACTCATTTTCATCATCTTTCCTTTTAATCCCGGTCGCTTCTACTTCTTGCGAGGATAAACCTCCGGATGTTTCTCTGTTGTCTGTGTCGATTCTTCTTTCATACCTTCGTGCAGATACTGCGGGAGCGAACACATCGTCAACAATATCCTCAATTAATTGAAGCACTTGAGGCGGCGTACGTGCCAAGGCTGACTTACGTGCAGGTATCGGCTTGCGTCTATTTTCATCCTCTTCTTCTTTTCTTCTCTTATCTTCTTCTTTTTCCTGTTTGGTTTTAATTTAATTCTTCCACATGCGTTCCCATGAGTTGGGTCGTTTTACAAGTCCAGTAAGGCAGTACGCCCCTAATCTGCTAAGACTACATACTCCGGGGGTTGACAACTCCCGGAGGCTCTGTTAAAGACCATATACCGCCTGGCCATATACCTTAGCTTGCGGATTTTTGGAAGGGTTCACTCCCTGGGCGAGGACAGCAATGAAAAGTAATGACCCCTTGCTCTCGGATACCCTAATAACGTCGGAGTCAGAAAAGAACAAGAGTTGGCCAAGGGAGGCAGATAGGTCACAGGTAAAAGCGGTAGACAGAATCACTCGAGACAAGTTGAAGCAGAGCGAGTCCGGCATTGGAAAGAGCCGAGCAGTAGAGGTGCAATGATCGGATTCCCAATAATAGGCCACTCCTTTTTCCGGGCTTGTGACCGGCATGGATATGGTGCAAGCCCATAACCAAACCTAACCTAAACTTTACCTAAGTGACTAACCTAACATAACCCCTTTGACTATTCTCGAACCGAAAATGGAATATAGATTTCCTTAAAAATGCAAACAGAGCAGTGTCCAACGTGCAGATCCCAGTACTGAAAATGATTTTTTTCTGTCTGTTAGTTTCCGGAATATCACGTTTTTTATGTGAAAAAATATATTCCAAACTTGATGCGTTTTCGCAATGGAGAATGCTGTCAGAGAGCTCGTCACCAAATTTGGGAGCTCTACGTGAAACTTGATTTTTTCGAGAAAAACCTAACACAACACAACCTGACCCAACCCAACCTGAACTTAACCCAAGTGCCTAACCTAACATAACCCCTTTTACTATTTTCGTACCGAAAATTGAATACAGATTACCTTCGAAATGCAAACAAAGCAGTGTGTCACATGCAAATTCTAGAACTGAAAACGATTTTTCCTTGTCTCAGTTAGTTTTCGAGAAATTACGTTCATTATGTGAAAAAACGAATTTGAAATTGTACACATAGTTGCATTTGAAGATGCAGATTTCGGAACTGGAAATAATTTCTCTGTCCCATCTAGTTTTCGAAATATTTCGATTTAAATATGAAAAATTGAATTTCGATTTTGATGAGTATCCGCAAGAGAGAATACTGTCACGAATCTCTGCAAAAACTTTGAGAGCTCTAGGAGAAAGTTGATTCTTTCGAGAAAAACGTAACGTTACCTTAACCTGAGTGACTAACCTAACATGAACCCTTTTACTATTTTCGAATCGCAAATGGAATATAGATTTCCTGTGGAAAGCAAACAGAGCAGTGTCTAACGTGAAGATTCCAGAACTGGAAACAATTCTTTTCTGTCTGTTAGTTTACGAGATATAACCAAACCTTACCTAACCTAACCCAACCTTACTTGAACTTAACCTACGTGATTAACCTAACATAATCCCTCTGACCATTTTCGGGCCGAAAATGGAATAAAGGTTTTCTGTTAAATACAAACAGAGCAGTGTCTCACGTGCAGGTCCCAGAACTGAGAATGACTTTTCCCTGTCTGTTAGTTTCCGGGATATCACGTTTTTTATGTGAAAAAATATATTTCAAACTTGATGAACCGAACCTAACCCAACCCAACCTAACCTAACCTCAACCCAACCCAAGTGCCCAACCTAACATAACCCCTTCTAATATTTTCGGACCGAAAATGGAATGAAGATTTCCTTTGAAATGCAAATTCTAGTACTGAAAACGATTTTTCCCTGTCTCTGTGAGCTTCCGAGAGATATTACGTTTATGTGAAAAAAAAAATTTCGGATTCGATGAGTTTTCGCAAAGGTGAATGCTGTCAGACAGCTCGTCAATGAATTTGGGAGCTCTATGAGAAAGTTGACTTTTTCGAGAGAAACCTAACCCAACCTAAAGTTAACCTGAGTGACTAACCTAACATAACCCCTTTGACTATTTTCGGACCGAAAATGGAATATAGATTTCCTCAAAAATGCAAACAGAGAAGTTGAAGATGTCTGCTTTCATCAGTCATGTGAATACACGTGATACCTCGAGCTCCGATATAAACTTAAATTTTAGTGGGTTTCTCACAGACGATTGTTTCCACACTAATAACAAAATAACGGTGATTGTGCTGTGCATTATTTAATGAAGAGAGCAGTTGAAATTTTCATTCACTAACAAATGAACAATATCGAACCTTTAGATCATAAACAGCACATTTGACCTAGGAAAAAAAATTACAAAGAGCGGAAGCCAGAATCTATCAACGATTGACGTTAAGGTGCACACACACGTCTACACTGGTAAAATGAAAAACGATGAAACGGAAATCACTTTGAAGCACTTGTACGATGAAATAGTGAAACAGGAGTGAGTTGAGAAGTAGCATTGAAGCTAGTGAAGTACGAGTCCTTCTGAAAATTGAATCCCTCAATAATAAGGTGGAGGTTGGAGAAACAAAACCTAGAACTCAAAAATAAATTTGAGTTGCTAGAGAAAGAAAGTAGAAAGAAAAATTCTGTAATTTCTGGACTCGACAAAAATTCTGAAGAATTATCAATGTAATCAAATTGAACACCTACTTGATGTGAACCTAATACAGTCAGACATCAGCAATATATATAAACTGGGGAATGATGAACGTTCTCCTATAAAACTTGAGTTAGTATCACCAATGAAGAGGAGAGAATTTTTCAGGATTGTCGCAAACTGAAAGGCACAAAAATATACATTGCCCACGACCTGACCGAAAATCAAAGAAATGAGAATAAAATTCTGAGAACTCATCTGATGCAAGCTAAAGAAAATCCCCAAAATCGGTGTTACATCAGAGGAAATAAACTCTTCGTGAATAACATTGCATATACCATTGAGGACCTGGAAGACGGAGAAAACCCACACCACAAAACAATAGTGCCCCGTCAACACCAAGTACTTATTCAAATCAAATACCCGAGGCAGGAAAGGAAGAACAACAAAGCCCAATTTTACAAACTCTCCTGAACACAGGAGGAAAGCAAACATCCACAGAGACTGAAGAGGAGAGGAAGACAGACCAAAATACTCCGAAAGCAGCTCCTTCAAAAAAGTTCCCAAAGCAAACCGCTCCGCCATTAACTGAAGAAACATCGAGGATTGGACTAAGATCTTATAAGTGAGTACGAATAATTGACCTTCTTTTGATAACACTACCTTCTGTGATGTTATTGGTTCTGAATCCCTAAGCGTTTGTTCTAGAGATCATTCATTGAGTAATCAAAAAAAAAATATTTTACTCACTAAAGTACCGAATCGAAATGGACACTTATATTCGTGATTTTATCGTTGAAAAATTAGAGACATATCCACTCAGTACCGCAGAGGAAACGAGTGTCATTTTAAAAATAAATGAAACAAGAAACTTCAAGATAATTCATTCGAACATCTGCAGCATTGGGTGTCATTTGGATGAATTTCTGATATTTATACAGGCCATAGATACGGATTTCGACTGTATTGTTCTCTCAGATACTCGCATCATTTATGATATATCTATCTATAATATTGAGGGTTATAAAACATTGTACAACTCTGGATGCCTCAACCAGAATGATGGTGTAGTCGTATTCATAAAGTCAGGAATATACCGATCGCATAGTTGATTGAGTTGAATGGTAGCAATCTATTGAAAGTAAAGGGGAACCTTGAAGGAGAAGAAATCGTCATAAATGCTTTTTACAGATAACCAGCAACCAGTGCTGAAATTTTCACAGATAAATTAGATGACATCTTGAACAAAGAAACTGAAAAGGTTGACTACATCCTTATAGTGGGTGATGTGAAAATTGACCTTTTGACAGATAATCAAGTCTCAAAATTTTATCTGAATACTCTTGGGGTACATGGTTTTCGTTCGGCAATTAATACTCCTACTCGGGAGCAAAGAGAATCTAGTACTTGTCTAGATCACCTTTTCGTCGAAACAAAAATAATGACTTCGATAAAATGCTACCCATTACAATTGCATCATGTATAACAGATCACTACACTATACTCCTGCAAATCGTTCTGAGTGACAAACCAAATACCTTCAATGAGAGTGTAAAAGTAGATTTCATGAGCAAATAGAGGAAAATAAATTAGTAAAAACAATTCAACTGGTGAACTGGGACAAAATACATTGTAAACCGGATCTTAATTCTATGACAGACGCATTCATAACCACTCTTCAGAACTGTATTAAAAATTGCACAAAATGCACTAGGATGAAACATAAAAATATAAAGAGAAATAAGTGAATTACAAAACATTTGGTAGATTCCGTAAACAAAAAAAAAAAGTTGTATCGTAACACAAAAAAAACACCCAGAAAATGAAATATTGAAGAAAACATTTTTAGATTTCGAAACGAAACTGGAGAAACAAATCAAGAATGCTGAAATTAATTATTACCAGAAACGGATAAATGATGAACAAAACGTATCAACGAAACTATGGAAAACTGTAAATGAAATGCTGAACATTCAGAAGAGTGAAGAAACAAACACCATTAGAGACCAAAACGGTACAACGATAAACGAACCCTCTGAAATTGCTGAGAGTTTCAATGATTTTTTCATTGATATTGGAAAAAAATTATCTGAAATAATTGAGAAGCCTCTAAATTATGTCGAACATTAAAGAATTCATGAGAATACTATCTTCCTGAATCCGACGGATGAACAGGAAATAAAAAATTTTATATTTGAAATAAAAAATAAAAAGGCTCCGGGAATTGACGGCTTGAAGGCAGAAACATTGAAACTCAAATCAGACTATATAAAAACACCATTAACTATTATTATAAATAAATCTCTGGAAACAGGTGAATTTCCCTCTGCCTTCAAGCTATCGGTAGTCACACCTATTCATGAAAGCGGAGATAAAACTGACATGAGTAACTATAGACCTATTTCCCTAATTTCAAACCTCACCAAAATACTAGAAAAAATTTCGAAAAGAAGATTGAGCAAATTCATCAACAAATATAAATTACTTACAAAAACACAATATGGTTTTAGGGAGGGAAAATCTACCCAGAATGCAATTCAGGTCTTAACTAGCGATATATACAGTGCATTAGATAAAAGTATCCCATCAATAGCAGTATTTTCAGATCTCACGAAGGCTTTCGATACCGTTGACCATTCCATCCTTTTACGAAAACTTGAGGACGTAGGTATAAGAGGTACATCATATGAATTATTAAAGAATTATCCAACAGATCGTGGGCAAATATTGAAATTCAAAGGGGAAACAAGTCGGAAAAAAACTATTACATGTGAAGTACCCCAAGGAACTGTACTGGGACCAATATTTTTCACAATATACCTCAACGACTTACTATATAAAGAAAAAATTGGAAAAATTACAAGCTTTGCTGATGAAACTGTTCTTTTTTATACAGATAACAACTGGTATGACCTGAAAAATAAAATCCAAACAGATCTCAATAAATTGAAAATGTGGTTCGACTATAACCTTTTATCAATGAATTTCGAAAGAACACACTACCCACCTTTCAACTGTCAAGATACATTTCTCCCTACGTTCGATATCACTTTAGCACGATGTACAATTAAACCAAGGGAAAAAATCAAATATTTAGGTATCATCATAGATCCACATCTTCGGTGGTATCATCATATTAGCTATTTATTGAAAAAATTGCCATGCATTCTTTATAGGTTCAAGCATGTGACGGAATTCTTGGACCGGAATCAAAAAATAATTCTCTATGAAAGTCTTGTCGAACCGCACTTGAAATACGGTATTCTCGGGTGGGAAGGAGTCCCAAGAACGTACCTTGATGCATTGGAAGTATTCCATAGAAGATTCGTGAAAATCATCTTGAATAAAAATAGTAGATATCCCAGTGATCAAGTATATAATGAGACAAAAACTCTTGATCTGAGACAAATATATTTCGAACAGCTGAGCATTGCAGTATTCCAAAAAAAATTGACCTCTACAACCTAGACCAAACCTATCCCACCAGAGGAAGAAACAAATTTGTTGAACCGCTTATGAGCAAGTCAGGAGGCCAGAAAAGTCATCAATTTTTGGGTACAAAAGCATTCAACGCTCTCCCTGATGAAAAAAAAAATTTAGCAACCTCTATCAAAATTCAAAAGGAAATTGAAAACATAATATGTTCATCAAAGAAACCGGAGAGAAATTCACCAAATAATTGAAAAATAATATTTCACAACGAAATTAATATACAAATATATATGATATTTCGAGGTATCTCTGTTTCACTCGTTCTGCTCGACTGTTCATTTGTGAAAGTTTTGGTCCTGATCCAATTACACCTTCTTCCTCAAATTGATTTATTAATAATTGTATGATCGATCTTTCTGTACTATTTGTTTTATAATCAAGAAATTTCAACATCTCATTGTGAAAATGTAATATTTCATAATTCATTATTATTCTATATGTTCATTGTTATTTGTCATATTTATATTTATATTATCACACACAAGTTACTTTTGTGACTTTTGTGATATTGTCTGTTTATTCAAATTCATTCTCTACTATGTCTAGTTTTCACCATAGTCACGCACAAGCAACTGTTTGTTGTTTTTGTAAATGTGTCTACTGTAAACCGTATATGACGAATAAACATTATTATTATTATAAAAAAAAATCAGTGTCCAACGTGCAGATCCCAGTACTGAAGATGATTTTTTCCTGTCTGTTAGTTTCCGAAATATCACGTTTTTTATGTGAAAAAATATATTTCAAACTTAATGGGGTTTCGCAATGGAGAAGTCTGTCGGAGAGGTCGTCACCAAATTTGGGAGCTCTACGAGAAAATTGATTTTTTCGAAAAAACCTAACCTAACCTGAACTTAACCTAAGTGACTAACCTAACATAACAGTTTTGACTATCCTCGGACCGAAAATGGAATATAGATTTCTTCAAAACGCAAACGGAGAATCTCATGTGCAGGTTCTAGAACTGAAAACGATTTTTCCCTGTTTCTGTAAGTTTCCGAGATATCACGTTTATTATGTGAAAAATAACGTCCAGATTTGATGAGTTTTCGCGATGGAGATTGCTGTCAGAAAGCTCCTTACCAAATTCGGGAGCTCTAGGTGAAAAATGATTTTTTTCAGGAGAATTATTCAGAGGTTAAATAACCCATTTTAATTCTTTCGGACCGAAAATGGAAAATAGATTTCCTTGAAAATGAATTTCGCAACCACAAATAATTCCTCTGTCTCATCTAGTTTTCGAAATTTTTCGATTTTTATATGAAAAATTGAACTTCGATTTTGATGAGTATCCGCAAGAGAGAATACTGTCACAAATTTCTGCACAAACTTTGGGAGCTCTAGGAGAAAATTAATTTTTTCGAGAAAAACCTAACGTAACCTTAACCCAAGTGACAAACCTAACATGAACTCTTTGAAAATACATATCCTTCGAAATGCAAACAGAGCAGTGTCTCATGTGCAGATTCTATAACTGACAACGATTTTTCCCTGTCTCTGTTAGTTTCCGAGATATTACGTTTATTATGTGGAAAAATAAATTTCGTATTTGATAAGTTTCCTGTGAAAAGCAAACAGAGCAGTGTCCATCGTGAAGATTCCTGAACTGGGAACTATTTTTTCCTGTCTGTTGGTTTCCGAGATATAGCCAAATCTAACCTAACCTTACCTAACCTAACATAACCCTACCCAAACTCAACCTACGTGATTAACCTAAAACAACCCCTCTGACTATTTTCGGACCGAAAATGGAATATGCAAACAGAGCAGTGTCTAACGTGCAGATTCCAGAACTGAAAACAATTATCCCTGCCTGTAAGTTTCCGAGAAATTAAATTTTTTATGTGATAACATAAATTTCAAATCTGATGGAGAATGCTGTCAGAGAGGAAGTTATTTTTTTCTTAGAAAACCTAAGAGACTAACCTAACATAACCCCTTTGACTATTGTCGGCTGAAAATGGAATATAGATTTCCCTAAATATGTAGATTCCAGAACTGAAAACGATTTATTCCTGTCTGTTGGTTTCCGAAATATTACGTATTTTATGTGAGAAAATATATTTCAAATTTGATGAGTTTTCGCAATGTGAAATGCTTTCAGAGAGCTTGTCACCAAATGTGGGGGCTATAGGAGAAGAACGATTTTTTTGAGGAGCACTATTCAGAGGTTAAATAACCCCTTTGAATTCTTTCGGATCTAAAATGGAAAATATATTTTCTTGAAAATGTACACAGATTTGCATCAAAAGATGCAGATTTCGGAACTAAAAATAATTTATCTGTCCCATCCAGTATTCGAAATATTTCAATTTTTATGTGAATAATTGAATATCGATTCTGATGATAGAATACTGTCACAAAGCTCTGCATGAACTTTGGGACCTCTAGGGGAAAGTTGATTTTTTCGAGGAAAACCGAACGTAACCTTGACCTAAGTGACTAACCAAACATGAACCCTTTGACTATTTTCGAACCGAAAATGGAATATAGATTTTCTGTGAAATGCAAACAGAGTAGTGTCTAACGTGCAGATTTCAGAACTGAAAACGATTCATCCCTATATGTTAGTTTCCGAAATATTACGTGTTCTATGTGAAAAAATATGTTTCTCTACGAGAAAGTTGATTTTTTCGAGGACAACCTAATCTAACCCAACCTAATCCAACCTAACCTAACCTAGACTTAACCTGAGTGAATAACCCAACATAACCCCTTCGACTATTTTCGTACCGAAAATGGAACATAACTTAACCCAACCTCACCTAACCCAACCTAAACTTAACCTAATTGACTAACCTAACATTACCCCTTCGACTATTTTCGGACCGAGAATGGAATGAAGATTTCCTTGAAAATGCAAACAGAGCAGTGTCATACGTGCAGATTCCAGAACTGAAAACGATTTTTCCTGTCTGTTAGTTTCCGAAATATTACGTATTATATGTGAAAAAATATATTTCAAATTTGATGAGTTTTCGCAATGTAAAATGCTGTCAGAGAGCTCGTCACCAAATTTGGGAGCTCTACGAGAAAGTTGATATTTTCGAGGAAAACTGATCTAACCTAACCTAACTCAACCCAATCTTACCTAACCTAACCTGAACTCAACCTGAGTGACTAACCTAACATAATCCCTTCGACTATTTTCGAACCGAAAATGGAACCCAACCTAACCCAACCTGAACTTTGCCTAATTGACTAACCTAACATAACCTCATCGACTATTTTCGGACCGAGAATGGAATGAAGATTTGCTTGAAAATGCACACAGAGCAGTGTCTAACGTGTAGATTCCAGAACTGAAAACGATTTTTTCCTGTCTGTTAGTTTCCGAAATATTACGTATTTTAATATATTTCAAATTTGATGAGTTTTCGCAATGTGGAATGCTGTCAAAGAGCTTGTCATCAAATGTGGGAGCTCTAGGAGAAAAACGATATTTTTGAGGAGCACTATTCAGAGGTTAAATAACACCTTCGAATCCTTTCGGACCGAAAATGGAAAATATATTTTCTTGAAAATGTACACAGATTTGCATCAAAAGATGCAGATTTCGGAACTAAAAATAATTTCTCTGTCCCATCTAGTATTCGGAATATTTCAATTTTTATGTGAATAATTGAATATCGATTCTGATGAGAGAATACTGTCACAAAGCCCTGCATGAACTTTGGGACCTCCAGGGGAAAGTTGATTTTTTCGAGGAAAACCGAACGTGACCTTGACCTAAATGACTAACCAAACATGAACCCTTTGACTATTTTCGAACCGAAAATGGAATATAGATTTCCTGGGAAATGCAAACGGAGTAGTGTCTAACGTGCAGATTCCAGAACTGAAAACGATTCATCCCTATCTGTTAGTTTCCGAAATATTACGTGTTCTATGTGAAAAAATATGTTTCTCTACGAGAAATTTGATTTTTTCGAGGACAACCTAATCCAACCCAACCTAACCCAACCTAACCTAACCTAGACTTAACCTAAGTGAATAACCCAACATAACCCCTTCGACTATTTTCGGACCGAAAATGGAACATAACCTAACCCAACCTCACCTAACCCAACCTAAACTTAACCTAATTGACTAACCTAACATTACCCCTTCGATTATTTTCGGACCAAGAATGGAATGAAGATTTCCTTGAAAATGCAAACAGAGCAGTGTCATACGTGCAGATTCCAGAACTGAAAACGATTTTTCCTATCTGTTAGTTTCCGAAATATTACGTATTTTATGTGAGAAAATATATTTCAAATTTGATGTGTTTTCGCAATGTAAAATGCTCGTCACCAAATTTGGGAGCTCTAGGAGAAAAACGATTTTTTTGAGGAGCATTATCCAGAGGTTAAATAACCCCTTGGAATTCTTTCGGACCGAAAATGAAAAATGTATTTTCTTGAAAATGTACATAGAGTTGCATTTCGACATGCAGATTTCGGAACTAAAAATAATTTCTCTGTCCCATCTAGTTTTCGGAATATTTCAATTTTTATGTGAATAATTGCATTTCGATTTTGATGAGTATCTGCGAGAGAGAATACTGTCACAAAGCTCTGCATGAACTTTGGGAGCTCTAGGGGAAAGTTGATGTTTTCGAGGAAAACCGAACGTAAACTTAACCTAAGTGACTAACCAAACATGAACCTTTTGACTATTTTCATACCGAGAATGGAATATAGATTTCCTGTTAAATGCAAACAGAGCAGTGTCTAATGTGCAGATTCCAGAACTGAAAACGATTTTTCCTGTCTGTTTGTTTCCAAGATATTACGTTTGTTATGTGAAAAAATTAATTTCGGATTTGATAAGTTTCCGCAATGGAGAATGCTGTCAGAAAGCTCCTCGCCAAAATTGGGAGCTATAGAAGAATAATGATTTTTTTGAGGAGAATTATTCAGAGGTTGAATAACCCCTTTGAATTCTTCTGGACCGAAAATGGAAAATGGATTACCTTGAAAATGTACATAGAGTTGCATTTAGACATGCAGATTTCGAAACTAAAAATGATTTTTCTGTCCCATCTAGTTTTCTCAATATTTCGATTTTTATGTGAAAAATTTAATTTCGATTTTGATGAGTATTTGCAAGAGGAAATACCGTCACAAAGCTCTGCACAAACTTTGGGAGCTCTAGGAGAAAGTTGATTTTTTCGAGAAAAACCTAACGTAACCTTTACCGAAGTGACTAACCTAACATGAACCTTTCGACTATTTTCGGGCCGAAAATGGAATATAGAATTTATTTATTTATTTACGGGTTACCCCATTACAACAGTAAAATAATAAACACGTATATTAACCTAACGAAAAGCAACTAACTAATAGCTAACTAACTGATAAGCAAATAAGTAACAAATCCTATTACAAAATAAATACTGAGAAAATCCATCAGAACAACAATTCCAAGAATATCTTGCTTTCTGCATTGCATCTTCCACAAAATAAAATTAAATAACTTCTCTTATCTTACTCTCAAATGTAGGCAAGGAAATGCCCAAAATTTCAACCTCCCTGGTATTAACAATTTTCAAAGTTCTTTCAATAGGAGCATGAGACCCATAATTGGTATTATGAAATGGAATTGAAAAGATACGATACTGCCTCAGATTTCTAGATGGAATATTGAATTGTATTGACATTAGGAGTTCCGGACAAACCACTTGACCATTCAATAATTTATATACAAAAATTAGATCAGCATATAACCTCCGTTGCCTCAAAGTCCTCATACCAAGCATCTCCAACGCATTATCATATACATGATCGTCAGGAATTCTTATCTGGAGCTTGTAGAGACAAAACCTAATGAATTTATTCTGAACTCTTTCTAAGCACACGCAATTATTCATGTAAAAGGGGGACCATAACATTAAACCATATTCCAACAATGACACAACTAATGACATGTATAATCTCTTGCAAGTCTCTATTGAGAATTCTTTACAGTTCCGCAATACAAAACCCAGATTTTTGGAAGCCTTGAGAACAATAGTGTTTATATGCGTGTTAAAGCTCAACTGATCATCAAATGAGATCCCAAGGTCTTTAACTGTACTGCAATATTGGAGTGTGATTCCTTGTATGTTATATGAAGAATCAACCTTTTTATTTCTTTTGTGAAAACTTATGTGGTTGCATTTATTTACATTCGAAAATAAATTGTTACTAACACACCACTCGTTTAACCTATCTAAATCACTTTGCAACAGAAACTGATCAAGAATAGATAAAATTACTTTATAAAACTTGAGATCATCGGCAAATAAAAGGAAGTCGCTATTTTGAAAGCAAGAAGCAAAGTCATTCACAAAAATATTAAAGAGCAAAGGTGAACAATGGCCACCTTGTGGAACACCAGAAGTGACATTAATGTAGCTTGACCTTGAATTACCTATTCGCGCCTGCTGGGTTCTTCCTGACAGAGAATTCACAAACCAAGCCACATAAGACTAGAAAATCCAAAAGCCTCTAGTTTTCTGTTTAAAATACTGTGATCAACTCTGTCGAATGCCTTAGAAAAGTCAGTGTAAATGACATCCATTTGACACCCCTTTTCCAAGGCACTCAACAGATTCTGTTGAAACACCAACAAATTTGTCAAAGTAGACTTTCCAGAACTAAATACATGTTGTTCACTAAGTAACAATTCTTTACAATAAAAATACAATTGATCATAGATAAGGCTGTCTAAGAGCTTCGGAATGGCTGATTGAATACATACACTTCTGTAATTCTCAATTTTGCTATTATCGCCAGACTTAAATATCGTTACAAAACTATGTTTCCACGAGGTAGGAAAAACTGCAGATTCTAAAGATCTTTTAAAAATAATAAAAAGAGGATATGAAATAGAGCATACACACTTCATTAAAAAATAATTAGGAATTCCATCGGGTCCTGAGCTTACTTTAGGTGGTAATTTAGTAATCTTAGTGATAGTGATAGTGTAGGATTAGGAATGGTCATGTTCACCACATTTTGTTGTTTAATAGCACCGTTATTGTACATATTACTATAAGGACTATAGACAGTTGAAAAAAATTGGGCAAAACCTTCAGCTATCTGATCACAGCCGACGAATTCATTATCATTATAATACATTAAATTAGGCAGTTTATTGATTGATCTTTCATTGTTTATGTTGTACCAAAAACTTTTAGGGTTATTGAAGAGTAATTGGTCTAAGTTGGAAATGTAATTATCATAACAAATATCGGTCAAAGCTTTACATCTTGCCCTAAGGTTTGAAAAAGTAAAATAATCAACAACATTATGACTGACCTTATAGCATTTGTGTGCAATTTTCTTTTGGCTAACTAATGATCTTAATTCGGCTGAAAACCAACTAGGAAACCTTGAAGTTTTGTATCTTTTCAGGGGCACAAAAAGAGCTATAGCCATATCAATTATATGGTAAAAATTTGAGACTGCTATGTCAATGTCCGTTGAGTTTGATACCAGATCCCAATTTATCCCACATGAATAATTATCAATACCAATATAATCAGCCATTTTAAAATCATAATAAAACTCTACATACTTTATATTTGACTCAATTTCGCAACTAAGATCTATCTCAAAATTATGAGCTTTATGATTCAATGACCCCTCAAAAAGACAATCAACTGCCTCTGTTACCGCAAGAGTACGCTTGCTTGAAAAAATTAGATCTAAATAGACAAGCCTATTATTTGGAATTGCTATATTCTGATGAAAGCTTAAATAAGCATAATGCTGACCTAAGACTAGACCTGCTGAATTTAAAGGACAAGCCACCATCACACCACTGTCATCATTTTCCCAGCTGGCATCAGGTACATTAAAATCACCAAAGATATAAAAATCACTATTGGAATACTCTTGCCTGAGAATGTCTACTGTGTGACAGTGACCTTCATATAAGCTAATTGATGAATTTGGGGGAATATATACCCCCCCAATGATAAAGCTAATACTACCAAATTTACACAATATATATAATTGTTCAACTGAATCATACGCCAAGCTAAGCTTTTTCGAATCAATACCATCTCTTATATATCAATACACCTCCACCACGACCTTTGGTACTAGTAGAAAGTGACCGATCACATCTGAACAGATTAAACGACTTCACAGATAATTCAGCATCGGAATAGTCATCAGAGAGCCAACTCTCAACAAACACCAGGACATCATACGGCGAACATAAAATTGCTTCAAGTAATTCGTTAATTTTAGTTCTCAGGCCACCAACGTTATAAAAATAAACTTGTAATGGGGCTAGTTTACGTTTTTTCTGTTGCTGTTAGTTCCGCTGGTGGTAGAATTCACAATGAACGGCATATTATTTCTGTATTTGATTGTTAAATTCTCCTCCCCATCATCTTTCCTTCTGTTAAGCTCGGCAACTACCTCTCTGATACGCTATCTTTGCATTAATGTTAAATCATTCCTAAATTTGAATGTGTGTAAGTTTGACTTCTTGTTTCCCATTATTAGTACATCGCGTGCAGTCTTACCATCTGAAAACACCACTTTAAGTGGCCTCGACTTATTGTCTTTCCTCTCACCTAATCTAACCACCTTAAGAATTTTCTCTGCTGCAGATGCCTTATTAATTATCCCCAGTAGGTCTATTATTCTCTGTTGGTCTTCGTGTATCCTATCTTGAATGCCATTGGAGCTTGATTCCGGTATGTTGTAAATAATGATATTGTTAGCTCTAAGAGTTCTCTCATTAACCTCAGTTAAAAAGATATCCATGTTAGAGTTATCCGAAGATGGAATCGACTGTTGGTTCTTCATAGTTGATTTCATTGCAGACATTTCAGACTTCAGCTCATCAAAGGAGCGCTTGAATTCTAATTTAATACTTTTGATATCTTCGCAAAGGGTCTTGATACTCTCCATAAAGCTAACCACATTCTTGGTTTCAGTTTTGACATCCTGTACTTGTTATTCTAAGGAACTAACTCTTGCCTCAACTTCATATAGGCTTTCAAGTTTGGGAGCACAGTCATTGCAAATATATGGGATAGTACGACTTACTGCTGCAATAGCACGAACTTCACTGGAGCCAATATTGGCACATTTTTTACATTTAATTAATTTGCACCAGTCACAAGGAAAACCAAAGACCTCCCCTGGCAATTTCGGCGGATCTTCGAAAGTGCACATCTGGTCACATTTTGAGCATTTCCCAGACATATTTCTAAATACGCCGGCAAGATAACCATAAAGAGATCGGCACTTTTTCAATAGGTTAGGTATATAATATATTTGCAAGAAATGACCAATTAACACAACTGGCACTTAGAAGACAAACAATGCAATTAATGTGGCTTTTTTACTAAAAAAATC
This sequence comes from Zygogramma bicolorata, assembly GCA_032362365.1. Lineage (NCBI taxonomy): Eukaryota > Metazoa > Arthropoda > Insecta > Coleoptera > Chrysomelidae > Zygogramma > Zygogramma bicolorata. The sequence continues at coordinate 1,341,581 of JAVJAQ010002653.1, read as the reverse complement.
GAATTTTATTTAACCAGAAAATAAAAACAAACATTTTATTTTTGAGGTTAGGTTGTTTATTCTTGTGAAATGCAAATGGAGCAGTGTCTAACGTGCAGATTCCAGAATTGAAAACGATTTTTTTCCTGTCTGTTAGTTACCGAGAAATTACGATTTCGATGTGAAAAAATATATTTCAAATTCGATGAGGTTTTGCAATTGAGAATTTTGTCAGAGAGCTCGTCACCAAATTTGAGAGCTCTACGAGAAAGTTGATTTTTTCGAGGAAAACCTAAACTAACCTAACTTAACTTAACCTAAGTGACAAACCTAACATAACCCCTTTGACTATTTTGGGGACGAAAATGAAATATAGATTTCCCTCAAAATGCAAACAGGGCAGTGTCTCATGTGCAGATTCTAGAATTGAAAACGATTTTTCCTCGTCTCGCTGTTTGTTTCCAAGATATTACGTTTATTATGTGAAAACGTAAATTTCGGATTTGATTAGTTGCCCCAATGGAGAATGCTGTCAGAAAGCTCCTCACCAAATCTAGGAGTTCTAGGAGAAAAATGATTTCTTTGAGGAGAATTATTCAGAGGTTAAATAACCCCTTCGAATTCTTTTGGATCGAAAATGGAGAATAAATTTCTTTGAAAATGTACACAGAGTTGCATTTCGACATGCAGATTTCGGAACTGAAAATAATTTCTCTGCCCCATTTAGTTTCCGAAATATTTCGATTTTTATGTGAAAAATTGAATTTCGATTTTGATGCGTATCCGCAAGTCACAAAGCTCTGCACAAAGTTTGGAAGCTCTAGGAGAGAGTTGATTTCTTCAAGGAAAACCTAATCTAACCTAACCTAACCCAACCTAACCTAACCTTATCTCAACCTAAGTGACTAACCCAACATAACCCCTTCGACTACTTTCGGAACGAAAATGGAACCTTACCTAACCCAACCCCACCTAATTCAACCCCACCTAACCCAACCTAAACTCAACCTAAGTGACTAACCTAACATAACCCCTTTGACTATTTTCGTACCGAGAATGGAATAGAGATTTCCTTGAAAATGCAAACAGAGCAGTGTCTAACGTGCAGATTCCAGAACTGAAAACAATTTTTTTCAGTCTGTTGGTTTCCGAAATATTACGTTTTTTATATGAAAAAACATATTTCTAATTTGATGAGTTTTCGCAATGGAAAATGCTGTCAGAGAGCTCGTCACCAAATTTGGGAGCTCTAGCTTCTCTGTCGATGACAGTAACAACTGTCGAAATATTGGAATGAAGTGTTGAAAACAACAACTTTTGTTGGTGGGCTACTCAGCCTCCTCTAGCTGCTGGTAATTGGACTAGGCTTCCATAAATCGGGCAACTATTTTTACCCTAATATCTTTGGGAGACGTTCAGGTACTGTTTCGTAGGTTAGTGGATCAACTTCCGATCACTGTTGGGCAACTAGATTCACCCTATTGTTCCTAGGAGATGTTAGGCTACTATGTTCATCCCAGTACTAGTGGGAGTCCAAATTAATTGATTTCACTTCAGGACCTCATTCGTCATGCGACCAAATGCTGTGAAAATGAAAACGCAGTCAAATTCTTAAAATTCAGAAGTTTTTTTTCACGAGGTTGTGAAAAAAAATGTATACGCCTTTGGCGATAAATAACCTGAAAATATTATAAAAGGAGAAAGATGAGCACTTGGAAATTAAAGGATTACGAATATAAATTAAGAAAAAGATTTCGTGAAGCTATGCACGCCACCATTCACTTAGAAAAAAAATCGTTAAGTTGAAGATGATTATTTACAGAACTCTATACACACATACCTGATATTCCATTCAAAACAACAAACATTTCATTGAATTGAAATAGGAAGATAATGTGACGATATCAAGATAACGTAGAACAAATTCAGTGATCAAAATTCAAAACAATGTTGCTTGTGCTATCGTCAAATGAGAAGAAAGTGATTTTCGAGCTTCGCCCAGTCAGGAAAATCTTCAAATGGCACATACGCAACTCAACATGTTCAATCGTGCAAATCGAACATTGCATCCTGTAAATTTCTGAGCATTGAGCGTGATAGTTCAGCTACCTTCCGGTAGATGCTCTCGTATGTATAAAACTGGGATTATTGATTGATGAAAATAATTCAAATGTAAAAATTTCAATCTAGATCACTTGATGATGGCCTCATTTGAATGATTAATTTATATATTATAAATGATGTAACGTTTATCCGTTACAGGGTGTAACCATGAGTGTCAAGTCGAATTCATGTTGCATCTGATTAACTTCAATATGATAACTTACGACTTTACGACCTGATTAACAGTCCGTTGAAATAATCGGTGTTCTGTGCTTTCACTCTAGCAAATGACAGGATGTGGTGTCCATTCTCAGCACCGATTATTTTAACGGACTCTTAATCAGGTCGTAAAGTTACCATCCCTAGAGTACAAAATAATGTTTGTGCAATGCAATGCAATATTCGGGATGAAATATGTAAAGTCGTGTAGCCACTGGCACCGGCGATGTAACCGATATAATGTGGTCAGGACGTACGTACAGTATCAGGAGGAAGTAAGAGCCTGTGCACATCACGCATGTACTTCTGTATCGATGGAAGCGCCCTCTGATGGAAAGTTGGACAAGTACAGAGTATAAATGTATGTGGGAATGGTCATTTTGTCCACCAATTCAAAATTCAAAATTTTTCAGCTGATTGTGAGTCGCATGGTTCGTGAAAACAAAGCGAAAAAACAGGCTAAATGCTTTCGCCTCCGAGTTCGGAGGCGAGTTCAGCCTTTTCGAAATTTCCACTTTACTGATTCAATTTATATTTTTATATTGCGTACATTCAATAAGATTTTCGAACATGCACTAACTTTTGGCGGTGCACAAATTCTTACCGTGCAAGTAATAGAAAAAATTTCCATTCGTTCTGTATATACAGATCCACACGGAAGGGAAACTTTTTAATGTTCAAAGATCAACATCAACTTTAGATTTTTGACGTTTGTAAACCTCAGGAAAAACCTCCTCTGGTAGGAAGTTCGAATGTTCAGCTGTTCCATTAAAAAAAGGACACTGAGCAACAGAGGTTCGACAGGTCCCCAAGTTCACAACGAAGGGGTGGGAATTCCGCACTCATCATTTGGCTGATTTTATTATCGATTCGATACTAAAGTGATTAACTTTGTATTTATGAATTGATTTTACCACACTCATACTATAATATACTTATATCCCCATAATCTGTTTCATAATGACATCCATTATGGAACGGATTTAAAATCTGTGTCGCATTAAAAAATATGTATCAATTACCTCATTATACAGATTTTTCATTTCAATACAGATTTCAAATCAATTGGAAATCCAATTAGATATTCGGACAGAATAAAATCGGCAATTTCAATACAATATTGAATTCTATTGAGACTAGCAATAAGAAAATGTAAGTATTCCTTTCATTTCCAGATCAGTGGGACCGACAATACAAATATGTATGTCATATTTATAGTTCCTCATAATTTTTCGGATTTCGAAAAAATTGCGTATGCAACTCTCATATAACGGTTTTCAATACCCCAAATAGCACAAGTACGTCCAATAGACGTCCATAAGACGTTCGCTTCGGACATTGAGGACGTCCTATGAACGTCCATTTTCCATACGACAGACGTCCCATGGACATCCTATGGACGTACGATGTTACAGAACCAGATGTCCATAGGACGTTCGATTTTAGTCCATTTTAGGTCTGAAACGAGGCATTTTGGGACCTTCATTTTTTTCATGAATATTTTGTAATGTACCTCAAGCCCGTATGACACAGATCAGTTTTTCACTCATAAAATGAAATATTTTTGAAGCTAATGAATCATTGAAAATAAAATGGATTATTTTCTGTGCAAAAATCTGATATTATTTTGTGATACTAAATACAAGATATCCTGTATTACCCGATACTGTGGAATATGTGTTGTTTCTCATTCAGAAAATGGATGAAATTCAGTTTTTCATCCATTTTCTGAATGAGAAAACTGTACACATATTCCACTGTATCGTGTAATACAGATTATCTTTTATTAGTGTCACCTACAACATTAGATTTTCACACACAAAATTAACCTTTTTATTGTCAATGATTCATTAAATTCAAAAATGATTCATTTTATGAGTGAAAAACTGGTCCGTGTTATACGTGTTCATTCTCGATAATTTTGTACAATATGATTTTGGGACCTTTTGTTGTAGTAAACTTTTCCCAACCATTAAATTACAATTTATACCAGCTCTAAATGTGTTTCACTCAACATCTTCGAAAGGAAGATGAGATGGAATATTTCACAGGTCTTCATCTTGTTCGTGAGAAAGATGAAACAACAATTTATTTTTCAGCAACAATGTTTAAGCAAATATGTAACAAGAAAAGTAAATAGCTCATTTGTCTCATTATTTTTTGGTGACGAGATATATTCATAATCATATCATTGGTGATCAATCTAGGGCAGGATGAATAAAATAGAAATCAGAATCGAAATCTTTATTCTAAAAGTTATTCATGACTTCTGATAGGTAACTAAAATTTCAAAATATCAAAATTGAACTATATGGGTATAATTCGATGGTACATATTTGTGTAGTTCGCATTAGTTTCATTTTAAAATCTCTTATTTTGATCGGCATTCAGGCGCTCAGAAGATCTTTTCAGCCACAATTGAATGGAGGTTTCTGTCGATTGATAATTTGGTGACAATCCCGCCTTATCATCAGCACCTTAAACAATAAAGTTAATAAATTGTAATGTGTAATTCAATTGTGGTTCAGTGAAATTGAAGTTTATTATTAATAAGTGATCATCTTCTGGACGGAAGACTAAACTGACTTTAATCTTGAAAGCAGATTAGTGTAAGGATGAAACTCTATAATATATTCACATCATACCCAAAGAAATTGTTTTTTTAGGATATAGTATATATAAATAAGCACTTGTCTATTGATTTTGACGAGTTTCATTTGAAATTTTGGCCCTAAAACAAGATTAATAGAAGCCGCTATCATGAATATATGAATCATAATTAGGTAATAATGCAAATTATTAGAAAAAATAAAACTTTTTCACCATCCCAGTTGAATATAAGCTTGTGAGAATGAGTTAAGGGTAATATTTTCTAATATGAAATTGAATATTTAACGTACCTATTATGATTCTTGACATCGCCAACACATTGAATGGCTTTTTGCCCTTTCCTCCTATCCAACTGTATTTCGTGGCTAGAACATTGGATATTAGAAGAGTTAAAACACGTTTGACAAAATTGTGATTGTTTGCCCCTCCGTATTTTGATATTTCATTGACCTGAAACCACACTTTGAATATATAATTGAAAAAAAATTATATTATAGTTGAAACTTACAGCATCTGAAAAATCTATTTCATTTTTCATATACTCCTCTAACTGTTCCATTTCCTCAAAAAGTTTTTATTGGGCAAGTGATATTCGGTAGATATTTAGAAAATATTGAATCCTCTCCAATGTCTCCAACATCTTTTTCAGTTGAAGACGTCCTAACTACTTCATGTATCTGCTGTACTTCACCAAGTACCTCTGACACCATACTTCTTATTACATGATTTTGTGATGATAGTTGCTTGAAAGACTTGTATGGAAATAAAAATAAGATAGAGATTCAACATAGCAAATTATACTCAGTTGACAATTTTTATCAATTGTTTTGACTTGAACTAAGCTAACAATGATTAACATATTTTCATAAAATCAAAACAGTTCAATTCTTCTAGTTACCATCAATTTTTAGTTGCAACAATGAGGACAGGTGTTATTACATTTAGGAACGCCAACAGTCGATTTTGTACCTGAAATGAAAATTGTATGACCATAATCATTCATACTATGAAATATAATAATATGTCCATACCTGTGTGACTTCTTGAAAATGAGTTGTCATCATGAGCTTGTTTATCTCTTGGAAGCAGTTGTACTCAGGTTATCCGAAACTTAAATCATAGTCAATATTTCAACTTCACTTTGGAGTGAGTAAAGGCTTCAATGTCATAGTCAGTTCACCTCCATAGAAGCGGAAAAGACTTATCGTTTTCTGCTTGAATTAAAGACCTCTCTGTTTCATACTGATATATTAAATATTAAATACCTTCACATTTTCCAAACAGATCGTCTTTTCTCCATGTATTTGTAAAATGCATTGGAACCTCTATCCTCCTACGACTGGTCGAAGTGCTTTCCATTTCAGTGTGATTTTCTGGAATATGAGAAGCTCTCGTGACATCTAAAATAGCAAACCATATCTATTATTTATTTTCAGAACTAGTGTTGAAAGTAATTGACTTGATACTGGTGTGTTAAAATGACATTTTTAATGAAACAGTGTTGAAAAGGAAAACTTTTAATAGTAATCATATAAAGAGATTTTTATCATTAAATTTCCACACAAATTACTGTAATAATTTTTGTGTTTTTATAAGCACAATAAAACAAATTTGAAAAAATGCCTGCTAGATATATAAAGTACCAACTCTGATTATCATAATTTAAATCAACTCGTTTAAAAGGTTTCACTCACTAAGAGTTTTGATTGTGGATTCTTTTCTAATTTTTGGAGGAAGTGACAGAACTGATTCATCATTAGAAGAATCAGATGACGTCAGTATTTTTGATTTTCTTTGCCTCATTTTTTTAAGGGTACCTGCTTCCAATACCTCTGTACCTGAGTTGGGATCACTCGTTTCTTCTGCCTTTCTTGCTTTCAGCCGTGTACTCATATAATCATCTGAAATTATAATTCACATTTTGTCTACCTTCATCCTTTATTTGGAATAAAAATATACTTACCAAAGGTGGCACTTTTGAAGAAATCCACCTTGAATGTTGGCCAGCAAGTGTTGACCATTTCAGATTTCCTTATGACGAGTTTGATTTTTTCTTGGGAAAAAGGTGGCCAATAACACATGTTCCCAATTAACCATCCTGCAGAGACAGCTTCCACAGACTTATCATCAAATTTCACAACTGTCCAGCTTTTCTCAGTGCTCATATTCCCTTCCAGTATAAAACAAAAAACAGTATGAGTTATGAAAATGGGACAGGTGAAAAATAAATATTCAATGGTACTTGTTATAAAAGTATTTCACTAGGCAATTATCTTGCTGATTTGATAATTTGGTTATAAACAGCTTGAAAATGAAAATTCATTAAGAAATAATATATAATGACATACAAGATAGGGTTGACATATTTTTCCAAACACATGCAAACTTCAAGAAGACATAACTTCAAATTTTGTAATTTACCATGTATATAACTTGTTATACATATTGTTTTATTCTATGTTATATATATATATATATATATATATATATATATATATATATATATATATATATATATATATATATATATAGGAGAGAGAAACTTTTTCTGACGGGTCAATCCAATTCTCTCTCCCACTCATTGAGCTTATGGATAATATAAATAGCGATATCTCCGCAGTCATTGGAGATAACATCATCAAACCTGGTATCGTTGGATTCCTCATGATCATCCCTAGCCGATCATGTAACAATATACAGGGTGTCCCATTCAAGAATCAAAAGTTGATGTCATTTCCGGAAAAATTGAAAGTTGTTTTTTTTTTTCAGATATGTCGAGAAATGCTGTTTAGTGAGCATATTCAATGTTCCGAATTTCAAAAATATAGCTAGAAAAACAAAGGAGAAAACGGGGGTGTACCATGAGTCTGTGACACACGGTATATATATATATATATATGAATATATATATATATATATATATATATATATATATATATATATATATATATATATATAGAAGGGTAGTCTCTTGACTGGACTAGTTGAAAAAACCGTCTAAATTTGGAAAATCCTCATGAAATGAAAATTAACCTTGGGGTTGCAGTCATAAATTGGGTTCGGCCTGATATAGTAAAACTCTTTATTAAATTGTCGAGCTTTCGAAAATCTTTATTTTCTTTTTCAAGACATCTGAAAAACGTTTATTGTTACATAAAACACTAAAACATGTTAAAATTGAACTTACTAATGTGAGATTAGATGTAAAACAGCAGAAGAAAAATCCTTGTCCATCACAAACAGAAAAAACATTTCTTATCAGAAACATTCATAAAAACTAAACTGGAAACCATGTCTCCGAAAATATCACTGGGAAGAAATGGAATCATTCATCCACATTACATTGAAGTGCATGAATTAATACATGTGCATAAGATTAACAGAACAATTTGGAAAAAATTTTTTTCATTTTACATTTTTAAAAATAACGACTTGTTGAGTGAACAGAGCACATGGCCCAGTGTGAGCACAGAGCATGGAACTGCAGGGTAAACAGCACACAACAACCATCATTTGGTTCTGTTGTGTGCTGTTTACCCTGCAGTTCCATGCTCTGTGCTCACACTGGGCCATGTGCTCTGTTCACTCAACAAGTCGTTATTTTTAAAAATGTAAAATGAAAAAAATTTTTTCCAAATTGTTCTGTTAATCTTATGCACATGTATTAATTCGTGCACTTCAATGTAATGTGGATGAATGATTCCATTTCTTCCCAGTGATATTTTCGGAGACATGGTTTCCAGTTTAGTTTTTATAAATGTTTCTGATAAGAAATGTTTTTTCTGTTTGTGATGGACAAGGATTTTTCTTCTGCTGTTTTACATCTAATCTCACATTAGTAAGTTCAATTTTAACATGTTTTAGTGTTTTATGTAACAATAAACGTTTTTCAGATGTCTTGAAAAAGAAAATAAAGATTTTCGAAAGCTCGACAATTTAATAAAGAGTTTTACTATATCAGGCCGAACTCAATTTATGACTGCAACCCCAAGGTTAATTTTCATTTCATGAGGATTTTCCAAATTTAGACGGTTTTTATATATATATATATATAATAAGTTCTTATCTCATTGAACAATCGACATGCATTGCTGATGAAAATTTTGTTTCACTCCAGTTTTTTGATGATAGAAAGAAAATGAAAATTAACTATAACATTTATACTTATATACATATATGAAATTCTTATTTTGTTGACCTTAAGCTAACTTATATATTTTTTGTTTGCAAATGAAACCTGGGAAAACTTGACAAAGTAACGAAGAATTTTCCAAGTAATTATTTCCTTGTATGTAAAAGAGGAAAAACCACAAATTTATTTCCAAATGATAATCTTACACATTTTTCAACTATATCTGTTGCACTGATGATTTCAAGCGGTCCCAAACAATCTACTATAAATATGTTGAAATCCGATGATTTGCATGGACTATCGTAAAAATCCTTATGATCCAAATATTTTGATGCAATGATTTCATATTCATTTTGAGTGAATATTATATTTCTCACAAGAACAATATATTCATTTTGCAGACGACAACAATCATCTGGTTCCTGAACCTGAATTAGAAAATGTTTGTTAACAATTTTTTTAAACTGCTTACAATTATTACCAATACTCATTGTGGGACCATTGAAATGTTCATTGTGGTAGGTGGGAAAAACATTTTAGTTCGTGAAACTATCGTTTGACCCAATAAGACTGTATGTTACACAATCAACTTCACTTTTTCTACGGATTATTTGAGCTAGAGGTTTGTCACCTTTTCGAATGAATTTCAATACAGATTGTAAATAATTTTCAAATGGGAATGCACTAAAATTATCCAGTGGACCATGATTTTTGACATATTCCACAATATGTAATAAGTTGTGAATATTGTGAGAAATATTTTCAACACCAGAAAGAATCGACAAAATACTCTAAAAGATCAGATGCATACTCAATATAGCTAAAATAACTATTATAACTTGACAAAATAGTGCAAGCTATATGAAGACTTATGAAATTCAATCTATCTTTACTTATAAATGTTTTTTCAAAACTACTGCTGGTCCAGTATAAAATAGAAATTGACGAAATTCAGTAGCCTTCCACCTTTTAACCTCATTTAAAGAGCGTGGTTCACGATTGAATTCTAAAGGTATATTGTGTTGTTGAATGAGTAACAAATTGGATATATTTGAAATTTCTTGAAAACATAATTTAGTTGATGGTTTACCATAGCACCACAATGATGAAACAATTTTTTTAACAACTCCAAGACAAATCAAATGCATATAATCTAATGGAAAACTGTCTACCATATTAATTCCAGGAATTCGTTCGATCACTGAGGTGCCAGTGTGATGACTATCCCGAAATTTTTCTCTAAAATCAGCATCTGTTCGCAAATGCAAGTTTTTTGTGCTTGGAAAACAAACCCTACTCTCTATATATTCACCCTCAATATGGCATTTTGTAATTGATGCATAACCCGAATGCCCTTTTGTATACGTTATGAATGATTTTGCTGGTGCATCACAAATGAACGAAATTATTTTAACTTGCTGCACAACATTGTTTATAAAAATTCCATTATTGATTACATTAACCGCATCATCAACAAAGTCTTGCAAAAAAGAATTGGCATCTTTAGGTTTTTCATTTCCATGGTATATTCCCACCATTTCAACATTGTCTCTATTTTTCAAAATACTACAGAGTATTGGATAAACTTGACTTCCTGAACTTTTGCATAGTGGTAAACCATCAATATTAATACAAATTTCAATTGGTTCGCCTTCTATAAAAACATATTGAGATTCTTCAACTAATTTTTCGATAGAATCTCTCAAACTGAAATGAGAATACTGCCCTGGTTCAATATTTTTCAGTTTGACATCTCTACATGTAAGTGTTCTAGGATCAGAAGGTAAATCACCGAATGGTTCTTTCAAAATATGAAGTAACTCCTTCAATGCTACATGTGTAATGTTATTTTTGATACTCCACTTTCTCAATTTGGAAAAAATATACTCATCCACAACAGCTTTGTCATAAATATCAAGTGGACTTGAAATATTTTGAAATGTTTCATTGTTTTCACTACTCTGGAAGTCAATATTATCGAGAGAACTGAAACTGGGTAAAAATTCATCCTGTGAATCTATGCCTATACTTGTACTATTTTGATCTAGAAAATCAAACTGTTTCACCACTAACTTCGGACGTTTTGGGAGAATAGGGAGAAAAGTCCGTTCGTCTTTTGGCGCGCACATAATGCTTTTGGAGGTTATGTTTCAACATGTTTTCTTCTCAAAGTTTTATTATACTCCCCTAATTTTATCTCTTCTCACCGATGAATGCTTGATGCCAAATCTACGAAAAAACACATTCAGAGATTTACGCCAGTTCGCACTTGAGACTTGAACTTTACCCAGTTGGAAGCCGAAAAGACCCCACCCTTTCTTGATAGGAGTCCAAATTTTTATCATTTCACGATAAGCAACTCATGCAGTAATTTTAATGCAGTAGAACTCATCAAAACATGTGAACTAGTGAACTGAACTGGACACTATAACACTTGACCTTTTGAACTGTAGCGCTAACACCTGAATCGAAATCGAGCACACAAAATGTCGGAGATCGGAGAGTCCGTCCAGAGTCGGCTTGCAGCTTTCTTTTCCTGGGTATGTTGCTCCGGGGTTACTGATTTCAGCTTTACCATTGGTTGAACAATGGCAAGTGTCAAACTCCGCCAATAGTGAAGCTAGAATTAAGAGCTCCGGAGAATCCGGAGATACACACTTACTGAAAGAAAGCTGCAATCGTGATTCTGTCATACAAATAGGTATATCAGATGTGATTGGCCATGTGGCAACAGCAGAATGAAGCGCTAATTTCGAATAATCACTGCAATTAAATAATAAAATAATAAGTACCGTTCGAACCTGCTGTTTTATTTTTCTTGCAATGGTTCATCATCAGAAGATATATAAATTTTATCATTTTTTAAGCAAGAATTTTTTTCTGTATAGCTGAAAACGAATAATAATGTAAATACTAAAGTAAACAGCTATTGTTATATTTTTTTTAAATTTTACGCTAGGTATCATTGATTCGAAACAGATTAGTTGACATTGATCTTATATAATGAATATCATACAAAAATATTTTCCAACGAATGGAAAAAAAAATGTCATAGGTGCCATCGTACCTGAAATGGACGTACTAGAAACGTTCATTTCGGACGTCCATAAGATGTCTGTTTCTGGACATTCCAAAGACGTCTGATTAACAGTTCGGGACATTCGGACCAAAAATGGACATAAACTGGACGTCCCTAGAACGTCCTGTGCTATCTGGGACACTAGCTCAAACCATACGAAATTCACCTTCGGCTCGTGTCGTATTTCGGTTCATGCTCGTGTATCAATAACCATAATTACATGATCGTTGCATAAGATACTATTACTGATGCCCCCATCCACTACTATTGTATATGTGTGTTTATTAGAGCTCAATTATACCTATTGATCACAGCAGTGAATAATGAGCAGCTTTATTATGATTTTTAGCAACAGACAATTGGTTTTCAATATTTTATTGTTCAAATCTTAAAATATTATCAATTATCATGAGATATTATACGATTATTTTAAATTTCGATATCTATGAAACCAAACCAGAAACTTCAACAAAAGATTCCATTGGTCGTGGATAAAGTATAGTATTCTACTCGCGTATAATGGATATTCGGTGAACTTCACCTCGTGAATGAAAGTCATCATTAAACGCGCGTAGAATCATGATTCAGCCTTTCATCTTTTTCCGTTATTTGACTTCTTAACGTTAAAAATGTAGAGTAACTAAAGTCATGCACAGTTGATTATGGTTTGTTGGACCTACAGAACAGATGGAACTCACAGAGTTCTGCGGTTTAACCCCAAATATCACAAGCGCCACTTGGCGCGAGCAATATCGGGCATCGCTGTCATTGGGTTCGTATCTACCGTAGTCCACGCTTCATTCAATAAATCATATCGAATATATAGGGTACTAGTCGAACGAATTTTCAATTTTCAAGATTTTTCGAGGAACAGTATTATACGCTGGAACGTAGAAAATGAAATTGCAAACGACAAGTTTCACGATGTTAATGCCACCTTAAACTCATTGTATATGGAAAACAGAACGAAACAATGAAGAAATTTCTGGAACCTCATATTGACATATCACTAAAGCTTGCGTGTTCCAGCGTGGAACGTGGAACGAATCAGTTGACATCTGATTAGCTACTATCATTGAAATACAATATTATTTGTGGGTGTAATTCTATGTCTCTGCCAACGAAACAAAAAGACTACGGACACAAGCTCTGCAACTCACTGACAACTTGAAAAAATATTAGTAAATATCAGCAATTACTTTTTAGTGATCAGTGTTCATGAAAAAAAAATCTGCCGATCAGTAATGAATATTTCTCAAACTCGTTATTGATCATTACTGTTCAATCAAGAGTTATGTGAGAGGAACTGAAACTCGAGACTAAAATATTTCTAACGAAATTCAGTTATTTCTCAAGTCGTCAAATTGAATTACCTATCTAATAGTAAGAACAGTATATCAGAAGTTCAGAAACAACAGAATTAAACAAACCTTTGTTTTGAAAATAAAAAATACTAATTTGAAAAACGTTGTTAGATTGAAACAAGTCTAGAATGTTAATGTGGTGGTTCAAGCAAACACAGAATGTTAATGTTGAACGATTTTCACCCCCCAAACGCAATGTTATCAGATTCGAGAGAATTTTTCCACACAGAATTATTTCAATGATAACTCACAAAGAGTTAAATTTGGCAACATTTCAACTTGTAATATATGGAAATCTACAGAGTAATATATACTGCGAAAAGTATGGGTGAGAAGATTATCAAAATTTGGCAGCGTGTGACTAACGTTAGGTTTAACCCAAATAGCACACGACGTCCTGAAGACGAACCATTTATGTCCCAGTTACGTCGATACGTCCCGGGACGTATAGGAGACATTCGAAGAACGTACATTACCGGATGTACCATGTATGTACTGGTTAGACGTCCCATGTAGGTACATACTTGGTCCCGTTCCAATCGGAATGTAATAAAAACGTACATGCTTGGAAGTACTATGTACGTACTTTATTGAGTGTCCCTGATACGTTTACATTAACTCCTCTTCAGGTACGTACTTTTCGGAATGAATTAGGGACATACCAATGACGTGTTTTTTTGTGAATCCCATGTACGTACTGCTCAGACGTATCATTTACGTACATGTTTGGAAGAACTATGTTCGTACTATTTGGACCTTCCAGGTGCGTACATATTGAGTCCCTTTCAGATACGTATCTTTAGAAACGTTTGCGGGACATAGTAATGACGTACATTTTTGGAAATCGTATGTACATACTATCTGGACATCTCGTTGACGTACTTTTTTGTACATACTGTTTGGACCTCCCAAGTACGTACGGATTGGGTTCCTTTCATTTTCTACATTTCTGTTAGTATGTACATACTGTTTGGACCTCCCGAGTACGTACGTATTGGGTCCCTTTCGGTTCGAGGGGTATTGGGATTTTGAGAGTGATCACTTAGTGTATTCAAACATATATCAATATTGGTAATGCAATATTCATAATGAGTTATTTCTAAAAAAATTTGGAAAAATTGAAACATCGACATGTGGTGAATTTAAATACCAGAAAATTACATTCAGAATTTTTTGCACATCAAGTTTGATATTCCAAAACCGCCATCACATGAGACAGTGATCCTTTAGTGTTTTTTCGAATATATTTTCATTGTTACTGAACTTTCTAAATTTCAATATTATCTCGAACAAAACTAACTTGAAGTCATCACATCTATAGCACCCAACTCCTTCTTAAAAACAAGTATCTCCGTGCCGTAGAGCGTAACAGTGGTCGACAATAATATCTCCATAGAAAAGGTCGAGAGTTCAAGCCCCGCAGCAGCCAGCTCTTTTTCCAAGTAAGTATTCGGTTAGATGGTTAGTACACTTGAATGAGTAAAATTTCAAACTTGACTATTTGGTAAAAAAGAAATGAATAATCCCGAATATGAAAACTTAGATTCATTCAGTGATATCAAATGATATATCATTACGTTGTTTTCGAATATTGATCTAATATCGCCGAATGTTCACTTTTTTTTTGTGGCCACTATTGATATCATCTACAATATAAGGTTAATATTCCCGTAATATTGAACCAATATTGGTCAAATATGTTTGTTCTACTTGGGATAGCGCATACAGAATGGAAAATGTACGTTTTCGGAATGTCCCAAACAGTTCCCCTTTCTGTACATTTCAGGTCCTGTGTGGACTAGAAAAGTACGTACCTGGGATTACCGACTATGCGGAAACGGTAAGTCGCAGGGAGGTCTTATGTACGTCTGTCGGAGACAAAAGTACGTCCTAAATACGTACAATGCATCCTCACCGTACATTTGCAGTACGTCCACTGGACGTACTTGTGCTATTTGGGAATTCAGCTAGAATAGTTTCAAGTTTCGAACACTTCCGATTATACTCAAAGAAGGTGCGATCTTTGTTATTTCGAACGGAACACCATGTATTTTTTTATTGGGGTCATATCCTAAAATTATTTCTATCATTATGTAGAACTCCACGAGGTTTACATGTTGATAAAAAATCATTTTATTGAAGAAGCATAGCCTACTGGTTCATTTGAAATGATTTCTCATTCGAAACACCCAGTTCTCAAATATATTTGAAATCGGAATTTAGATTAAGAATGTATCAATCAATTCTGACCACCACGGTATCTTTTTTGGTTGAGCTCGTATCAAAAAACTGAGTTATAGTTTCGCAAGAAGTATTTACTAATGAAATGAATACACCTCAGATCTTGGGCCGTATGCTCAAAATGAGCAGTTTGGTGGTGTTGATACTGATCGATTCACAGGCCACAGAACAAAACATGCTGCCAATTCTGTGGCTTAACAAATCGGTATGAGCTCGAACACCATACGAAAAAATGAAGGCTGGTCCGAAAAATTGTGATCTACTCTCATGGAAAAAACCGAAGTATAATTGGGGATTAAACGACTCCTGAAGAAAGTTCAATCCGAATTATACGAGGTTGGTCACATCCGAAAGAAACACCCACCCATCTCGACAAAATATAATAAATATTGTTTTTGTCATCCCTACGCAAAAAGGCGATATAATCGCAAGGTATATTGACGCATATTCGAGTGGGGTATAGTGGGGTGGCGCGACAGGGTGATTCATTCTTTCAACTTGTGCATATCAGTCACAGAGGTACTACTATAAGATGATCTTTTTGGATGTGTCTAACCTCGTTTAATTTGTATAAAACTTACTTCAGGTAAGTCGTTTAATCCTCAGTTATATACCAACAGCTCGAGCGAATGGATTTCAATGCTCAATCGAATCAATAATTCTTCACTAAGCTCCATCAAATCACAAGTAACTTTGCGATTTTGTGAGTGGGTTCATCAAACCTATTTTTTGTACGAAAAATAATTTCAGTTCAGTTATGAAGCAAAATACATGTCGGTTTGCTCGAGAATCTTGGTGGACCAGGCAGTAGGAAAACTTATAATTATTATTTTACAAGGTGTTCGCGATAATTATTTCCAATTGAATACTGAATATCTGACCGTTTATTAATTAGTATGCCGAAGTAAATTTTTTTATGGAACTGCTTCGTTTTCGAAATATAGCACGATAAAAAACAAACACAATAAAAATTTTTAGCCCATCTGGTGAAGATATCAAATAGTTTTCATGAAATCCCATATATTGTATCATTTCATTATTGCTATGGCTAAAAAGAAATTGGCGGCTTAAGGAGGTTTGGCTACCCCTAACCTAATATATCTTGTTCAAAGATTTTTCAAGAACTATCCATTGAAAATTTATGAAGAAGCATTCTTTTCGCACAGAAACTTTCACTAACGAAATATTATTAAGTCCATGAATATTTTTGTGACTGGCACATGTTTTGCTTGAAAATTTCATTGGGAGTATTTATCACTTGCTTCCTGAATGCGTCTTAGAATTTTCCATTTTGGGTACGGTTTGCAGCAAAGATGTATGTACCAAATACATCCATAAGATGTACATTGGTCTCAATCCGTACCTCCCCAGGACCATGAACCCCCTCTTAGCCTTCAGGAAGAAATAAGCCATACAATACTTCATGAAGTTTACCGCTGGAGTTGAATTGTGTTTGAAATTAATCCGATTCACGCAAGGAAGTCACTCCGATTCAAATGAGAATTGGTCAGAACTAAATATAACAAAAGGTGTAGGCCTAGATACTTCCGCCCCCTCACCCATGGGAAATGTTTATAAGGACGTCCTCAGTATGTCTATAGGAGTTAGTTACGCTATATGGGAAAATGGTATAATAAGTGGACTTTTGTTAAAAATAATGAGTTTTTCGTATCAATAAGAAAGTCGTCGAAGATCAGAGAAGTGGTTCACGATTCATAATGAATATGAAGAACCCTCCCAAATAGCACACGACGTCCTGAAGACGAACCATTTATGTCCCAGTTACGTCGATACGTCCCGGGACGTATGGGAGACATTCGAAGAACGTACATTTCCGGATGTTTCATGTATGTACTATATAGACGTCCCATGTAGGTACATATTTGGTCCCGTTCCAATCTGAATGTAATAAAAACGTATATGCTTTGAAGTACTATGTACGTACTGTAGTAAGTGTCCCGGGTACGTTCATAATAACTCCTTTTCAGGTACGTACATTCCGGAACGAGTTAGGGACATACCAATGACGTGCTTTTTGATAATTCCTTGTACGTACTATTCATAAGTATCATTGACGTACATGTTTGGAAGGACTATGCACGTACTGTTTGGACCTTCCAGGTGCGTACATATTGGGTCCCTTTCAAAATCGTATCTTTTGAAACTTTTGAGGATCATAGTGATGACGTACATTTTTGGGAATCGTATGTATTTGGACGTCTCCTTGACGTACGCCAAGAAACCTACTTTGTACATTCAGCTAGATCCCCTCAAGTCTAGTGTGGGCCAAAAAAGTACGAACTAGAAACGTCCCACATACGTACATTATCGTCCCTGTCAAATAGACCCAACGCGCTATCCCAAGTAGCACATCATATGGTGACTTCAAGTTAGTTACCTATGTTCGAGACAACATTAAATTTTTTTTAGGAAGTTCAGTAACAATGAAAATATATTTGAAAAAACACTGAAGGATCACTGTCTTATATGCGATGGCGATGTGGAATATCACACTTGCTGTGCAAAAAGTTCTGGCCGTATTTTCTGGTATTGAAATCCACCACGTCGATATTTAAATTTTTCCAAATTTTTTCAGGAATAATTCATCATGAATATTGCATTACCAATAATGGTATATGTTCGAATATTTTAAAGTCATCACTCTCAAAATCCTGATACCCCTTTCAGTTGTAATTCGAAAATGACGAGTTGAATATTTTCATTTTACTTTGAAAACGATATTCAAGCATTATCAGAATATGCATATCTATATTACAGTATTATGCCAATATGCCACGTAATGTGATAATTCAATATTTTATTCTACGCTCCCAATGTCGAATGCACATCTATATCACACAACTCTTCTTTAGAAACAAGTCTCCCCGTACCGTAGAGCGTTGTAGTGGTAAACAGTGAAATATTCAAAGTGAAGGTCCGGGTTCAAGTCCCGCAGCAGCCAGAGTTTTTCCCAGGTTAGTATTCGGTAAGTACATGTGCATGAGTGAAATTTTCAAGTTGACTGATTGGTAAAGAAGAAATGAATAATTCCGAATATGAGAACTGAGACTTGAGAAGTGACATCAATTGAATTTATTTTTTTCGTCGATATATCATTAACAAGAAGGTACGTTTTCGGAATGTCCCAAACAGTTCCCCTTTCTGTACATTACAGGTCCTGTGTGGACTAGAAAAGTATGTACCTGGGATTACCGACTATGCGGAAACGGTAAGTTCCAGGAAGGTCTTATGTACGTCTGTCGGAGACTAAAGTACGTCCCAAATACGTACAATACATCCTCACCGTACATATGCAGTACATCCACTGGACGTACTTGTGCTATCTGGGCTATTCCTCATTTCATGGTTTCTCCTCGGTGTGTGTTTTTCTTGGGACCGCACATTTTCCCTTCCAATGTCTTCTGGTTTCTCCTATGTAGAATTTGCCTTACTCGCATGGCATCCGGTAAACGCATTTGTTGGTGTCGTTCTGTTTATGATCAGAGAACACATTAGCACAAAAACTCGACCAACAGCAACTACGTTTACCGGAAACCAGTCATTCAACCACATTCAAGCAAACATAGGTCTAAATATGATTTGAATACGAATATTTGCCATCAGAGTTTTATAATATATTTTGAAACTCAATGATAACTTCTGTACTGAAAATTTTTTGCTGCTACTTCCCAATAACACATTACATACACTCTACCAGCTCCATCATTTGCACCTATTAGTTCAATCATTCAACCGCATCCAATGCCACAAAAATCTTTCAGATCATTCAACCCTGCATTGTACAGAGACACGTGAATCCACAAACAAATTAAATGTGCATGTTGCAATTCCCTCGCTCAAGCAAGGGGTGGTTATCCTCCTAGCGAAACGCAGTATTTGACTGGTCTGATATAATGGATTCCCTCGTTCAGTTCGAATATCCCACCCCAGCTCCGCGTCCCTCGCCTGTGTCCTATATCAGCGTGTGACGACGGGAAGGTCAGGTTCTCCGTATAGTTCGTAATTTTTACTTTGAAATCGTGCGTTTTACTAGAGCAGTTATGTGAGTTTACATCGTTTACGAAGACTGCTTGGTGAGTGGCAACTTTTTCCCTAATTTTCCTTCGATTTCGCTGAATTTCCAAATGTATACACAACCATAATGGCCATGCCGTCATCTGTCGGCGACACGAGACTTCCCGAGTGTGAGTCTAATCGATTGGATGTTTTAATGTAGGGAAATATTTATTTCTCGCCTTTTTTTGTGCTGATATCGAATTCTGTGAATATGAATGATGCTTTTAAAATTTATTTTGCATTTTCTTCAAGTTGATTCGGTAAATATTATCGAAGCTGCTGTTTGGCGTAATTGCAAGAACGCATGGCAGGAAATAGGGAAGTATGGATGATCATCTAGAGCAGGAGTCCTGAGGAACACATCATTCATACGGAATTTTTCATTCCATAGCAATATTAGCATTGTGCAGGTTCACTATTCCTGCCTTCAAGAAAATTAATGAAGCATTATTGTTATACCACTTGCCATGTTCATAGATTTTCTCTTCAATGAATTCCTAATTGGAGTGGCAAATTGAAGGCGTTTTATATAATTGTTATATCTGTTTTCCTCAAAGATCACAGCCTATATATGATGACGTGTCAAAACGATTATAGAATAATCGCTGGTACGTTGTATACGATTTCATAGATTCTATGAGTTTTATATATATATATATATATATATATATATATATATATATATATATATATATATATATATATATTTTTATACCACTTGCCATGAGTAGTAATTGAGGTCAAAGTAAATCTGATGAAATGGAAAAAAATTGTCAAATCTCTCAATGGATGGAAAACGACAAAGGAGGCTCAATTTTATTCAAGAAAAATGTGATCATAATAAATTATGAAGTTGAGACTTGGGGCTTCTAAACATCAATTACCCTTACATCAAACTGATATTGCAATCGACGCGCTTTTCGCTAACAAGATCCGCATCAGAATAAAATTGATATTTCTTCTGGAGATGCGAACTATCTGCCTATTTACGAGGTAACTGATTATAAATCCGATCATCTGGAGGAACAGTCAATCCAGCACAGTCTACCCTCATCTATACTCTACTCACCTATACAGTGAATTGATGAAATATAACATCTGCGAGAAAACACCTACCCCCTTGGCTTATACCACGAATGCCGTTGAATTATATCCAACCGAAGGGATGTTTCGTAAAGACAAAATACCGAATAGCCCACCTCCCAATAATCGAAAATATAATCCGGCAGTTGTATCGCCAAAAACATATGCAGAAATTTCTTCTGTGAAGAAACCTGTGCTGACATTGGCACCTGTTGGATATAATCAATCAATCAATCAATCAATCAATTTATTTGCTTATTATCAATACAATAGATTTAGCATCGTCAAGGTAAGTGAAAATAAAACAAGTAAGTACAAAGTACAAATACAAAACAGACACATTAAAAAGGCAAAGTATCAAAACTTGCAGTTAAGAAATTCACCAACGTCATAAGGGCAGAGATCAACAAGCAGTCCTTTTATAATTTTTTTGAACTGATTTATGTGTAAATTCTTCACATATGGTGGTAGATGGTTGAAGAGCCTTATCGCCATAGTAAGAAAGCTTTTATGAGTAATTGCCAGTCGATGTTGTGGCATAAGTAGATTGTGGCCATTTCTGGTCAAATATTCATGATTGTGATTGACTTTAGGGGTGTTATTTTGTGTTTTGACATAGACGAGGCATTGAAATATGTATAGAGCCGCAAAGGTTAATATATTGAATTTTTTAAATAAAGGTCTACAGCTATCAGTCCGTTTTGCCCCACCCAGGATTCTAATATCCGTTTTTTGAATAATGAATATCCTTTCCCAGTCAGTCGAAAGTCCCCAGAAAACCATTCCGTATGACAGCTCAGATTGAAATAACCCCATATAAGCTGTTCTCAAAACATGAAAGGGAG
Organism: Zygogramma bicolorata; assembly: GCA_032362365.1. NCBI lineage: Eukaryota > Metazoa > Arthropoda > Insecta > Coleoptera > Chrysomelidae > Zygogramma > Zygogramma bicolorata. Next base: position 1,319,849 of record JAVJAQ010002653.1, on the reverse strand, counting down.
CAAATTCATTAATTCTACGAAGCAGGTAAAGAGTGCTGGATAGCTTAGTAGAGAGATCCTTGATATGGTCTTTCCAATTGAGTTTTTGATCAAGTGTTACCCCCAAAAACCTAATGGATTTTTGACTATCCTTCAGCTCTTTTAGTGTAAACGTAATTATGTCAGTTTTTTGGACGTTCAAGCATAACTTATTGGCTGCGAAAAAAGTTTCGATTTTTTCCAACGCGTTGTCAGTCAGTTGCTTTGGATATTCAAGTTCAGGGTAACTCTTGTAAAAAGTGGTATCATCGGCATATTGAATGGTATTGAGAGGGTTCATATGGTACGAGAGATCATTGACATATAATAGGAACAGCAGGGGTCCCAAGATTGACCCCTGGGCCACACCTGCTGTTACACTCACTGCTGGAGATCTCACACCACTTTGCTCCACGATCTGCTTTCGTTCGGATAGGTAAGATTCGATCAAATCAGCTATTTTTCCCCTGATTCCATAGTACGGAAGTTTTTCTAGTAGAATCGAGGGCAAAACACAGTCGAATGCCTTCGAGAGGTCACAAAACATGGCTGTGAGTGCTTCCCCCCTCTCGAAGGATTCCACCGCGGCTCGCACTAGTTCAGTTATGGCATGCGATGTAGATAGATTTTGTCTGAATCCAAACTGAGACTTTGAGAGCAAGTCGTTCGAATCCACAAATTGTATTATCCTACTATTCATTGCGGCTTCAATGGGTTTCGATAAAGTTGGGATTATGGAGATGGGACGATAGTTATCTATTTCATTTTTGTCTCCTTTTTTGAATACAGGGGTCACTTTACTGAATTTGAGCTTCTCTGGATACACACCTGTCTCAAAGCATTTATTCATTATTATGGAGAGAGGTTCGGCTAATCCCTCTTTCATGCTCTTCAACATCTTGTTACTTAAACCATACACATCGAGAGCGGTACTATCCGAAAGATCCGCAATAATATGACAAACTTCTGTGGAGTCTACCGGCATGAAGAAAATACTTTTTTGGAATTGTATGTAAGATGAAGTAAGTTTCGCTGGATCAACCGGAGTATTCTTCAACTGTTTTAAAATATTGCTACTGATGTTTACGAAATAATCATTAAATTCATCAGATGAGAACCGAGTACCCTGTAAGGATTCTTTGGAGAGGGGCTGTTTGATAATCTGCCAAATGACCCTAGGTTTGTTTACGGATTGTTCTATCTTGCTCGAGTAATATTTTTTCTTTTGATTGATAATCATATGTTTATAGTGTTTTTTTGCGAGTTTTATTTCCGGTGTCAAATCAACGTTCTGGTTACTCTTGTTATATTCGATCAGAAAGTTCAGGTTCTCTCTATAGTTTCTTAAGTCTGCATTGAACCATTTTTTTTCGATATTGCTTTTTTGTACAGTTTTTGTTGTTTTTGGGAAACTTTCGTTCATTATATGTAGAAGTGTTTCTAGGAAACAATCGAACATATCATTTGTGTTTTTAAACATCCCAATTGATATTTTTCAAGATTGAGATACATCTATTCATTGTTACGGCGCTAAAAGGCCTATATTCTATAATTTGGGTACTTTTGAGTTTCCCTGAATTCTCCGATCGAAGGTGTTTGTTTTCGATTGCTATATGGTCTGATAAATGAAAATCGATTAGCGAAGCAACACAGTCGTTAGGGGCATTAGTGATGCAGTTATCTAGACAGCTGGTAAGCCTTGTGGGCTTATTGTTAAGAAATTCGCAACCAAATGATTTAACCAGATTTTCAAATTCCCGGGCAGGTAGGTCATCCTCCATCAAATTAATATTGAAATCACCATATATGAAGAATGTTTTTTTCTGGTATATATCTTTAATATAGATCATTACACCACCTCCTTTGTACGTTCTACGGCAGTAGTGGTTCGCTATTTTATAGTTTTCCAGATTATGGGCATTGATTGCTAACTCATTGAGCCAGTGTTCACATAGGCAAATGAAATCATAGTCTCGTTCGCCTATGCTCACTTCTAATTCTTCCATCTTGTTAGGTAGGCTCCTGATGTTTAGGAACAGTGTGTTGGTGGCAGATCTCTTTAGGTAGGCATTAGGGCTGCTATGATGGTTATCATCTGATTGGGCTGTATGTTGGTATTCATTTGGGTATATTCCTGTGAGCGAGGATCCATCGGTATTGTGGATGGCATCCTCTTCTGGGCAAAAAAAGAGACTAATGCTCCACTTGGCCAGACCTCACGTCTCCAAGCGGTTTTTAGATCTTCTCGCTTGATTGTGATTCTCATTGAAGAATAAATCTCGGGTCTTTTTGAAGTGTGGGGTTCGCATTGGATATCAGGAAGACTTTTTTCCAGGAATTTCTTTAGTTCATTGAGTTTTGTGTTCGGTTTGAGTCGAGTGACGTGGAGAGTAACCATTTTTGGGACAGTTTCAATTTCTCCTGCTTGTTCGGAATGACCAATCAAGTATTTGCGCCTCTTGTTGCGTTTGACCTGGGTCCAGCCATCGTTTTCAGGGACTTCTTGATTCTCGAGCTGTAGTAAACTTCTCATATTTGAGCTTGTCTTGGCCTCTAAAATAGCAGCGTTTACTTGTTTTGATGAGACGAACTTACGATCACTTCCATCTTTTTTGTTTTGGGACTCTTGTTTATTGGTATTGCTTCGGAATGGTTTGTGCATTTTCTCCGTGTGCGTAGCCACTCCCGACGTGCTTGGAGTAGATAGGCTTCTAGGACCTCGATCAGTCATATTAATTACTGTCTGGTCACTTGAGTTAGTAGGAGAATGCGCGTTCATAGAATGCGAATAATTGTTTACAGTGCTCTCCTTGTTTTTGTGTTTTGTTATGGATTCCTTTTCGACTGGGGATCTCTGATGAATTGTAAGTTTTTGGTTCTCATCTACAGATGGCATTGAACGATTCTCTAATCATAGATTAAGAAGTTCAATTTGGGCTTTTAATGACTCAATATTATCTTGTTGTTGGCTGATTATGATATCTTTATGTTCAACAAGAGATTTCAAGTATATTATTTCTTTCATACCATCAGTGCTCCTGTTGTCGATATCACTAAACTCGAGGGTCATCTCAGGCTCATTACTGGAATCACAACAAACAATTGTTTTCTCACTTTCATTAATTATTTTCACGTTTTTCATCAGGGATACACAACCGAAATGAGACATTGCTCCACATTGAACACAAATCAATCCACTTCTTGCATTTTTGGTACACCTTTTACAAGGTTTTGTCGGATCATGTGAGACAATAACATCGCTGTTGTCTGACATCTTATCTTACTCTAATCCAACCCCCTTCGTGGTATAAGCCAGGGAAGTGGGTTTTAGTACATGATCAAGACAGTGGAAAGTTTAGACTGGCCTAAACGAATTGCTTCTTCAGTTAATTTGAATTATAGTCGGTCTTCGAGTGTTGTCACCGAATATTTCTGAAATATGATGATTTTAACAATGTCGATTGGTTGAAATAACCCTCCAGGCGAATCATAAATAGCTCAGTCAACTCATAACTTTTCACGTTTCATTTCATTGATTCACTCAATAATCTTTAAACCTATATAATATGTCTTCGAACTTTAGAATGCACTGATGAGAAATCAACGAAATATACACTCACACACGCATACACGTGAGTGAATGTTTCTTCTTCTCTCTCTTCCAATATGAATGGAAAAAGTGGAACATATAACGTATCACGGCCGAATATACCGGTTATGTAGATTAAGTAATACGCTCCAAAGCGGGTAATTCGAATTTTTCCAAAAAAAAGTGATCGGTTTTTCAAGTATATAGAATTTTTTTGTAGGGCTTCTCAAGAGCTATAAGACTATGTGAATTGAATTACTTAAGATCCCTTGATTTTTAAATGGGGAGAGTTCAAAGCGCTATATCTCGCCGAATATTCACTGTACAAAAAATCTGCATACGGGGAAATTTTTGTCATTGAAAGAGCTACAAGTTGGTACAATTTCGTTTTTTTTCGTATCTTCAGTATTTTGGGAGATATTTTAAGAAATGGGTTGAAACACGAAATTGAAAAAAAATCGTTTTCTTTAAACTCCAATTTTTCTGAAATTAGGCATTTTGAATTGGTTAAACTTTGTGGGTTCATTGATAGTACATATATAAAGAGAATCACACAGAGGTGGCAATCATTTTCAATTCGGGGGTGCTTTGGAGGTTGTTTTCACAGATTTTTTTTGTATAAAAAAGCGGGTACCGATTTTATTTTGATCATAAGTCAGTCAATTTTCATGCTATTTTTTTGTTTGGAAGCTCTAATCAATTACTTCAAAGAAAATTCTATGAGCTTTCTTCGAAAAATGCAAATTTTTCTCGTTATTTCGCTTCGTATCTTCCAATTCATATATTTGACGAAAAAAGCTAAGCATCAATTTGCTGTATCTCAGTTCGTATTTGTCGTGAAAAAATTATGAAAAAAAACATGTTTTTTTTTCGAAAGCTACAATTTGGCTCTCCACACTTTTTTTAATAAAATGCATATTTTTAGAGTTATTTGCGAAAAAACATTCAAAAAAATCGAATTTTTCGTCAAAAAACTGTTACTTTCAACTTTGAATAATTCAAAAAATATTACTTTTACGAAGAAAACGTATGGAACATTTTTTTCTTGGAGTTACTTTTTCCGTCGATTCCTTTAGTTAAAATGTAATAAAAAATTTCCACTTCCAAGATGGGGTTGCAACCACCCCCAAGGCTCAAGCGTATTCGGCATGATAAAGAAAATGATCCTTGAGCTATTCCATACCTTCTGTGAAAATTTCAAGTAAATCCATGGTGGACGAAAAAATTACCAGCCAAAATGCTTCATTTCCTGGACTAAGAGAAATACGCGTAGGCTAGTTTAGTAAACGAATAAGAACACTCGTAAGCACAACCAAGAAAGTCTGGCTGACAAGTTGAAAATCAATGAATCTCTTCATAGTGATCCTGAGAATATTATCTAGGGCTCATTCGATTCGTAATGACGTCTAGAGAAATGTTTGGTTCTATCCACCAGTAAACTAATTCGATAGTTTTCAACGAACTGAACTGTCAAAAAAAGGGGTTCAATCTTTCGTTAATAACTTGAAAACTGTTGATGTTAAAAAGCTTGTTCAAACAGAATCTTGAAGAAGATAAAATTTTCATTAGGGAAGTTTTGATCATCAGAACTCCACCATTTCAAATCCGTGGTGAGTTCCGCACCATGCTTGCTAATCCGTTACACCACCATGCAAGTGATTGTAACACGTAAAATCATTCGGTTTAAAAATCCGAAAAGATCATAGTGTAACCCAGACACCTGAAGTAACAATATGTCGAGATTTTATCATCCCGTTGTTTATATATCTTATAATCTGTTGATTTTTTAATGTTAATGCTAACAAAAAATAAATAAAAATAAAAAATGGCGACTCAATTTATTTTCTTTTTGATTTTTTCTTTACGATGTTGATGTTTTACCCTTCTAAAATACTATGCAATTACATAACTTTCGAATTTCGGGTATTACTCTTTTGAAAAAAAAATATGATTCGGGATTAATAATTTTGTTCAGAACAATTTTCTTTTTCAATTAATTTGTCGAGAAATATGATTTGTAACGGAAAAAGGAATTAAAAAAAAAATCAAGAAAATTTTATTATAATTAGTAATATTGTATTTTTTGTAAAAAACATTCTTATGTACCTACTTACTCATATTTCTTAAGGCAGAAAATGAAATCTCAAAAACAGGCGTATAGTTCAGAATTCAACGTTGTGTAATATATAATAGTATTTTCATGCAACAAGTATACGCTTGGTAATGAAATTTTATATTCTAAAGAAAATCTGAAAATAAGCATCATCAGCCTCTATCTAAAATATCACCGTCCTGAAACCATTGTCTCATTTCGCTAGTATCACGATTCAATCCGTCAGTTCCTACAGTCAATGTTGGTGCCGTCCTTTATGTGGTCTCGGTAGTGTAGTTCCAAGTAAGCCGCCGTGCTGGTCACACGTGCTGTTGGAAGTCTGTGTAGTGAGCAATTTTGGCCCGTAAAACGGTCAGAGGAGTGAGAGTGCTGTCTTGTTCGGTTCATAGTCGAATAACATACATTTGAGCATACGTTCAGTATGAATGAGTTTTGTGGGGGGCGTGGTTTCCACCAATTGTTTGTGGCAATAAACATACGATTTGCAACGATTGAATAAACAAACAAAGGAATTTGTGGAAGTATTCCAGGAATTTTCCCACTTTTCTGGGATAGAAGATAGGGCACCATCCCCGAGCAGGTCGCTCGAGGGGTGAAACTATACCAACTAAGTCCCCCGGGTCGGAACCCGGGACTGAAAACAGGAAACCCCCCGAAAATTCCCACAAAAGATAAAAAACACCCAAGACTTTGAAGCCGGGCACGAAAACCCCTGTCTAAAAAACAAGAGCCAGACTTGTAAGGAAAAACTCAAAGAGTGGCATGCTTCCCGGAGCGGAGTGGTTAGTGTGCTTCGAGAAGAGAGGGACACCGACACTGCTCTGGACTCTACGATAAGGAAAATATCAGAGGGATACAATCCAAGGAATGAGCCAAAGCTGAATATATCAGGAAACGAAACACCAAGTGAAAATGAAACCTTCAGTCACTTAGGTGAAGAAGACTCTGAAAAACAGAGTAAAAGGGACTGAGCTGACTTGTCATATCAGACAGAACTCTCCCAGTCACAGAGTCTGACATAGAAACTGCCACGAACACCTCACCTATAAATAAAGAAACATCTTCCAACTCCACCGATAAAGAAATAACAATACTGAGATGAATACTATAGGAAACAACACACAGAACATCGTCAAAAGTCTCGAGCAAATTGATGATAATTATTAACCAAATGCAGGTAACACAGAAGAAAGCACATTCACTCAAAAAACCAACTAAGAAATACTAAATGAAGCTGATATATAAGCATCGACCAAAACATCGACGAAAATATCAGACCTGGAAACAAAACTCAGTATATGTAACAATCCAACTGCAGACAGCGTGAAACCTGAAAAATCATGTATCATAGCCGACGTGAAATATCTCCAAGTTTCGATAATACTGAAATCCAGCAAATCGGCCAAAAATACTATATCCGGAAACCCAACCCACTGGGGGTGGGGCTTGGGGGTATATACGATTTCGAGATCGCTGGCCAGGTGACAATTGAACCTCAACTTGGAGAGCAACAACGTATCATGCCTAATATAATTGTTCACACCAGAGGCACAGATCTTTCAAGCACTGAGAATAATTATCATACTCCAACTACTGAGCTCGAGAGTAATATGTTAAACAGGAAAACATCAAAAACGAACTTGATTGAATCCCAATATGAAATTTCAGACTCAGAATTTGAAAATAGAAATCTGGAAATTGAAGGAATATCGAACATTTCTAGTAACTTCAGGGTATAAGTAATCTCACCTGAAATTAATATAAAAATGATAGTCAAAATCCGAATCGGCGCCGATATAGCCACCATGTAATAATTACCCAGTCAGAAAAATTGAACTCAGGTCCTGGGAAAATGGAATGGCAAGAGAATCCAAATGTCACAGGAGAACCAGAAAATATTAGTGAAAAATTTTGGGAAATATTGCTCCTGTGGAGGAGAATATTTTTATGGAAATGGTCGCAGATATTGCGAAGGAGAAGGTTTTATATAATAAAACTAAAGCTGAAAATGACGAGAAGAAAAAACTCCTGCAATCCAGGAGAGTGGAGATGGAGGAATTGGGAGCGATGGAAAGGAAGAAAAAAGAAGCAGAGGCCAAAAATTCTTAAACCAGTCCATGCAGGAAAAAAGTAAAGGGAGAGTTGTACAAGTCCACGGGTGGAAGTGAGTCGGACGAACATACCACGGATGAGTCGGCAGGCGATGAGTCTAGTGGTAAGGAGGAGAGCACGAAACGCAAACGCCTAAACGTAAGCGAAAACGCGTTAGGCTACTTGCACACACACCGATCTTGGACGGCCGATTTTTTACCGGTCGTCCAAATTCCAATAGTGAACCACATGTGGGAACGGGACCTGGCACACACGCCGACCGCTGATCGGTGCCGGTAAAATATCGGTTAGCAGCCGTCCACTGCCACTGCATGGCCGGTATTACCAAGAAGTAGTGGCGTACGTAACTAAATACACTCTTGCACACCCACCGATTGTTTACCGACCATTATACATTATTTTTCAATAACCTCGTGTCACCACAACACAGCAACTGATTGTTTGACCGGTAAAAATCCGGTGAGTCTGCAAGCACCCGCTACCGATAAAATATCGGCCGATTTTATACCGGCCGTCCAAAATCGGTGTGTGTGCAAGTAGCCTTAGGAAACGTAACGGTCGACGCGGTGGCAGAGGTTAAACTACAGAAAACACATATTCAAACAGGAAAAATCTAGGAAACTCAAAAATCATGAAAGTAATTCCGAACAAAAAATTAATAAGAAAGAAAAAAGAATACAATGAAATTGAAAAATGAAAATTCGAACTATACCAGTTATTACGAGGCTAAAGAAAAGCTAGAAAACAACAAGAAAATTAATTAATTTGCAAAGCGCCAGGTGGACATCTTCTGCAGGGCGGAGTTCAAAATGCCAGAGGCGTTATAGGACTTTCCCAGTAGAAGATGTTCCTTGGGAAAATAGAAATTATGGGGAGCCATTATATAGAAAGAGAGAAGTGGAAAGATGAGATTGATAGGTTGAACAAAATAATTACCGTTGTGAAATCAACAAATGAAGGAACCCTGGTAGATTTTCCGGCTCTGCTAAGAACTTCCAGGGAAATAGGAAATGACACAGTGGAGTTTATCACTCCAGTAAAAGCTAACAAAACATAGAACAATCAAAAAGAAAAAACAACGACTACTAATCGCTTGGAAGTTTGAACGTCGAGGAGTCAATCAGACGAACGACGTTCTCACTGAAGATGAGCTGGCGCAACCGTCGAAGGCCAATAGCAAATCGAGAAAGTATCCGGTTGCGAAGTATCTTCCTGCGATCGTTTTGGCCAAAAGAGCTGCAGTTAATGTCCAAAAATTTGAGAAACTTCGAAAATCATTCAGAACCTCTTTCGAGATAAGATATATAGCGAAAGATACACTTATTCACACGGAATAAATGATCACAGGAAGATTACTGAGATGATGACGAAAACAGGTGCCGAATATCACATATACACGTTACCGATAGATACCGACTGGGAATATCGGATTTGCTGGAATTGCGGAGAGGTGTGACCGCATCTTGCAGAAGTTGAACATGACCGAGATGTTCAGGGCGTTGAACGATCTGGGGAAGATAGTGTCCTCGTCAAGGAACAACAGGGAAATACTGGGAGCTTTCCCCCTCTTTTGGGGAAATCTCCAGAGCTACAGCTTCTAAATGCTAGTGAAGGCATGTATGCTCAACGTTAACGGAGTCAATAATAAACTCCCGGCTATTGTTAACTTTGTTAACTACCATAAGGTGGATATCATGTTTATGTCTGAGATCATGCTCGAGAAGAACCATAAACTCAGTATCAGAGGATATACCGCCATCAGGGTTGACGAGCCAAATGCAATCCGGTTGGGGTGTAGCTATTATGATTAAAAATCATATCCCATTTTAAAGGGTGACTCAACAGCGGAGCTCCATCGAACACGTTGGAGTGAAGCTAGTTGATGGCACCTGTGACTTCTCGATTTATAATCCGCTTAACACCAGATTTACTCAGCATGATTTGGACAATCTGTGTAGCGTAAGTCAAAAAGTATTATTAGTAGGCGATTTCAATGCCAGGAGGCAGAAGTAGAATTGCAGGAACCAGTCAAATCAGAATGATGAGACACTCTGGGGATATCCGATTGACAATAACATTATCATCGAACATACAGAAGAACCAACGTTCTATCTTTAGAATATGGGTTCACCGGCCACGATATATTTGATGATGAACAATAATTTTCGAGATTTAGGTGAGCCCCAACGTTCTGGATGATGATCATAGGCCAGTGTATTTAATTCAATGAACCCACAGCGGAAAAGAAAACAATTATTCATATCACTGCCAATTAGTCGGAGTTCAGGTGCATCCTGAACGGAAAGTCCAACAACATGGCTCAGCTAGATCTGAGTCAGATCGATCGCAGCACCAGAGAACTAATCTCGAATATTCAGGCCGCCTGGGACAGGTCAAATAAATATGCCGTCGCTAAGGATGGTGAGGATATCCTGCCAGATGATAATGTTGAACTCATTAAAAGGAAAAATAATGCACGGCCAATATGGCAAAGAACAAGTTTTCCTGACAACAAAAACAATTTTCTGCAACTTGCTAAACAAGTAATTGAGAAAAATTAGGATTTCAACAATAAAGATGGCAGGATAAACTCAACAACTTGAACGCACAGAACAACTCTCTGTGGAGGATTGCGCGTCGGTTAGACAAGAGATTTGAACCATAGGGAGAGGTAATGAGCACTCGGTTACGGACCACCAAAAAAGCTGAAATGTTTGTCGATTATTTCCAGAATGTACATAAGGCTAGTCTTGATTCTTCTGATGGTCACAGGAAAGCAAGCAGATTGACAAGCGAAATCAGAAACATGGCGCCGTCACCGGTCTCTTCATTTGTTTTTGAGAGGCTGATGACGGAGCATGAAGAGATTACTGAGACCATTAGAAGAATGCCAAAGAACAAAGCACCAGGAATTGACAGGGTCGCTGCAATTCTACTGCGCAACCTGACAAGGAAATATGTGGTACAGTTGGTTCATATCATCAATGCGGTACTAAAATGGAAGCACTTCCCAGATTGTTCGAAACATGCTGAGGTGGTGCCTATGCTTAAAGTAGGAAAAGATAGAGCATCAATCACTAGCTACAGACCCATCTCGCTGCTGAGCGCGATCCCCAAGGTGGTGGATGAAATCATACTGATCAGGCTTATTCGAATTGAGGGAAGGATGGAGCTGATCCCTGAGGAACAACTCGGATTCCGCCGGATTCCGCACCAGCTATGTTGTACGCCTGCCCAGTGTTCTGCAGCCTCAAGAAGACTCCATTGATGAGGCTTGAGAGGATGCAAAATAAGGTCCTTCGTATCATCACTAACAGTTATAGATACATTCGATTGGAGGAGCTGCTAGATATGGCAAGAATGGAGACGGTAACAGACCATATTAGGTGGCTGGCCAACAAATTCTTCAAGTTTTTCCTATAGAAGAGTCCTCTGACATGTGGAATCACCGATATTAGAGCGCATCATCTGGAACACGGATTAGACTATGGAGCTCTGGACATCTTCAACGGAAGGGATTGGAATATCCATTTAGCTATACACCCAAAAGGGTGAGAACTTTCATAAGCTGTTTTTTTCTAACTTTTTCCAGAACGCCATCTACGCCAGATCTAAAACAATGAACAATCGTAACCACGTTTCTTTAATTATTTTATTCATTGAACCTTGAAGTACTTTCAGAGCCTAATCTGAAATAACAAAGCAACGCAAAACATAAGTGCATGCAGCTGCCAGCCTGTCTCTCTCTTCGGTTCTGTGTTGTACGAGGATAGAAGCGGGCCGTCAGTCACTCGTAAGGATGAGGGGCGGTCCGTGGAAGCTCTTTCGCCCCAGGATCTCATTTTGATATGTTTCCGTTTTCCGTGTTGTGTTTGTATTTATATATTCTATTTATATTCATACTTATACACCTTCATACTGTGGATGTCATATATACCAGTTATTTTAGATATAAGTCAGAATTGTAAGAGAAAAAGGGAAAATTAACGTTTTTCATTCTATTTTATTTATTTTTATTACATCTGACTTTCAAGCGGAAGACCGGGGTTCAAATCCCCGTCAGGCCACCGTGTTGAGTAATGGCACGTTGAAAGGTGAGGCCTCGTTATTCCATCGCTCGCATAAGTTTTGACTTATGAGGGTTGAAGTTCATCAGCTGGTTAACCGAACGAACGATATAAAATTTTTTTACAATTTAGTTTATGAAAATGATTGCGCAGCACACGAAAGTTCTACCAACGTAAACCACTGCTCTTGGAGTTTGAGGTCCCGGGTTGTAAAGTCTATTCGGAAAAACACTAACATGTCTTTAGATGATCTGTTCTCTTGTAATCGACAAAAATTCAATGTTCTGGTACACAAAACGGATCATTAACGATTCTCGAACTTTCGGATGGTTAAATACGGTGGTTAGAAAATCATCTGATATTCCCTGGCGAAGTTAACATAAGAACGTCAGTAAGCCTTTTTTTTAATACATATGTCGACTTCATCTTTCCGTGCCATGAGACAGAATGCGAAAAAAATTCTGAGTTGTTTTTTGGTTATAGAAGAGATGCTGCTGAACTCATCATCAGTGGGGCCATTTTCATCCATGTGAAACAAGGATATCCTGTTCCTTCAATGCATAAGGTTTATTAATGAATCGGAGCCGTTGTTGTAGTACAGTGAGGATTGAATGCCTGTCAACCAGGTGGTGTCTACAGGATCTGGTATTTTTCGGAATGAAAATATTTCGATGGATGAACACATTAACTCTGCATTCTGAAGAAAATTCATCCAATGAGCTTCGCTATCACAAATAATACAGCTATGTCGAGAAAATGTGGGGAGGACGTTGAACCTTTCAAAAGTTAGATTATACTGAAGTTGTCGAATTTTCGAATGATTGACTGGTTGTATGTTATATAAATTCCACAATCACTATTCATCTCAGGATATGGAAAGCCTCCAAGCCTACGTCTTTCAACAGCCATGTCTCTCTTTATATAATTTTCTTCACCATCGAGTCGAGCCATTTGTCTTTTATGGAAAAAAACATTGCACGTGGAACATTGTGAATGACTTGGATTCACCATGATTATTAAGAATTAAGAAAATTTGTAGAATGAATGGGGCAGGATGAATATCGATGCACACCGAAGTACTATTGGAGAGATAACAACGAGATGCAGAAGGGTTCATGAAAATCTATATCATTTTTCGAGTGACCCGCATTAAATGTTCATTAATTTAGGAATATAATCAGAAAAAGATCTATAAACGGTTTTTCACATCGAGTGCATGGTATTTCAATAACTGAATTTGATTTCTCACTTACGTCGAAAGTGGTTTCTATTTCTGCAAAATTGTGGATATTACCTACATTTTTTTTTCGAAAATTCAATATTTTCATATCCGCATACGTTGCTTATCTCAGGTATTAAATTTTGTTGTTGAATTTTTTTGGTATCTTGATATTGGGGTTCATTTATTGAATAGATTTGACTTCTATTGGTGTTTACCCATTCAGATATTCACTACTATAGATTTTTGTTTTTCAATTTTACTGAGTGAGAGTTTTCAATTCAGAGAATTTAAAGTTCAATGAATTTCTAAAGTCTCGATGAGTGGTCTTATTATCACTCTAATTTTTAAAGCTTAGATCAAGGTCATTTTCAGTTTCGTTTGGTGAAAAAAGTGATTATCAATATATCTCTTACTGCTTACAGCTCTTCAAAAACATTTTGTTGAAATTTGATTTTTATTTGTTATTAGAAGCATATCTATCGATATCATACAAATTGGTAATGACGTTAAATGTTTATAGTGAGAGTTTCAAAAGGAAAGTTCATTCCATTAATTCTAGTGCATTTGAATGTGAGCTTGTTTTTCAAAAAAGTTTTTCTACTTTTGAATAATTTTTTACTCTTCAGTATCGCTGGGCGGGTTTCTCAGAATTTTCATTTCATGCAAGGCATCATTGTTGCACGGTTGTTTGCGGGTGAACATACTTGATGTCACCTATGCTGGAGCAGTAGCCAAGATCTTCGAGCAAGTATACAACGGCATGGTCAACAGTACTTCGAGTACCGGAAATATATTGGTCAACCCTCACAAAACTTCGTTCAGAAGGGTGAGAGCTTCGCCTAAGTGCCCTGATACAAGATGTTCATGGCATCATGTACTTGCACAATCTGATACCACATAGGTGTTCGGATGAATGCGCCAATTATTCCAGCGTGAAGCTTACTCGTGCCTTACGAAATATAGTTCCGAGTTTTATTTTGGAGTTATCCTTCTTTTTTCTAAAGAGATTACAAACCAATGCTGTTCACGCATTTTTCGCCAAATTATTTCTCGAACAATTCGACCTCAGTGTCATAATCGAAGACTCCAAAAATCCCAGTCTACCAAAAATGCAAACGGATTGAAGCAATGGTATTTAACTCACGTTGATATTCGTTGCTAGTCCTTTCATCGATAACCATATTGTTGGAAAGCATAAAAAACTAGGTCTGCCGTCTTGAGTCCGCTGTATTCTATTTGGAGTGACTTCACTTCCATTTTCGAGTTACTCTCAGTAAGCCATTTAATTTGCTTTCCATATTGAAGGAGTAAACGTTGATCGTGTGTCTAAAATTTCAACTCAGTTGGTTGGTGATATATTATGCTTCAAAATTGAGTAGCAAGATACAATCCTGAGAAAAATAGTTACATTGCAAGTTGCGAAGCTTGAGAAAATGATCGCTCAGTGCGCAATGACTGAATTGCTATCACCATTAGAACATGGAATGCAAATATCTGTCATTATGTGAATAAAAAAATTAATAAGTTCGATAGTATTTTTCGGTTCATTTACCATTCTTCATGCTTGACTCATTGATTTCGGTCTAAAATGAGCCTGTTGATCATCAATTCATGTTTTTGAAAAGTCGCAAAAGGCATCGATTTTCATTTCCAAGCAGGAACCAAGGAAGAAAGATGGTTCTTTTGCTCATCATGCCACAAAAGTGGAAGAACTACTAACAGAATATGTCGACCACATCCTCAAGGTATATAAACTATTCGCCATGTTTAGTTGACTTCGACTTCATATAATATTATTATACGGTTGTGTGGTTATTTTTGGTGGTGAAGCGCAAATTTCTTCGTTATCACTCATTTTCAATGATCAATGAGATACTGAATGACAGCAAGTAGGATCAGTTCCTATATACAAACTTTTGAACAATCGATTTCCTATGTTGGATTTCCAATTGAATTCTGGAATCGTAAGAAAAACTGGCTGAATTTCGTTTTTGTACAATTGGAACTAGTCATGGTATCAAATTTATCGGGATGAATGTTACATTTTATTCCACAAATTTTCATAATTTTTATGGAAGCGGTCGCCATCAATTCAGGAAACACGTGTATTCTAAATGAACCATTTCCTAACAGCTGTGGAATATGTAATGAACGCTTCAAAATACAGAGAGTAGGAATAACATATTAAAATATTAACCTAATCTCGCACAATGTACGTGCTGTTCTCTATTTTTCACAGAATGATTTTACTTGGTTTGGTAGTTATTCCAAATACGATCGAACTTACAATCGAAGTGAGAAAAGTGAATATATTGTAGCACTGCTGTGCTAAAATGAAATTCACAAGGAGAGCCAGTCTGAAAAACTAGCTATGAACAGAAATGGCTTAGACCGAGTGCTCGATGATTTGCGAAAACAATAGTTACACTAGGAGAAATAATAATGAAGGAATAGTAATTGGCCTACTCCCACTATGCTCATGCGGTGATTTCTGGTGGTGTATCACAAATTTATTCGTTATCACTCATTTTCAATGATTCACTAGACACTGAATGATAGCAAGTAGGTGAAACAATTGCTTTGGATTCATGAATATAACTAGATTCAATACCAATTCACACACTTGTTGCACAATAAACTTTCGAAAAATATGATTTTCGATTCAATTTCACAAAGAATTTGGAGCAAAAATCTGCTAAATTTGGTTTTCAGACATTTGAATGAAGTCATAAAATCGATTCATTAGGTTGGAAGTTACATATTCCATCGTTTTCAAAAAGTTTTCCGGAAACGGCCGCCATCAATTTAGAATTCACATGTTTAAGCCATCTTCTAACAGCTTTCAAATACGTAACGAACAGTTATGAATAATGGGAGTAGAAAATACACCGTTACCCATGAATTTGTCCGAAAATGACATGACAAAGAACGCATTTCCACTTAATTTCGTTAGTACTACTTTGGATCAATTGCACCGCTCTTACTCAATGAATGGAGTAGGTTTAGATAATTCGCTTAAGAACAAGGAATTTGATTGAAAAATTCATAGAAACAAAAGCAAACCACAACTTCACCAGAAAGGCAAAAATGATCCCCTTTCTGTCAATATTTTGATTCTCCTATCACACACTTGGCGCGGTTCTGATACCAATTATTTAGATTACCTAGTAGGCTAAGGCTAATGTTTTTACCGTTGTATGGAAATATCAGCGAACAGAGGTCTGTTTGAGCGGCACGGATACATATTCATGCATGAATATTCAATCCATGTTAGGTACATATACAACTTCAATATACTCAGATCAGACAATCGGAATCGTTTTTTTTAATACAGACTTACAAAAACACTATAAATACTAAAACCACGACTGTGGGCGCTGGAGGTACTAAAAATATGTCGGTCAGTGATCCATTTGAGTAATATAAATATATATATATATATATATATATATACATATATTTATATATATATATATATATATATATATATATATATATATATATATATATATATATATATATATATATATATATATATATATATATATATATATATATATATATATATATATATATATATATATATATATATATATATATATATATATATATATATATATATATATATATATATATATATATATATATATATATATATATATATATATATATATATATATATATCAAATATTGAAAGTTTTTCATGACCTTACCTTCATATAGAGGAATTCGGTCCAAGTTGCTAAACATACGTTCGTGAATATGTCCTACCTCAGGGAAATGAAATTTTGCAGTAAATAGTGTTTGATTGAGTTCGTTTTGATAAAAATATAATGAATGAATCAGTACTTTCGGAATTTTTTTGATAGGCTGATAGGCTAAAAACACGTGGGTTTTGACATATACTTCGGGGGCCTGATTTTCAAATCAGGTGAACCACCAAATGGAGGATGTCAGCTGACTCTCCTCCATTTCCTACTCAGTCAATCTGTGAACGGTAGAGTTTTTCCAAGTATCTTTTGATGTGGATTTTTCAAATATTGCATATTGGGCATAAGGGCTCCAAGCCCCCCAATCTTTAATGTACTTATGGTATTAGGGATGTCCCAAATTCCCCTAATATCAATTTAATCTTAATTGTCATTACAATAATTTTTTATGTCCTGAACTTCACCATGTGATTTTGCCATTTTTTCTTCTCCATAATTCAATGTAAATTCAGCTGATGATGAACCTATGTAGGTTCGAAACATGTACTGAATCACCGTACTGATATCTTTAGAATATTAAATTGTGGAGACGACTTTGAGTTTTTCTGCATCTTAAATCATTTAATGACGTTTGATTCATGGCCGTGTCTATAACCACGTTAACGTGGATCTTCGTTCCAGTGACGTAACCGTTTTGCATGGATTTTTCGCTCTTGGAATTGGGACTAAACAGATCCATAATTCATCATATGTTGTTGAATACTGGAATATAGCTAATGAACCTACTTCGTTAGGCCCGGGAAAATATTTAAAAGAAATCGACCCAAGAAAACTTCTCAATTGATTTAAAACTCCAAACTGAAACGAAATTTACACTTCCGATGAACTGAACACAACACTGAATGAGCTCATCTCATCATTACACAGGATACTGTAAAAAATTATAATATCACTAATGGAATCAACTTACATGTATTTCGAATTGAAAAAAGATCCCAATAATGATCTTCTAAAATCAGAGAACGTAAAAGCCAAAAACGATTACTATGAAACTATAATCGAAGAAAATCAAAGTAATTCAAAAATACGACACTGGAAATAGAAATGATAGAATGAACAAGGATGAACGGTTAATATGTGATCCACAATAACTGATGGCTGGAAGTGAGAAAATAAACTTGATGGCGGATGGATCCAGCGGGTTGGCAAAAATTCTTGCTGGTTGGAGTGTGCAAAAGTGAAACTGGAGGGGGAAATTAACATTTCATGCGAGTTATACAAAGCAAAAAGATTCTACAAATGAAGTGAACCTCAAATTGAATGACATTGAAATTTAACATTTGACGAGTACAACTAACTGAAGGTATGGTCCGAAAGAAACCGCTACTAACCGAGATTTTTTGACAGCGGTTACCAGAAAAACTGAAAAGAGGGGTTATTCTCGGGATACATGTCAGTTGTCAAATTCAAATTCGAAACAAACAGACAACTACGATAACTATCGATAACAGAGACATACATGTTCAAAAATAAGGAAATTATTTGCACAAATGTAACGTGTTTCGATTTTGATGTATATTGAAGTATACATGAGCAAACCAACAATACTGAAGT
The DNA here is from genome assembly GCA_032362365.1 of Zygogramma bicolorata. Classification (NCBI taxonomy): domain Eukaryota; kingdom Metazoa; phylum Arthropoda; class Insecta; order Coleoptera; family Chrysomelidae; genus Zygogramma; species Zygogramma bicolorata. Next base: position 1,301,404 of record JAVJAQ010002653.1, on the reverse strand, counting down.
TAAAATTGAAAAATGATTAGGAAACTAACACGTTATATTCCAAAATTCCACAGTACATCAATATCAATCATAACTTCATTTCCACCGATGCTTCAAAAAACAACCAAAAAGTAGGTAGTTGGTATTCATACCAAATATTGAATTTTCATTTCTCAGTGGACTGCATGATATAGTCAATATATGTAACGTAGAATTGATAGCGATACAAAAAGGAATAATGGTATGCATAGAGAAATATCTTCACAACAAAATAATCATAACAGATTCAACAAGCGCTATAGGAAGATTAATTCAAACAAAACTCTTGGTGAAACTAGAGTATCATTTCTTGAGCATTTAATTAATGGTACAATAAGCAAATCAAAACACTTGCATGGGTACCAAGTCATTTGAAAAGACACAGGAATGAAGAACCAGATCGCTATCAGACTTTCGAATCCAGTGGAAATTAAATATAGATAGATAGAAGGAAAAACCTATGGAACAATACATGAAAAATATCCTGAAAAACTATGGTATCATCATATACCTTATATAAACATACGGCATATTACAACCATCATTAGGATGAAAACGGGACATTCTCTAATAAAGACACATTTATGTCGACTTAAAGTGAAAGACAATCCATATTGTGAATGAAGAACGGAAGGAACTTTTGAATACATTTTTTTTTTGAATGTCCAATCAATTCTGTACCAAATTGTTATATGTATCAACTGTTTATAAACAATGGAGTGGTCCCCCTCCCGAACATATCATATCAGTTCTTCGAAATACATATTTGAAAATAATTTGATTCATAAGTAATTTTCTTCCCTACAATGAAATATAATTATAGACAAATAACAAATCTTTCTTAGCACAACATAGAAATAATTGACAAACCTTATACATTAATTGAAACACAAATCACAACTTATCAATACCATTATCATCATAATAATAATGTAGGCTCTTACTTGTCGAACTGAACGAAGAATTGTTTTGATGATTCAGTTTTTTGATAACTCATATATATGTCATCGAATGATGAGGTAAAGAAACGAGGATATTGTGTGGGTATTCTAGATACGGAGAGTAAAGGAGGACGTACATTATAGACTGTATAAAATATAAGTGTTCTGTTTAATAAACTAGTAAACACCAAACAGGCAATTCCCTTCTAGGTTTTCTATCCATCCTGGGTTTTTCCTTATCTGAGGCAGTATTCCAGTATGTAAATGCTTCACTGCTGCACTGAAGCGAGAAAAGTCTTTGAACTCTACAATCTAGAGGTCTACAGACAGACCCCATATTATCTTGGCGTGTCGGTAAAGTGGCTATTCAGGTCTATTCTTATAAATCTTGAATAACTTTCGATATTGAATATTTGTTATTGGAAATAATCGACAACTGTTGTACAAGAATATATATATATATATATATATATATATATATATATATATATATATATATATATAATTCGATTGATTTTGTGAGGTTGCAGTCAAGCTTGTGGGCAGTTACAAAGAGGACTCTTTGTTATCAGTCAAGCTTTCGGTAAATTTATTACCTTCGTCAGGACAACTAAAAAGAATACATTGCATGAAATTTTGTAAACATAGAAAATTTAAGCCAAATTTATACATTTCTACTTGAATACGAGAAAGATAGAAGAAAATCACCTGGTATTCAGAATTTTCCCACATGACATTACATCAAAATTTGACACTTCAATATTCTTCAATGTTTTGTCTGTTTGTTTTGTACCAATTCATATTTTATTCTCACGTTAGTAAGAGTTCCATATTTTTATGTTTACAAAATATCATCCAATGTATTCTTTTTAGTTGTCCTGACGAAGGTAATAAATTTACCGAAAGCTTGACTGCAACCTCACAACAAAATCAATCGAATTATATTATAGCCAGTCACTAATTCTTCTCCTATATATATATATATATATATATATATATATATATATATACGAATATTGAAAGTTTTTCATGACCTTACCTTCATAGAGAGGAATTCGGTCCAAGTTGCTAAACATACGTTCGTGAATATGTCCTACCTCAGGGAAATGAAATTTTGCAGTAAATAGTGTTCGATTGAGTTCGTTTTGATAAAAATAAAATGAATAAATCAGTACTTCCGGAATTTTTTTGATAGGCTGAGAGGCTAAAAACACGTGGGTTTTGACATATAGTTCGGGGGTCTGATTTTCAAATCAGGTGAACCCTCATACCCAGAGAAAGTCGATTGCTTTTTTCTACTTCAAATGGCCTTCGCTCATGAGATAGAAAGATATATCCGAATTTTCTCTTGATGGAAGAGAGTTCACCCGATTTGAAAATCAGGCGCTATCACATTTTGTTCAGTGTTCTCTCGTTCTGTATAGTTGGGTATACCTTGATTTTCAATCAATCAGCTCCAAGAAATATGGGTATATTTTTGGAAATACTGGTTTTTATAAGCAAATAACACAATACTCGACGAATTTCATTTCCCTTATGGTAGACATTTTCACGTATATTACAGGTTGGCAACTTGGAACGAAGTCCTCCATTGCATATGGTCCCATTCTCGAATATTTCTCAATAATCCAAATCTAGTGATATTCATAGAACGTTATGTGACAAAAAGACGGGTCTGACTAGCAGGAAACGCCAACCTCGATGGGGCGCAGCACTAAGGGGCCACGGGTAAGATTATCCCCAAAGGAGGGAGAAACGTACTAGAGAGCGATGCTAAGCAAGTGATGACCCTGTACAATAGGGTGGAACCTTGAAAGGGGGCCCATCTCAGGGGCTGACTCCCGTACAGATGGGTTACTATAACTTGGAATAAACTTGACAAGAAAATTTGTTCAATCGGATAAGTATGGAATATTGGAATGGTTTCGCGATATATGGAAAACATCTGAATATTTCCCCCAAAAATTGAGACAGTAAACCAACATATTTGTACGGCATCTAGAGCCTTCAAGAATTGAAGCACTGTACCTATATCGCCAAATGTACCCCAATAAATTGCCACATAATGCTAAGTTATTGTTTCATGCATCGATCTGAACTTTATGCATGCTAGGTCGTTTGATGCCTCAAAATATGTTATGGGGCTTGGAGTCTATGCCTTTCAAATAAACGAGATTAGAAGAACTGACAGTTGGCGTTTCTGTTTCTAACCAACTAAAATACATCGGTGACTAGATTGATATTCTGTCAACGATTTTTCAGAAAAACTGTACCTCGCATGTCATTTATTTTTCAGGAATATGATAACAGTCGGTTAGTTTTGGACCGCAAAACAAAGATTTTCTTAACAATTGGTGACCACCCAATATTTGACATTGACAGTGGTTAACTATCTTTCAGGAAACCGCATTCAAAAGTCACCACTTTTTTGACATATGATAGCAGCGGTTAGTTTCGGACCGCAAAACCAAGATTTCGGTTACTTCCTAACCATACCCTGAGTATATGGAGAGAGCTGTCATTGCTTGAAATTTGACATTCCATGGGAGACCTGATACTGAAATGAAACTCATTAATCTATCGAGAACAGTTGAGATGAAGCAGTTTTGTGTTGTAACCGAAAAGAAGCGGACTCTCCTCATTTCCGAGGGAATAACGGAAGAGGAGTTGAATTTTTTGTGAAAAATGCATTTGTATTATTGAATCCCTCTTATGTACACCATCTGAAACGCAAAATGCAAATTTTCGAAAAAATAACAGAGGTTGGGAGTTTTTGAAATTTTTGTAAAAGGACCACTTTCGCCAAAATATGAAAATAAACTCTTGTAATTATTAGATATCACGCTTTCTTGCAAAATTATCGGTAATTTTTATGCACTCGTGCAATTATAACCAAAGATAGATTATCAATTTTTTTTTTGTTGATGACTTTGGTAGAAATATTCAGCATTTAATATTATTTTGTTTCACACTTGTAACTGGCATTATGGTTTTTAATTTTTTTTTGTGATTTTCTTCTCAACCGTTTCTAATGCGGCAAACCCCATTTCGACCGATAAAACAGAATATTTTCATCATGTAACTCTTCAGCATTCGCTCCGATCATTCAATGAATTTAGAAAGTATGCATTGTTATTTGTGGCATCCGCACTTAGTCTGATTTTTTGAATTCCAACAAGAACTATCAAGTGGAAAGCGCAGTCAACTTTCCGAGAAAATCGTTTACAATAAAAAATCTTGAGATGCTCGCAGCGCAGGAAATTGTCAAGTTCATGATGCGATCGAACTTGGTGAGATTGTTGAATTCTTCGCTTCTACAGGAATAGGAAATGCTACTGTATTGAAGCGGGAAATGGAAAAAAAAAATATGTTAGGAGAAATCGTGACATAACTCAGATTGATACAATTGTCTGTTGATCCAATTCAACGTTCCCGAATATAGTTCATTAAACATTTTTATCTCCTTTCGTTAAACGACATTTGTGGTTTTTGTTCCTCAAATATCTTACTAAATCAAAATTCATTTCATTCTGCAGTAGGTACACAGTAAAAGTCAAGTTTTGTGTGTTTGAAACATCAGGATTCTTTTCAGGTCGAAATGATTTGAATAGTGTTTGGTTTGAGTATATCACAACAGTACCGGGTTGAAAAAAGTAGGATGATACTTTTGTTAGATCATTTGAATGAAACTTCATAGAAAAATAGAAAACTATTCTGCAAGAAACAATTTGAAGAAAGTTAAATGAACTTTTACTTGCAGTAGGGTGAAGATTCTTTTTGATTGCTTCAATAATAATGTTGAAAGAGTTTTTTATTGAATCACTCGAAAATGTCAGTTTCAGTTATACTAAATGTACTAGTTTGGGTAATATTATATGAATTTCTTGTTATAATATAACTTGAGTAAAGCCGAAAAAAATTTGGACTATATTTTTAGTATGACTTGAATAGTAGCCCTGTGAAATTGTTTCTTGAAGTGTAGTTTGTTGAATGATGGAGAGAATTTGAAGAACCTGGAAAATATGGATGAAAAATGAACCAACGACAATGGAAATATTGACGTTCATCGCTAAATGAGTCAATTCTTTCCGATAAACATTTGAGCTTCCATGTCGAAAATTCACAGGAGAGGCAAGCTGCGTGAAGATCCTTATTTGCCATTTTCGAAAATTCGTGATAACTTCTTGACAACATATTCCTGAACCACTCATACGTCTTGTATGAGGCTAGTACAAAGTGGGCCGAATAAGACTTTCGAAGGGAAACAAACATAATGGTAAAAAAAAAGAGGAACAAAATTATCCCATCCTGACTTTGTGTTAAATGATCTAAAATACCTCAAAGATATTCCACATGAAAATTCATATTCATCAAAACTTTTGAATGAATATTTATTCAATATACCACTACGTGACTATAATTCAAGACAGCATCCAAATTCAAATATTTCCATCTCATCTGATATCATCATCTCCCCATTTAATATTTTGTCGTTACCGAATAATCATATTGAATCCTCACATTACTATTCTATACAAAATATTCCCAATTTAACACCCAAACTAATGAATATTTTTTACGAGTTATCAGAAATATCAAAATTTCTACAAAATGCCAAAAAAAATTTCTGCACTCTCTTCAGGAATCAAAACTCCTCTCAGTTCCAAAAAAAAATCTCATGTTATTTACAGTATTCCGTACCCTTCTTGCAATTCATTTTATATAGGTGAAACAACTCGGAACCTTTCTGGAAGAATCACTTCACATAAAAGTGATTGCAGGCTAAACAAATCTTCTTGTGGACTAGCAGACCATGTTATTTCTAAAGATCACATAATGGATTATGAAAATACAAAAATTTTAACGGTTGATCAAAACAAAATTAAGAGGTTATTTCTCGAAATGGTACATGTAAGTAAATGTCCAAACAATTTGAATAAAAAATCAGAGATTCAAAATTTAAGCAAAATTTACAATTATATTTCAACTTTCGATCAATGAATTGTATTTTGAAGACCTAATTCAGTTGATATTCTTTACAACTCAACACACTATACATGTCCAAATATTCATTCCATATTTTTAACAGGTAGTCTGACAAATGTCAATATCTTACTGTCAATTTTACAACTTCTTTTTACAATGTTCTTATTATGTATTTTATTTTGCCAGTTTATCTTATAATTAAACTCTGGTGAATTTTACTATCATATATTGTATTACTTTTGAACCCATTTACTTTGTAGACATTCTTGAAAAAGGAAATAAATTTTCCGAAAGCTCGAATACTCAGAAAATAGTTCTCATTTACTGAAGCCCTCCAATTGACTACAATACCCAAATATAGAAGAAACCTTTATATATATATATATATATAAATAGATTATCAAATTCTCTGGTCTATCACAATTTGCATTCAATTCGAAATGCCCACCACAAGATAGCTAGCTATTTCTGGCTTTGGCTTTCATCAGCTGTGGGGTGGCATGATCCTCGTATCGAAGACAAACTGTGCTAGATATCCAGAGGATTTGAAATGAATCGTGCCTTTACGGCAAGCGACACATAAGTGACCAGAGAATTCATTTATCAGTTTCCTGATTCATCTTGCTTCATAGCAAATAACACTTTCTCTAAATATATATATATATATATATATATATATATATATATATATATATATATATATATATATATATATATATGTATATATATATATATGTATATTAGCGCCTCCGTATTTATACTCGACAATCGGTGTTCTATGGTATGTTTTATCACTTTGTTTTTATAACGATCGACATGAGCGGCGCAAGAAGATTTCGTAACATTATTCCCCCTCTCAATTTTGATAGTCTCTATCAAACAATGTCTCATTATCCCAATCTTACCGTTTGAGTCTTTCCAAGGAACTACCTTGATTTTTGCTCTAGGGCTATCTCAAATCCCGTACAACATGTTACTTATTCTCTTCACTATCATACATGGTCCTTCCCAAGGTGTTAATCTGGGAGAAATTTCCTTTCAACGACGAGGGTGTACATCCACACTTGATCTCCTTCAGTCATTTTCTCGCAATTTCGTAAATCCCTACCAAGCTGTCTCGCAGTTCGTCTGCATAATTCTGTACCTCTTTTTCTTCAGCACTTGGTGATCCAAACACCAATCACAGGGCAAAGAGTTCTCTTCCGAAGATCATACTTGCTGGGGTGAGCTTTTTTGGAATCGTGCACAGCCGCTTGGTAGGCCATCAACAATAGTCGAAGATGTCGGTCCCAGTCTTTTTGATGCTCTTCCACTACTTTGTAAAAATGTCCTTTCATAGTCCTGTTGAACCTCTTGAACATGCCATCAGACTATAAGAGGAGGGCATTTGTTCTGGTCTTGTTAATTCCCATCAATTCATAAAATTTCTATCCCAATCATTGATTCCGATTGTACTCACGAGTGTCACGCAGTCCCCATGACACTGCTCCTCAGTTGAGTTGGCAACAATATAGTGACACCACTGTCACTGCCAGATGTCATGTCAACTATCTGTTAGTCCATACAAATCACATGCAACAGGTTGCACGTGATGATTGGATGTTTGTACTGTTACGCATGTCATCCGACAGAATATGTTGATTATCAACATCTCATTATGCACCCTCCGCAAATTCGTGAGTTGTAACATTCATTTTTTCCAAATCTCTCAGACTCACAATTTGCAGCTTCCCTGATTTCGGAAATGATGATAAAATATCCGAAAGCTTGGATTTACTTTAGAGAGTACCTACTGTTTTAATTGCTGCAATGCCCCACTGTCTACTACTTGTTTTTTTTTTTCTGAATACGACGCAGAATCTCACAAGCTAACAGAAACATTCCATGCATCTGTTGAAATTGTGTTCCTCAGAATTGAATAACGAAAATTCGTGGACAGTCGTAGAAGGATGGATTTAATATGCAGCAATAGTTGTCGTGAGCGTGCTGTAGCGCGCGCGCTCTCAGCTGGACGACACACTTTCGAATCCTGGTAATACCAGAAGGGGTTTTAATTCCAATTCATAAAATGAAGGTATCAGGTATCCCCCGCTCGCACAAAATTTTTTTTCTGTATGAATTTTCCATGTCATTCATTGGTGGAGATATAGATTACGTATAGTATAGTGTTGTAATTCACCGTCATTTTTATCGATGATGTTGCTGCGAAATCTGATGGTGTTCGATGTGTTACTTGCCGCGAAGAAACATTTCTTATTATCATCAATAAAGATCTCTTTCACTTCATCATCACAATATCCTCCAAATGTTAAGAATTTTTTTCTCATCTGAAAACCACAATTTTCGAAAAACGATTCTCGCTTCAAACTCATTCGCAGTTCAGCTGAGACACTGGGAGAAGTCCGTCAACTATCGTGATAAAATTCAATATCTGCCTCGGAGATGCAGGATGATAGAATCGAAAACTAATTTAGTTTAGGCTAATGGAAGGCTACTTGAGATGCTAATCTCTACATCTGCATGTAAAAGACGCAGGCCTTAGACGCGCGGATCCCGTGCTCCGTGCGCGGTATACGGTTCCGTTCGACGTTCCTGTCCAGGACCACGGGATCCAGTCAGTAGTGGCCGCGCTACCGTGCACTTTCAACCGAAGCACGCACCGGCAAGTTATGTAGGGCACGTGTATTTGTTTTACGTCACTCCGACTTTGTTGGAACATTTCGACTAGTGTTTTGTTTCTTGTGTTTTGTGGAATCGGATTAGTGCGAGGCGCAATCATCAAGTGGTTGCAGATTCATTTATTGCGAGTGTTTAGTGAGTGTTTTGGTATGATGGTGGATCGGTGATTGAATGATGCCAACTGGAACGTTGGAATATCGAATTGACACCTGAATGTAAGATGTCACACCTCCGCTTCTGGAGTTGTTTCGTTGAAGTTTCTGCATTTTGAGAGTTTCCACATGCAGGAGAGATAGACAAACTTTTGGGTCTGCAGTAATTTTGAATCATAACAATCTTATGTACCTACATTGAATATTCGAAATATAACATGATCGAGAGAGATAGACTTCTCCTAGTGGCTTATGTAAAATAAAAATATTTTGTTCGTTCGATCATCACTGGATATGAGAACTGAAATTCAAATAATTTTTTTGGTGTTACTAGTTCGCACGTCATTGTGCTGTGTAATGTACAATAATATTTTTGGTTGCCGGGTCCGTGAGGTGGATTCTGTATCTGATACGCAGACCAACATTTTTACACCATATAGAGATTTCTAGTTGATTTCAGGCTTTCTTCGAATATTCGAGATTTAATTTCGGGATATGGACATCCTAGATTTCATGTAAATTCTGTACATCGGATTTCAGAAGTGAAACACCCTTCTCTCATTTCCTAATGTATAACCAAGTGTATAACTCGTAATGGATATTTCATTGATAACCTTTCGGATAACCTTGAATTCTAACTTTTTTATGGATCATAAGGTACTCACACATTGAGAATACTCATGCACAACCTCGGAAATCTGGAAGAGTTTCTGATATGCCTCTTTGACAACAAACAATGACCATGCAGCATTTCACAGAGAGAAATAAGAATTATGCATGAGAAATCATTTAACGTTCAGTAAACCACATTTCTTTCATGCATTGTACATTGGAGATTCCTTCACTTGAGTAACTTGCTTCTTCTGTGCGAAATGTTTTCAATATCTTAGATTTTAAAACCCACATTTTTCTTAATATTCATTCAGATAGTCAATATCGAATAACCAATACTTAGATACGCACCAGTTTAAAAATGATCTGTTATAGATCTTCAAGCGATAGCAGAATTGGGATATCTTTATTGCAGTATTATGAAAAAGATATGCAAACAATATGGGAATCTACGAGGGGATCTCCATATTGTTGGACTGAATTCATCAAATATAACCCCATCTAGTAATTCTGATATTGATAAGGAGCTATCGAACCGAGGGGTGAATCACTGAGCAAATTCGTGTACACCGGACTGCCATTTATACTCGGACTGCCCGGAATGCCACGGACTGCCCGGACTGCCACCGGACTGCCCAGACTGCCACCGGACTGCCCGGACTGCCACCGAACTGCCCGGACTGTGAATGTCGCTCGATCATGACAACAAATACTACTTCGTCTGTTTTTTGAATCCCTAATCTACTTGACACAAGAATAGAAAGATAGAAAACGAAAAAAAAAGCGGAATATTGCGAAATGATCTTCAGCGTATGGAGCAACGCCACGACCAAACAATAAAACTTTCGACAAAGGACACAGTGACACACTTTCACAAACATTTCCATTCGACATCATGGACCAGAGTGAAAGAAAAAATGGAAAAATAAGTTTATTGGCTTCTTTTGTATTATTCGAAATTAGGAACGTAAAAATTCGACCTTCAGTTTTTTTATCTCTTGACTGCAAGAAAAACCTATAATGCACGTAGAACATCGTACAAAAAAGTGGAGTATTATTTTTCTTAAGATTTGGAGTTTATAGACATCAGCAATTTCGTAGTTTGATAGAAAAAAATCTTATTGGCAGATGTTTTTCTGCAGGTCCCGAACTTGACAATGAAAGGGTCTGCTCGGAATCTCTCATGGTGAAATAATGAAATATCGATTCTGCTTCTGTATAGGATGTACCAAATTCTAGGCGTAACAAGAGATATTTCAAAACGAATGTGAGTTTATCATTACCATTCTTTTCTTGCTACAAGATGACGTTGTCATATTTGAAGTCTGACTTTTCGTATTGGGCCCACGAGTGGGTCCACCATCATCAAATTTATTTTTTCAAATATGACTCTGTTCTATTTTGGATTTGGTTCCCTTTTGGTGTCCTGATAACTCGCCTAATAATGATGACGTTCAACAACCGTCAGAAAATTAATTGGATTCGAGAAAAATGTCAACGAATGTCATCTCTCTTTCATACATTTTTTTATCGGTTTGTTTTCGTTGCACTCAATATGTTCATATTATATTAAAACGTTTTCCGATGATAATTACCGAGGTTATTACACATCATTATTATCAGAGCACAAAGGAAGACCAAATCCAAAAAGTTCAAAGCCGTATTATGGTGAAAGTGGCAATGATGAACTGACATTCGTTTCGAAATATCTCTCCAAATAATTAAAATAAGAAAGTGCAAAAAATTCGATAAAATTTCGATTTTTTTTAATTTTATCCGGAAATTATCTTTATTTCTCCGATGTTGAGACGTCATTTTATTCAGCACAGAAATACGCAACTTTCTGCCATGGTTTACGAGATCCCTCGAATTTAGTCCACTGTGTACAGTGGAATACTGTATTCTCTTGCTGAATTTTTCAAAAATGCATCTTCTTCGTTTTACACTTCCATTATACGAGATAAACTAATACGTCGTATATAAATCCTTGAATAAACGATAAAAAATTTCCAACGATCAAATTAAAACCTTCCCAGTGAATCAATTGTTAAATCATAAACTGAAACCGCGACTGAAACAGTCTCGTCGAAACTAGGACTCGTCGACGTTGCTGGCTGGAATACGCGGCCTAACTCGACCAATAATTCGCGCGCGAACTCGCGTGCGTATCATACAGTGTTGTACTAGACGAAACTACAAATGGGTTGCTTTTGAAAATCAATTACGATTTCGATGTGGGTAAATGTCTATAATAATTGGTAATGCCGAGCCCCATGCAATTTGATCAATTCGGAAAAATTCTAACTGAAGATATACGACAAAAAATAAATAAAATAGGTACCCAACCGATGGAATTTTCACTAGGGTTTATTTCGGTAGATGTTCTGAAATACTTCGCCACTCTCATTTCCACACAAGATGTCGTTGTCTATCATCTACATTTCTTCTATTACGACTCTGCACTTTTCATTCGTCTCATGCCTATTCTAATTCAAACTAAAAATGTGTTTGAACAGTGTTCTCAAACGAACTGCCGCTATCGATTTCTCAGTAACTTGTCATTCAAATTGAACATTCTTCATTTTGAACTCGATTTCAAGGCACTTCTAGCCTTTCCCTGGAGAGGTGATTTCATCGATCTATCATACTTGTTACAATTGTCTCAGATCGATGGAATCAGCTATTTTTTGAAAATGCAATAAAAATCCAAAAAGTCCACCATCTTGGAAATATTTTTGCCAAATTTTCCCTGTTGATTTTCATTAAATTGCAAAATTTGTAAAATTCTAAAAGTCTAATTTCCGAGAAATTGATCGTGGCAGTTCGTTGTGGGACACCCTGTGACCTCCTACCTCAGGGATCTATGAAGGTATATTTCAAGGCCAAACCGAGAGGTGTTTCACTTCTGTGAAATTTTTACACCTAATCGGGATTTCAGGACGAATTTCTGGATTTCAACAAGGATTCCATACCTACATTTCAACAAGATTTCCATTGAATTTTGTACATAGGATTTTCGAGGTGAAACATCCCTCGGGCCGAACAAAAAATAAATTGCAGAATCAACCGCCTGAATCTTTCATATTTATACTCCGAATACGTAGGTAGATATCAACTTTGTTTCTACATCATCGATCCATTGTGAACTACACTGTCCTGTCCACAGCTTCGCTGATGATAGTACACTCAATACTGCATTCTCTTGAGAATCTTTGTGTCATCAGAGAAAGCCAGAGGCTCGGCCAGAGGTGCAAGGCGGAGAGAAAATTCTTGAATAAAATCTGATAATAACCTATATTATGGGATGATCATATTGTGAGGTCCATTGCTAAACTGTCCAACAAAAACTCAGTTTTCTCTTCGGTCGCAAGAGCTACTTCACACCATGAGGGCTTTTCATAATCTCCAAAGGAAAGATTCGACCTTTTATGGAGTATCGTTCACATGTTTGGAGTTCAGCTCCCAAACATATGCTGAGGCTCCTGGAATCTATCAAGAGGAAAGTAGTTCGTCTGGTTAATGTTCCTGCACCAACGAACCCACTGACCTTACTAAAGCATCGCAGAAAAGTGGGCAATCTCTATCTATTCTATACACATTTTGATGGTCGATGCTCATCTATTACCTTCACTATATACCACTACTGGCTAGCACGATGTTCCACCATGAACATTATGAATTTTTCTCTCATGCAATCAAAAGATAAAAACCCTGTTGACCTCGATAAAAAAGCAACATACTAAAAATCGAAAATAAGATTAAAATGGCGGACTGCCAGGGACTGCCACCGGAATGTCAGGGACTGCCACCGGACTGCCCGGACTGCCACCGGACTGCCAGGGACTGCCACCGGACTGCCACGGACTGCCACCGGACTGCCCGGACTGCAACCGGACTGCCACCGGACTGACAATAAAATGTACACCGGACTGCCCCAGTGGTTTACCTCTCGTATCGAACCCTACACTATCAATACCGCACCTTACAACATGCAGTTTGAATTTATTATCAATATTAAACCAATCATCATACTAGGAACTTGGGTATTTATGTGGAGAGGATGAAGTTTGATGAAAAATATTTTGACTTTCTTCTCCGAACAAAAAATTAAAGGTTACAACTTTTTTGGAAGAAATAGAATAAAAAAAATTATAAACACTCTCTGTTGATATAGGTGCGTGTATATCATTCATTCTCATAAGTAAAGGAAAAAAAGGAAAAAGAAGTCTATCTGAAACAGCTACTTCCCAGCCTATATGGCAAGATGGGCACTTTATTACTCAGAAATGGGTTAGTTTTAACGAGCACAGACGACTACCAGATGATGATGACAATGTTCAGATGTTCCATTCACTGATAACATTGAAAAGAACTCCAACCAACTTTCCTAAAGACTCTTGTTTATTCAGCAACAAGATTTGAGGAAAACTGAAACATCTGAGTTGAAACAAATCATTGTTATCAAAATTGATCAAGATAGGAGAATTTTTTATATTTCGATGAATACGTATGTGACATTCCCAATGACTTTTCGAAGATATCACCAAAAACACTCTGAGATATATACTTCGTAGTGGAACTAAAAGTAGAGGTACTTCGAGTCCAAATAGGGCTCGAAAACAGTATGAGTTCGACAGGGAGAATTAAATAAAACTGAGAATACTTAACCATTAGAAGCACTCCTCATTGGAGCCAACAATTAGTCATTTAGAAAGAACTCACCCAAAAACAGGTAGCATCAATATTTTTATTGAAAATATCTTTGTTAGACGCCCTAGGGCATTCAATAGTTCAAATCATTGCACCAAACAAATTTTTCAATCAAACTACGCCTTTTCTAGTTTGGTTTTTAGGTCCGATGTAGTTTTCATTCAGTTCAAAAACTTGAACGTTGCGTTCGTGCCTTTTAAGACTTCTACGGACATCTCTCGGCATGAGACATAACCCTATTCAAATCCAGGGGTGCTATTTTCAAACCAAATTCGTATACGAAACTGATTTTGTTTCGCAGTTCAGTAACCAAATTCCATATAGCTCCATCTCATTCTACTCGAATAGAAATCTGTTCGCATACATTTGAAAATAGTACCCCAGTTAGGACTGGCGAGCAATGTATATCACTTAGGTCAACACCATTCAGCCGATCAGCATTTTCATCAATCCTGCGAGTTTCATCATTCTAAGTTGATGATTATGGAAGTTACGGGGGCGCTTCCATGGAATCTGAGACACACTGTATACATTGTCGTATAAAAAGCTTTGATTATCTTCTTGATCAGGGTCGCAACATTGACACACATATACACATTCATTGCCATTGGTTGATGCACGTTAAATTGTTTTCGCAAACATCATATCCAGCATTTCGAATATTTAATAAAAGTACTGTCGTGGCTCCTATTGGGGGATTATCCAATGAGCTTTTTTTGAATGATGAAGAAATCAACAGATTAACGATAATGTATTTACTGAAGCTATCTGCAATCATCAAATTAGAATGATGAAATTTGCAGGATTGATGAAAATGGTGACCGGCTGGATGGTGTTAACCTAAGGGCTGGTCTTTTCACTTATAGATAAAGTCCTTGATAACTATTCTGTCAGATATCAATATGTATTATAGTGTAGTTTATGTGATGGATAGTTATCAGAGACCTTATCTTTAAGTGAAAAGACCGGCCCTAAGTGATGTACATTGCTCGCCAGTCGTGATGGAAGAACCCATTTTCAAATCATACTAGGGGGCAAAATGGGCTGGAAATTCCTTGAGATTCGTGATCAGAACCCCCGAATTACTGCAGGTTCATCTGTTTCCTGAAAAAATATCAGCCCTGAAAAAATCCAAATTTGTCCCACTTCTCATGGAAGCGCCCTCGTAACTTCCGTGATTATCAAAGTAGAATGATGAAACTCGCAGGATCGATGAAAATGCTGAAAATACACTCACCGGCTAAATGGTGTTGGCCTAAGTGATATACGTGAAAATCCATCCTATAACTAAACAAAGACAAGCCGATCACACCAGAGGAACAATGTCGGACCTCACCACGTAATTACCCAGACATAATGACAAATGCAGTCGGACCAACGAAGAAAGTAGGAGGGGCCCAGATCAAAGATACCATCAATGGAATATATTTAGAAGCAGAACTCGAATTGATTAGTCGAGTTCGGAGGTCGAAACTCTAGACATCACCTAGAAGATGGCAAATGAGACTTTGCCGAAACGTTCCTCCAGAGGATCAAAACCACAGAATACGGAATGAAACCCGAAAAAACATTTCATCATATATATATATATATATATATATATATATATAGAATTTGATAATCTATTTATCAGTTTCCTGATTCATCTTGCTTCATAGCAAATAACAGTTTCTCTTTGTATATATATATATATATATATATATATATATATATATTTTTTTTTTTTCTCACTCCTGAAACTTCAGTATTTGAATTGACTTGAATGGTGCCATTATATTTTTCTAATCCCACCCGTAAACCAATAATCGAGGGGTTGGCCACATGGGAATTCCGGTTACAATTGATAGGAATTCCGGGGAATTCCGAGGATATCCGGAGAATTCCGAGAAATTTCTAAAGAAACTATACTCAGGGATTATTCGAGGGATTATTATTGGGTAACTTCAATTCGTTCGCGCAATAAAAAAAAGCATACAGAAAAATTTCAATATTTATATAAAACCATAATTCAAAAACAAAACACCGGTGTGATGTAATCCACTCCAAAGTTAGGACCTTTGTTTTTAAAGAGTTTGTGACGAATTTTAAATTTGAAATACATTTTGTTTGCGACAAATAAGCCTGATAACACAATCTTCATGATCCGATAGACATCTGATATGTTCCTGGAGGGGTCTCTTGGGAAAGTTTTTGCAAATGATTCAATAACTTCTTTCAGTGAAATAGTACCTCATTCTGATTCAAATATATGAATAAGACATGTGAAATAAGCCAAAAAAATTTTGCTTCACAGTTTGTGCAGCCTCGAGAGCGGTGGTGTGGTTGGGGGTAGTTTTTCAGAAAAATCCGATAACTCATTTCAATGTAATAGTACCTCATTCTAATTTGAATATATAAATTGGGCATGTGAAACAACCCAGAAACACTTTGTTTCATAGTTTGTGCGGCCTCGAGAGGGCTGTGATGGGGGGTAGTTCCCTCAAATAATTCGATAACTCCTTTCAATGTAATAGTACCCCAATCTGATTCGAATATATGAAGAAGGCAAGTGGAACCACCCAAAAAAACTTCGTGTCGTCGTTTGTAACTCCTCGAGAGGAGTGTGGTTGGGGGTAGTTTTTTCGAATGGTTCGATAGTTTCTTTCAATGGAGAAGAACCTTTTTCTGATCCCAATACATGAATCAGGCATGTGAAACAACCCAAAAAACTTTGTGTCTTAGTTTGTGAGGCCTGGAGAGGGGTTTGGTTGGGGGTAGTTTTTTCAAATAATTCAATAACTACCCTAAATGGAGTAGTACTTCTTTCTGATTCGAATATTTATGAATTGGGCATGTGAAACAACCCAAACAACTTCGTGTCGTAGTTTGTGTGTTTGTTTTCGGGGTTAACCCCTGCGACTGCCATTATTTTCCTCGATATTTCAAAAAAGACGTGTCTTGAAATTTCACTCTACAAGACGAAGGGACGCCTTTGATTGTGGAAGAGAAACTAGATCATAATTGGCAGACAAAACACAGGTTTTCTAGATTGTGCCAGCGGTTACCGAAATTGAAATAAGACGGTTACCTCGCGTTATACGATCTGTGTTATATAGCGAGTTATATAGTCAATGAGTGCAGTCTTTGTATGATTTCTGGAGTTGCCTTGCAGGTCCATCATGTTATTTGGACGGTTCTATATAGTTTATCGGTTTTTAATAAAAAGATGATCGGATAGATTATGGTTCAGAGTCAACTGTCCAATTTGAGTTTCTACAGGGTGAACACAGCGATGAAAAATATTTTTTTATTTTCCTAGTAGGTAGGTGATGTTGAAGGCTTATCAATAATTTTTGATGTTATGGAATATCCGTTTCGTACATTTTTGGCATACAGTTCATTTTCGCTTTATAAGCGATCACGAAAACTTATAAAAAGGATTCTCCCCACAGACTGAGTATCCTGTAATCATTTATGAACAATAGAATTTACTCAATAGACCGGGTGTTTCATAGAAAATACCGTATTTTTTCAATGAAAAATTGATTTTTTTGATACTTATTTATTCTTATGGATTCAGAACTTGATTCTATAAGGAAAACTCTCAGGAAAAACAAACCTGAGTGAAATCAGACGATCTGTTCCCTTCATTTTCCGATTGTAACGTTGCATTATATAGATTTTTTTCCGATATATTAAATACCAGCTTCAATGAAAATGTGACAAGTTTCGATATGTATAATCCGATATTATTAAGATTGTGTCTATAGTCATAAGACATGGTCTACTCGAAGTCTAAAGTGTATGTTTCACTCAGGAATCTCAAAAAAAACTTGTAGGTGAATGTTCTGAAATATATCTTTCATATTTCGTCGGCTTTCCTCGGAATTCCCCCGGAATTCCCAGTATTTCCGATATTTAGTTTTGAGGTCGAAACTCAAGATGGCAAATGAGACTTTGCCAAAACGTTGTGACAATTATCCTTCAGAGGATCAAAACCACAGAACACGGAATGAAACCAAAAAAAACAACTCATTATAGACTGATGGCCTCAACATCAGAATTACAAAACGTTCAGTTTACCTGCAGTAACTTATTTTGTGAAATGTAATTTTGCGCGGCTGCTGTTCCTACCTAGTCGTTTCCAGAGTGAATAATTGGTCACTTTCCAGCCTCAAAGTAGGTGAGAAAACGAACACATTTTGGATTGATTGTTGGTGAAATCATGTTCATCCAAAAATGATTTGGGTATAATTGAGAAAATAGAATGATCGTTCTGACAGTACTTTTCCCTCCATTGAAAGTATGAACAATTGGATGGAGTGGCGATGGAAAGTCCACTGAGCCCAGTGATATCCAACTCCTTCATGGAACGTTCTGAAGAGAAAGCAATCGACGCCTTTGATTTGAAACCGACCTTGTGGCTACGTTACGTGGATGAAACCATCGTCGTCTGTAAACATGGGAGAGACGCTCTGAACCTTTTTCTAGACCACCCGAACGCTCAACACCCCAGCATCAAATTCACCATGGAAACCAAACATAACCAGCAGATAGCATTCCTAGATGTTCTGATTGAACGATGTGGTGCTAGAGCGACCCACAAAGTATACCGAAAGCCCACGCACATGGATAGGTACCTGCATGCACTATCGAACCACCATCCAAGCCAAAAGAGAGGAAGCATATCTACCCTAACGGAACGTGCTCGATGAATATGTGAACCAGAGCATCTAGAGCAAGAATTGGAACATCTTCAAGT
The DNA here is from genome assembly GCA_032362365.1 of Zygogramma bicolorata. NCBI lineage: Eukaryota > Metazoa > Arthropoda > Insecta > Coleoptera > Chrysomelidae > Zygogramma > Zygogramma bicolorata. The sequence goes on along the minus strand of JAVJAQ010002653.1, from coordinate 1,282,565 downwards.
GACCTTGATGTCAAATGGATACAGTGTATCTGAGATCAACTGGGCCATAAAACTGAAGAGCTCCACGGTTCAAAACGGGGAGGACTCTCAGATAGTTGTGAAGGCATATCTGCCATATATCCCGAGGGTCACTGACAGAATTGGGAAACTCTTGGGGAAATATAACATGAAAACGGTTTTCAAACGGACCACGAAGATCCAACAAAGCCTCAGCCCGGCTAGAGACAGAGGAGACCCACTCTCATCAGTAGGGGTTTATCGCATACCATGCACCTGTGGAAAGGTATACATCGGTACCACAAAAAGGTCTATAGGAACAAGGTTCAAAGAGCAGGCTAGGGCAATCTGACAAATCGGTGATGGCGGAACACGCACTGAGTGAGGGAAACCACAGGATTCTGTTCGAAAATGCAAAACTGATTGCCCCCAACCAGGGTTACCATAGCCGACTGGTACGGGAAGCGATGGAGATCCACAAACGCACAGACAATTCCAACAGGAAAGAAGAAGCGTTGAGTCTCAATAGAATTTGGAATCCCATTCTGAGAATATCAAGAATAACAAATAAAATCACAGCAGGTAGTGCGGCAACTGATACTGATGATTATTCTCCAAATCCGACAGAAGTAATCAACACTCCAGATTACGCCTTACGAAATCGAAATGTTCAGTCATTGGAATATTAGTCGAAATGAGTGAGCCTCTGAAGGAGCTAGCCACTCGCGCTAGCGAAACGTCAGGAAGAAATTCCAAAGAACGACGGCCTTCAAACTCAAAGAAAAAAAGTAGTAATACTGAAAGATTCGAAAACTCATTCTGGAATATTATATTTAAATAACACCAAATTCGTCAACACGAATAAATATTCTGAGAAAATACAAAACACATGTATTATTGCATCACAGAAAAAAATTAAATGAAGTCTTCTCTTTTTGTCTGTCCTTTCTTTGGCATGACGCAGCCAGCTCAATTGTACCCTTCAACGAGGCTTCTGTTTGACATAGGTAATAGAAAATTCTGTTTTTTTTAATTGAACAACATTTTGAATGAGAGTCATCACCTGAGTATTTACATTTTCCAACTACCTATAATGCCAATACTATTTTCGAAACGTCTTGTTTTGCCATTCGATTAGAGGGGAATTTCTGGTTTTCATTTTAACCTGAAAACTGAATACGCATTAGACATGATTTTCATGTGACTGTATGCATGCGCCAATTTGGAATACAGAATTCAGTTAGAATGAAACTTTGCTTACCTATCATTAGTCCGACAATTTTGAGTGTTCCAAAAAACTTTTTTTTCATTCCATGCCAGCTGTAGCCCATCAATACGTCATCTAACAAACACCTCTCCATTATTCGGCGTGCGGCATCCCAGTTGCTGGTGCCACCCAGTGAAGGAACATACTGGACCTGCCTTGGAATAAAATATTTTTTATTCTAGACTATAACAGGCATTCTGTTCAGGACTGGAACTCTCTTACACAAAATGAAAGTACACTATTCCACGTTTGATTCTCATAAGACATGCTTTATCACACTTTCTTTCCGAACTAATATTCAATTAACCTGGAAATATTATTACTAACCTCTGCTGCTCTGCAACTACGAACTACTATAATCACAACCAACGCCACTTTTCCCTCCATATTATGCGAACTGTCTAGTTCAAAGCTAAACACAGACATAGTTAGTGTACTGTGCCATAGAACAATAGGCTGGAACAAAAGGGCTGCGAAAATAATGTTCATATTTCGAAAAAAGATTTAAAGCAATTCTTTAAACTTGTTACTTCCAAGTAATTGAACTAAAGCGTTTGGTTGTCATCGGATGAAAGTCGTAATGGATGATTCATATCGAATTTACAACCGATTGAAACCAAACGCGATAGCTCATTTACTTGGAGGTTGTAGCAAATATCGGGTTTGTGATGGGGAGAGTGTGAAGTAGAGTTTGTTTTGAATTGTACAATTGTTTGAACTTTGATTACAAAAGTCTTGTGATTCAAAATACAAAAGAGATCAATACCTAATAATTTTCATCACCACAGAGAGAGATAATGTAGTCCTATGACAAACTCAGGATACGTCGACTACAGGATGAGGATATTTTTACTGGTATTTTTCATCGAGTTTTTCATACACTACACTCGGAACACGTGGGGAAACTCTGAGGACGTAACACCGTAATGTTACTCAGGAAGTACCGCAATAGTCAACTATGATGATATTGAGATAGGGTGAGGATCAGTTAGCCAGGATCCTAATTATCCTAATAATAATAATAATAATAATATGTATATATATATATATATATATATATATATACGATGAGTTATTTTCTCGGGTTCCATTCCGTGTTCTGTGGTTTTGATCCTCTGAAGGATTATTATCACGACGTTTCGGCAAAGTCTCATTTGCCATCTTCTAAGTGATGTTCAGAGTCGAGGTCGAAACTCTAGATTATATTATATTATAAATATATATATAATATATATATATAAATTTGTGTGTGTCTCTTGATATACGTTCGAACATTCAATTATGGAAATGAAATGTAGGAGAAAAAACGATAATAGACAAAACAAAACCGACATAAACAAACTCGATCAGACATCGAATCACATCATTATATACGAGAAAATGTGTTTAAATTCGATAAGAATTATTTGAAACTGATTTGGTTATAGCTACTTTGAATACGTATTATTCAGCAGATTGTTTCATAATACAGGGATAATTGAGAAAACATTTTTCAACAAATTTTCCTCATGATATCCTATATTATCTGAAATAAGGTTTTGTGTTCTCGGACAAATTCAATATTTTATGTCCTGCCCTGTGTACTGTATACAGAAGCCAATCTGTATGCATGTAATCAACTTCTAGCGGTATCTGAATTTCAGTTCTACAACTATTATTGCACACTTTATGGACTTCACTGTACTAGGTTCACGAAAAAGCACAACACAGGTAATCACGTGTCTTCCTTTCCTTGTTCGAATGGTAAATGTTAACCAAGATGCATAGGAACGACATAGGAATCCTGGCGAAATAACTTAGATACCGTTTCAATAATATTTTCGTAAAAAACGCTAGACCCACGGTTCACTTGAATAGACATTGGCGTGAGTTCACATTTCTAAAATATTTTTCCAGATGCTGCCAAGCCAAGTGAAAGTCAAACGAGAAGTCAAATAAATCGCAAAAGATGACCGAATTCGAATTTTATATAAACTCCCACAATATGATGAATCGTTTTCGACAAAAAATATCGAATCAGTGATCCCACCAGGAATTCGATTATTTTTTGAATGAAATCTGTTCCAGAAACTTGTCGGAATTAAAATTTGCGGAATGTCACATTCAATTAAGTAGATATCATAGTGAATATGTTATGGATTTCATTTTTGGGTTTTCTTTCCGGTGAGAATGGAAAAGCTTGGAATTCTCACCTGCGTTTAGGGCAAATTGATATATATGCCGAGATATATGCATTGATACGTAACTGCATTATTTTGAAAAAGCAGAGTTAACTAACTCTATTGTCCATTTTGTATCATATTATCATGAAATTAAGAAAATATATGAAAAAAATCATTCATCCAAAATTATTTTTTGAAAAGCTTGAAGAAACAAGCTTCCGAAACATCTGCAAGGAGAACTATATGGGTTTAATGGTTTTTTTTTTCGTCCACTTTCTCAATTCACTGAAAATAACATAGTTGTGTTACAAATGAGTGAGTCAATTGAAGCTTCTTCATCTTCAGGTGGAAGGACAACAAGAAAAATTGATACTGTATCACGTAGAGTAGCAGTTTAATGAATTTTTTTCTGAGAGAACAAATAAAGTGGAGATATACAAAGTGAAGAAATTAGAATGTTGTACTATGAACAGTGATAAGTGTTGCAAGATAGGGGTTCACAATACAAATTATCCGTCACCTTTCTCCAAACATTCTAAGACACCTTCAAGAGGAATATACTGAAAAACAGGCATCATTTTATGAATTTTCAAGCGATTCTATGGTGAATCCCGCCCAATCCTTACGATATATAAGAAATCTCTAGAAATTTGAGTTTCTAAGAAATCCTTGGAAATCTCTCAAAATCGCAGAAAACGTTCAGAATTGCACGGATATCGTCAACATCTTCTGAAATCTCAATTCAAAAGAATCACAAGAGATCTTGGCAATAAGCGTTATATTCTGACAAGAGATTTTTCCCTGGAAGTAATATTCATAAACATAATATATCACAAACTCTGGCTTTGAGCGTTATGAATGTCATTCACTTTTTGTGCCTTCTTGAAAGACGTTAACTGAGAACAAGATATCTCCTGCAATTCAGAAATAATTATCCTTCGCGGAAGACATGCAGTTCATTCAAACCATGGCCGGTCATCTTGAAAAAAATTCAGGTCTTTTCGATTCAGAAGAGGAATTGTGAGCGATCCCTGATTCTTCAGTGAATGAACCACGTAGCTCTAAAGTTGTTCTGGAGTAAAATTTGTTGAATGTCAGTCCGGAGAGTTATTTCGACGAGGAAACAGCCTCAGAGTATTACGGGAGAGCGAGTTCACATAGATTTATGCAAGGAATTGAATTTTCTCGAATTGCATGTTTTTATTCCCATAACAAAAAGTTATAACTAATGAGCATGAAAAACGTGACATATCGAACAAATGATCAGATCAGATTGATTTCGAATTGGCAAACAGTGCCAGCTGTCTATAGTTTCAACACTAAATAGACGACCATTGTGATGATTGAAATTTTTCGGATATCCAATGTTGGCAATTTTCCCTCCAACTAATGAACATATTTTGCAATGGAAACTCTCTGTGCTACTCATGTCAAATGAATAATAAACTTATAATCCTCATTTGATGATCTCTCAATTTCTGTTCTTCACGGATGAAAATATGTAGTTTGTCCCATTCGAACACCCTATTGATAACAGAAAATAAAATTTCTGGAAAAATGAAGTTGATTTGAAATACCGTATGAAAAATAGATTTCAATATATTAGTGACACTGAATTGAATCCTCCCCCAATCCTGAATATGACCTCAGGGTGATCATAAACCTTTTGGGAGGGTCTTCAAATTCAAGAAATTTCCCAGTATCCTTTGAGCAATTTCGGTATTCGGTTGAACAATATTCCTACATGTTTCTTTCCGGCGGTATTCCAGAATACTTATACAAAAACATACTACCGAGACTTCATGTACAAGAGTGATAGTAAAATGTTGTCATGGGTTTTTTGGGTCTTTTCAGTAACTAAAAGGTGAATTTAATTGCTTTATCCCAAAATGGCTTCTATGGTTGGAATTTTAAATTTTTATCGGATGATTTTGTTTGCCTTCATTGAATTTGTCAGAAATAACCCATAGGATTATTAACCCATGCTATTTCTTCAATGAAACCCCACACCAGCCGTGGTGATAATAAGCTGTTGTTCCATGTTCTCATAGATATAGTACATATTTATCTTCGATATCGATACGAAAGGATTGAGCATCATTCATTCTCCGACCACCAGTAGTGAAGTGTTAATACATATATTAAGAGGTGAGGTCGTCAGTAGATATATTTCATAACTTGCAACAGCTAGATTCTGACTCTGAAAAGTATAATTCTCGAATGAACCATAATAATTAATTATCAACATAGCTGCTTATAGACATTAATCTACGATTTGTGATGTGATACAGAATAAGACGTATTGTGGAAGTGGCCTCGACGTTGAAGAACATTTCCGACTCCTCTGACTGTCATGGTTGTGTATTCGTTTGGAATGGAAATTGCGGAACATATTCCAAAGGCACATATTCAAGGGTTTGGTATATACACGTATATATATTTCTGATATTTCGATAGGTTTAATGAAGATGGTTGAGCCCGGTGTTGATCATTTTGTTGTTGTTGTGGTTCTCCTAGTTTCCGGCCAAGTCTTCTGTAATGGTGAGTATATTTTAAATTTTATTCCTACAAAAGTGGGCTGGTGGTGGAACAAGAAGAAATATAGTAGGACCCAGAATAAAATGTTATGAACTAATCGTATGTGTTACATATTTCATTTCTCATTATAAAATGCAATAATATGTCAGAAAATCTCTTGTGCATTTCTTTCTCAGGACCGATTTTTCAATCTACTCTGCCAAGAAAGAGAATGTGTCCACCACGTATGCTCTCGAAGTACATGCGTATTCGACACAAAAAAATCAAATGATTTGGTAATTATAGAGCATAAAAAAATGATTATTCATTGAAAAAAAGCATTCCATAACTTTGGTTTAACGAATGCCAATCATACCAAACGGCATGAAAGCGCATACGATTACCGAAGGTATAATTGATTCGATTATCATTAGCTCATCTATATGAATGTCTTTCAACTGATGAAAATGAAATGCTTCCTCTCCAACATATGAATAATTGTGACATAATTCATTATATCTATCGCCGGAACAGAATACCTACTTACTTATTTACTATATACAGAAGCGAAACGGTAACCTAGAAAAATTTTCCCAAAAACATTTGACCTTGAAGGAACTTTGGCACCTTCATCGACACTGAGAAATCTGACGATATATACCAACAATGGGAAAATACACTGAGAAATTTCAAGTGAATGCATCCGTCAAATTAATAAGCTTCATCTGATTCACTGGAGCAAAAGCAATAGAATATTTCATTACGCTCTTATTGGTGCATTTTGGGAGCGCGTGGCTTTTACCGAGTATATCATTGGATTTGCTCCTGTATAATGATTTGAATATTCTGTGACTCTGGCATAATGTTTGTAAGAATCTACCTGGTTGCATAAGCGAAAAAAACAAATGACGGTTGAATGTATGTCAATTTTGCTTTTGTAAATTATCAAATTATGCAAGTTTAATTGGTGAGATAAGTGTATTCCGAGGTATATTCGGTGTGAAAGTGAAATTTTGAAAGTTTAACAAATGGTAGATACATCGATTATTAAAGAATTGATAAGAAAATGATAATGGTGTGTGATTGTTTTTTTTTGGCTTTGGAGTAAACCAATTAGCCAGAAGAAAATGATAAGAAAGATGCGTTGACTATCATCCCATTACCTACCCCATTTTTTCGTTCACTTCTTAAAAAAAACATCATTTTTTAAAAATTTCGTTCTGTGAGTTTTTTCTGTACTCCCTAGCATGAAGAAGCTTACAGAAGTATAAAAAATGGTAGGAATCCAAATTTTCATTTTCTTTCTTTCGCGACTTTGAACTGTGAAAACTCAAAAAAAGCATAATTGTAACTAAAAATACCGGATTTAGAAGTTGTAGACAATTCAATAACCAACAAAACCTGATGTCTGGAAAAAAATTGAGGTCCAGTTCAGAGAATTTTCGTGATGTTCCCTAGGAATGGTATTTGGTTCATGAGTCCAATCCATTCGGAACTGTACCTGAAATAATTTCGGAATCAATGGTCAGAGATGAAATGAAAGCATTTGACCCCAGTGCAGACGATGAGAATAGAAGAGACAATAGAAAAGAATTCATCTATCGAACAGCCGTCACGAAGGAGCAGGTGCTCAAGATGGAAAGAATATGGTGATATGGCAAAGGAACAGCTCCACACCCCTTTTACGCGTTCCAACGATCGAATTGGCATTCACTGGGAAAAATTGATAACGAACATAATGTTTGTAATCGGCATGAAGGTTGCCACGAGTTTCTATCCACAAGTGTGTCGCGTGGTGGTGCCTGAGTCTACTGCCAGCAGCTCCCAAAATGTAGTACGAACACGTTGATGGTCCACGAATTCGCCTACCGATAAGGTTGTTTTCATCTTATTGTATATGTGGAAAGGAAGGGAAAATGTAAAAAGACTCATGAATGAGAATTTATGTATCCACTCCAAGTCAGAGAGAATTTAAAACCATTTGATATTTGAAAAATCTCTTAGATTTTAACTTTTTTAACAGGATTGTGTACTTCTTGATGTGCCGAATAAGACCCACATATCGACAAATTATGTCGGGCAGTCACAAAACGCCCACACCCACTTGAAAAAAATTAAATTATTCATTAGCTCATTCAAAAGTCTCGTGAATTGAACTTTTTTAACACGAATCTGTATTTCTGGATGTGCTGAATAAGACACACATATCGAATGATTTTGTCGTGCAGTCACCAATCACCCACTCCTACTTTCAAAGAATTCAAAATAATACATCATCTCACTCGAAAGTCTCGTGGATGGAATTTTTCAACATGAATCCATACTTCTTTATGTGCTGAATAAGATCTACATATCGAATGATTCTGTTGGGCAGTCCCCCAACCCTCCACTACTACTACATCCCACAAGAAAGTCTTGTGGATGGAACTTCTTCAACACTACTCTATACTCCTGTATGCTGAATGAGATCCACGTATCGAATGATTTTGTTGTCAAGTCACTAACCCCCCACTTCTACTTTTAAAGAATTTAAAATAAGTCATCATCTCACTCAAATGTCTCTTGGATGGAACTTTTTCAACATGAATCTATATACTGGTTGAAAGTCATTATTTTGTAGTGGATCAATATTTTTTCCGTAGTTTTATAGGTTTGTTACTTATCACATCTGAAAGAATAATATTTATTATTGTAATCTATACAAGTGTAGAAGGCAGATATTCAATCTACCCCGAAAATTTGCTGCATCTATTGAAAAACAATTCTTTCTGGATAGAAGAAGTCCAATTAGTCAGCATCTTCTCGTATAAAAGATTTAATAGAAACCAATATATATATATATATATATATATATATATATATATATATTGGCCCCGGCGTCAAGTCACAAACCCTTGCCCCCTGTGATAACACCTGAGGAGTAGGCAGATTGAGACCTCAGCGTGAAGTCACATTCACCTCTTGAAAATGGCTCCAAAATCGGAGCCGAAACGTCGAGAACAAAACTCCAGACGCGGTTCAACCCGAACTCAACAACAACACACAACTGACCGCGGAAACCTATCCGAACACACATATATATATATATATATATATATATATATATATATATATATATATATATATATATATATATATATATATATATATATATATATATATATATATATATATATATATATATATATATATATTGTTATGATATGGAGTATGATGAATGAAAATGCAATGAAAAGAAATGTATATTTTATCACAATACTGACATTCCAGAAATTCATGCTAATTTGTTTGGCTATGTTTTTGGTGTTGTACACTTTGCAATCTGCAACCTTTTTCCGCTTTGATCAGTTTTTCACAGTACAAAGGATGGCAGCGTAGTTCGTCCATTCTCAACATGACATGAGGTGTCAAACCCTGTGCAACCTAGAAAATTATCAAAATTATAATCTTTTTCAAAATTAAATCTCAAATCTATTTATTTTGAAGAACATCCTATATATGATTTCGGCAACAAAAAGTAGAATGATAGATCAATGTCAGATGTCAGGAGAATTTGGAATTTGAATTGGCTTGAAATAGGAAAGGGCAATAGAAATGGTGTTATAATCCTTGTTATTTAACATTGTTATAATTGTGTAGTATATAGAATGAGAAATCGAAAATAGAAAAAGTGTCATAACCAAGAACCTAAAATGAAAGTGCTAATATGTCATGATGACAGTTTTTTAAAATGTGTGCTTCAAGAAAAAAGAAAAGACTACGGGTTTCCAAGGAAAAATGTTGTTAAAAGAAATTTTTTTTGAAGAGACATCATCGTAAAATTTGTAAGAAAAGAAAGATTTTCTTAAGAAAAACAAGAGTTGAGAAGGAGAAAAACGGAACACAGAAGAATGAACTCATTTCACTAGTATTGAAAGCTGAAATTTGGAAGAATAACCACTTACCAGGAACTCAAAATTTACAAATCCAAATAGAAGGAAGGCCAGGAGCGCTGTAGAGGTCGTTGGACTGCAAATTAAGGAACTCCAGGGTAAAAATGTCATCGTCAGAAGAACAGTGAAGGTATTTGCTGAACTTTAATAAAAAAAAAAGTGATATAAACTGAACAGATTAAAAAAATAAATTTCATTGGACACTGATTTAGGTCAAGTTCACTTTTTGGGGTCACCACTGTTTTTATATCAATTCCAAATTTGAACAGAATTATTATTATTCTTTTCATTCAGTAGTAATATTCTAGAGATAAGTTGGGTTTCGCAGGAACTAGGTTTTGAAAACTGTTTCGTGTCTGTTGTTTTTGATTAATACAAGATATTTATTGTTTCTTTCTTGTTATTTCATGGTCGAGAACACAAATCTTGATTCGGCATTGACAGTTGACATTGAATATCCATCATAGAACGCTGTTTGAACCCAACTGAGATTTTGACGAACATTGGCGTACCGACTGAGCTGAAAAAGGGGATCCAAGTGGAGTAAGGATAAAAAGGTTTGAAAAGATACACAGACATCATAGCTGGGCCAATCGAATGGAAGGAATTTGGTAATATAAAACACTCTCTTTGCATTGATCAATATCAGTTACGAAATATCATAACAAAAATGGCACCCAACGTGTAGGGCATTGATATTAAATAGCGTTGATACGAATTTTATAGAAATAAGTCAGATATTATTATTCATTTAGGGAAAGTTTCAAATTTTACAGTTTAGAATTTATAGGGATAGCTAAATTTCATAAGAAATTTGTATAAATTTGGAGAAAATGGATTTGAGAGATGGAAAGAAGCTTGGAAAAGGTGAAGAAGGGGGAGAAAGAGGTGATCAGGATGAAGGAGAGACTAGCAATATAAGAGAGAGAGAGAAGTACAGAGTGATAGAGAAGGAATGGAAGATAAGTTACAAAAATTAATGGAATTTATGGTCGGAATGAATGAAAAAATAGAAAGAATGGAAGGTGGAATAAAAAAAGAAAATAAAGAAAATATGGGAAGTATAAAGGCAAATATGAAAAGTATGGAAGAAAGAATGAATGTAAAATTAGAGGAAAATAAAAAGGAATATTCAAATATCTGTAAAGAATTTGAGAATAAAATAGAACAAACTAACAGGGAATTTTATGGGAATATTAGGCAAGAAATATCAAATATCAATAATTCGATAGAGCAACATTATAAAGAAACTCAAAATATAAGAACAGACTTGGAAAATTCAAATCAGAAAACAATTAATGACATACAGAAGGTAAACAAAAAGATAGAATTACAACAAAAAGAGACTAATGAGAGATTTACTGTAGTAGGAAGTGAAATTTCATTAATAAAGGAAAATATATCATGTAATGATAATAATGTATATCAACAAAAATTTTCTGATATTGAAAAAAAAACGAGAATGTTAGAACAAAGAAGATATGAAGGTAATTTGGAAACTAGGATTATTAGTACATGCCAGAATATACAGATCAATAATAAATTTGATGGCAACATTAAAAAATCACATCCTATAACTTTCATTAAAATAATCAAGAGTAAAATCAAAAATACAATGACAATAGAGGAAATGAAGGATACAATACGACAATACTTGAATAATCAACCTTGTATTTGGTTTAACAGCCAGGAAAAGAATGTGAATAGTTTTGATGATTTTGAACGTTTATTTTTAAAACAATATTGGGGTGAAAATACACAATTAATGATAAGGGACAAACTACAATTTGGAAAATTTGATGAGAAACGAAGTTTAAACTATAACAACTATGCAATCCAACTCTTTGCCATTGCACAATACATAGATCCTATCATGAGAGAGGAAGAGATAGTAAGTTATATTAGTAGGCATTTTAGACAAGAGTTGTTTGAAGTTATCAGTATGCATGAAATCAAAACAATGGAACGTTTGAGTGAATATTTGTTGAGACTTGAAAGAACATTATCATATAGAAATGGGGAAAATACTAATTCAAATCGAAATTTCCAAAATACCAATAACTATCAACAAACAAACAGACAGACATATAGAAATATGCAATATCCAAATAATTACCAATATAACAACCAAAATAATAGGTACAATAATGATTATAATAGAAATACAAACCGAAATTTTTATAGGGCAAATAATAATAATGATTCTTATACAAATAATACGCGGGAGAATCAATATCAAGTAGAAAGGCAAACTCAATTCAGACAGGGACAACAAAATTTCAATAATCAACAGAGAAATGAACAATCTAGACAGGTTAATTTTAATTCGACAAGACAAGCTAGTCCCAGGAGAAATGAAACTGAGGGGCATATTAACTCACTGCAACAAGGAAATCAAATTGATATACAAGCAATAGTGAATGATAGTGAACAACAAAATTTTTGCTAAGTAAACCATATGAGAAGCTGGAAAAACCAATCTATGAACACCCAATAGAATTTATAATGTTACATGAAAATATAGAAAACGAACAACTCATAGGTTTGATAACTTTAAAAGGTAAAATTGGGAACAAAAACATAAATATTTTGATAGATACTGGATCAGAAGCATCTTTGATAAAAGAAAACAATTTACAAAATTTGATAGAGATCAAAAACACAATGGTGAAAATGCCAAAAATAAATTTGATAGGAATCAATGGAAAAAAATTATCTGAAACAAATCAATATATACAATTAAACGTGGAGATAGATGATAAAAACATTGAATTACAACTGTTAGTGGTCAAAGATATGGAATTTGATGTGATTATAGGTACTGATCAATTAGAAAAAATGAAAGCCATAATAAATTACGAAGAAAAAAGTATAGAAATGGATGGTGAAAGGTTTGAAATTTTCGAGAAAAATCAAGAAGAAAATGTGAAGAAAAATATTCTGTGTATGAGAGGAATGAATGTGAGAAATGAAGATGATGATGATAATGAAATGTATGATAAAAAATATAAGTGTGACGATAAAAATTAAAGTTACATTAATGAATTATTAAATAAATATAATAAGTTAGTTATGTATGAATCGAGAATAGCGAAAGAGTATGTACACAAAATAGAAGTGAAAGAAACAGAAAAATTCAGATCTAAAAATTATCCAATTCCATACAAAAATAGGGAACAAGTAAAAGAAGAGTTGAAAAAAATGTTAAAACAAGGAATTATAGAAAGAAGGACCAGTAGTTATATCAATCCAATAGTGGTAGTTGTAAAGAAAAATGGTGAACTCAGATTATGTTTAGATGCTAGAGAACTAAACAAAATTACAATACCGCAGTATGAATCTCCATTGAATATAGAAACTATTTTTGGCAAAATCACAAATACTAAGATTTTTTCTAAAATTGATTTAAAACATAGTTTTTGGTTAATACCGTTGCATGAAAATTCCAGAAATTATACAGGTTTTTGTATAGAAGGGGTAGTTTATAGATTCTGCGTTGTCCCATATGGTTTACAATCATCATGTCCAGCATTAGAAAGGGTGTTACACAGAATTTTTGACAAATATGAAAATTTTGCATTACATTATATTGATGATATTTTAATATACTCCAAAGATGAAAAAGAACACAGAGAACATTTGAATAAAGTATTTCAGTTACTTGATGAGGCAGGTTTGAAAATAAACTTGAGTAAATGTGAGTTTTTTCAAAAGGAAATAAGGTATTTGGGGTATAAAATTAATGAGAAAGGTTTAGAAATGGATCCTGAAAGAGTTAGGACAATAAGGGAATACAGAAGGCCACATAATCTTAAAACTCTGAGAGGATTTTTAGGTATATTGAATTATTTTAAGAGATTAATTCCAGACTTGAGTAACAAAGAAATACCTCTAATTGAATTGTTGAAAAAGAACGTCAAATGGAAATGGGGAACTGAGCAGGAAAAATCATTTTTAGAATTAAAGGACATATTTATCCAAAAATTGAAAATTTTTCATCCTGACTATAATATACCTTTCATTTTAAGAACAGATGCATACATGCAAAGATTTGCAGGAGTGTTAATTCAGATTCAACAAGGAAAAGAAGTTCCGATATCATTCATATCACGTATCACTAAAAAGCATGAAAAAAATTATAGTGTTACGGAATTAGAATTAGCTAGTATAATCTTTTGCATAACAAAATTCAGATTTTATTTATTGGGAGGAAAATTTTACATAGAAACAGATCATGAGGCACTCATGTCTATCGTAAATTGTAAATATGCAAGTAACAGGGTACATAGATGGGCATTATTACTTCAAGAATATAAATTTGAAATTCGACACATTCCAGGAAAACAGAATGTAATAGCTGACTCGATTACAAGAATGGAAACAAATGAATCTAAGGGCCTAAGACAAGTTAAAATAGGGGTAAATATTTTCAGAAATGATACAGGATTATTTTGTATTGATACAGTATTACAAGATCAAAATCAATTAACAGATAAAGAAGAGAGGGGAACAGTAGAAATGAATGGAATAGTTATTAAAGTCATTAATGGAGAGGAATTGTATGTAGTAACAAAAGGATTAGCTGAAAAATTGATCATTATCATTCATGAAAAATATTTACATATTGGAATAAAAAAAACTTGGATGATATTTAGGGAAAATTATATAAGCTTTAGAGATATAGAGGTAACTAAAGATATTATCAACAAATGTCACACATGTCAATTGGGAAAATATAAAAACAGGGTTAATAGAAATGAACCAAAAAGTATAATCACCAATAGACCATTACAAATCATTTCCATAGATTTTGTGAGCAATTTGATATCGAGTTATCCTACAAAGAAAACCAATTTCAAGACAGTGAAAAAGTTATTAACAAAATTCATAGTAGAGATAGGTAAGCCAGATCAGATTATTCTTGACAATGCTACATATTTCAATAATGAAAATATGAAAAATTTCAATCAAAAATTGGGAATAAAATTACATTTCACAAGTATCTGACATCCTGCAGCAAATCCTACTGAGAGATATATAAGAGAGGTGATTAAATATTTAAGACTAACATCACAAGAAAACCATAGACAATGGGATGAAAAATTGGAAATAATAGAGAAATATCTGAATGAAGTTCCAAGCATCATAACAGAAGAATGTCCAACGTATATAATGACTGGAAGAATGCCTGATCGAGAGTGGATGAATGAACATAGAAATTTGAATGATATTATGGAAAAAGTGAATGAAAGAATCCTAAGAAATGCCAAGAAGTATATAAACAAAGAAAATAAAAGGGGAACAAAAAGAACTAAGTTTAAAAAAGGAGAATTAGTGATAGTAAAAGCTTCAAGAATACCAAATAGAAAATTAGGAATATGTGCAAAACTCCAATTACCTTTTGAGGGACCATATGAAGTGGATAATGAGGAAGTTAATAATAGTTATAGATTAATAGATCCACATAATAGTTCATCAAGAGGAATTTTTAACATAGAGAATGTTTATCAATTCAAAATCTAGTTCATAAGTACTGTTGTTTTGAATAATTTTCTATTTTGAATACAATATATTTCATGAGATGTATCATCTGAAAGAAGACAGCAGAAAGCCATAAAATTGATATTCAAATTTTGCTACCAGAGTATCAAATATTTGAATATAAATTTTGGGAAATTGTTATGATATGGAGTATGATGAATGAAAATGCAATGAAAAGAAATGTATATTTTATCACAATACTGACATTTCAGAAATTCATGCTAATTTGTTTGGCTATGTTTTTGGTGTTGTACACTTTGCAATCTGCAACCTTTTTCCGCTTTGATCAGTTTTTCACAGTACAAAGGATGGCAGCGTAGTTCGTCCATTCTCAACATGACATGAGGTGTCAAACCCTGTGCAACCTAGAAAATTATCAAAATTATAATCTTTTTCAAAATTAAATCTCAAATCTATTTATTTTGAAGAACATCCTATATATGATTTCGGCAACAAAAAGTAGAATGATAGATCAATGTCAGATGTCAGGAGAATTTGGAATTTGAATTGGCTTGAAATAGGAAAGGGCAATAGAAATGGTGTTATAATCTTTGTTATTTAACATTGTTATAATTGTGTAGTATATAGAATGAGAAATCGAAAATAGAAAAAGTGTCATAACCAAGAACCTAAAATGAAAGTGCTAATATGTCATGATGACAGTTTTTTAAAATGTGTGCTTCAAGAAAAAAGAAAAGACTACGGGTTTCCAAGGAAAAATGTTGTTGAAAAGAAATTTTTTTTGAAGAGACATCATCGTAAAATTTGTAAGAAAAGAAAGATTTTCTTAAGAAAAACAAGAGTTGAGAAGGAGAAAAACGGAACACAGAAGAATGAACTCATTTCACTAGTATTGAAAGCTGAAATTTGGAAGAATAACCACTTACCAGGAACTCAAAATTCACAAATCCAAATAGAAGGAAGGCCAGGAGCGCTGTAGAGGTCGTTGGACTGCAAATTAAGGAACTCCAGGGTAAAAATGTCATCGTCAGAAGAACAGTGAAGGTATTTGCTGAACTTTAATAAAAAAAAAAGTGATATAAACTGAACAGATTAAAAAAATAAATTTCATTGGACACTGATTTAGGTCAAGTTCACTTTTTGGGGTCACCACTGTTTTTATATCAATTCCAAATTTGAACAGAATTATTATTATTCTTTTCATTTAGTAGTAATATTCTAGAGAGATAAGTTGGGTTTCGCAGGAACTAGGTTTTGAAAACTGTTTCGTGTCTGTTGTTTTTGATTAATACAAGATATTTATTGTTTCTTTCTTGTTATTTCATGGTCGAGAACACAAATCTTGATTCGGCATTGACAGTTGACATTGAATATCCATCATAGAACGCTGTTTGAACCCAACTGAGATTTTGACGAACATTGGCGTACCGACTGAGCTGAAAAAGGGGATCCAAGTGGAGTAAGGATAAAAAGGTTTGAAAAGATACACAGACATCATAGCTGGGCCAATCGAATGGAAGGAATTTGGTAATATAAAACACTCTCTTTGCATTGATCAATATCAGTTACGAAATATCATAACAATATATAACAATATATATATATATATATATATATATATATATATATATATATATATATATATATATATATATATATAATATAATTTATAATATTTTTCAGCTACAAAATTATAACTACTGTTGATTCGATTCTCTTACACACCTGGTCAACACGTTTTTTGAATGCAATCGTACCAAAAAATGAATTTGATTACGATAATCTGGACAACAAATTTCAATGAATATTCAGGTTAACGAAAATACGAAAATATGATTACACATTCAACAAATTCGGTGATGTTAGGAGAAAAGTTCTACCTCCCAGACTGCTATGGAATGATATAATATTCTAAAAATTGAAATCTTTGTGACTACTTGAAATATGAACGCATCAGTTCATACAAATGTTTGTAAAAACTTTCTACATTCACTCTCCTATTATAAAGAGGTGAAGTTCCTAACTTTTCTGGTTGTTTGTTTATAGGGTAGGTAAAATTATTCCACTAACAGAATGCTACACTATTCCGGAGTGATGTAGGATACCTATTTCATTGTGATTGAATGAAAACTTTATTGAAAAAAACAAATAGTATATGTGCATTAGGTCTGGAGAAAAGTGGGAGAGATGTGATGCTTTACCGGCGTGCGACTAAACAGTCCGGTTCGACTTCTGAACGGATAAAGTCGCGGGCAACAGCTAGTTTCTTATAAAACTATTTCATTAAAATTCAGATTACTCTGATAGACTTCATAATTTTATGTTAGATTAGTTGTACATTTTAAACAGGAAATGAATAAGATTTGAAAGCTATTTGATTTAAATTTCCCTCTACTGTTCGAGTCGATGCAGCTTCCCAATTCTTCTGGTCCGTCATCAGTTAGGTCATAAAAAAATCACAGTTACTTTCTTGAACAAACGAACTTACATTACTGTGGGGGTTCTTGGAAAAGTAGCAGTCGAAATGTGAATGGCCGTTATCCTTGAGCGAACAAAGTAATGAATCACTTGAAATAACTCTTTTTTGATTCCTCTCCAGATCATTTGATACGATAGGTATCAAATGATCTGTAATTGTGATTGTTCCATCATTGAACTCAGTTTGATGTGGATTCATTTTATCAATAATTGACTGAACAGCATTATGAAAAAACGAGGAAAACCTTCGCAAGTCAATGTCAAACAATTGGCGGAGTACTTCCGAAATGAATATTCAGATAATATATACGGCCAAATTAAAAATCTCATAAAATAGTCCACAATATCTGAAGAAATTCGGGGATATTTATCAACTTCCTCAATCCGACGCCGACGCGACGGTGCAAATAATTCAGAATGTAATTATTCGTACGAGTAGAGAATCACTTGAACAATAGAACAAATGATTTAGGCCAGTGATTCCAGATCTTATCAGTTCAAGACTCGGTTCTAGAATTTGTTCAGTTGCGACTGGCACCTCTCCAACTGAATATGTTTATTGCAACGAGTATTATGATAATAAAATCGAAAAATACAGAAATCATAGAACTTCTGAAGAGGCTTATTATATTGAATGTGATTTCATATCACGTATTTCTGTTCAAAATGTAGTGGCTTTAACACCTCAGTTTGACAACCAATATATCAACATCGATGCTCCAATCAGCAATGCACTTTTCACTATCGAAGATATTTCTGTACTAAAGGCAACCAATATCAACCGAACTTCCGACATTAGTGACTTAGTGAAAATCATTCGATATGTGGATCTCATTCAGCACATTCGAAAGTATAGGTTCGTGTTAAAAAAGTTCCATCCACGAGATTTTTGAGGAAGATGATGAATTATTTTAAATTTTTTGAAAGTATGGGAGGGGAGCTAGTGACTGACCGATAAAATCATTCGGAACGTTGGTCTTATTCGGCTCATACAGAAGTATAGATTCGTGTTAAGGAAGTTCCATCCACGAGACTTTTGAGTGAGATGATGGGTTATTTTAGAACAATTTTGGAACAATTTTAAATTTCCTCAATGTAGTAGTGGGGGGTTAGTGACTGCCCGATAAAATTATTCGGTACGTGGATTTTATTCGGCACATCAAGAAGTGTATATTCATGCTAGTTTCATCCACGAAAGTGAGATAATTAATTATTTTACATTTTTTCAAAGTAGGGTTGGGGGTTAGTGACTGCCCGAAAGAATCATTTGATACGTGGATATTACTCAGCACATCCAGCTCGTATAGATTCGTGTTAAAAAGTTCCATCCACGAGACTTTCCAGTGGGATTATCTGATTATTTTGATTTTTTTCAAAGTATGGGTGGGGGTATGTAAGTGACTTTCCCGATGAAATCATTCGATACGTGGATCTCATTTCGCTCATCTATCAGTACACATTCGTGTTGAAAATGTTCCATCCACTACTTTTTCGAGTGGGATAATGAATTATTTTGAATTTTTCCAAAATAGGTGTGGGGAGTTACTGACTGTCCGACAAAATCATTCGGTACGTGGAATTCATTCGGCACACCAAGAAGTATGAATTCATGATGGAAAAGTTTCATCCACGAGAATTTTGAGTGAGATTATGAATTATTTTGATTTTTTTCAAAGTAAGGGTGGGGGTTAGTGACTGCTCTACAAAATCATTCGATACGTGGATCTTATTAAGCACATCCAGAAGTATAGATTCGTGTTGAAAAAGTTCCATCCACGAGACTTTCGAGTGTGATGATTGATTATTTTAAATTTTTCCAAAGTAGCAGGAGGGATTAGTGACTGTCGACAAAGTCATTCGATATGTAGGTCTTATTCAGCACATCAAGAAATATAGATTCGTGTTGAAAAAGTTCCATCCACGAGATTTTTGAGTGAGCTGATGGATTATTTGGAATTTTCTTAAAGTAATAGTGGGGGTGAGTTACTGCCCGACAAAATCATTTGATTTGTAGGTCTTGATCAGCACATCCAGAAGTATAGGTTCATATTGAAGAAGTTCCATCCACGGGACTCGAGATGATGGAGGTAGGAGTGGGGGATTAGTGACTACCCAAAAAAATAATTCGATACGTTGTATCTTATTCAGCACATCCAGAGGTATTGATTCGTGTTCGAAAAGTTCAAAATAGGCGTGGGGGGCTAGTGACTGCCCGAAAAAATTATTTGGTATGTGGATCTTATTCAGCAGAAGTATGGATTCATGTTGAAAAAAATTCATCCACTAGACATTTTTCTGAGATACGAAATGGTTTTGAATTCTGTGTGGGTAGGAGTGGATACAAGAATTGTCATCCACGAGTGTTTTCATATTTTCCTTCCTTCTCACATTGACGATAAGATGAAAACAACTTCATCGGTGGCTGAATTCGTGGACAATCCATGAAGTCGTACCACATTTTGGACCGCTGGCGGTCGACTCCCGCAGCGCGACGCGACCAACTCGTGGATAGAAACTCGTGGCCACCTTCACACTCGCACATTTTATTTAGTACTATCAAAGATTATCTAATGGCAACGTTTGCCACCATCTAGGTTGCAATAAGCTTAAAAAAATTGCTGGATGGTCATGCCTTTTCCCGAATTGTGAGAGCACATTTACACCCACATGGCACATTGCACTCTGGCCAAATCGATTGTGGATACCATGACTGAGAAGAGAGAAAATAAACGTCAAGACGAGCTTGCTTTCGCAAGCAGATCAATCAACTAGCAAAAGCAGATCAATGTATACTGACGATCTAGGATGATCTGTGAAGGAGCGATTCCTGAGAGCCCTCTTAGATATATAAGGCAAAGATCCAACATCATTAATTCAGATTTAGGATCGGTTTTTCAATGCGAGATATCTAACAGATAAAAATAACCAACAGTTTTCATCCTTATCACTGTCAAACATTACTCACGCGCACCCTCTCATTTCTTTCATCTATCTGACACAAAACTTATTTATCCTTGTATTGAAAAACTGACCCTTAGTACAACTTGGTCACTACGGTTGAACAATTCATACATGCAGAGATAATTGACAATTCTCAACTCCTTCTAGACAGAATCGAAACGATGATAACATTTTTCCACTCTACCGAACATAGCTCTTATGGAAAGGGTTTTCACTCACATCATCAAGACATACTGTGTTTGAAAGACGGAAAGAGTATAGCGGAATTTCACAAGCTCACAGAAAGTGGTATCTTCACTATTCGAAAGACTCACATGTTTTGGTCTGACATGTCGAACGAACAAAAACTAAAAAGAAAGAAAGTTTGAAGGAAAAAGATGAGGTCGGCGAGTGCTTCCATTCAGAGATGGTATTGTCGACAATTCACCACTTTCCGCCCCCTTGTCAAACGTACTCGCTTATCGAAGTCCCTTTTCCATGTGGTAATGAATATTATATCTGAATAACTCATTTTTAATATGAATTTTTATCGAGAGAAATGTCTTTCTGTGAACAAATTATTCGAAAGTGAGTTTTTACCGAATTTACATTTTATTTATGGCTTCCATCTATGTGTTCAAAAAATACGTATGAATCTAAAATAGGAAAGAAATACATTCTTGATCGAAATAACCGAAATCACATTTTTTCCAATTTTCACTTCAAATTTTCTGCACTCTACAACTTTTATCTTCTGTATTTTTGGTTGAGATCCCACAGTTTCGAAACGAGAATAGTTTATTGAAAATGGACTATTATTCAGATATTGACCAGTAATTGTAAAATTTCTGCGATTTTCTGGATAGCGAACGGAGCATTGAATGAATGAATGCAGAGAATCATTTTTTTTCGAAATTATTCACCACTTTATAATTCCCGAAAACTCAATATCCATCAGAAAAATCATAATTCCATTATTTCAAATGAATGAATTATCAAAAAGTCTATATGCTTGAATGAATGGTAACTTTCAACCGATTATTGTTCGAATTTTTTTTTGTAGATGGATTTGCCTTGAAATATATTTTTTGGGTATTCCCTCTCGTGAAACTGAAATAAAAACAGCCTAAATTCTTATATTATCTCTTTCTAGGGCAAATTGCAATATTATGAAAAAGCGGAATTGACTGATTATTCTGTCAGTAACGTATAGTATTTCTGTGAATTTGGAGACCGATTTGAAAGAATGTTTAAAAAATGCATATACTTCCCCTTGGCAACAATCCGGTAGTTAGACTGATTTCTCGTCAGAATCAGATTCGAGTTTTTGGTGAGTAGTTTCGAAATAACACACTGACCTGAGTGGGTAGTATTGGTTCGAACTAACATTCTTTATTTCTTCTAGTTTTTTGAGTCGTTAACCTACCACAATCTGAAAAAATTAGAATTCATATTGAGATCTATACAAGAGTAGAAAAACAGATTTTCAATCTACCCCGATAAGTTGCTGCGATAATTCAAAAATATTTTTTTTCTGAAAGGAACATATTGTTGAACATATCAACAATAACATCCTACCAACATATGTGTTAAATACAAGGAATAAGTAGGAATAACGATATCATTTTCATCTGGGGAGATTGTTTGCTCTAAACAAACAGCTTTCAAACTTTTCGACGATTTCATTAAATAACTCATTAGTAAAAGCATTTTTTCGAGTTCATTTTTATGGTTTGTATCTCTCTCGAATCTCTCGAATTGATGATATGATTCGTGCTCTGTTATAGAGAATTTCGAACGATGATTTAATAGTTTGAACTCAAATATTAGTGACGATTTAAGTGCGTGTTTTTCCTGAAAATACTTGTTTCCAAATCATTGAAGTTTTTCTCAAACCCTTGAACACGTAACAATATTCAAGAAAATATATTTGAAGTCCCCCAGGTGTATGAGGGAGTCTTCATACTAGTAAAACATCAATACCACTGGGAATAAAAACAACTTGAAAAGACGGAACTTTCTTTAGAGATCAATTACCTTAGCACCAAACTGGTGAGTTGGAGTGTGCAAATAACATCAGTTTGGTAGAAGACTCATCAATCTCTACTAAAAGTTTTCACACCAAAGGTTTCAATATCATTGTTTATTCAGAAAGACTAAAAAAATTGTCGGAATGAGCTGAATACATATAATCAACGAATAGTACATGCATAGTTCAATGAAATGGAATATTTAATATTACTTCACTTGTAACAGAACAGTGTGGAACAAAAAGAAAATGCGAGGAGGATACTTGCATTCTGTCGAACGGAAATGAAAGGGAAGTAGAACTGGGAAGATTCCGTACGAAAAAAGTTTTATCAAAATCAACACTTGGTGGAACAATTGATGAATCATTCATGCCAGAGTCACATTTTCACATTACTCACCAAGAACTCGAATTTCGTAGGAAATATTGAAGAAGGTTCGAAAAAGAAGCAGACTAGCTTCCGAAACGTGGGCAGAAGCAAGAATATGCATTCTTAAATATATTTCTTTAATGTTCGAATTCACGAAGAATGCGATACGTAACTGATGGAATAGTCAGTCATTTTTGCTTTTCCAATTTTTATCTTCCTCTTTCTCATTTTCAGGGGAGAGAGAACCCAAAAAATGAATTTCATGAGATCTCCGTTATTGGCTGTCAAGTTTCCCGAATGTCTATTATAAAGTTGTTGGAATTTTCAACCACACTACGATTCATTTCATAACATTTTATTACGGGTCACAATGCTTATCCGCCATTCCACGAAAAGAACAACTGTTCCTGACAACCAGGATGTCTCGTTGAGAGTGGACAAAATTAGTATTCACTTCGATACCCTTTGAATATTGTATTCTTGTAAGGTGTATTTCAAAACTGAACATCGAATTGAATGTAAGCAACAGCTGTATGATCCGACAGTAAAAAAACACTTTGTGTAGCTATGATAAAGGTAAATGAGTGTGAATACTCAAAGCTGCGTCGCAAGTACGTTTGTTACATTGAAATATCCCACGAAATGCCCCTTTCCCAGTTCGCAAAGATATTTTTCATATTACCTGTTCTATACATCTTTTGATTGTTTTCGTGACTGTCTTGATCTATATTTGTTACGTCCGAATTTTACAAAATGAATCAGTTTGAATCAACTGTGAATCTTGAGGTGAGTATACAATATAGTTATTATATTGAATTGAAAGAAAGAAATTAACCTAAGCGTGGAAGCTGTTGAATTGTTTATTTTATATCGGAAAATAATTCTTCAGTTGAGTGAAAAACTTAATTCAACAATTCGTTTTACATTATTTTTCATTTTTAACATTGTAAGTATTGGTGTCAGAAAAAATGGATCTTGAAACTATTATGGAGTATCCTCTCATAATCGAGTACCGTAGTTGGTGCTATCATAATTACGTTACTGAACTAATACAAGTTTTATAAAAACAGGGAGTTTCATTTTCCGATTTGCATAATGATGTTCAATTATAATAATAATAATAGCGACTCCCATCAGTTCATCTATCAATTTACCATTCAGGATTGAATAAAAAATGTCCTCTGGTTGTTATGCTGTGAAAATTGCTTCGAACGAACTAGGATATCCAACCGCAAAGTCAGTATACTACTCCTTGATAGATTCACATTAGCGATACGGTATTCCATTCTGGGGAGTGTGCAGTGGTAACGCTCTTCAGAGTGTTTTTGTTTTACGAAAACGAGCCTTGAGATACCTTTGTAAACTAAAATTTCGCGATTCGTGCAGACATCACTTCAAGCAGCACAATGTACTCACCGTTGTGTCTCTATTTATAATTGAAACAGTGTGTCTTATAAATAAACATAAACAAAATTTCATAACAGAGAGTGAATACGCCACTCGTCAAAGTAATCAACTCAAACTACCATTACTACACCTTCAAAATACTATTGAAGATATACCGTCCAACGCCATTTTCAGAAAAGCAGTGAAATAGTAGTTTTCCTTACGAGTGCGGAAAGTGATTTTTTCCCGCACTCGACTGCTTAAAGACACTTTCCGCATGAGTTAGGAACAATACTTTTTCTACACTCGTAGGAAACAAATACATTTTTTCAGTTATTTATTCATGCAAATGGAAACAACTAACAAGAGTAACATTTTCTATCCACTAATTATTCTTAATATTTATTGTAAATGTACCATTTGATGCATTATGTAAATTTATAGCGGAAGCCAGCATATTGTTTGAAGATGGCTGATTTCCTGAAGAATCGGGCAATACATTATCGAAAGAAATCGAATGTGCAGGCACAGTGCACAGTACATTTTCCACTTTTGTAATACAAGAATGAACGACGGTGAGGAGTCTCTTTTGGACGTAAATGTACATAATTTCTGTATACGTTCAAAAAATAACCATCATTTGCCTCTTCAGATATCACGAAGGATCTAGAGAAATGATTATTGGAATCCTTGATATTAACAATTATCAGGTTTTCTTTGTCGTCTATGTCGTCAATGGTGAGTTTTGTCAGCTCTTTTCGTCTGCAAGCACCAGCTAATACAAAAATTGCTACCAACTTGATCATGAGGTATACATCGGGTGCTTCAGTCATAAATTTTGAAACGTCTTCTTGAGTGAAGATTTTGGCCTTTTTCGGTCGAAAACCTACATTCTGTCTTGCAATGAATGCAATTATTTTGTAAAATTTAGTAATATCTAAATTTTGCTTTACTTTGAATACACTCTTCAACATTGAATATCTTGCCCATAAAGTGTTCGGCTTCCATGTTTTAGACATTTCTAGAAAATAAGCCAAGAATACTTCTTCTTTATTTGGTGTTTTCACTTTTTTATTAATAATAATAATAATAATAATAATAATCTTTATTTGTAAAAAACAATCAAATACAGACATGAACAACCTGTAAAGGGTGTTTGAAACAAACGGGCGTCAACACACAAGTAAACCATTACACAAACAGTTATCAATATTTTTCTAAAAATTGTAATTATCTAGGTATAAGAAATATGCACACATATAACCATTTAGTACAAACAGGTAACGACCAATATGAACATCATTCGAGTTGTGACTCTAAATAATCATTTATGGAGTATGGCTCTAAATTTATCAATAATTTCCAAATTTCCTGCTTGAAAACATTCGGAGAAGAGATCGATTTAATTCTTACTGGCAACTTGTTGAAGAATTTTAGAGAAGTATATAAAGCATTTCTTTCTGTCACCGTCAGTCTATGCAGTGGATAATCGTAGTTTATGTTTCTGGTATTATAAATGTTTTGGGGTGAATACTCTGAAAAAAACTGTTTATTTTTAGCAAAGAATAAGATGCATTCTTGAATATATACTGCACTAACTGTTAGTATTTTTGCAGAACGGAACTTACCTATGCTTCATATTGTATATTATTCTTAAGATTCTTTTTTGAATAATGAATAAGTGCTCTACGCTACCACTGCTGCCATAGAACAATATACCATATCTGAAACATGATTCGAAGTTTGCATGGTACACTACTTTGAGACTAAATTGATTTAAGTATTTGGATAGTATTCTCATCGCATAGCTCACTTTACTCAATTTGTTTGCTACTTCGTTAACATGGATATTCCAATTCAGGTAACGGTCTATATTTATCCCTAAAAATTTTGTGCTAGGAGCAATTTCTATACTTTGCTCATTCAATGTAATGTAACCAGGCACCTCGTAACCGCAATTTTTAGTTGTGAAAAGAACTACATTCGTTTTTTCATCATTAACGAATTGTTTGTTTTCTGAGAACCAGTTATTTATTTTTTTGAAAACAAAATCAGAATGCAGTAACAGAGATGTTAACTCTTTCTCCTCAATCATGATGTTAGTATCATCAGCATAGTTAACCAATTTACAATCAGAAAGGTCTTTTAGGGTATCGAACATATAATTCAGATATACTATAAATAAAATGGGGACAGTCATCCTACCCTGGGGCACACCCATGTTGATTTCAGATAGTTGTGATGTAATAGTTTCCTTTGTCTTTTTGAATAGAGACTTTTTGTTTTCTATTGAAAAGATATGATTTGAACCACTCTAAAGGCTTGCCTCTTACTCCATATGCCTCAAGTTTGTCCAGTGAGATTTTATGATCTAGGCAATCATACGCTTTTGAAAGATCTAGAAACAGACCTATTGCTACATTTTTGTTCTCTAAAGCATTTAGTATATACTGAACAAATTGGAATACAGCTGTTGTCGTTGATTTTCCTTTTTGATACCCATGCTGGGAATTACTCAATAACTTACTCGTTACTAAGAAATTCATGAGGCGGTTACACATTGCTGTTTCAAATAATTTTGAGAAAGAAGGTAAAATGCTTATAGGTCTATAATTGCAGATTTCACTGGGATCGCCCTTC
The DNA here is from genome assembly GCA_032362365.1 of Zygogramma bicolorata. Taxonomy (NCBI): domain Eukaryota; kingdom Metazoa; phylum Arthropoda; class Insecta; order Coleoptera; family Chrysomelidae; genus Zygogramma; species Zygogramma bicolorata. Next base: position 1,255,345 of record JAVJAQ010002653.1, on the reverse strand, counting down.
TTTTTATAAATTGGTTTCACTACTGCAATTTTCAAATTATCAGGAAAAATGCCATATTGAAAAGAATTATTTAAAATGTAAGCTAGAATTTTTGATACATATATTATAATTAATTTTATTATTTTGGTTGGTATTTGATCATCTCCACTGCTCATCTTATTCTTAAAATTTCTCACAATCTCCTCTACTTCTGTGTCAGTTATAGGTTCTATGAACATCGACTTATCATTACATATAATTCTATTCACAAACTGTATGTTTTGTTTATCAATTCTCTTCTCCAAACTTTTCACAGTATCTGTTAAAAAACTACTATACTCTTCAGCTATGTTTTCTGTTTTGCCTTCTATTTCAATACATGTCTCAGATTTACTAGAACCTTTAATATCTCTCACAATATTCCACATTGTTTTTGACTTATCATCAGAGTTTGCGATTTCATTTTGATATTTTTTAGATCTGCTTTGTAACAATTTTTTGTTATATTCTTTTTTGGTTTGTATGTATTGTTCATAATAGCGCTTATCTCTTTTACTGATTGTAAAGAGAATATCAAGACGATTCTTGCACTCTTTCACTTGGGGGGTCATCAATAGGTTTGCTTTTTAGAACATTTGATTTGATTTTTTTCACAGGAAAGCATTTATTGAAGTCGTCAAGAAACATACTTACAAAAAGATTCCACTGTTCATTCACCTGGCTTTCATGTATGTGGAATATACTATCCCACACTTTCATTTTTATGTTGTTTATAAAATCATCAATATTTTTTTGTGAGAAAATTCTTCTAAACACTGAAATACTTTTAGTTTCGTTTTGCCACTGAATTTGTAGTATTTGAGTTGAGTGATCTGAAATGTGAGAGTGCAAGACCTCGCTTTTGACATTTTCTATGTTTGTTAAAAAATTATCTATGCATGATTCAGAATTTTTTGTGATACGAGTATACTCCTCTATTATATGATATATATCAAAAGAGTGGATTAATTCTAGTAAGAGAAATTTTTCCACATTGTTGTCTAAAAAATCTACATTGAAGTCCCCCGCAATAACAGTATTGCATGTTTCATTATTGAACACATTCAAAAGTCCTTCTAGTTTTTCAAGAAAAACTTGAAAATTTCCGGTAGGTGGCCTATATACTGATACAACTATCATTTTACTTGTACTTGTCCTGTGCTTGATTTCAATAGCTGAAAATTCAACATGATCTTCCACGGATAACGATACTGCTTCTCTCCTTTCCTTGCATTTCATTCCTTCTTTCACATATATTGCACATCCTCCATGTCTTCTTACCCCTTCTCTACAGAAGGCGGATTTGAGTTTATAGTTTTTTATAACATGCAATGATAGTTTTTCTTCATCTTTCCAGTGTTCAGTCATGCATAAAACCTGGCAATTACTGATTTTATCCAACACTGCAACTAGGCTATCAATCCCAGTTCCAATGGATTGCATATTTTGGTGCACTATAGACAGTGTATTGGCTGTTTCATTTCTCTTTTGGATCGTCGATTCCATAGAGATTTTCTTCAAAAATCCTCTTCTCTTTTATCATAACGGTTATACTTATTGAAGTCGAACCGTCTGTAGGCTACTGATTTTGGCCAGGTTGCAGGCTTATATATTTCATCTTTTTGATCAAAATCAATCCCGAACATGAAACACTTGTTTTGGGATTCTTGTGTAGGAAGTTCTTTTATTACTATATCTGAATTGCGAAATTGCGGTTTTTTTTTAATGTAGGAACTAATTTGTTCACAAGTAACATGACGTTTTAGACGGTACAGATACAACCACACTTTTCGTTGGACACCAAAGTCCTCTTCAGTGACATCGTCTCCATAATTTTTCTTCATCTGCCTTGGTCTAGATTTCTTTTTATAGATGACTGTTTTGAAATCATCTTCAGATTCTTTGAGATCATTCTGCAAATCAATCAGTTCCTTCATTTTGTTCGTTTGTGCTTCTATCAACTGCTTTGTGTTTTCCGATTTTTCATGCATATCTTCATTTTCACTATTTACAGAAATGGGTGGCACCACTGTGCGTTTGCCTTTGTTTTCATGAGATACAGCTGGACGTTGTTTACTTGCTGATTCATTATACAGTTCTTTGCTCAATGGTTTTTCTGTTGATGTATTCCTTATCTCAACATTTCTTTGGACATTTACTTTTACTTCCAGCAAAGTGTTATTTTGTCTGAGTAGTTTATTGTTGTCTAATAATATATTGTATTTTTCTTCCATTTCACATATGATTCTTTTCAGCATACTGTTTTCTCGTGACAACATTTCACTTTTGGTGACTTCCATCTGGCACCTATTTTCGCCTTGTAGGTAGCACGTTGAACATTTAATTGGCCATATAATTGGCAATAACTCTAAGTTCGCATCTGTAGCTGCTTGCACGATTTCTTGTGAAAGTTCTTCATCAGATGAATAATCCATTGTGGCAATTTCACTGAATCGAAAATTTTATATAAGTAACGCTTTGTCTGTCACTCTGACAATTACAAACAAATTTGTGTATTTATCGGCATGACAACATCAATTGTTACCTATTCGTTATCAGATCAATCAAAGCCTATATATAGGGTGATTTTCATAACAATACATTTTTATTTATCAATATTTGTTCATTTTTTCAATAAATAGTGCAAGAGGATGGATGATTTTGAACAAACTCACTTAGCATTGCAACAAAAAAGCTTGAACTTTCATATTTCGTCACCCACCACTATTTTACGAGGATATCATATAAATGTTTTTCCCGCACTAGTGTGGGAAAATGACACTTTCCAAACTGAATTGCGTGCGGGTAGAAGGTGAATCGCACACGCTTATAGGAAAAGAGTTTTTACCGATAGAACCTATTATAGTTTGAAAGAATTTAATGCGGATAGGATGCAATGAATGACAGGTGATATCTGTGATATCATATATCTGCTATTAGTGTTTGTTATATTAGAAGTGACTGATTGTTTTGTTTAATCTCAGTTCTGTATTGTGGTGACAATTTTTATGATTTTATCAAATGTTTTTAATTCATTTTACATGTATATATACATTCTTTGTCAATGAGATACTATTCTTTGATAATAAAGCATATTTTGATTGATTGATTGGTCCATTTTGTGCAATGGTGTGTCATAATTATTCATGTATAATTACAGATGTATAGAAGTGAACGATAAATTGAAGTGTATACGAAATGAAATTTGTTTGTTGCAAACATAGCCCACTCGACTAAATAGATCGACATGGAGCTGGAATTTTTCAAAGTTATATCAAAAATGACCCTGATATGTTTTTTCTGAGTCGTGAAACTTTGAAAAACTCCCATTTCTGTGCCTCAAGCCATAATGTTCCATTCGTCTTAACGTAATAGAGACTGAACAAGCCAGACTCATTCAAACTTGATTTCATTTCTTTCATGACGTGATAGACTCTATTTACATTCTCACGAATCTTCTCTGTATGTGAATCCCAATTTGAATTGTAGTCTACACAATATCCGATGAAGTCCAAACTTCATTTCCGATAGAAATATCACACATGTCTTACGCTATATTACGAAACGAGAAGAACCTCTGCAGGAAATGCGGCACGGACTCAGATTCCAAGATATATGAATAAGAAATTCATTGGGAAGATCTATATATATATATATATTTACTTTATAAAATCAATATTGCTAGGAAATGGATATCCAGATAACTTTCAATAAAACACGTTGACGGAAATTGAAAATAGAAACACACCCCATAGTGAAGGCATAAAACATACTTACACAAACTACACATCCTGTGACAAACATTATACCGATGACAAAATAGTTGAGGCTTTCGCGGCCGAGGTTTTCAGTATCACTACTTTGAAGGCCGTCGTTTTTTGGAATTTCTTCCTGACGTTCATCGAGTCATCGGAGTGAATTCCAAGATGAATGAACCTCTGAAGAAGCTAGCCACTCGAGCCAGCAAAACGTCAGGAAGAAATTCCAAAAAACGACGGCCTTCAAACCCGAATAAAAGTAGTGATACATTATACCGATGGTCTGAAAAGATGAAACAGATCGGCAATAGGTATAATGTTAGACCAACATTCAAATCAACAAACAATTTACGTCAAATACTACAGATACTTGATTACATATCACAAAAAAACTCAAGAAACAATATTCATTGTTCGCACGATCAAAAATATATCGGTGAAACATCAAAACCTCTGAAAGTGCGAAAGAGTGAATACAATATGTACCCAAAACAGGTAGATTGAAGGTTCTCACTTATCAGAACACATTCTTACTGCCGATGGAGATCACACAGCAAAATGGAATGACACACAAAAAATGATGGCAAGGGAGAGAGATGACAGGTAAGAAAACTTGAACGAATCTGCTTTTCTCATGCTGTCTTAAGAAAGTTGTACTCGATGAATCGCAATGGGGTTTCCTCTTGACACACAAAATTTTATGTCAAATCTCAGATTTTCACAGATTTCCGAAAACGAACATGAAAGAAATATATTTGTGAATAAATCAAGAAAATGAAAGTGGAATCGGTTTCCGAAACGTTTACAAATATGAGTATCTTTATGAATATTAGTTCTTGTATTTTTTAGTAGGCAAATTTGAGTTGGGTTGCCGAATAATAGGACGTGAACTGTTTTAAATTAACGCACCAACATTACAGGGTAGATTAGAGCAGACTCCTTTTACACTTCTATAGACTCCAATTCATATCCTTGATTTTTCCAGTACTCCAAGTCTCCCCAAGTAGCCAATAGGCGGAGGCATCACTCCGTGGTCACCGTATCGCTTCATATGGTGGCAACATGACGCACTGTATTGAGTTATTATTCATAGTACAGAATTGGACGTGTTTTATCAGATTAAACCGCACAAACCGCTTGCTTCATCAAAACAAAACGCATATGAAAAAGTGAAAGTTGTAATGCACACAGAGTCACCTAAGAGTCACTTGCTGAATTCCTAGTTGGAGCAGGACACTGTATATGAGCATAACGATACAAATGGCTGCCATGGTTGTATTGAAGATGAAGGCAAGGTTAAAGAAAAACAGCGTGAAAATGGGACATATCCTGTATATGTATGGAAGTCAACTGCTGATTAGCGTCAACTTTGAATCTGTCAAGTGACGATGAGGGTGTTGAACAAGGGTGTTGACATAAAATAACAGGGGGAATGGAAATGAACTGTTGATTAGCATCAACTTCAGATCTGTCAAAGGAAATTCAACTGGTAATTACCATCAACTTCAGATCTGTCAAGGGTGTTGAAACAGAGAAAAACATCATAGAATGTGAAGAATGAAACATGGCGATTACGAGGGAAATCCGGCTTTCATCTCACATGCATGACCCCGTTATCAAATCCGTCGGCTTTTGTCTCACATGCATGACGATGTCATCAAATTCAAATCCATCGGCTTTCGTCTCACATGCGCGATGCCGTCATCAAATCAATTTGAAATAACTCTTATTCCTATTTTTTTATATCAAAATTCGTCATGGAAATAATATTCTTTTTTCTATATTTTTCAACAAAATCTAGTTTCGATATTAATTTAATATCTGGCATATATCACTGAAAAATTTAAACTCACAAGACAGTGGGATAAGATATGGGACTTCCACAATTTGTACTAAAATTTTAGATCATACGTACAGGGTATGTTACTCATATCGTTCCTTCAACACAATGAAAAATTATTTACAAATCACTTATTTCAAATAAAACCTATACCTACCAACAACATATTTCAGGATATTCATCAGTTTTGGGTGTTTTCTATTTTTTCGTTTATTCTTTGATAAATCTTCGAGATTCAAATGTTCGAGTTCGATCAGTGTGTTGAGTAATGAGAAAACACACAAGTGAAAACGTTTTTATTTATCGAAACCGAATTTCGTCAAACGCCGAATCCATCTTTTTTCTCATCTCAACTTTCCATCGATAAATTTTTAACGGAAATTTATTATTTGGCAATAACATAGGAGAAACTAGCTTGATGAAGGCACGAATCCGTAGGACGAGTGGTTTTATCTATTGCTGGTCGCTCGATTGGTATTATTCAAAAATAATAAAATTTGAGTTGAAAAAAATTTAACTTATTTGAGAAAATTTTGAATCCGAGTGGTATTCGTAAGAATTATTTCTTGAAAAATTCTCAAGTGCAATTGATACTGAACTGATTCGACACATCTCGTACTTTTCAACAATGCTTTTTAGTGATACAACATACCTCGGCTACGCGAACAAGCGGCGCTTGCCGATTCTCTATTCCAACGTAGATAATTTTGAGTTTTGCATGAATACTACTGATTCAAACCATGAGTTCCTCAATAGACAAATAAAATTCAATGAGCATGTTCTCGAAAATCGTAAACAAGCAAATAATTTTTTGGTGAGTTATAAAAATAATAATTGTGTCAGAAGGCCATGAAAAACAAATTTCTATCAAATTGTTTAGAACTGTCTTTACATGTGAGAAGTGTTTTGAAAATTGGTAATGAATATGGATAATTATTCTAACGAAGATATTCTCAATTTGTTTATTCGTTTGTAAAAATGACAAAAATATCAGCAGAACTTGCAGATAATTTAATTTACTCCATCCAGATTTGAAACCGATGAATAACAGAAAATTTAGGCGAATGAAGAATCCTTTTGAAATTTATGGGAAAGTGAAAGCCGTCAAACATATTCATCTAGAGTAGTGCAAAATGAGGATAATGTCATGAATATTTTAGCATACTTTCACGAAAACCCACAAGCACCCATACTTAATGCGGCAATCGATTTGGGCATTTCCAGAAGTTCTAGCGGAAGAGTTCTCAAAAGTATAAAATGCACGCCCCCAAATTTGTAAGGCTTCAAGCTCTCCTACCTGATGATTCACCACAACGTGCAACTTTTTGTGAAATGCTTCTCGTTCGGATTCAAGAGGATGCCAATCTTTTGAAAAAATCATTCGAACAGACGAGTCGAAATTTTCCCGTGAAGGAATTTGCAACAGAAAAATGGTCATTACTGGGCGATTGAGAATCCACATTTTGTTCGAGAAAGAGGTTTTCAAAATGAGTTTAGTTTCAATCTTTTCTGTCTGTTGATGAACAATAAATACAGTCATTGTAATTACGGAGAGAATCTCACCTCAGAAATATTTTCAAACATTCTACGCACGGTAGTGTCAGATTTTTTTGAAATACTGCCACTATGAGAATACGGGCAAGCTTGGTATCAGTTAGATGGAGCTCCAAGTCAAACCACTGAAGGTGTGAGTATACAGCTTGAAGATATGTTTGAAAATCGGTGGATAAGACGTTCAGGACCCTGGAACTAGCCTCCAAGGTCGCCAGATTCAACACCGATGAATTTTTATTTATGGGGAACTCTGAAACAACGAATATATAAAAATCCAGTTCAATCCAAAATTGAACTCAAAAACAGGGCGACTTTTTTTGAAATGAATGCGAATGGAATACAAAAAGCAACCACTGATTCCGTCATGTGTCGCATTATGAAATGTTTTGAGGTAAACAAAAACATTGAATGAAACATAAACAATTGCTCAAGTAACTCAGTAGTCCTATGAGAGAACTCAATATCAAGTTTCAAGTAACGGTTTGACAAATTTTGATTTTCGAAAAATGAAATTGTTTTCAGCTGTATGTTTCCCCATTACTTTGACATACTGAACAAGCTAAAACATTTGAAAATCGAATATTTATCAAAGAAAAAACGAAAAAAGGAAAAACAACCAAAATTGTGAATATCTTGAAATCTGTTGTTGGTAGGAATAGGAATGTATTAATAAAGTTAACCTAAAATGGAATAACGAATCTGAAAATGCAAAAATATAAAGGGTGTTTCATTTGAAACAAGTGATTTATAGGTGATTTCTCATCGTGTTGAAGGAACGATATCTGAAACACACCTTGTACGTATGATCTATAATTTTGGTACAAGTTGTGGAAGTTATATCTTGTCCCACTTTCTTGTGAGTTTGAATTTTTCAGTGATATCCATATGCCAGATATCAAATTTATATCGAAACTAGATATTGTTGAAAAATATCGAAAACAAAAAATATTATTTCTAAGACGAGTTGAGATATCAGAAAATTTATAGAAATAAAACTTATTTCGAATTCAAAGTTGTATCTGAGAATGTTTAGATATACAGGGTCTTTCATTTAAAAAACGAAGGTGGTATAAAAAAAGGCACAACTGGTAACAATGCATTCCTTAAAATATTTCAGAATCATAGACCGTATCCATTGATAGCTGTTACCAAATTTTCAGATCCATATGTCATTTCGTTCTCCAGATACGTCTAAGGGTCCACTGAACTTGGGTTTTCCTGTAGACAATGAAAGTCCGAAACAGTATCACTCAACAAGGAGCATTGTCAACCACATTCGAGCAATCCTGGAATATCTACATATGAACCATTCGTTTGTTGACTTTGTTGTCACCAAGGTTATACATGGAGGTTCTCCTTATAAGGCCATATAGATATATACATATCTAGAAGAGAACGTCTTTCTACGAATCGGAATAAGATTTGATTTCGTTGGGGTGGATTCAACCAAAGGAAAATGCTCTCATGATGTGTTTCATTTGATTGAATAATTTGTACGAGATTCGTTATAAATGTACAAAATGTAAGTTTGATGTTAAGCTGCGAACATAATACAGGTGATTATCTCATGAGTGTCAGTTTTGCGTCCTTTGTGTTCATTCGAGTCAATTTCAATCTCCAAACAGACGTCATACATCAACCATCTCACGACCGATATCATGCAAATACACCGAGAAGTGTCGATTTCCACTCCGGAATAAAAATGGGCTCTTGTGTCTTGTAACATTATGTTGAAAAAATCTTTTATCACTCTTCGAATATTATATTTGAGAGTAAGCAATCATCAAGTATCGGTAATTTTATTTTATATTTGAAGTAAGAAGTAATGAAAATAAAACCCCCTATTCAATTTTCATGAATTAATGTTGAACGGAGAATTGAAATATCTTTTGGAAAATCTATAATTTTTTTCATTCAGAAAAAAGTTTATTCTGCCTTTTTGGCGACAAGTGAAACCACACGAATATTTTTTTCTAAGAAAATGGTACTACAAATGATGACTTCTTATGAGAACTTTGTTCAAGCTCAATATCTTTTCACTTCCGAAAGTAAAAGAAGGTTTGCCCGAGGGTTTGCCACTCTTCACAATTGCATTTTATCATACAGACATCTCAGAATTAATGACTATCAAAGTTCAAACAAAAAGTCAGCGATTTCACCATCAAAACTTCATAAGTTCAGCCCGTAGATATTTGGGAACTCTCCACTGGAGACCAACAATTTCTCTAAAATGCACAGTTCTCCAAAGCATAACTAGTTTCAGATTTCCATCAGAGTTCTGCATTGAAGTTTGTACAGATGAACTACCTAATACTCCGAGAATTCATTTCAAGAAATCGTTCCACTCACGATTGTTTTTTCTACAGATTTGGTCATGATTTCGACCCAGGCCATTGAATTTCAATGAATATCTTCGATTACTTGCTACGGATCAATTTTTTTTTTATATCCTGATTCTCAACATTTTTTTCCAGCTTCTGTAATTACAGAAAACTTGGATAAATGTGGTTGACAATGTTTGTTGTTGAGTGCTACTGGTTCGGACTTCCATTGTTGTATATCATTACCTCCTTTTGAACAAATTAATATTCGCCTTATAATTCATGATTTTCGTAAGATAGGGTATTGTCGAGTGAGTGTCACTATGAAGAATTCTTCGAAAAATTGGGTTTCGTTGGAGGAGAACAGAGAATGATTGGGAGTTTCGATTGAACCAGTGATTTATCGGCGTATGTTCCTTATATTTTGTAGGAACTCCATCGAAAAATTGGGAGAAACATCAGCTGTTGCACTTGACATTTCAAAATCGTTCGATATAATTTGGCATCGAGGTCTCCTTTCTAGACTGCCGGATTATGATTCGCCACCTCAGTTGTGTGCTCTGTTGGAGAGTTTCTTGTCTGATAGGTCTCTGTATGTGGTTGTTGATGATGGGGTTCAGTTCTAGCGCCCACTTTGTTTCTACTTCATATCAATGATTTACTGGAGAAAACGTCTTGTTCAGTGCATAGTTTGGTGGACGACAGTAATCAATAATTTGGCAAAAGTAATAGAATGGGGTCAAATCAACTTGGTGGAATTCAATGCTGGAAAAACCATGCATGTCCTTTCTCAAAGGAAGCCGATCTGTCAATATCTAGAATAGTAACTATTCTTAAAAAGTCAAGTATCTCGATGCTTGGAATTACGATCAAAAATAATCTCTCATGGAAAAAATATATGAGATCTATCGCTTAAAGTGCTCCCCAGAAGCTTGTATTTATATTTAGTGCGAAGAAATACTCAAATTCTCTTCAACTTCTGATAATCTACAAGGCTCAGATACGACCTTACTTGGATTATAGTTCTCATGTATGGAGGGCACCAAAACAATCAATGAAGCTTTTTTGATTATATTCAGAGGACGGCTATCTGTCTTCTTCGCTCACAGACTCGCTTACTTCGTTGGAACATCGTAGAAGGGTCGGAGACTTGTCTCTTTTCTATGGATATTTTCACGGTCAATGCTATTCTGAATTGTCATCAATCGTTCCACCCTTGACAGTATCTACACAGATGACCCGACGAGTACAGAATTTCCACCTCTTTGTTGTGAGCTTGGAGACCTGTCGAACATGTCTTGCCCAGGGATCTCTTTTCAATAAAACAGCTGAACTTTGGAGGAACTCCTCGCCGGAAAAGTTTTTTCCTGGGGCTTACAAACTTCAAAAATTCAAACTGCAAGTTAATTCGTTTCTCCTGTCCCTTGATTCACGCGGGGTTCTCTGAATATTACAGGGCTTCCTATTCTTGAGAATCTGCATATAAAAAACTATGAGAGCTTTGAGAAAATAGACCTATCGTTTACCTCTCCATCTACATCTCCAAAAAGTTTGCGATTTCACGCTACTGGGAATTACCAGGTATAGGCCAAGAGTTCATCTTGTCACGGAGCCAACAAGTTCTCAGTCGGTGTATTTCTGAAGTCTCAGTACTGATTCAAAATCATTTCATCAATTAAAAAAATTTCAGCTGGTTCGTGATCAGAATTCATTAATTTGGAATGTTAATGCAAACTTCCCTAGAAGTTGTCATGATTCCTTCATTTGGCGTCAATCCCAATAGCTTCGAAATGGTTATTGAAATGGCCGAAAGAATACTTGGTTGTTTGGCGACTCAGGTTATTCACAAGAGCCATGGCTGCTGACTCTTCTGCAGGGTGCTCTTTAAGAAGAGCGGAAACTTAGATATGGTCCCCAAAAAGTGGAAATGATTGTTTATGCCTGCTGCATCCTGTACAGTTTGTGTGAAGTAGAGGGTTCCAATGAATGAGAATATGTTCATTGAAGATCAGGATGATACCTTCTAAGGAAAGAATATTCCAAGGTCTCTTCTTGTGATAGCTGAGAGCGTTCTGTCAAAGATATACTGACGGAAGTTACTTATTGTGTTTTTATCTCCGGTTTCGAAAAGCGGTTTCATTATTGCAGTTTTCAGTATTACAGCCCCCATCCAAACATTTATTGATAAGGTTCTTCGACTTCAGTTTCATAATAACGTATCGACGTTTCAGTTGGCATTTTCAAGAATGTTACTGCTCCTACTTGGTGCTAGCAACTGTGGCTAACTCTTTAACTTATGTTTGTTTATCTAGTTCTGGGTTCATCGGTTTTTCTGTTCACCTACCTGTTGAAATAGGGCAAGTGAAATTTGAGCCACTTCTGGTTGTCCTATTGACATATTGAAATTTATCAAGTGTTCATAATTCTGGTGACGAATAATTATGCAATTTCTATTATGGAAAAAATCAAAACAATATGTCTTGATATTTTTTTTGCATCAACTCGCTTTCTTGTATGTCTGGGGGGAATTTTGTTATTGATTTCGAACTAACTTCCCGATGAGCTAGGGACTTGAAATTTGGACCATAAATCAGAAGTGAATGACATTGCAATATGAATTTTCATTGGAGAAAAAAAAAAACACAATTGCGGCTCTAAGATGCAGAGTTTTGTGATTATGGTCCGGTTCCAATCAAAATTGGTATGAGGGGGTTTTGGAGGTCGGAGATTGAGAATTTTATGTTTAACTTCATGAAGTCAGGATGACGGCTCGAAGATGGCGGACGAATTTTTTGATTATTGTCCGATTATATTCAAAATTGGTATATGAGGGTTTTGGGGGTTGGAAATTACAATTATTTCCGTCAAGACAGCGGCTCCGATATGGTGGAAGAGTTCTGTCATTATAGCCCGAATCGATTCAGAATCGATATGTGGGATTCTTTGGAGTAATATCAAATTATTGCAAGATTTTGTAGACCCGACAAAAGACTCAGAAGCAGAAAATAACTATTGAATACAAAATATTTTTTCGATATATCTTGTTATCAAGGTAGACTGAAATGTATTTAAGAATGTTTTCAAGCCACATACAGATATATAAAACCCAATGGGGTTTTCTCAAACAAAAACGTTGTGCGCCTGCAATATATGATATAACATGTGCATGCGCCCTACGATTTCCATTTACGGAATCCTTATGGGGTTATAAATCTGTAATGGGCTACAAAAAATATTTTAAACTCTTCAGTCCGTCTCAAAAACATGCTGTATAAAAAATATTCTCAATTTGATAATTATTTATAACAAGTATCGTGGAATGTATTATACATGTTTTTATTGGACATAAAAATGGCCAAATATGACCGCCAATTTATATGATTATGGTAAGATTTCATTCTGGTTTCAGGGGCCGGTGGTTATATTAATGACTTTTTTGTCTGAATCCATATAACAAAATGGAAACTAGTTCTGTGATTATAGTCTGATTCCATTTAAAAAAAGATATGTGGAGGTTTCGATGTTGTTTGCCATAAATATATTCTTGTTAGAATTCAAGATGTTTGTCATTATTGTCCAATTCTATTCAAAATTGGTATGCCGAGATTTTTGGGGTCGGCGATTATATTTTTTTGGGTAAAAATTTATGAATTCAAAAGATGAACTCCAAGATGGCGAGTTTTATGATAATGGTCCGATCCTATTCAAGCTTGCTATAAGGATATTTCTGAGGTAGGAAATCATAAACTTCATCTGATAACTAGCTGAATCCGGGATGCATCGCAACGCTTTCCCTTCTAGTTTCCATTTCCCGTTCCAGTTCCTAAAAACCCCACATACCAATTTTTAATCGAGTTGGACCATAATTACGGAACTCGTCCACCATCTTGGACCCGCCATCTTTATGAAAATGACTCGAAGTCTTCAAAAACCATACCCGTAACCTGTCGAACATAATCCATAAATTTCAGCTCAATCGATTCGACCGTTTTCGAGTTCATAAGAGACATACAAATATGAAAGAAGGAAGCTGCAGGTCAGGCTAATACTCGGGCTAATATAAAACAACTAGCCAACCCGTGCCACTTCGTTGGGCGTTAATTATTTTTATGGCGCAATTCTACAATGTATATCTAAAATTTGAAGTAGATTGGACCTAGGAATAACGTTGTCCCATAGAAACTTTGGCTCCGGTTTTCAGCCCCTCAGAAGTGGAATTTCAGAAAACCATTATCGGATGCCTACGTCAAACAAAGAACACGTCCTCCGAGTTTCAGGTCTTTATGATCAGTGGTTTAAGCTGTGCGTTAATTCACCCTCAAAATTACTTCCCACCCAATTTTAACCCCGCTAGGACTTCAATTTCAATAAAATACGAAACACGTCTTTGATCAATTTATCATTTATGTTATGTAATGTGAACACACCCTCCATTTTTCAGATCTTTATGATCAGCGGTTCAAGATGTTGATCCTTCAGTCAGTTATTCAGGACAGAACATTTTTTATGTATAATCTCACATAACATATAGGGTGTATCACATCTTTCCCCTTCAACTTCGATATTATTTCTCTTGAGATTGGTACATTCGAATAAATCTTTTATTTTCAATATACAATCGCTCACTCGGCATTTTGATGGTATATTTTCTGTATGATCCTGGTTCAACAACTGGTCCAACTTCGTTCCATATTTTTATAATACGGTTTCGAATCCATATTTTGCAACCAATCGGAATTGGACTGAGATCTTTAGTATTGTTGTTGTTTTTCCAATTCGAATGTTTGCTTCGGTCTGCCATTGTGGCAAAAAAACTTGCCTGTGCAGGTATCAACGATCTGATCAGACGTCCGTAAAAAATTTGTGCAGGAGAAAAACCATCAGATTTTGGCGTATTTCTCTGTTTCAATGAGTCACTCTGGTACTTGTCATTATCTAGATCTCCTTCAATCGTGCATCTGAGAATAAGGTTTTTCATAGCTTTTACCGCTGCTTTGACGTAACCATTACATATATATGCAATATCCACTTCATTGAAAATTGTATCATTTCGATTGGATTGAATTGTGATCCACAATCCGGACGGAATCTTAGAGGTACACCAGTGTCAGAAAATATTTTTTTCAAATAATTTTTAATTTGATCAGTATGCTGGTTCCAAACTGGTATACTATTGGCTTACCAGAAAAGTGATCCACGTAAACCATATATGTTTTTTCACAGCAAGAGCATATATCACCTGAAATGTCTTGACAAGGGCGTTTTAGTGGAGGATCACTACCCATTGTCTCTCGGTAGTGATGCTCTCGCTTGTTGGCTAGCATGGCATGCTTCCACAGTATTTATGTCGCTATCCATTCCAGGCCAGATTTCATCAGATGTCCCTAATAACACCAGCCCATCATCGTGACTCAAATTTTTCCTAATCTTCCAATATGGAAACAGGCATTGATGAAGATATCGACGATTCGTGAGCAATTTTTTATTTGCGTGATCAGCAGTTGATATCTTCCATCCCTTAAAGTTATTCCTTGTATAATGTTCAGGAGTGGATCTTGCAAATGAGTCATCCGAGAACTTTCCTCGCTGTTATCTGCAAGAGCTATATGTTGAACAATGAGAGACATAACGTGGCCTCTTCTACAAGCAAATCTTCTTCAGAGGGTATTAATGAAGGTGACTGAGACAATGAGTCTTCGCGAAGCGACAAAACTTAAACCTGCAATTTTTTCTTTCGAACGTTGCAATCTTGTATTTTCTATAATATGAAGAGTTTGTTTATTCAGAATTGGGATAAAAGGTCGATAATCGATTACGACAGAAAAAGATTCAATCCCCAGTAAATGAAGAAGACATTTCATTGTAACCCAAGTGATCGCTAGAAGTTTGAGCTCGATACTACTACTATATCGTGTTTCTGAATCTGACAAGAAACGTGAGCCACATTGTATCAGTTTCCAACCATCCTCATATTCTTGCAAAAGAACGTATCACAAACTCTGGAGAGCGGTCGGTCTGTAAGGATGTAGAATGGGCGGATTCATCAAAGTTGTTTCAACTTTCTCAAATGTTGTCTCATGAAACGTAGTCCAAAGGAAATTATTTTTCTTTTTCAGAAGATTTCTGAGTGGATGAACTTCTTTACTTCTTTCTGTTGAGAATGAACTCAGTTGATTAACTGAACCCAAAAGTGATCTCAATTCCGTCAACGTTTTTTGGCGAAGAAAAATTTTGTTTTGCATCCACTTTTTTTTTAATCGGCTTTTATACCATATTTTTCAAAGATATATCCAACATATAAAGTTTCAGGTTCCGCAAATACGAATTCATTCGTTTTGAATGTGATGGAGTTTTCTGTGCAAGCTTCTATTACTGAAATGACTCTTCTTTAATGATTTTGAACGACTCATCGTATATTAATGTCCATCAACAACTTTTTCTATGTTTTGAATATGTCACAATGCCAAATATCCATGCCTACATAGGTCATCTCTCGAGCTGATCAACCCCTTTGCAGCACTTGAAAATCAATATCTTCCCCATGGTGTGAGAAATGTTGTTAACTTTTCACTTTCTTTAACTATAGTTACATTTGCCACTATCCACCAGTTGTAACCAGCGTGGTGAAATATTTGGCTTTCTGTTTCATATTCAAAACCGCTTCCCACTGAGGGTTGAAAGGGTGGAGTGACACATCAATTTCTATGAATTTTCAACGCCAGAGTTCTGGAATACAGGATCGATAAAATTGGGGAAGAAGACATCTCAAATATTTCTTTTCTATCCGTAGACAGGGTTCGCAGCACAAAACCAAATCATCATACAAATCCAGCTACTTGAAAAATGTGTATTCCAGACACCATGTGAATGCGTCAAACTCTCAGATTTGAGGAACTACGAGACTATTGAACATGATAATTGGTGAAGACGAAAAAACATTCAACGAGAAGAAGCTGTGTAATCGAAATTAGCAGAGCATGTTTGGACAAACTTTCATCGAATAAAATGATCTGAAACTGAAGTCATCCACAAGGAAAACATTCATTCGAAGAAAGTTCTGCTTGCATAATAAATAAAGACGTATACAATCAATCAAGCATTGAGATCAGAAATTGCATCGAAATCACTTGTTCGACAAATGGACCAATGAACGAGATCTTCGCAGAAATATTTCTTTCGATGAATGTGTCTTTTCCTCGACGTCAGCTAAGATGATCATGGATGAAATCGATCGAACCATCAAACCCTATTTATGGAATTCGAACAGTTCAGACAATAGAAGTTCGACCCCTTCCTTTCAATACTTTCAACAAGTTTCGAACAAATAGGAATAATTATTATACATGCTCACTCTGCTCCTTCACTTGATAGGAAACAAATCAGGAACTTCGAATATGTTCCCTCCAGGATGATTGAAATCGAAGAGTATTTTATAATTTCTTTCGAATTCTTCCTAAATCTTGGAACCTTCAAACATGAATAAGATATGCGACACCCCACCGTATAAGCTTGCACTAAAAAGTGTGATGGTTCTAGCAGGTGCGTGTTTACCCTCTATCGATTGACAAAAAACGTGCACTGCCTCGGTGGTCACGCTAACATTATAACTCGTTATTCTACTTCTTACCTCACATCTACATAATTTCAAGATAATTAAACCTCCCCCGGTATTGGTCATACAAACTAACAACGCAGAAAAATATTCACATGGAAAAATTCCCTGAACTGCTCTTTGCGAGTAGTAGAATAAATGAACCTTCACATCTATTGCCTATATATTATTGAAAAAGAATACCTCCATTTTGAAATACAGGTGATACCATGTCAAACACCCATTTCACAAATACCTACGTCACGCAATAGTCTGCTCTTACCCTCGCCCTTGTCCGCTGCTGGAAATACCTGAGACGGCTCAAAATACAACAAACATACGAAAGTTACGGGTTGGAGGGAGCGGAAATTATAAAGGTAACTTTGTCAAAATCGAATCGAGATTTATGATTGTGCATTTTATATAATTCAGAAAGCTATGGGGTGTAGGCGACTTTGATTTCATTGTGGAAATTTCAAAATATTCAAGTGGAATTAGATTTCTTTGAATGCCACATGATCGGTTCCGAAGCATACAATTTGTCACGAATATACTCGCGAATATATATATATATATATATATATATATATATATATATATATATATATATATATATATATATATATATATATATATATGTATACAGGGTGACCCCCAAAAAAATTACATACTAAAATTATATTTTTTCTCATGGAACATCCTAGATCATTTTATATTTTTTCAGATACCATAGACAAAATAAAGGTGAGTTACCATTATATTTCCATACTCGAAACTGACCTTTTCTGAGAAATTTTGAGAAATTCAATAATACAGACCATAATTTGAACGTGTAACGAGCCGCTCAGCTCAAACGTTGAAATTAACTACTACATGGAATTTTTAATGCAATATTATACATAGTGGCGAAAAAAATGGCCTCAAAATTTGGACACTCAAGAAAGAACGAGAAGAAGCACTCCAGAAAATTCTAGAAGAACAGAAGAAAGTGAGAGAAGAACAAAAGAATGAATTAGAACAAATAGAAAAAGGACGGAAATCAGACTCCCAGAAGGTTCTAGAACACCAAGAAAGGTTCTTCGAACATGTGTTAAATAAAACAGAAGTACGAATGGAAGAACTGAAAGAAAAACTGAAGGAAGGCCTGAAAGAACGGGAAAGACCTCTGAAGAAGCTAGCCACTCTGAAAAGTCAGGAAGAAATTCCAAAGAACGACGGCCTTCAAACCCGAAGAAAAGTAGTAATACTGAAAACCTTGGCCGCGAAAGGAGAACTGAAGGAAGATGTCAAGAAAATCGACGATTACTTCAATAAGTAAGAAGATACAGTGCGAGAGGAGATGAAAGGACTGTAAGAGAGAGTCGAAAAGCAGATACCACTTCTTAGAAAGCAAGATCGCCCAGACAGGATTGCCACATCAGGAATTTCCGTAAAACCACCGTGTTTTGATGGACAGTCGTCTTGGTCCATGTATCATAGACAATTTGAGGCTGCGGCAGAGAAAAATGGATGGGGTGAAGAAGAAAAAGCTATGGCCCTAATAGTAGCACCCGAGAGGGCCAGCTTTGGGTATATTGTAGACGACACCCATCGAGCAGCAGAAGAAATATGAGGACAGCTGTAACGGGCTCAAATGAAAACTCGTTCACAGAAATCTGGAGAGAGTCTGCAAGAATTTGAAGCAGATGTGAGACGCAAGAATTTGAAGCAGATGTGAGACGCCTCATCCAACTGGCTTACCCAGAAGCACCGATGGATTTCAAGGAGCAGCTAGCAGTGCAGAAATTTGTAGATGGACTGAGAGACCCGGAAATTCGAAGAAATCTGCGACTGATGAATTCCAAGAGGAGTAGCGTTGCCTTAGTACGTTCTCTAGAAGTGGAGGCGGCCTTCAACACCTCGAGGCCGAAAGTTCGAACAGTACCACTAAAAGAACCCGAACAACGATGTATAATAGCTACTAGTTCATTCGAGAAGGATCTGGAAGAGATCAAATCAATGATAGGTGGAATGAGAACTCAGAAGAAGAGAACATGCTATAGTTGTGGAAAACTGGGACATCTCATAAAAGACTATAGGGTGAAAATGCCTCAGAGGATTCGCTATAGATGCAAAAAACCGGGGCATTTTATAAAAGACTGCAGAGGGAGAATGCCTCAGAGCTATGTTATAGATATAGAAGATCGGGACATTTAATAAAAGATTGGAAGGTAGAATGCCAATGAGGTCCAACTCACCTGCCAGGACGCCGCCAGGATCGCAATCACCTGTGAGGTCAAGGTCACCGAGGGTCATCCTTGTTACCAGTGTGAAGGTGGCCATGCGATTTCCTCCATGTGTTTGGTGGGAGGCGGGCGCGCGCTATTCCGTCATAGGTCGTTTCACCGCATAAATTCACATGGCTAGCCATGGAAATTACTCCATTGGTAGACTAGTTCCTAGAGACGGACTGATGTGATTGATAACAATTCAGATGATGATAACAATAATTCTTTTCATTAAATGATTACGCATTTTATTGAAATTGTAAACTGATAATAATACGAACAGAAAATTAATTCCTACAGGAAATTTGTTGCTGGGAATATTTTTTGAAGAAATTATCGAATTTGGCATGCTTGTTAACTCCAATAGAGTCGCTGATTTTGTCTCGGAAAAATACACCCCCGTCTACCCCTAATTCAATTTTCATTGAAAAAATCATGAGTACTTGTAGAAACACATTGCTGAGAATATTTTTGGATGAAATCATCGTATTTGGCATGCTTGTTAGCCCCGATAGAGTCGCTGATTTTGTCTCGCAAAAATACACCCCCGTCTACCCTTAATTAAATTTTCATCAACAAAATTATAGGTCCTTGCAGAAACACCCTGCTGGGAAAATTTTCTGATGAAATCATCGACTTTGTCATGCTCGTCAGCCCCAATAGGTTCGCTGATTTTGTCTCGCAATAATACACCCCCGTCTCCCCTCACTTGAATTTTCATTAAAAAATCATAACTCCTTGCAGAAACACACTGCTGGGAATATTTTTTGATCAAATCATCGTATTAGGCATGTTTGTTAGCCCCAATAG
The DNA here is from genome assembly GCA_032362365.1 of Zygogramma bicolorata. Lineage (NCBI taxonomy): Eukaryota > Metazoa > Arthropoda > Insecta > Coleoptera > Chrysomelidae > Zygogramma > Zygogramma bicolorata. The sequence goes on along the minus strand of JAVJAQ010002653.1, from coordinate 1,235,186 downwards.
GATCGCTGATCTTGTCTCGCAAAAATAAACCCTGTCAACCCTCAAATCAATTTTCATTGAAAAAATCATAAATCCTTGCAGAAACACATTGCTTGGAGTATTTTTTCATGAAATCGTCGTCTTTGGTATTGTTACGAATTCGCTAGCGCTCTCCTAGCGCTTTCCTAACGCCGGCCCTGACGAGATCGTAAACGCAGATGAGGAATCGCGTCGTAGCGAACGTCATTTTCCAAGAACCCGTAATGCCGCCTGGAGAATTCGAGACGCGTCATCGGGGCTTCTCTCGAGGATTCTCGATGGGTACGCAGATGTATATATACGGGACAGACTTCGCCGCGGGCAGAGTCAGTTATTCAAAGAGTTTTTATTCGGAGAGTTAGTTATTCGGGAATTTGTATTCAGAGCTAAGTGGAGCGAGTTTAGTAGAGCTAAGTGGAAAGAGTTTTGTTATTTCTAAGTGCGAAGGTGTAGAATTTTTAGTACAGAGAGTTGAGTACCAAGCATTGGAAAGTTATCGGAGCGATTTGAGTGATTTTGTTGTATTGTATTGTGATAGAGAGTTTCAATAAAAGAAGTTCCGTGTTGTTTGGTGTTTTGATCGACGAACCCAAGGAGATATCGTAACAGTGTTGTCAAAAATGAGATTTTCCAAAGGGAAATATCGAAATAGTGGTGTCGGAAGTGGAATTTTTGCTGGTAATAAAAACAATTTATGGTGAATACGAGAAGTACATTTTACGATACGATGGAGGACATGTTGAAATTGATCCAAAACCAATTTGCGGATTATGAAAGACGACGGCAGGAGGAAAAACAAAAAGAGAAAAAGCGACGACAGGAAGAAAAGAAGGAACGACAATTAGAACGAGAAAATCAAAGGAAGGAACAAGAAGATACACTCCAGAAAATTCTCGAAAATGAAAAGAAAGAACGAGAAGATGAAAAGAAAGAACGAGAATTAGAACGAGAAAATGAAAAGAAAGAACGGGAAGAAACACTCCAGAAAATTCTCGAAGAACAGAGGAAAGAACGAGAACGTGAAAAAATAGAACTAGAAGAAGCAATGCAGAAAATTCTAGAAGTACAGAAGAAGGTGAGAGAAGAACAAAAGAATGAATTAGTTCTAATAAAAAAACAGTGGAAGGCAGACATCCAGAACGTTATAGAACATCAGGACTAGTTCTTCGAGCCTGTTTCTCATGAAACTGAAGTACGAGTGGAAAAACTAAAGAAAGAACTAAAGGGAGACGTCAAGAAAATCGACCATCACTTCAATAAGAAAGTGGATATAGTGCGAGAGGAGATGAGAAATGAAATGAGAGGTCTAGAAAAACAGATAGCTCTTCTCAAGAACCGAGATCGCCGAGACAGTGTTGCCACGTCAGGAATTTCCGTGAAACCACCGACTTTTGATGGGCAGTCGTCTTGGTCCATGTACCGTCGACAATTTGAGGCTGCGGCAGAAACTAATGGATGGGGCGACGAAGAAAAAGCTACGGCACTAATAGTAGCTTTGAGAGGGCCAGCTTTGGGTGGGCCATCTTTGGGTATATTACAAACGATACCCATAGAACAGCAGAAGCAATATAACGACCTGATTTCTGCACTAGAGTTGAGGTATGGCGATCAACACCGAGATCAACACCGAGAACAGCTATACCGGGCACAACTGAAGACTCGCACACAAAAATCAAGTGGGAGTCTGCAAGAATTTGAGACAGATGTTCGACGCCTAATCCAGCTGGCGCATCCAGAAGCGCCCGGAGATTTCAAGGAGCAACTAGCAGTGCAGATATTTATAGACGGACTGAGAGACCCAGAAATCCAAAGAACTTAGCGACTTACAAGTTTCAAAAGGAGTAGCGATGCCTTGGTACGTTCGCTAGAAGCGGAAACGGCCTTCAACATCTCAAGGCCGAAAGTGCGAGCGGTTACTGTTGACGACCCCGAACAAAGATATGACGCGGCGAATGATTCATTCGAGAAAGTTCTGGAGGAGATCAAATTATTAATAAGTAGAATGAGCACCCAGAAGAAGAGAACGTGCTATAGATGTGGAAAACTGGGACACCTTATCAAAGGCTGTTGGGTGAAGATGCCGCAGAGGATTTGCTATAGATGTAGGAGGCCGGAGACATTTTATAAAAGACTGCAGGGAGAGAATGCCACAGAGAAAATGTTACAGATGTGAAAGATCAGGGCATTTCATGAAAGATTGCAAGGTGAGAATGCCACCAAAATCCAACTCACCTGTCAGGACGCCGACAAGTTCGCAATCACCTGCGAGGTCAAGGTCACCGAGGGTCATCTGTGTTAACAGGCTAAAAAGAACATCTGAGAATATGCACCATAGACACCGGTGCTGCAGTTTCCTTGGTACGCAGCGATATCCTTCGGCAGGGAAACGTGAAGCCTATTTCATCTAACGTCGTGCTTCGGACAGTCACTGGTGAAAACGCACCTATTCGAGGAGAGGCTGAAATAACGTTGATTCTTGGGCGACTCACGATCACAGATACAGTTTACGTCGCAGATATAGAAGATGAAGTCATACTCGGGATGGACTTGATCAGTGACCATGGAATTTCATTCGACAATGAGCAGAAGATTATGAGGTTCGGAAGAGAACAATTTGTCCTTGCAACTCCAGCAGAAAGGACATTGCCTGTGGAACAGCGATTACCGGAAACTGCGAGAATCCCTGCACTATCGAAGGAATCAGCTCGTGTGACAGTGAATAATGACCTTGAATGCAGCGCCCGGCCATCGGATGATTCCACCAAAAAATCGGGTTTCGGACAAGCTCGGGTGGAGACAAAACCAGCCATCCCTGTGAGAGCCGCCAGGTGTCGCGTTGGAGATACAAGTGACATATCCAAGATGGAAACAACTGGAAGGGCTGACTTGGTCAAACAGAAAGTCAACATTGGCCAAGTCCAATCGATTCAACAACCATCAAGAAGTGTTTCATTCAGTAAACAACAAGAGATGCCAGAGCGTATTGACTTGAGGAAGGCGCGGTACTATCGGAAGACAAATAATGGCAGATTTCAAGATGGAGATCTGGTGTGGCTGTACAACCCACGTTGTAAGATGAATGATGTGGTGTACTGGGTTCAACGTAGGTCTAGAACAAAAATGAAAGTCGTACACCTAGAGAGACTAAAATGCTACAGAAGGAATAACGAGATATTGTTTGATCGGGACGATCAAAATTGAGAGGGGGATAATGTTATGAATTCGCTAGCGCTCTCCTAACGCCGGCCCTGACGAGATCGTAAACGCAGATGAGGAATCGCGTCGTAGCGAACGTCATTTTCCAAGAACCCGTAATGCCGCCTGGAGAATTCGAGACGCGTCATCGGGGCTTCTCTCGAAGATTCTCGATGGGTACTCAGATGTATATATACGGGACAGACTTCACCGCGGGCAGAGTCAGTTATTCAGAGAGTTTTTATTCGAAGAGTTAGTCATTCGAGAATTTGTATTCAGAGCAAGTGGAGCGAGTTTAGTAAAGCTAAGTGGAAAGAGTTTTGTTATCGCTAAGTGCGAAGGTGTAGAATTTTCGAAAGTCTCCGAAGAAACATGTTGTTGGGAATATTTTCTGATGGAATAATTGTATTTGACATGCTTGTTAACCCCAATAGTGTTGCTGATTTTGTCTCGCAAAAATACACCCCCGTTTACCCCTGATTCAATTTTCATGAAAAAAATCATACGTCTTTGCAGAGACACATTGCTGGAAATATTTTTTCATGAAATCATCGTATGTGGCTTACTTGTTAAACCCAGTGGGGTCGCTGATTTTGTTTCACAAAAATACACCCCCGTCTACCCTTTAATCAATTTTCATTGAAAAATCATAAGTCCTTGCAGAAATACATTGCTGGTTCTTTCATGAAATCATCATATTTGGCATGCTTGTTGACCCCACTAGTTTCGCTGATTTCGCCTCTTGAAATCTGGTGCTAAGAACAAAAAAATAAAAATACAAATCAATTGAAAAAATCGAATCACAAACGAGAGGTTGAAATGGATCATTTGGTCAATAATGGAATTGAGGATTGATTGATTGAAGAGAATAATATTGTTACAAAAATCGAGATATCGAATATGAAATATTATTAAAAGAAATAATGAAGAAATGAATGAAAAAATGATGTGGCAAGAAAATTGAGGTATCGAATGTGAAATACTAGTCAAAAACTGTGAAAGAAGAAATAAATGATTTATTATGAATAAATGTTGAAACCACGTTCCGAGTTGAGTTCACTCACGACGTTTCGATTGCTGGTATCCGCAATCGTCTTCGGGTGATGACTGACAATATTGTGATCGGTTATAAAGCCCCGATTTCCCTATGATGAGGGAAGGGGGGTACTAACCATGAGGCGAGCGGGTGCTATTACTAGAAGTGTGCTGATCGATTTTCAGCAGGAAATGGATGTAATGGCGCGAGAGTCTCCCTCATCAAGCCGAAGTCGGTCCATGCCTTGGATAAGCGGGCTTCACACATTCCAGATCTCCACGCTGGGGTGACTGAATTGCGTCATTGTTGAGGATGTAGGGGATTTTTTTCTAGAACCAGTGCTCCTCCTTATGTATGACCTCGGCTTCAGACCATTTATTACTGTGATGGTTTGTCCAAACATGCTTCGCTATTCCTGATTTCGTTGTTTCTCCTCGTTGTGTGTTAGTCTTATGTTCGCCCATTCTCACTTCCAATGGTCTTTTGGTTTCCCCGATGTAAGATTTGCCGCACTCGCATGATATCTGGTAAACGCCATTGTTGATGTCGCTGTTTTTATTCGGTCGTCGAATTTTTTTGAGCTGGCTGCGTATTGTGTTTTCTGATCGAAGACAACCTCTGACGTTGTATTTTCCTTCAATACTCTTTATTTTCTCCAAACGTCCTCTCACGCAGGGGATGGTAAGAATTTATTTTGTCCCGCAAAAATAAACCCCGTCAACCCTCAAATCAATTTTCATTGAAAAAATTCATAAATCCTTGCATAAGTTAATTGCTGGGAGTATTTTTTCATGAAATCATCGTATTTGGCATGCTCGTTCACCCTAGTGGGGTCGCTGATTTTGTCTCGCAAAAATACACCCCCGTCTACCCCAACTTGAATTTTCATTGAAAAAATCATAACTTCTTGCAAAAATACATTGCTTGGAATGTTTTTCGATTAAATCATCGTATTTGGCATGCTTGTTCACCCCAATAGGGTCGCTGATCTTGTCTCGCAAAAATAAACCCCGTCAACCCTTGAATCAATTTTCATTGAAAAAATCATAAATCCTTGCAGAAACACATTGCTTGGAGTATTTTTTCATGAAATCATCGTATTTGGTATGCTTGTTAACCCAAGTGGGGTAGCTGATTTTTTAAAATTTCAATAAAATGCGTTATCATTTCATGAAAAAGAGTATTGTTATCATCATTTGAATTGTTATCAATCACATCAGTTTGTTTCCAGAAACTAGTCTAGAGTAATTTCAATGGCTAGCCATGTGAATATATGCGGTGAAACGACTTATGGCGGAATAGCGCGCGCGCCCGTCTTTCACCAAACACATGGATGGAAACGCATGGCCGCCTTCACACTGGTATCCTTGTTGACAGGTTGACATGAATAACCGATAGTCTAACTATACCAGGAAAATTGAATGAAATGGACCATAGACACCGGTGCTGCAGTTTCCTTGGCACGCAGTGATTCTTGGAGGGCTCACCATCACGGATATAGTGTACGTCGTGGACATAGCAGATGAATTCATACTTGGGATGGATTTGATCAGTGACTATGGGTTTTCATTTCACAACGAAGGGAAAATTATTGAGTTTGGAAGAGAAGAATTTGTCTTTTCAACTCCAGGACAGAGAGCGAAACCGCAATCATCGAAAACTGCGAAAATTCCTACACTATCGAAAAAAGTAGTCGCTACAGTGAATAATGACCCTGAATGCAATGTCCAGTCATGGGGTGAATCCCCCAGCAATTCGTTTTTTCCATGAACCCGGGTGAAAACAAAACAAGCCATCCCTGTGAAAGCCACCAGGAGTCGTCTTAGTTAAAGTGACATCTCCGAGTTGAGAACAACTGGAAGGGCTGACTTGGTAAATATTGTTCTAGTCCAACCGATTCGGCAGCAATCAATAAGAAAAGTCCCATTCGCTAAACGACAAGAGATGGTAGAGCGTATTGACAGGATGGAGGCTCGGAACAATCTGAAGGCAAATACTGGTTGATTCGAAGAAGGAGATCGAGTGTGGCTGTACAACCCTCGTCTTACGATGAATGATGTGGTGTACAGGGCTCAACGAAGGCCTAGAACAAAAATGAAAGTCGTATACCTAGAGAGATTCAAATGTTACAATGGGAATAACGAGACATTGATCGGTACAATCAAAATTGAGAGGGGGATGATGTCACAAAATCTCCTAGCGCCGGCCCTGTCGCTCGTAAACGCAAAATATGAGGGGTCGAAGGAAGATTGTTTACCTGCGAAATCTCGTCTCGCGTGGATACTTTGATCATCGAGATTTGACTGGAAGATTCCCAATGGGCTTAAGCAAGTATATATACGGAAGCGGTTCATCGCTACGGAAGATCGTTTCAGAGTTTCTAACTCAGTGGAGAGGCTTCCTAGTAGAGAGAGCTTTGGTATTGCTGAGTGCAGAAGTCGACAACACGATTATTCTTACATGTTTTCTATTTTTCGTAGTTGTGCTGAATAATAAAACTTCATACTTATTGGAACCAAGCCGTTCTCCGGATTTTTGTTCAAATCTCTCTCGAACCTTTCATTCTCGAGCAGTGGCTGCGCTGATAGCCGGGCGCTCCGCTACATCTTTGGCGCCCAACGTGGGCAGATTGGAAAATACAGGAGAGGCGGCAAATGGTTCTCACAAGATCGCCACGAAACGATGAAACAAAACATTCACCCCTAATGACGCGTAGCAGAGTGAATCGAGAGGCAATCCCAAGAAGACAAAGGGGAATTTGGAACAATTTTGACACACAGGCCCGTACACCAGCAGCTGCAGTGAGCTCGCCGGTAACCACTTCACCACCGTCACGTATGTCCTCACCTTCTTCACCTGTCACCATGGACACTCAGGTATTTAGAAATTCTTCCTGTTGAAAATACCCAACAAGAAAATACTGATGAAGCTTATGTAACGGTACCAATCACTAGTAAAAAGACTTACAAGGAGGAAGTTCGTTTTGATAAAAGTGCGTTGCCATCCCATCTACATGGTGGGGTGATTTCAACTGATATGGTTGATTTGTCGAATAAAAATAATCAAATCTAAGCTGAATTTATTTCGATCCCTCTGAGCACCAATTGACGTATTGTCTCCAATTTTTATCGTTATTACCTGAGTTGCCCTATGAATTTTCCAAATTTCGAAAAAAAATTACCGAAATTTAGTGATAAGGGTCCTATGCACCCAAAAGATTTTTCATTTCAATTCGAAACTGTTATTTGATTTTTCTGATAACGCAAGATGGACAAATGCTTTACTGAATCGATTCAATGATTACAACCAGTTCAAATGTGCATTTTTACAACAATTTTGGGGCCGCGTAGACAGACCTTGAGCCGTTCGGAGTTAGAAACTAGCCCTTATAACCCCTCGGTCAGTAGTTTTGTTGATTATTCCTTAAAGTTAGTAGCAGAGGCTAGATATATTGAACCTCCCTATGCTGAACAGGTTCTCGTAGCCCTTATAAGCCGGGGCTATCCGACTAAAATCGCCGTATCTTTGATAGGAGCTTCAATTATCAATGATGCTTTAGAAAGACTCAGGCAAGCGGATTTCGTGAGTAAAGTTCGCGGTTCGGAGAACCCATTTTCTGAACGGGTAGAAAATCGTACTGGTTTCAATTATGGTATCGTGCGGAACGCAAATAGATCACCAAGTTCTCGGCCCAGAGTATCTTTCAAGAGTGGAAATGAACGTGTTTCGAAAGATTAAAAAGCCTTCACTCAAGCAGCCCGAGGGTGGAGGTAATGAACTGTAGGGCTGACAACAAATTGGGTTAAAAATCAGAAGGTAATGATTTACCTATTAGTATCGAAAATGTGAATCCCAGTGAGGAGCTGTGTGACTTCTTATGCGATTTTGATCACACCATGGATAGTCCTTTGGTATCAGTTCATATTCTGAATTGGGAATTTCCGGCATTGCTGGATACTGGGAGCAACATTTGTTGCATATCAGGCTCTGCATGGGACCAAGTACATCACTTAGACCCAATCTTGCCTGTTTTCCCAGTTTCTGGAAGACGAGTGTCGGGGGCATTTCGAGGAAAGCAACGGGTTGTTAGTTACCAAGTATCCTTCGAATTCTCTTTCTCAGGGCACCAATTTCAGCATGAGTTCTTGATTATACCTGACATGATCTATCCTGTCATCATTGGTTCGGATTGGTTGAGGCTTGTTCAAATCCCCACCCATATCAGGACTACGTCTCCTTCCTCTATACAAATCTCCTCTCAATGCGGAGAAACATTTAGGGCGAGAGTCCTCAGAAAATTGTTGTGATTTGATATCTATTTCCCAAAATTGTGAGTTAGATGATACTCAGAGGGATAAATGCTTACATTAATTGCAAAAACACTCGAAAACTTTTTCAGGCACACCGAGTCGGGTTACTGAGTATCATCACGATATCCAGCTAACAGATCCCACTCCGTTTTAGGTCAAGTCTTACCCTATACCCGTCTCTCATCGCGCGGCTTCACAACGTGAACAAGACCGAATGGAAAGATGGGGAGTTATAGAAAGAGCATCAACACCATTTTGTAGCCCTTTGGTAACCACCGTGAAAAGGGTTGAAGAGTATGTTCGGATGCGCGGCGTCTAAATCGAGTCATGGTTGCCCAATCAGAGGGTCCACAAAAAATAGGAGAGACCTCGTAGCCCTGGACCTTTTATGGACCACTCCCCGCTTCTATTTGTGGTGTGACATATTTATATGTAGTGGTAGATGTTTTTACTAAGTATGCTACCTTGTAGAGCTTGAAGCGGGCAACTGCGGAAGCCATTCTAAATGGGCTTCTAAAGACTTTTTTCCAAAATTTTCCCCGCCCAAGCGTATATTGACCGACTATGGCATACAGTTCACTTCAGAACTATGGAATAAGACACTGAAAGATAGGAATATTCAAGTCATCCATTCTTCGGTACGGCATGCACCAGCTAACCCGTCCGAGCGTGGGATGAGGTAATTGTCGAGATTGTTCAGGGTTTTTTGCAGTGAAAAGCATACCCCGTTGGCCTGCGAAGTACCCAAGCTGACACACTTGTTGAAAAGTGTTGTTCATGAAACGACGGGATTTACTTCCTTAGAACTACAACTTGGTCAGTTACCAGACCCTCTCATTCCATCGATATTCAGTCCCCCAACTGGTGGAGTCCAGTACGATGCCCATGTCAAATAATTTTTGGCTCGCGAAGGCCAAGCGCCTTGGGGCAGCTGATCCTGGAAGACCTCATCAGAGAAACTCTTTAAATGATATGGTCCTTTTACGTTCAAATCCTATATTTTTCGTATTATCGTCCGAAATAAAAAAAAACATGCTTTTGTTCGAGGGCCCATTTAGAATCATGCGATTGGTAGATGACCAGGTGTACACCTTGGAGTACGTAGATTCAGGTAAGGATCGCGGTAACTTTCATGCTAGTCACCTGAGACCATTCATCACGAATACTGTTGTAAGTTCTTCCCCCTTAACCTAATTGGCTGGTCGTAGAACTTCGGAGGTAGTTGTGGCAAAATGTGACCTACTCGGTATAATTTCCATCTTGAGAAACACCCGGATTTGTTGCAACTTGCAAATAAATATATTCATCTATTCCATTCAAATTTGTTCCGCAAAACGCCCTATATTCGTACGAACCTCGCATATCGAGGGATCACCGTTTTTCTTGCTTCAATTAGAAAAACGCTGGCCGATAAGGAAATGCTCAAAGCGAAGCGATTTCATTTCAACTTTCGAAGATCTCATCCAGGCTTGGTGTCGGGTTTTGTTATCGTTATAACTCCGAAGTGATTGAGGGTTGGTTTCACCAAGGTGTTGTACCCGCTTTCGTGGGTGAGTTTGTTTATGCCTTTGCGTCTTTTATTTATTTATATGTATGTATGTACGTATATATATTTGTTGTGATTTGTTGATAGACATACACGATTATTCTTACATGTTTTTTATTTTTCGTAGTTGTGCTGAATAATTAAACTTCATACTTTTTGGAACCAATCCGTTCTCCGGATTTTTGTTCAAATCTCTCCCGAACCTTTCATTCTCGAGCAGTGGCGGCGCTAATAGCCGGGCGCTCCACTTCAGTACTGAGTCTCTTATGAGATTACTATGAACTTCTCATGGTGTCATCTTCACGAGAAATCAAATATTCACGAGGTTTTTTGCCGATTCCATATTTTCTAACTATCTCATCAACTATCCCTTGGTTGAAACGCTTTATACTGGTTGGTTATTTGGTTAGGGGGCTGATTGATCTGAACGGTAAGGACAGATATTCGTCTAACAGTTCTTGAGAATAACTTCAAAATGGAAGTCGAAACTTCGGAAGAATCAGAAGAAACCAAACGTATTAAAAATCCGGTGAGACAATCTTGCATGAACAAAGATCCGATAAAAACATCCATTCCCAGAACACCTGAACAGGCCGGACACATTTTTAGAGATCGGTGAGTGATATAATAATCACTAGTATCATATCAATCTCCTCCTTAGAGATTCTCCAGTCGGATGAAATTTAGAAGTATTATAAATACCAGATCTTTGGCAAAAGGAAAATTGGTGTATTTGCTTTGTCTTGGTTGTATGTTTCGTGAGGGGAATAATTGATCAGGACGGTATGGACAGATATTCGTCTAACAGTTGTTGAGGATAATGATAAAATTGGATTCGATACGTCGAACGAATCAGAAGATTCCAAACGGAAAAAAACCCGGAGAGAAACTTTGCATGAATGAAGGTCCGTAAAAATATTAATTTCTGCATAACACCTGAATAAGTAGGACACATCTTCAGAAAGTGGTGAGTGATATAAAAATTAATAGTATCGGACTAATTTCGTCGTAGAAGATTTTCTAGTCGAAGAAAATTGAGAAGTATTATAAATACCAGTGTCTTCGGTATTTCGTAAAACGAGCAATCGATCAGGGCGGTATGGACAGATAATAGTCCAACAGTTCTTTATAATGACATCAAACTTGAAGTCGAAACGTCGAACGAATCAGTTTATCTTGGATAAACGAAAATCCGTGAAAACATCCATGTGTGTATGTATGCTCGGATAGGTTTCCGCAGTCGGATCTGTGATTAGTGTAACTTCCAGGTGAACCGTGTCTGGAATCGTTATTATATATATATATATATATATATATATATATATATATATATATATATATATATATATATATATATATATATATATATATATACATTGACTGTTTGCGAGTAATTCATCTCAGATTATTTTATTACATAAATCACCAGAAGTGTTCTACTGATATTTTATCTCGGCCAAACATTTCGGTCGATATTTTTGTGTTTTTATGTTTCAGAGAGGTGAAATACCGACGTGTTCGACATTTCATTCGGTCATCTTTAGATGAAAAACTCGTCTCAATGCAATGTGACATTGATTTTGTGATTACTGGTCACACTGAACAGATCAGTTGAATTTTGTTATGAAACCTAGCCCATTTCAAGAATGATGTAGAGTGAATTCGCATTCAAAAAGGCAATATTTTGACGTTATTCACTCTTCATTCTTGAAATAGACTTCAATACTTTTTTACAGCAAACACTAGTTATTTTTCAAACCTTCCATTGCAAAGCTTGAAGAAGATTGTTTATGAGTAATGCAATATTTGAGCAATATTGCATAATGACAATTGCTTGATTCCTGCGATAATTCTCCTAATACCCTTCAAATTATGAATATGAAGAGCATACTCCACATATCTAGTTTCAACTGAAATTTCCTTATTTTTACTCATAAGTGAAAGCTACATTCCTTTCATTTTCTTTCCAGCAACAGCTGCTACTGATAACTCGAACTGCAAAGTTTGAACTAGTATCTCAGACTGAATACCTCTACTTCAATTATGAACCTGAATCTTATTCAAATCATACAATCCATGAACATTCAGAGAGGACTTCCATGTGGATTCGAGGATTCATCCTTTGTATGAATCAGTTGCGTAACATCTTTCGACAGCGGGTAGATTTGTGATCATGAAAATGATAGTAGGGAACAGTTGAAGTGGTTTCCAATTTAAGAATTCATGTAAATGAATACCTCATAGATATTCATCCCCATCGCTGTGGCCCATTATCTTCCTGAAATATTCAAGCACTTGCATTGATATAGGACTGATTGTGATAGATCTATCAGCTCTATAATACATACTTGGATAACGGTGGTATCCGATTCAACAAAGGGAAAAAATTGATATTGGCCAAAGAAAAGGGATGCTATCACAAGTGAATAAGTATTCACCGCAAACATGTAGATCTTAAGTGTGACGTCAATCAATTTTTTTGCAGTGAGTTCCAATGTGAAGAATCTATAATATATCATAGATCTACGATCTTCAATCTCAGAATATCTATACTGATGGGATTGACAATTGAAAAATATTGCCCAATCCGAAGTCACGGCTAAACCGCGTCTCAAATGAGACTTTCAAATGTTATGACGCCTGAGTCTGTTTCCTCATTCACTAGTCCAATCAAATAAACTTTTTTCGAAAAATTTTTACGTACCCGAAAAGTAGCTGTAGTACCGGCAGACACAGGTGTCCTTATTATCCCCTAAGTTTGCGGCAGATTCTGTCCGTGCGTTTACCAACAATTAGCGGTTGAATGCCGGAAATCATAATTTTTTTGTTTTTCGCTTATATAATGGAAACTATTGATCGGATCGAATAAAAAAATGAATTGAAAGTTGTAGGTAATTGAATTATCTATCGATTAGCGGTGGCCCGATGTCGATATTCTAATTTGTTGCTTCACTACTGCGCTCGGAAATTATAGAAAGGCGTTTGTTCCATTATTGCATTAAAAATGTTGAAATGCATTTGGGTGTTGCAACTGTGAATTTGGAAAGCTTCCAACTAGTGGAAACTACAGTTTCAGTTTGGTTGAAAAACAATTGATACGTTAGCAACAATCTAATATGTTACTAAAAAAAGTGTCCCACTAGATTGTTATTTTTTGCCCTACAGATAATCGTAAAGCAATTAACGAAACGGTTTCGGATAGTCAAAGAGTTTAACTACAAACTAACATTTTTGGAAAATCGATTTCTGCAATATGATACCTTCAAAAATGACGTCAAAGAAGCAACGTTATCCAAACTAAAAAAAAAATAAGGAAAAAATGGTCGTATCAAAATGCGACCAAATGCATTGGAAAGCTGCGATTTTCCTACGAATTTTGTCAACCTGACTTTTGTTCCAAGATAGTTACGAGCCGAGATAACACTTTTTTTTTATTTAATGTCCCCTCCCTTTGTTTATTTATATGAAGCAACGAGACCTTGACGAATGCACAGAGCAAGAATCATATAATCTATAGAAACCAGCAGAAAAATGATGAGTTTGCAGTTCAACTCTTTTACTATCCAAAACCGTTTCAGTCATTGCTCTACGATTATCCGTAAGGCAAGAAATAGCAGTCTAGTAGAACACTTTTTCAACAACAAATTAGATTATTGCTAACCTATCAATTGTTTTTCAACCAAATTGAAACTGTGGTTTCTACTAGTGGAAAGTTTTCCAAATTCACAGTTGTAGCCCCCAAATGCATTTCAACATTTTTCAATAGAATAATGGGAAAACGCCTCTTTTCGAATTCCGAGCGCAATAGTTGAGCAACAAATAAGAATATCGAGATCGAGCCAACGCTAACCGATAGTTTTTTTAATTATCTACAACTTCCAATTCAACTTCTTATCGATCCGACCAATAGTTTTCATTATATAGGCAAAAAACAAAAAATACTGATATCCGTCATTCAACCGCTAATTGTTGCTAAAGGCACGGACAGAATTTGGGACAAACTCTAAGGGATAATAAGGAATCCACAGCTACTTTTCGGGTAGGCGAATATCGTCATTTTGGGCTCTTGAACAGTTCATTTGATTATATTTCACTAGGACTCACTGCTACTGATTGAAGACTGAGGGTCTGAAGGTTAGGGTCCGGTATCCATAACTATAGGAGGAGGCGTACGATAATTTAGGAGTGTGTTGTGTGTAATGTAGAATATTTCTTTTCATATACCAAATGATGAAACATTAGATTTGAACATTTTCCTTGATTTGCTTTTTTACGTTAGACAAACATATCTTATTTTCCCTCTTTCGAAATTCACCATGAGCATTTAACATATATTTCTATTGATTTTTCGGATAGAATATATAATATAATGTAATGTTTTCTATCGTCTTTGCATATCGTTAAGTAAATCTGGAATCTTTATCACTGTTTCGCATTATTTCTCTCAGCAACCATTCACTTCCAATGGAAACTTCACAAAATTGAACTTAATGCTAGGGGAATTTTGAACGGTTGTCAATTTTCAGGTGTGAAAAGTATGAGATAATATTTTCCCTTGAAATTAAAAAAATGTAACTCGATTTTTTTTCACTTTCTGGATCTCGATACGCTTATCCCGCAGGAATTGCATTCGTTATACAAAATGAAACGTTTTCTCACTGGTTACACGAAAAGTTTTTTTCTCATCTAAATAATGAAGGATATATTCATATGATAAGTACATTACTTTCCATTTCAGTGGCAGTTGAGATCGAAATGACAGTACAGAAGGCAGTATATATTAACGTTCAATCCAACTCACCTTCTACTTTCAGCAGTTGCTCCTCATCATGGACTCCCTTCGTCCCAATATGCCAGCACACTGACATAACTGAAAAATCGAGTTGAAAAAGCACGTGATTGCGAGGAATGGGACACAAATCCCGTAGGGGCAATAAGGACAACATTTTTTGTATTTTCGATTTGAGTTCAATAGCATCGATGGTCTTCACATTCATAAAATGTGCGTTTGTTTTCATATCTTTGTGGGGATATGTGTGTGAATTTTTACGGAGCTGTGGGGACTTGCACAATGCATACCAAGTACAGGGGACATACACTCGTCCCCACAATGAAAGTATGGAATATTTCATTTATTTTTCAATTTATTCAATCACTGTAACGTCCAAACTACTTGGGCGTCATCAAGATACCATTCCTCCCAATTGTTTTCAAGACAGTCAATCACCAAATGATATTTCCGACAAAAAAAATTGTCCCCACAGCGGTTAAAAAAAGCTTGGGTGTGAGAATAATATTAATTTGACTATTATGGGGCCACTAAGGCTCACCGTAAAGTGGCGCCCTCTGAGATGAAAATATTTCAACTTTGCAATTCACAGATTATTGAGAATTTCTCACAATTACATGAAAGTGGATTTTGTATACTCGTTCGAAACATATCCCATTCAAAAGGTAAATGGAAATACGGAATCCAGATTATGTAGAAGAGGCAATTAAATACAAAATTGTATTTTTTTGTGTAAATTTTAATGAACATTGACCAATAGGGCGTGACATACGAAATTTAAATTCACATACGCATCGTATGGAATATGAGGATGTTAACTGTGATCATTCAGTGACAGATCTAACAAGATGTTGATACCTTAGCTACTTTATCAAGTTTTGTTAGGTAGTTCTTGATATAATATTTGATATCTCTCCATGTCCTTTGGTTCAACGCCCCCCCAGCATTTTGTATACACTCTTCACACATAACCTTTCCTGGAACAATTTTCTTTTTTATTTGAATACGAAAAAAGCTTGTAACTGCTGATTTCTCATCCACTGTCCAAGGTCGATGCCCTTTGCGGCGTTTTTTTATTTGTGGCTGGATAGCTTCATCATCTAGTAAAGAATAAATGAAATTCAAAATTTATAGTCTAACAAGTAACTATTATCATTACCATTTTCAGGATGATTAATTTTTTTTTATTGGATCGTCGTGGCTCTTTCGTCAAGACTGAATCTATCTGTTCATCTGAAAATGTAATTGTGTATAGATTCAGAAAATTGCTGAGTTTGATTCCATACCTTGCTTGTCTTCTGCATCAGACTCATCCTCGCTTTCTGCAATATCGGGAAGATCTGAAAATAGTGGAAAAAATTATGATTGTTGGGCTCAAATATACTGAGAATGGAGAAACAGAGCAAAAGATAATTTATTGATGAAACGTTAAAAGAGGAAGATGAGAGAGAAGGTGAGAATAAGAGGTATAGGGTACCTTGCAGATTAATTGTATCGAGAGATTGTCCTTTGAATTTAGAAACTTCTCCTGAGTCAATGGCCATCAAGATGCGACTGATTTTAGTTAATTCTACTGCCGATTCATGTAGCCTGTAAAAATCTCTGTGAACACGTACATCATGTCCCATGTGCCTAGCCAACCAGTCTACCTCCCTCTCTTGTAAATTGAAAACTTGACAAACGGTTGCGGTGTATTTTCGCAGTTTAGTACTCGTGATAGATTTCGGAGAAATCAGGCCAGCATTTTCAACGATCATTCTCAAAGCATCTGGTCCTCTAATATAACTCATTGAGTCCTTATGGGGTCTTGCAAAAATATAAGGGTTGCTTGGATTTATACCCGCCGACATCCTCGTTGAAATAAGCAGATTGATACTAGAAACCATTTCTTCCCTGAGTAGGACAGGAACCGTTCTGCCACGTTTTCCAGGTATTTGAATGAGTTTCATGCTCTTAGCCAGCTCTCTTTCGAATGGAGTAAGACTATCTTGCAGTTCTTCAGTTGATTCTTTCGACCAATCTGGACAAGATGAATATTGCTTGATCGTCATACGTGACATCTCTCCACCTCTTCGTTTATTGAATAAAATTATTATCGTCAAGGTGAGGTGCGCTAAACGAAGCCAAGCAGTTGTCTCACAAGGATTATTTTGTAGCAGCACTTTGAATATTTCTATATCTTTCATAATATACTCATTCAACTTCAAGAGGTCCTGTGTCAGAGGTAGGAGTGATGCACTATTGATTTTTCTTTTCGTCAAAGTAGAAAGAGCATTAGAAGAAATTCGCACTTCCCATTCCAAATCCAAAAGTTGTAAGAATGAAGACAATTTTTTATCTTTCTGGAATTCACCTGCTCTCAAGGCTTGGCCCCTCAAAAATCCTACACTTTTTCTCAAATTATGACCAATTTTCAGAGCTAATGAAGGAATCCCATATTCCATTTTCTCTGATGAATTGAAGTTTGCTTGGCATAATATCTTCACAGAATTGATCACGATATCAAAATGTGTCGGGTTAATGAAGTAAGCCAAACTTTTGTTTGCAAATTCTGAATTACTGTCTCTAACGACTAGAAGAAGTCTCGCTAGCTGTCGCATCGACTGTTTGATGAGGTCTTTCTGACTATCAGCATGCTTTTCAAAAAGTAACATTCCAATGCCAAGTATGACATTATCGGTTTTGCATATTTGCGATATTTCGTCATTACATAATGTATCTGAAATCAAGCTCCTGAATTTTGAATCACCTTTGAAGAGCATGGAATTAACAAGTGCGTTGCTTGCTACACGAATCGATTTTTTCATGGTCGGATTTTCAGATTGCCGTGATGTACACGCTTTGGCATGTCGTGATAAACAAGATTTGTTCATGAACCCTAAACAATATGGACAAGGCCCAAAATCATTATATGAGAGCGAGCGACCACAAATAGCCGATGGGCGTCTACAGAGAATCAGTTGTCCACCTCTAGATGACAGAACCTCCATGTTGTGATAGAAATCACCAACTCTTATGAGTTCTAAGAAACTTTTCCTTCTCTCTGGAGAATTTTTTTCTTTAGCAAGAATCTGTGCGACGACAAGCTCATTCTGGTGTTTCAATTCCAAATGTCGAGCCATTTTAAGACACTGCTTATGACATAAGTAGCAACAGTGTGTTTTGTCATATATTCGTTTATTATTGTACTTCTTTTCAACAACATCTAGAGATATGTTCACTTCTGGATTCGTATCAGGCACGGTGAATTTTGAGGAACTTGAGGAAGCAACCTGCAATTTCTCGGTATCTTCTCTGCTCGAGTGAACAGTATCTTCAGTAGAATTTTTCGTTTCTTCAATATTTTTTGTGAAGTTCGATTTCTTTTTTCTTTGTTGTTTGCACCCCTCCGTCTTATTTTTTTCAGGAAAGTCTTCATTTTCAGATGGTAAATAGTCACTACCGCTATCAGAAAATGGTTCTGTGAGTGAATCAGACATAATTGAATCGGAACTATTTTCGCATATATCGTTGTGATCAGTGTTAAGGTCTGAGAGAGTAATATCCTGCAATATATTGATTTTTTTTTCATTCATCTCCTCTTTTTTCTGCACATCAGTTTTGAGATCAGCAGTATATTCTGCTGATATAATTATTCTTTCGATAGGTTTTATTTCTGGAGAACAACCATGAACATCGGGTTCGAGGTTTAATTCACTATCACTTTCTTCCATGATGTTACTTATTTCTGAAGAACGTGTATCCTCATGGTTAACTTGATCTTTTTCATAGCTATTTATTTTTATATCGTCAGAAACCTTCTGATGTTCCATTTCGGAAACGTCTACAGCTTCCTCTTTCGTTGAAGAAGCATCAACTAATGAAATATTATCGATTAGCACAGTATGTGATGTAATTTCCTGATGAACGACTGGATTTTCATTTATCCTATATTCCAATGAACTTTTAGTATCTACTGTAAATTCGTTTTTGTTTTCATTCTGCTCAATTTCGGTATCTTGAGGTATTGAGCTCGAAAACTGATTTTCTTTCGAATGCTCCAAAACCTCAAAATTTTCTTCATTTGTCGAATAATAATTGTCTTGTTCCAGCATATACTTTATTTCTTCTTGAATGAATTGTTTACCACTTTCGGGTAGAGCATAAACAAATCTGCTGATTTTATTCAATTTGACTTCGCATATGACTGATTTTCCACTAACTGTATCTTTTTTCCCTAACAAGTAATGGGCTTTACTCGCTCTTTTCTTTTCTAACCATGTTATCTCAAGTATTTCCGAGTAACTTATCTGCGAAGATTTATCAAGACGACACAAGTAGAATGAATCTGAAAATGATTAGTTACAATGAGTATTGCTCATTACTTGAAGCTTGCAATTTTTTTGGGTCAAAAAAGTTGATAGCATGATATTTCTCCAGTTGTAGGAGAGATACAAATTTTTAGTAAAGTCAAATTAATAGCAAAATTTTTCAGAATATCGAAAATTTGAAATCTCCTACGAGTCAAAGTCTGCATGTTTGGATAGACTAATAATGTTTTGGGGCATGTGCGATCATGTTTCTGTTGTTCCGGAACAAATGAAACTGCATAAATTACAAATAAAACTATGTTAGAGAGGTAAAAAAAATTTGTTCAACGGTTTACTGATAATAAAGTTACGCTACGCCTAAAGATTTTATTCCTTTGTCTCGTTGCCCTTAAATCTCTATATTGATTAGGAGAGTGATGTGACGACTGGTAGCTAGGACCTGACGAATTATTTTGTAGCTTATCTGAACCAAATATGGAATTATAAATATTGAAACAAATATGATATCTGTAATTTTGTGCCGGCGGCCATATTTAATTTCCCTTTCTTCCATGGTAAACTCTTTCCTTCTAGTCGGGATCTTTCATTTGATACCCATATTGGGGTACTTGTGAATTATAGCAGCGGCCATCTTGGATTTACAATGATACAGAATGTATTCAATTGTAAAGACATCATATCTGAAAGTGTGTACCAAATTTCAACATATTCTGTCAACAGGAAAAAACGAGCGGGCCTAGCTGAATAGAACCGTTTGAATAGGGGAATGTTGCAGAGAGGTAGGTTTTTTCTTTGAGATTTCGATTATTTTCTTTCATTTCCCTCGGTAACTCGGTTTAAAATTCATTAATTGTTATCCAAATGGTACAGTATATCAGTTTATCGTCATGAAATTAGTTGTCTGGCGATACCAACATGCTATATCTTATTCCTACCCGTTCTTTGGTTATTTGCGTTTTTCCAGTTTTTTTTTTCGCAAAATGTCAAATGCTCATTAATTCTTCAAATTTGAAAACAAAAACGGAATGAATCACACTTTTGATCATTGTCAAAAATGTTTTTTCACAAGTTCAATACATTTTTTATTTACTTCGATCTCTGGTGGCTCCAATTTGTTAACACCAAACATATTTCCAAACACGAGAAATTCGAAAAAAAGTATGAAAGCATTTTACATTCGCATTATTTGTGCGTATTATTGCACTGACGTTATAAATGCCATAAATGGAAGAATGTGGTCAACCACCTGTCTCCCTTATACTCATTGATGACTCAGTGTGAGAATTTGTACTTTCACATACACTCTACTCCCACTAGCGGCTGCCATTGATTTACAATACACGTGTATTGTGAGTGACCTATCACCTTACAGCTATCAGATGGTGGGAGTAGGGAAAGTATGGTATACAACTCGAGGATAAGGTCAATTACGTGCACTCGCGAATTACCGCACTCGGCTAACGCTTTGTGCTCACAATTTCTCGTTTGTGCGTAATTGACTACTTATCCTCCTCGTTATATAATATACTATTTTTGTAGCTGAATTATTGTTTTGTGACTTAAATTTTTTTATTATCAGTCGAAATACTTAGGAATGAAAGACCTGTAGGAGAGCCCACCGATCAAGACAGGAAAAAGCATACCTGAATACAAATTTTCATCTAGGTATCAGAAATAACCTAAAACATATAAATCTTCAATTGGGTGATTAAATATACCATGAGAAGGCAAACTAATTACGGAAGGACATTCAAATTTGTTTGAGTGAGGACAAAAAGATTTCCAAAATGTTTCAAACAGAATGAAAACATTTCGATCAAGTATGTGAAGTATGATGTTACCGGTTCTTTTGTTTCGAATTCAAAGTATCAATCACGAATATCATTTTTGTTAAAAACATATCAGAAAAACAAATAATTGACAAACGGTAAGGAATAACATATAACATGTTGTTATCGCCAGGCAGGTAGATTCCATGTAGAATACGAAGATGATCTGATTGTATCATTTGAAATATTGTATAGACAAAACGAAGTTGCAAAAAATCGAAATACTATTTGAAGCACAATGTGTAAAATTTAACGATGATCAGAACATCACACGCCATTTTGGGTTTATCTATCTTCAACAAACAACTTCCACATTCCTGAAGAAATACCCTTAATCCTTTTATTACAAACGAAGCCTGCACCACTCTCAAATTTACTTAAAAATTTATAATTTGGCAACGGCGCATTGTAGGAGGAAATAACCTAATGCTGAATAGGAAACGAAAGGGCAGTTTCAATGACAGAAAAAATAATAGATATGATAATTCCATGTGAAAGATGTATCGTTGTTGCTCTCACTGAATATTGCAACACCCTGTACATCTTTCGAAATATTGCGTTTCCAGTGCAATAAAAATTTCATCTGGATCTTTTTTTTTATCAATTAGTATCATCGATATATCGAGAAATTACGCAATATGGGATACACGGTAGATTCTTTATGCTAAAAATCGAGATCGAAAATTTTTGCAAAAACGACATTGTACACTGGAATATTGGACACAGAAGCGGCCCTATCAGAATTGCAAAAGCTGCATAGCATTCGTGAGCCAGAGGCCAAAGCTCTGCTGACGAGTACAAACACATCTGAACAATTTTTTCAGATGCCGGCTCAGCGCCTTCTGATACCTCAGCCAGCCCTACAAGTCATAATTGGGGACTTCCCGAATCTACGTTATTCATACCCCAACAATTATTAAATAAGTGGTGGTCTCCATGAGAAGTAAGAATGGTAAAAAAATATATAAAAGTACGTCACTAAAGCATATAAGTTCATTCCAATCCAAGATCCAGTAGATATACATGAAATCAAGTGCACGTAATTTTTCAACAGGGCCGCAATGAGAACAAATCATTATTGTAATATAGTTACAATGTATTTGACGAGGGAATTTTAGAAATATTAAGGGACAAAAACACTGTTATTTGATATACTTCGAAAGTAAACCCAATATTCAAACTACAATGTATGAAAGATGCAATTCAAACAACACAATTATTCGCAATGAATCTGAGTTCTCAACTGCATCAAAACATAAAAAGCGTTCGTAGCAGTTTATTATGGTCATTTCACCAATACCATTGCAGATTCCAGCAGGCCAAGAGGTACCTAACACGCTCTGACCATGGTTTACATGCGCTGAATCTTGAATTGAAATAATTTAGTATGGGTGTTATTCATAAATTGCATAGAGAAACAATTTTCATAAACAAATTATCATATATCGCAAATGAACAACTTACCTCTAGGACTTCTGATTGCCAAAAACACCCCTTCAACTAAAACACTTTCCATTTCAACAACTCTTTTCGAACCGTTTCCACGAACACGAACTGATGAGACCAAAATGCGTTTGCTCGATATAATTGAATATCACGTGTTATTTCCACCATCATGTATACCACATAGGGAGCGCGTAATTCAAAAACAGCCCCACAATGATAAAACATCAAAAAAAAACAGACACACATTCAGCAGTCAAAAGCGCGTAATTCAAAAACAGCCCCACAATGATAGAATCTTAAAAACATACACACACATTTAACAGTACGAAGTTATCATTTTTGGTTATCTGGCAAGACAACTGCCGAAACAATTGTCAATAATTAATTTCAATCAATTCATTATCCCAAACACGAATATAAGTAATTTGAAATATTTTTCTCTACAAACCTACGGAAAAGTCATTTTTTCCGCACTCATTTTACTATTGAGTCACTTTTCCTCACGAATGCGGAATAGTAAATCTGTTTAGTTTCGGGAAATATGTACTGAAATTTGAGTATTTAAAATATATATTTGTATGGTTTTAGTTTACAGAATGATTGAAAAGTGAAGAAATTCATGAGAATTCTGCTATAACTTTTGATAAAAAGGAAAGTATATTTCAATGTTTTTTATAATGACCCGGGTATGAGCCTCATCAAATGAATGTCAAATAATAATCCGACATTTTTCATTTGTCACTTTCAATTACCGTAGCAACAGAGAAAAAATAAATCTTCAGTCAAAACACTACCTTGTCAAAACATATTCAGCAACAATATGTAACAAATTGCATGTTCAATAATAGATAGATATTGATATAAAATAATTTGTTTATATATAATCATTGATAAATGTTTCTCCATGTTAACTTTCGGGTTTTTTCCGCTCGCTATTAAAAAAATTAGTGTACCTGACACGTGCGTTGAGTGACTTTTCGCGCTTTTAGGTAATCTACTATTCTAGGGCTGTTTCTCTTAACAGAAAACAACCCTATATCATTTAACGACGAAACATTCTCGTGCATTATTTTCAATGATGCCAGTATAATCGTTGCAATAACTGTTCACGAGTCCATCTTGAATAGTATATACCTTTATTACTTAATTTTTCGAGTATGGTAGTTTCGAAGCTGAGATATATAAATTTTGAGTGTTTTTTCAATATTTCACCTAAAAACTTTCTCCTAGTTCTGAAACATTAATTGCTGCTTTTTGCAGTATGAGGAATATATGTAAGTGGAAATAATGCAAAAATTATTAGATTTATTCCATTAATTTACGTTGTTTTTTTTTTGCAGAAGCTCTGTATCAGTTTGTAATCACAAAAAAAAAATTATAGAGTTTTATCATCATTTGGTATGCTTAAAATCGCACGTTGAAAAGTAATACTCCCTTCTTTACTCAGCATGCACAAATCTTTCGATAATTTCTGTTGCTTGAAGGATATCAACTTAATTGTGAATGCAAGGCATTCAAAGAGTTTGTTTTGTGCGTAAATGAGGTGACCTTGAAATTTGTC
This sequence comes from Zygogramma bicolorata, assembly GCA_032362365.1. Classification (NCBI taxonomy): domain Eukaryota; kingdom Metazoa; phylum Arthropoda; class Insecta; order Coleoptera; family Chrysomelidae; genus Zygogramma; species Zygogramma bicolorata. The sequence goes on along the minus strand of JAVJAQ010002653.1, from coordinate 1,211,146 downwards.
AAAATATCAACTTTTCAAAATGCATAATAATAGTTGACTGATGTTTCACTTTCAAATATATGACACGGTAAGGTTTCCTAGATATCAAAAACTAACTGAATCGCAAAAATACAAAATATTTTCATTCGATAATAACCATATCACACCACCATATTTCCAAGGTTCGTAAACTGTCCTCATAGCGAGTTTAAGAAAAGTTTCAAAAACACACCGTTGGTAATTAAATTTGAAATATATATACTATATGTCAAGATGACAAATTCCTTTCAGAGACCTAAGTGGGGACCAATATGAATGTTCCCTGTACGTCACAAGGTCAGGACAAGTTTCAAAAACACACCGTGTGTAAATCAACTCCAAAAGGTATATAAATGGGGTCTATAGATAACCCATTCAATTCAGATACCTAGAAGGGGACAAATACTCGTATGAATATTCCCTTTACGTTCCAGGGCGACTTATTCCTAACCAACGGCGCGTGTGAAATAATTTTGAAAATAACTACGTAATCAGCGGAAAGGGTGATGTATCACTAAGTTTGGCATGTATGTTTGGTAATCTGGTTCGTTGTCAACTATCACAGTATCAGCATGGATTTTTCAGTTATCTTCCAACTGTGACCTTCCTAATAATCATAACTCAGTTCTCAACTGAAAATCTTGATGCAAATGGTCGTGTAGATGTCCATCACACATACTTCTCATAGGTCTCTGATGGTATTGATCACGAATTTTTACTTAATGAATTGGCATATTATTGTTTTGACAGTAATGCAACAATATTTTTGAAGTCAAATCTTTCAGATCGACAGCAATACTTGAGGGGTGTCCCAGGGCTCAAATCTAGGACCGCTTCTCTTCTTATTCTTCATCAATGCCCTGTGTAAGGCTATCCAATGTAGAACACTTTGCTCTGCTGACGATTTAAGGTTATATTCAAATTTTGATAGCATCAATGATTGTACAAGATGACAGCAAGAACTTGAATTAGTTAGTCTTGGCGTATTGATAATAAACTGCACTTGGAAGCAAGTTTGTGTAAGGTTGTTAGCTAAACCAAAAAAAAATCAAGAATCTACTTCCCCTAAATCATTGAGCAATCCAATCTGGTCAGATGCGACTATACGAAATATTCAGGGGTCATTTTTGACTCGAAGTTAACCTTCAAGAATCACATCTGACCCAAGTCAGCTGAAACAATGGAAACCAATAGGTTTATCGTTAGAAATTTAAAAAGCAGTTTCACAAATGTTCGTGCACTGAAAACTCTGAACTATTCATTTGTTCGTTCTAAACTGGAGTATTCATCTATAATTTGGTCTCTGTTTGATCCGAACACCTGATGAATACTCCAACGGAGTAGAGTAGGGTAGGAATGACAAACATGTTAGTGGCATAAACTTCGTTCTTGCTCGGCAGTTCTGAAGACCAGATCTGCCGCAGTTTCTGCCTATACTTGCCACGGAGAGCATTTTTCACCGAATCCACCTGCAGAGTATAGTATGGTGTTGTTCCACAGCCGAATAGGTGTATTCACAAAAACATATATCATTACAAGCTGTCCTTAAAATCGCACGTTGAAGAACAAGACTCTGCACAGCGTGCACAAATCTTTCGAGGATTTCTGAAAGTTGGAATCAACTTGTTTGTGAATGGAAGATATTCAAACGATATTTGTTTTATATCTTTTACAACATTATTAACCTCAAAAAGTGAGATGACCTCAAAATTATTTCAAATTATCAACTTTTCAAATACTTCGGATTTAGAGTTGACTGATTTTTCAGTTTCAAAAATATGGCACGGTGAGATTTCCTAGATATCGAATGAAAAACTAACTGAATAGCATGAAGAATTAAAGATTTTCATTCGATAAAAACCACACCATCCTTTTTCCAAAGTTTGTGAACTGTTCTCATAGCCAGTTGAAAGAAAGTTTCGAAAACACCCCGTGAGTAATTCTCTTGCAATATATATATTATATGTTAAGATAACACATTCCATTTGGAGACCTTAGTGGGACCAATTGAATGTCCCCGTTACAAGGACAGGACACGTTTCAGAAACACACCGTGTGTAAATCAACTCTAAAAGGTATATAAATGGGGTCAAGATAACCCACTTCATTCAGATACCTTAAAGGGGACAATACGAATGTCCCCTGTACGTTTCAGTGCGATTTATTCCTAACCCACGGTGTGTATAATAATTTTGAAAATACCTACTTGATCAGCGTAAAGAGGACTATATGCCTATGTGTGTAACTTCAGGGACCCCACAACGTTAAGAAAAGGAAGCAGGTCCCACAACGAATTCAAGACAAGTATGTGTGTGTGTGTGTGTGTATTTATAAAGATTAAGGTATATTCATTTCGGTTTTCTCGAATATCCATATTGTAGATGCAATGACACACAATGAATAACAGGTTATAACAGAAGTATATACCTGCGACTTACGATCCCTCGACTTCGTGAAATGATCGCACTCGGGGCATAATTCTTTCATTCCCTTTGTACAAGAATAACTATTTCCACTGCCATTGTCAGAGGTGTATCATAATTTTAAATTATTATCCGCTGAAACGCAATATGCTCGTGGCGTGATCGTAACTGTCGAGTTGCCATAAACGGTAAGATCACATAAAACATAACTACAAAATTTTATGAATTGGGAAGAAATGTAGGAACTACGTATGAAGAAATTCCCATCATCCAAAGATGGAATTGGGTTTGCCATACTTGGACAAATCGAATCAAACCAAGAAACTACCGAAATCACCACTAAACTTAGGTGGGAAAACATCTTTCAAACATATGGCCAGTAGCCAACACTCAACAGTGTTGAATAAACCTCCAAAACAAAAAATGTATTTTATTTCTTCAATTTTCCTGTTGTTGAACATTTTAGGAGAGCGCCCAGAAGTCAGAGCTTTATGCGGGCAAGTATCGGCTAATTTTCTCGGTGCTGAAGCGCTCCGGGGTGTCTTACTGATTTCAAGGTAGCAAATTTGCTATCTTCTTATGTATGCCGATGTCATCGTGAGATAGGTTCTGTCAAATCTGACGAAAGAAATGACTGTGTATTCGCAATGTTATTTCAAATAATCTCTTGCATCCCTAGGCCACGCAAATGGAATGTGAGCTATTCATTTCATGCACCGCCAACTTGCAATAAACCCTCTACCTTCTGCTACGAACCGCCCAATACCAGAACTGAGACTGGCATTCAGAACTCTTTTATCGGGCCAACATCACGTGGATTTTCTCGCAATATTTATGGCCGTTGGAAAGGAACTCTCCCTGAAAACAGAAATACTTTCGGTGCGATAGTGATAAAGTTACCTCAGTCTTTTGGCCTCGCAGTTTGATCTTATCACTCTATCCAACATGGAAAGTATCGACTCCGATCCTTTCGTGCTTTCGATAGACTTGTGATTGGAGTATGCGTTGAAAATATTGAGAACTCCTTGCGATTGTCCGTCAAGATTTAGAATGCTTTTGGATATTCGAATTCATTTAATCCACCAACTTTCACTTTATTATCAAAAAGTTCTTTGATTTCTTTGCTGGAGATCAATTCAAAAATATTTGACTGCTATTGAACAATCTTACTAATCATTTGAAATCAATTCAATTAATTTTCTCCGGTGACTACATCAAGATGCACAGCACATTGGAACAAAGTGTTGAGCAAATGCAAATACTGTAGTAGCAATAGAGCGAGAGTAATTGACGAAGTAACCGCAGGGTATTATCAGTTCTACTCGAACTGATCTCCAGAAAATAACATAGATGATATAATTATAATAATCGTCAAATTATATTCAGTTGGATAGTTCGCACTGCTATGATCCAGTGAACGCACTGGCTCCATTCAATCAATGACTACTCTCCACACCTCGGATAAAGTGATCATTGGCTCTGATAGTCATGAGTCCTGAGCAGTCGCAACCATTTCACTATGACGGCCTTTTTTCTTCGACCTGCTGGGACGTCTATCATATTCAGGCATATTGCTATGATTTCGATTTAAGAGAGAAGCGTTGATCTGGAACCATCTGTTATTAGGACTACCTATTCAACAGAATAGTCTGATTGCAGTCTGTACAGTTGATGGATCTATTGATGAGAGAGTTCAGTACGGAGCTCACTTGGTCTGGATGATGGTGGAAGTTGGCGTTGAGATAACTATTGGTGTGCTGTAGCGTATAGTTGATAGAATGAAAGATCAACACAGAAGTCTTATAACAACTCACTTTAAGGCGTTGGTACGCATTCTCGAATCCTGATGATTTATATAAAAATATTATTTGTTCGAATTTAATGTGAACTTTGGGGCGCCAGCCAATTGATATAATTATATAAATCGACGAGGGATGGAAATCAAACAAAGTGAATGTAACTCATTGAATTTAATATAGAAGATAATATGCAAGCGGAACCGCTGCATAAAAATTATATATTGGAAAAAATAATTAAAATTGAGTATGGTAAGATAGGTTTCGTTAGGCGATCTCGAGTGGAATAAATAAAATCGACGCATGCAATTGCTTATAATATAATATATTTAACATTTAGTTGATTATTCAGTTTTTTGTGCACTTTTGTTCAATCGGCAGCTACTGATCAAATAACAAAAAAATGGATATACAAAATAGCGAAATACATATAGTTCAAGAGCAGTAGCAATAAATAATAACATTATTGAACTGACACTACGTAAAACACAGGGTATCTTCTTCATTGTGTAGGCACCCAGAGGAATTGAAATAGAATTTAAGTTGTTCTCAATCAGAATGGTTATTTCGCTTACTCACGCCCAAAAAGGTGAGAATATCGCGAGGAAAAGGTGGGAATTTCTGAAGTCTACTCTAAAATTGCAGACTTGACTTGCGTTTTACACGGTGAAACCGAGCTATAAGAAAAGGACATCCAGGTCCCTATTTAGTAACTTGGGCGACTAATAAGGCGCAGCTCCTAAGGGCTTGCGTAATTACCTGACTGTAGGGAACGGATGGTGGTAAAAACGAAAATAACCAGGCCTTTTCGATAATAGTTCAGAGTGACCTATAGCACTGTAGGTCTACGACACGGTCCTCGGGAAATTCACTTATCCCTATTTTGCCTGGAACGAAAACATCTTGCATATCATACAGATGATATACGCAATCATGATAGATGACGTATATGAAGATTGTCCCAATCTCATCGCGAACGGAACCTTTACAGTGCGTGGGTTTTCGATAGACAGTATGCGTGAAGTAATTGTTGGATTTTGTGATATGGACATCTAAGAAAAGAATAGCGTTGTTCGTCTCCATTTTCATAGTGAATTTTCTGTCGGTGTGGATATTGTTAAGATGATTGAAGAAGGAAGGCTTTCGGATTCATGAGGCCAGATAGCAAAGACATCATCTACATAACGCAGCCAACACGTCGGCTGCAATGCAGATGTGTCAATGGCTCTAGACTCAAAATCTTCCCTGTAGAGGTTTGCAAGTACTGCTGAAAGAGAGAACCCATAGGGGTGCCTTTTACTTGTTTGTAAAATTTGACCTGGAAAAGGAAGTTTGTACTGGACATACAATGACTAATGAAATTGATATTACGCTATTAGGTAGACACGATTGAATTTCCACAAAATTTATTGTCTTCGCGACAAGTTTCGGTACACTGTACCTTTATCAAGCGAATGTATTTAAACACTGTGTTTAAATACAGGATTTTTGCTCTTCTCAAGAGGCGATATCTTGCCGGGCTTCTTCGGCAGTGTTTTCGGGAAGATAAGAGATAGCTGAATCTTGCTGTGTTATGATGAATTCGATTGGAATGGATTTCGGAGTATCAGAGAAATTGAAGCCTTTTGATAAAATTGCATGGGCATTTTCATCGAGTGGAGTGTCAGAAAAATTGTGAACTAATACTGGAGGATCTGCTGCTGATGGGAGATTTGTGATGTTTTTGATTGAAGCTGTTAGTTCATTCTACTGGTATTTTTGTTGCTGATGTATTCCGCTTTGTCATGGAATATTCGAAAGAGATTTTCCCAAATGACTGAATGAATATTTGGCAGAGACAATTTCTTGAAGCACTGATAAAAAGACGAATTGGTGAAATATAATCGTGTATAGTTTTCCTGATGGAGGAGAGGCTGCAATGATCGAGGTTACGTCTGGTGTGGGAAGATGTGTCGTGATCTTTCAGGCGGAATGCCTTGAGAATGACCTGATGAGTTCTACAAGATTCGAGAAAGGGGAGATCACGAAGGAGCTTGGATTTTTGGATGAGTGAGGAATAGTTTCAGTGATATTGTAAAGTTTCCTTACCGTAAAGGCATTCTATGTGCTTGGATAGGCTTCCGCCGTCGGAAATGTGATTACTAGAACTCCCGGTTGAACCGCGTCTGGAATCGTTCGTCTGTCGACGTTTCGGCGGCTCCCACTTTGGATCCATTCTCAGGACTTCTTTACGACTTGGTGTCGAGGTTCAAGTCTCCTTAACCCCAGCTCTCATCTTGACAAAGTGAAGACTGTGGTTTCGGATAGAGGAATGGCATTGATGGGTATATGAGAGTCCGACGTTGTTCAAACTGTCGGACCCCATGTTGGTGTGGTTTGAAAAAGATTAATTGAGGGATTTGAGTGTTTTTGCTGTGGTATGGTCTTCGTGTTGTTGAAGCCAATTTTGTGTCCGGTGTCCGGTTTCGTAGTTATGTTTGAAGAGAGTCGAGGTCATGTTCGAATTACATACTGCTAGTTCGTGCTCGTAGGACCTGTTCGGTACTTGTCCTTCCGTCTGTCTCATGTATGTTTTCGGGCAGTCATATTTCATATATTCCCTGTGATTCCTTAAGTATTATATCTCTAGGTGAGCACAGGAAAGAGGATATTTGATTTTGAATCATTGAATTTATTTATATTTTTTTTCTGTCTGATTTCCTAGCATACCATTGCTTTCTCTCTGATCGTCACTCGGTCTCCCATCTTCTCTATCCTTCTCCAAACCTGTTCTCTTTCCATCCATCTTTACTAATATTGATCTCTTTCTAATTCACAAACCCACAAATTTTCTCACACTTCCCTGCCCATTTTAGTATATATATATATATATATATATATATATATATATATATATATATATATATATATATATATATATATATATATATATATATATATATATATATATATATATCATTTCCGAAGTCATGAAGAAAGCAATCAATATGAATATTATCTTGAGAAATCAGGAATAATGAATGATCGGCAATACGGCTTTCAAAATCAAAGATCAACCAGTGGCTTATTGGCGTATGTTTCACATATTTGGCAGCATTCCAAAAAGTGCCGAACTTATACCAATGAGATCCGATAAGACATCAAAACATGTCTCGAAAACTTTTGGGAATATGCGTCGAGTTGCATAAACGAGGTTGGTGTTCCCAGTACAGTAATTTTTAATGATATGGTGGCTGATAATAGACATGACATCTGTACACTCTCTGCTACTTACTTCAACTCTGTATATGATCCAAATCAGCAATGTCATAGTTTTTTCCCTAACTGAAGCAACAACAATGTGATAAACTCTATAGAGTACAGAATTCTCAGACCTTTGTTGTGAGCTTGGAGAGCTGTCAAACCTCTCTCGCTCAGGGATCGTTTTCCAGTAGAACAGCTGAACTTTGGAACTCTTTGCCGAGAGAGGTTTCTCCTTAGGCTCACAAACTTCAAAAATTCAAAGTAAATGTTAATTTGAAGATTCACGCGGTGTTCTTTGAACATTACAGGGATTTTCTTTCGTGTGAATATGCATGGACAATGGAAGTCCGAACCAATTCCACTCAGCAATGAACGTTGTCAACCACATTCAAGCAAACGTTGGAGCTAATAGCCTCGGAAACCCCTCAAGTATAGGAAGCTCTGAATGGGCACAATAACAACGCTGCTACTCACTACCCAAATTACATTTAACTCTGTCAATTTCTACGTAGTAGTTTTTTTCTTCTACAAATTGCATCTTGCATTACATTGTATATTAGGCTGTGAGGCCATTTGAGTTCAGGAGATATCAATCTCCATAGTTCATCCATACCATAGAGAAAAATATTTCATACGAGCAAAATATCATTGCAACAATTGTAGATTGTTTAAGCAATAGTGAAGTTCAGTATTCCCGATTGAACTAGTCTGGCGCCCTGACTCACATCGCTATCCTGATTTTTCCTGTGAGTTTTGACAAACCCACTTCCATCCTTCAACCAATAGTTCACTGGCTTGCAACTTTTCCTGACTTAAAAAGATGCTGCCAAACGTGGTACTCAAATTCAAAGCTCTGTTGAGAAGTAAATGTCAATTACGAAAATTGTCAACAGAAGATTTCTGCATTTGAACAGGAATTTGCGTATGAGTTTTGATATAACATTGCCATTACTTCAAAAAAGGTCCCATGAGCTTTCCCCGGAAAATGCATTGGTTTTTCATTATTGTACGTAGAAACTTCCCATTTGGGCGTTTGAAAATACCAAACAACTCTCAACAAGCAATAATTCCGTTTGAATAGGATCTGCATACATCATAAATACATGATTTCCCTTGTTCTCCTATGAGTTATAGTTTTGCTCTCCACAGGTTTTTCGATCAAATGAATATTTTTTTAATTATTAAACATGGTTTCTGTTGCCTGGGAACCGAAAGTTTCACTCGCGAATGAGTCGAAAAGTATTGCCTTCCAGAAAAAAACTTCGTGGAATAAAATTTACTGAGAATCAGTCAGTTTATCGATTTCCGCACTCATTTTCAATGAAAAATTCTTCACCACCAAATAGGGGTGGCATTCACCCCCATAGGCAAAAGCAACCCCCGGCACAGGGTGTAATTCAAATGGAACCTAAATCCAAATGTTCATGATATTCGGTGCTGTACGGGATATATATACACAGTTTACACTTTTTTTACCGCCATTGAGTGGATTATCAGAACTATCAGTAATGGCAGACGAAGTCCATATTGTACCAAAAAACTAAACAGGTAGTTTCTACAATACCTGTGATTGTAAAGTATATGAATATCCCACTCTTATCTTCAGTGTCAATTTTCTTCTCCTGAAGATGCTAGCCTTGTTAGCGAAACACGCTTCGAGTGTGTGTGTGGTGTGTAATTGATCTCTACAAAAGGCTACATTGAATTACTGCTCAAAATTTTGTCTTCTCGGCAGGTGTTCAGTACTTCGAGGAGCGGGTATTGTTGGTTCTTGGAGTTTCACAAGTTCTAGCTTACGATAATAGAGTGCCAAATCTGCATGTTCTGGCAGAAAAGTACCGTGTGTAGATTTCTCATAATGCTCGCCCGCAGATTAATGCAGTTGAATGTGTTAATAGAGATCTAGAAACCGCGGTTAGATGATTTCCCGAAGATAAAGATCACATATTATATTGAGATAGAAGAAATAAAAAAATCACAGAATTGGTTTTTCAATGAGGACAGCTGTACAGAAGTCACTGGGTATACTCCAACATATTTTAAGTCCGATACATATGTACCATCAAGTGGAAATTTTCATGGGAAGTTAAGATCTTGTTCAGATATGAATCTGAGAGATATACACAGAAATTCCTAGGAACCACCAGCAATATAATTCGATGTTCGACGCAGATTAGGTGAGGCATATACTAGGAATTGGATGTTTTGTAATCTGCGTAAACGTCCTGATGATGGTTATCATGTAGGTGCCCGTTCTCGGAATAGAAATTACATCTTATCTAAAGAACGGAAAGGTTTCGCTGCTGTACGATAGAAAGAGTTATTTCAGAACTCGTTTACGAATTATCTGTTATAGAGGGTGAATACTAAGGTGATTCTTTCAAACTGAGTCGATTTCACCGGAAGAATGAACCAGTTGAAATGCCTCTAGACGTGAATGTTCAGTGGATGTAATGGTTGGATGTGTTCTCCTGGAATATATCGGAGATGAAGTATGCTATGGAGTTGAGATGTGCAAGATTTGTATTTCTTGGTGTTAATTTTTTTTTTGAGATGTGGGTGTAATCCATCTAGTATGAAAGCCTTGGTGCCAAATTTGATTATTGTTGATGGAAAGTAGGTATATTGGATTCTTCTTGGTAACACCAATCTCGGTGTTTAGTACTATACGATTCTTGTGTTCGATAGGTAAGTACTCTTTGTTCGTACGGAGGAACTATGAATTATCCCGATGCACGAATTAAAATTGAGCAGCCTGGAATATGGGTATTCATTGATGGTTGTTTGTTGCCGTATCAAGCATTCGTATCTTCTCAAGGCACTGCTGCTTGATGGTTGAAAAGAACATCTTGGTTCAATTTGAGAAGAGATCTCCGCAGTTTTGCAGCTGTTTGCCGCAATGCAGGCGTAAATGGTTTTCCAGACGCTATATAGTCACATCACATATTGGATACGAGAGGCGTATCGTTTCGTCGTCTTCATTGAAGCCTCCATCTTTTGTATGAGCCGCTCGTGTTTCATGAAAGAATCAAGGGATCTATTGACCCCCTCTCCTTCATTCATATGCAGTTGAGCCACCCCTGATTGTGATATCATTTTCATCATTTCGAATTTAAATTTGCCAGGCACTACCATTTTTCATTTTATATTCCCTTTTTTGGAATACTAACACGAGTGCCCCTAGGAGGCACTGCTTTGTGCAGGCAACTGACGACTAATTCTCTTGAGTGTTGTAGCGCTCTGTGACGACATAAGACAAATATAATGTCCATGGTAATATTTCGAGAAATGGCAGATTACTGGAATTCTCAATGTTTGTAATAAATCATTTTCAGTTTCCATTTCTGCAAAATATTCAAGAACTGCAAACTATTTTCGGCTAGGACTCCCCAACCTGAGATCCATACACCAGCTGAAATTGTACTAACGCTAACTGAAGAATTTTTGGGATTGACATAGCAATCCTCTTAATTCATATTTCAGTTTTTGTCTTATCTCAGATATCCATCAACGTTTTTCTTTTCATTGTGTTCACGACGTTGGAATATGAAAAAGAGCCTTTTCGGGAATTGAATCCGTGTGCGAAATGTTTTGGTGTTCGACATGACGACTCCATGTTTATTATAAAGATTCTATGAAGATCCATATCAAAACATCAATCCAACTAACCGATCCCTCTACGGGTTGACAAGCCAAACTTCATTCGATGCGCGACGTTCGATTTGTCGAAGCTAATATCGTAAGGAGAGCTGTAGCAAAACTTATAGTTCAAAATGGAGCAATGAAAATCAAGGAATATTAGAATTGAATTATATAGTTACACAATCGAGTGTATAACTGTCAAACTCTTAGAATGAATGAACGGGGGTTAAGGGAAAAACTAAATCAGATAAGGCACTCAAATACGAGAGAACTGATCAAATGTTCACAATTATTGGGAGTGGTCAAAAAAGGGCGGTGCCACTAATTTTGCTAGCAGATCTGCTTAAGCGGAAAATGAATTTATTGGCGTGACGCTCTTTTTTCGTCTAGGCAAACTTGGATCATCATTTGTATGATAGCCCAGGCCAGATTTTTTGGACCAATTTTCCACAGTCTGCCTTTGAGTAATTGAAGATAAAACAAATCGTTATCCGCAAAAAAATTTACGCGCTGCGGGGTACTTCATGTGAAACCCATAATTTGCGTTAGTTGAGTTCAACAAGAGTTTGGAAGAGAGCCTTTTTACAGTCTGCTTCACATTTGTTACACATCGTGAGAATTACGAAAATGTATGAGGCATACTCTTTGGAAGTATACAGTGTGTTCCATCAAGAACAAATTCTGGGTTTGCCATGAGGTACCATGCAGCGCGTCATTTTTTTGCAGATCATGATTCGTTTCAAATCCAAGTATTTCCTATTCCAAACGCATACTGTAAAAAATTGGTCCAAAAAACCTGTCACTGCCACCTGGTCTATGAGTGGTTTTGACACATTCAGAATGTTCACGCTTGTTTGATTTACTTTCTTGTTATTGAAAACGGAGGCGATTTCCTCCAATTCTCTTCTGAGCCAGAATTCCTTTCTGTTCATGACCTGGGCTTGCTCAGACCTCTTGAAGTTGGGTTGATTTGTTGAAACGTGTTCCGCTCTTTCTGTTATGATGTTTCTTCCCGTTAGCTGTTCTTCTAATGGTATTTCAGTTTCCTCTATTTTGGATATGCGCCACTCGTATGGTACCCAGTGAACGAAGTTAATGGACCGATGTTATTATTTTATGCTTGAGTTTCCGTGAGGTAGCTGTGTATTGCGTCCTCAGATCGAAAAAAGACTTTCACGGTGTATTTCCTCGATTCTTCCTGAAAAGTAGGTAAGGAAAAAACTTGTTAATATTTTTTGAGATTCTTTCGATTCGTGCTAGTCAAATCTGATGTACTGATTTCTTTGAGTTGTCTTTTTTTCTGAGGATCCATCCTCATGTTGTTCATTTACTTGTTGAAAATTTCCTTGGTTACTGCCCGATCAATCAGTCTTGACGATTCCTTGCTTTCTAGATGGATAGAGGGTTAGATTGCTGATTCAGGTATTGTCCAGTATGAAGAATGGCAATTTGCTCTGAGAGTTATTCTCCATTGTGAATTCGATGGTGGGTCTCACCTCATTCAGATATTTTGAGAAGACCATGAGTTCTGTATCTCTATGGATCCATACTATGGACGTGTCGGCTACATATCTCAACCAGATGCGACACTTTTTCTGGGTGTGTTCGATGTATATATTGGCTACAAGCGATGATAGTGGTAATTCCACTGGTAGTCCTTTCATCTCGAGGAAAGAAAATAATTCCTCAACTGGAAGCACCCTCCTACTGGGGGAGTGTTGTTTCATTTCTCAAACCTCTCTTTTCTCAGTTTATGCTCGATGACCTCGAGTGCCTCTCTGACAGAAACGTTGCTCTAAAGAATTTTTTCGTCGAAAGTAATGGTATCATTTTTTGACCGAGATTTCTGTCAAGATTCCAATAAAATATTTCGAGTTCTTCATGGAGGACTGAAAGTTTTTTTGTAGTGGCTATATAACCGAAATCCGAAGACGATTGCAGATAACAACAATGGAAACATCGTGAATTCACTCAATCTGAAACTTGATTTCGAACTTTCCCTTGAATTCTGTCAAATTCCACGAATTCCATTCGGACTGTCATGTATTGTCATATGTAGTTGTTCGAGTAATATGATTATTATTAAGACACATCTGGCAACGCTGCCAAGTCAGTCACAAAATGGTTCTCAACTGTATCGAGTCGCGTTCATTCAAATATTATAATACTGTGTTAGTTTGAATATTGATTATAATAAAGAGTTACCTGAGTGTTAACTGAGTAGCGTCTATTATTGTCCAAACAATAAAAACTCAAACATCACTCGGACCTATTCATTTTTTGTTCGAATATTTTTGGAAATCCTCTTGATCTCACAGCTCCGGTGTTTATATCTATCTAGTATGTTTCAGGAAGGAACTTTCGGATAGTCTCGAACTGAAATCTCCAGAAAATATGTATTTCCGCAAAATTTAATTTCAGAATCATAACATACTTCTACCACCCATGTTTCTCATAATATTTGAAGTTTCGCACCAAACTTTCTATCCTATCATGTGGAAATTCATTGTGGGTGAATCTCTTGAATGGATATCCCAGATGCTTCAAAACGTTAACGTTGGTATTTCCGTCTGAGAAATCAGGATAATCGTAATTTCTAGTTCATGAATGCTCCGTTGGAAGGACCCGACAGCCAGATTCAGTGACCATATATATTTTGCTTGGAATGCACGTAAGAGGTTCTAGGAATAGAGTCGTTTTCAGGTGTAATTATTCGTGAATTCGGAAAACTAATGGGAACCAGACCGAAAGGAATCGAGACTGGATGATATAGAAGATACAAAGGAGTTTTAGACTCTCATTATATAATTCCTAATAAAGTTGGGCTATTATTATAGTTGGGACAGTCAGAACCAGAAAGTTAAACGACATAATAATGCAAATCCCTGTAGCAAAACTACCTCATGAGGGTCAGCGGAGTAACAAAGGGTTGAGTTGAAATCCAAAGGGTGCGTTTTATCCTAGGATATCCAGAATGGAAGTATGATTTTCATGACGAAAATGAGTTGGGTGTCTTTCATTCCAACAAGCTCCCATTTCACTATGAATTATTATTATCTCTGAGAGTCAGTTGAGGTAGTGTAATCGCATTTTGTATTGCTCGACCCAAGATATTGAAAACTCACCACACTATTTGAGCTGTCCTTTCATCTGAATGAATGATTATATCCTTGTTATTTTGCGAAATAGACAGCTAGTGCTGACGATCAGTTGCGTTGTGTTGTAACGGTTAACCATGCATTGCACGTTGCTCAATTTTCAGCACGAAATTGAAATTCTCAATATCGGTGGTGAAGTATAAGGGAAGAGAACTTCCCAATTGAAGAATTCGTTCTCTTCGATTTTTTTTTTTCGAGTGCGCCCAACTTATACGATTTTTAAGTTATTCACTATGAAATTTTGTGCCATCTATGATGAGATATTTGGCGTGTTCGAGAAGATAAGAGCATGAGGTCGGGAAAGTTGACCATATGATCTTCGTGTTCGGTAATTGGTATACCCTTCTGGGAACCGTTCACGTAGTCTCATATTCTGTCAAAGGAATGTTGCATGTTATTCAACTTGTAGCAATTAGGGTTATTTGGACGTAGTGAATGAATGTATGTTCGGTTCGGATAATTCGAAATGTCCAATACGGAATAGGAGTGAGGTATTATTCAGATGTGTCATTTTTATTTGCTAGACATTATTTTGGCCGTCACTAGGAATATGTCCCGCGTAAGAGAAGGAAGGACTTTAGGATTCCGAATTTGTGAAAACATATATTAATTTGTCTTTTGTTGTATTCATTTACGTCCCTGTGTCTTCGATTGCTTTGATTCATTTTTTGATACTAGTTTGCCTTTCACGAACGCTGTTGCCCCAGATCGAAATTTGACTTCTTCTTCGCGTTTTTCGTTTTGTTTCTTAAGAATATGTGATTTATGTTTGACCGAAATTTTATGTGTTTTTACGAAAAAAAATTTCAATCGTTTTCGGGTGTCGATAACATATTGATCCATTATAATTCCGTCCGACGTGTCGAATGGCCTAACGCATAGAATCGTCCATTTTTAATGTCAAAATGTCTTCATTTTGTAACTTTATGAACCGAAGTAACATAGCCGACAATGGCGCATTGCATCAATTGTTTCATTAATGCTTTTTGGCCTTCCATTTTGGGACTTTGAAATAATTCAATTGGAGTCAGTGGAAAAAGTTCCATCCACGTCACTTTTCGAAGCCATTGACACGTATGTGTTGGCTCCGTTATGTGGATGATGTCTTTGCCATCTGGCCTCATACATCCGAAAGACTACACACTTTCCTTAGTCACCTCAATAATTTGCACACCGATATAAAACTCACCATGGTGATGGAGACCAACAACTCCATCTCTTTCTTAGATGTCAATATCACAAAATCCAACAATTCCTTCACTCACATTGTCTACCAATAACCCACGCATACCAACTGATACCTCAATCCTAACCCCTACCATCCCCAGTGAGCTCCGTACTGAACTCTCTCATCAAGAGATCCATCAATCTTACAGATGATCACAATAGACCCAGTGAGCTGGAAAAGATCAAATTCGCCCTTCTTCATAACGATTTTTCCTATCCTCAGATCTAGAAAACCTTTTAACGCTAAGAAATCCATTCCTTGCAACTCATACCACCGAGAGATTCGACTGAACACCCGAAAGCTTCATATCCTTTCATCAAGGGAGTTACCGATGAGCTAAGTCGAATTCTGACAAAACACGACATCAGGACAGATTAGATCTGTCTTGGAATATAGTTCTCATAGTGTTCGGACCAAAACATTCCCTGAAGCTTTTTCATTTTATTCAGAAAATGTCAATCCGCCTTGTTGGTGATTCTTCGTTCACAGACTCGCTCACTT
Organism: Zygogramma bicolorata; assembly: GCA_032362365.1. Taxonomy (NCBI): domain Eukaryota; kingdom Metazoa; phylum Arthropoda; class Insecta; order Coleoptera; family Chrysomelidae; genus Zygogramma; species Zygogramma bicolorata. Next base: position 1,195,137 of record JAVJAQ010002653.1, on the reverse strand, counting down.
CATTGGAGCATCGTAAAAGGGTCGGAGACGTGTCTCTCTTCTATAGATATTTTCACGGTCGGTGCTCTTCTGAATTGTCATCAATCTTTCCATGCTTGGTAATATCCACAAGGATGACTTGACGAGTACAGAATTCCTACCCCTTTGTTGTGAACTTGGAAACCTGTCGAACCTCTCTTGCTCAGAGACCTTTTTCGATATAACAGCTGAGCTTTCGAACTCCGTGACAAGAGAGGTTTTTCTGAGGTATATAAACTTCAGAAATTCAAAGTGAATAATAATATAAAAAAAAAATTCACACTAAATGGAAGTCCTGTAAACTTCAAAGAACTCTGCTTGAGTCAAGGGACAGGGTATTTGATTTGACTTTCACTTTGAATTCTTGACGTTTGTAAGCCTCAGTAAAAACGTCCATTTTGTTTTGCCATATCAAATATCAGTGACTATTTTCTGAACACTTCCAGTGATTCGAGAAAATGCATCATTTGTATTTCAAAACCGGGATTGTGAGTTGCTGGCATTATGATAATGCGATTCTCTTAGCTGCTACTGAAAGTGAGACACTCTGTAAGTCGATTAGCGCTATCCATCAGTAGAGATGGCTGGGATGACACATCTCATCGAACATCCATTACATCGCACACTCCTTCACTTACAATTATTTTTCCGTCCCGAGTACAGATTTTTATCAAATTGTTACTTTACCCGGCAAAAAGCCTGTCATGTTAGACTGGTTGCTGTCTGTTCTATTTCACGTGACAAACTTTTGATGCCGAAAGAAGTTTCCTATGGGTATATGTTTAAGTTTTGTTTCTGGAAATAATTGCGAGGGATACTGAAGAGCGGAAGAATAGAGAAAACTTGTGGTTAGTGTGCATTGTTTGCTGTTTATGGGTATTTGAATGACATAAATTGATGCGTCTATTACATCGAATAATTGTTCTTCCATTGTCCTTAATGTTATACAATGTCAGTTGAGAGAACAGGTTAAACTGATGATTCGGTACATTTAAGAGAAAAGCAATGAAGCCGATACTAATCCTAGCCTTTCTCTCTCCTGAATATCGTTGCACAGCGATCGGTAGATGCCACTCAATGTCTAACATTGTATTGACCAAGAAAGCGATATCCTCACGGATATCTATATACTGATATTTTCTCTAAAAAATTATTCTAACTGACATGCTAACTTGTTCAAAGAAACTAGTCTAAGAGTAATGGATCTCCCCTGTTGAGAGTTTTCACTCTTTTACGGAAGGTTCAATACTTATTGAATGATATTCAACTCGGTTGTGGGCTAGGAGGGGTAAAATCGAATTTGTGCTAAACCTACCAGAAAAGGATGAGTAGTTACACTAATGTATCACCCACCAGCCTGGTGGGTCAGTCGAGGAGTATAAAAGAAGTAACGGGAACTAGAATGAATTTTTTTTGTGTAGGATAACATTCATTATATAATTTCTCGAGAAAAAATGTCTTTCACAATTTGTCAAACGCTTACTTCATGTCTAGTTTTTTCGAATCACGCTACTAGAGATGAGCGCTTTGCACTGTGGCTATTGAAATCGACTGATAAAAACTGAAACTAGTCAACCGATACCCATCTGGAATGGAATTAATAGGGCTCCTTCGAATAATGCTTAGTATGTGTTAGATAGTTAATATCTTTTCAGATTGTTTATGTTATAATCATTCTGTGTATTTGTTGATTCGTTGTTAACGTTCATGTTTTGACAGGAGTAAGGGAATTTTGTCAATTAAAGAGTTGAAAGTTCTTCATAATTCTTTGGGTTTGAAAACCAGCCAAATTGTTTCTGGAAGACATCCAGAAATCGACTGCAGACAGCAACATTGGTCCTTCGATACCGAATCTGAAGAATTGTGAAAAGTCGACAAAATGAGCCTAGAAGAAGCCAAAACAGGAGCAATAGGAAAAAGGTACGATACAAGATCTGGAAGAGGAACTGTAGACGTACCACTGGGAACTACCATACGAAAGAAAACAGCAAGCAAGAATGAAGATGCTCCAGAGAAATGTCAGAGTCCAAATGACAAATCTCAAATTAATAATTCAGGAAAATCAAATGATTCGATATATCCATGTACATCTAAAGTGTTAAGAGAAATCCGCAATAAGTAAGAAAACCAGTTCTTCAGTTGCCGAAAGAAGAAAGGTTCTGGGAATGGAGTTAGAAGCACAGCGAAAAATTGCAGAACTGAAAGAGGAGCTGATACGAAAACAATTAGAGGTAGATAAGCTGAAAATGAAAGAAGAAATGAGCAAATCGGGAAGTGAAAGATCTGAAAGGGTTTCGGTAAGAAGTGATGAATCAGGTGAGTCAGTAGATAAGGATTTATTGATCAATGAATGGATGAATCGTTCATCAGAGGAAAAATCCGAGAAACGTATCAACGATTTCCCATATAACAAAAATATAACAAAAGATGACAGTGACAGTTTATTTATTCGTAGACAGTGTCTAGATAGAAATTTACCATATTTCAGTGGCAATCCTACAGAGTGGTTGATTTTTATTAACGAATTTAATGAAACGACAAAATTATGTCATTTTTCTAATAGCGAAAACTTGATTCGACTACGTAAGTGTCTCAAAGGTGAAGCTTTGGAATCAGTGAGAATGTTACTCATTTCACGTCGGAATCTTCCAGAGATCATGGAGACTCTGCAAAATCTATACGGTAAGCCTGAATATATAAGAAAATATCTGATATCTCAAGTGAGAAAAGTTCCTGCGCCCAAAGATTACAAGCCCGAGACTTTCATTGAGTATGCCAATGCAATTAATAATTTAGTAGCTGCTGTAAAACATTTAGATAATGATGTTTATTTGAAGAATCCTCTTTTAGTACAAGAATTCGTTTCGAATTTGTCTGTAGGATTGAAACAGCAATGGTCTATGCATGCTTTACATTTAGGCGAAATTACATTATTGAATTTTTGCAGCTGGATGAAAGACGTAGGACGAGCAGCTGGACTACTTTATGAACCCACAGCTCGGTTTGATCAACAAGTGCACAGAAAGCCAGATACAATTTTGGTAGCTGAACGAAATAAAAACAAGAATTGGACAATAAGTTCTAGAAGAAAGTGTCATTGTTGTGCAAAGGATACACACGACTTGGGAAAATGTCAGAAATTCTCAGAAATGGACATAGAGGACAAATGGAGTTTCATTACAAAAAACAGGTTATGTATTTCATGTCTAAAACCAAATCATCGAATCAATACATGTCGTTTAAAGAAAAATTGTGATGTTGAAAATTGTTAATTGAAACACAATCCTTTACTTAATAAATTTTTCAGCGACACAATGAGGAAAGATGAACATTCTGTAATGAATAATGACAGCACTGCAGAAGAATCCAATTCCATTCATCAGCCAAAACAACCAGTAATGCTGAGGACCATACCAGTAGAGGTTAGAGGCCCAGGAGGAACATTGCTAATTTACGCTCTTCTAGATGAAGGATCCACAGTAACACTTCTAGAAGACGAGGTAGCCAACATTATTGGATTGATAGGTAGAAGTGAACCACTTTGTATGCAGTGGACAAATAATCAAACTCAAACGGACTCAACTTCTAGAAGGGTAAATTTACATATTAAAGGTACACTTTCAGATTCCAGAAGTTTTTATGTTACTGATGTCCGAACTATCAAAAATTTAAATTTACCTATGCAATCTCTTGACAAGGAATATATTTCCCGTACTTGGCCATATTTGAAGGATATTCCTGTACAATCTTTCAGGAATGTTGTGCCAAAAATGCTTATAGGTTCTGATAATTATGATTTGATTATGCCAAGAAATTTTGTAGAACAGTCCAGGTTTGGACCAAGAGCAACCCTCAGTAAGTTGGGATGGGTTATAAATGGTCAAATACTGACAAATAAAATAGACAACAGATTCAATTTTCATATTTGTGATTATTGTGATTATGATGATGACTCTTTTCATATTCTTGTCAAAAATTCATTCAATTTTGAAAATAGTCCCTTCCTTCTCGAAAACAATAGTCATGACTACGATAATGAAATTTTGAAAATTATTGGAAGGGATACAAAACGAATCGGTAAAAGATTTGAGGCTGGTTTGATTTGGAAAAGAGATGATATTATAGTTCCCAAAAGTAAGAATTTGGCCCTATCTCGACTGTACTGTCACGAGAGAAAAATGGACAGGAACATTGAATTCGCCAAGGCATACTGTGAAAAAATTGATGAATATATTTTTAAAGGGTATTTGAGAAAATTAGACGAAAATGATCTATTGTATGAGTCAGGAAAAACATGGTATCTTCCTCATTTCGCAGTATTCAATCCGAATAAGCCAGGTAAACTCCGGATGGTATTCGATGCCGCGGCAAAGTCCAATGGGTTGAGTCTGAATGACATGTTATTACAAGGTCCAGATCTTCTAACACCATTAATTACAGTGCTTTGGACATTTCGCCAAAGCAAAATAGCATTTTGCGGAGATATATGCGAGATGTTTCATAGGGTGTTCATAAAGAAAGAGGGCAGATCATCTCAAAGGATGCTATGGAGGGGTTTAGATAGGAATCGCGAACCTGACATATTCGAAATGCAAGTAATGACTTTTGGAGCTTGTTGTTCACCCTGTCTAGCACAGTATGTGAAAAATGAAAATGCTGCAGACTTTCAGCTTGACTTTCCTAAAGCATATCACGCCATCATCAACAAACATTATGTTGATGACTTTTTAGGAAGTTGTGATACCGAAAAAGAAGCTTTAGAGTTGATTAAACAAGTGATCCATGTTCACGAACAAGGTGGGTTCAATATGTGCAACTGGCTTTCCAATTCCAAAGCAGTGATTAATGAATTACCCGAATCTCTCAGATCAAAATCTATGAAAAACATCATTTCACATATTGAATTGCCTATTGAAAGAGTTTTAGGTTTACATTGGAACCCCATTGAAGATGTATTCACCTTCAGTTTAAATTTTCATAGTAAGCAAAAACAACTCATTGAAAGTGAACAATCTTTGACAAAAAGACAAATTCTCAAAATAGTAATGAGCATTTTTGACCCTTTAGGATTCCTGAATGATTTGGTTATAAAAGGGAGAATCATACTGCAAGACTTATGGAGGTATGATCTCAGATGGGATGATAAGATACCACTAGAAATTTTTAAAGAATTCAGAAAGTGGTTTGATAGTTTAGAAAAAATTGACAGAATAAAAATTCCCCGTTGTTATTCTCTCAATATACCAGTAGCGCAATCGATACAGCTACATACATTCTGTGATGCAAGTGAGAAAGTATACGCCTCTGTATGTTATTTGAGAGTCCAAACTAATAACTGCATAGAAGTGTCGCTTGTTTCTTCGAAATGTAGAGTCACACCACTAAAAACTGTAACCATTCCAAGGTTGGAGTTACAAGCAGCACTTATGGGGAGCAAACTAGCCAACTATATCCGAAAATCTTTAGAAATGAAGTTGGACAAATCGATATTTTGGACGGATTCCAAAATAGTTTCATGCTGGATTAGATCTGATATGAAAAAATACAAACAATATGTCTCAAACCGAGTTCAAAATATTCTGGAGATTACAGAAAGAACTGACTGGAGATGGGTGCCAAGCCATATGAATGCCGCCGATGTGGCGACAAGAGGGATACCTAAAGGAGATGGTGTTTGGATCAACGGACCTGAAATGCTTTACAAGAATATGGATAGTTGGCCGGAAGAAGAAATCAGAAACGAAAAATTTACGGAGGAAATGAAAAAAGCCTTCCTTGGTCTCACATATGAATCAAATACTACTGATCTACCTGACATCAACCGTTTTTCCTCATTTATGAAACTCATGAGGACTACAGCTTGGATTCTTCGATTCATCAAGTGTTGTAGGAAACAAAAGCAGAAAGGAGAACTCAGCGCAGCAGAAATTTGTGAAGCTTAAAAACTCTGGTGGAGGCATGTTCAAGAGAAATGTTTCATGAAGGAAATCAAAGAGTTGCAAATAAAAAAGACTTTGAAGAAAAGTAAAATTGAAAAACTTTGCCCGTACTCAGATGAATCGAATATTCTACGAGTGTGTAGTCGTATTAACTGCGAAATATCTGAGTTTGAAAAACACCCAGTCATTTCAGATGGAAAACATGCATTTTCGAAATTACTTGTTAAATTTTATCACGAGAAGTTCAATCATCAAAATCGTTTGACAATTACCAATGAAGTTAGACAAAAATATTGGATTGTTGGTCTCAGTTATTTGGTAAAGAAAATTTGTTTTGAATGTCAGACATGTAGAAATGAGAGAGCGAATCCGAAGATACCTGTAATGGGAAATATACCTAAGGAAAGAATCACTCCTTACATAAGACCTTTCACATATTGTGGTATGGACTATTTCGGACCATATCAGGTAAAAGTTGGTCGCCGAAGGGAAAAACGTTACGGAGTGATATTCACCTGGTTAACCGTTCGAGCAGTGCACGTGGAAATAGCAAACTCTTTGACCACTGACTCTGCTATTATGGCGATTCAACGAATGGGTTCTAGAAGAGGATATCCATTGAAGATTTTCAGCGATAATGGTACAAATTTGAGAGGGGCTGATGAAGAATTAAATCTCGCACTCCAGAGTTTCAATCAAGATGTAATCACATCCAAACTTTCCGTTCGAGGTATAAACTGGGTTTTCAATCCACCAGCAGCGTCTCATATGGGTGGTATATGGGAAAGACCCATCAGATATGTCAGAACTACACTGAAAGTCATATTAAATGAACAGGCACCCACAGATGAGGTACTGCATACTCTTTTCTGGAAGTGGAAAATATATTGAACCATCGACCACTCACAGATGTCTCCTTGGAACACGAAAATGACGAAGCTCTCACTCCTCTTCACTTTTTAATTGGACCCCAGATCGACACAGACCCGAATTTGCTAGAAACTTTCCGAGTGGATGGGACATTCTTACGAAGGCAATGGAGAATTTCCCAAGACCTTTCAAACGAATTATGGAAGAGGTGGTTGAAAGAATACCTTCCAACACTTTATACCCGAAAAAAATGGTGTGATGAAGTAGATCCCATAAAAGTAAATGATATAGTGGTTATCGTTGATAACCTTTCTCCACGCAACTTATGGCCAAAAGGTATTATCACAGCCGTTTTTCCTGGCAGCGATGGCCGTGTACGGGTGGCAGATGTCAAAACGAAGAACGGAGTATTCAGAAGACCTCTTGCAAAATTGTGTCGTTTAGATGTTCGGAAATGTGTACCCACTGAAGAATGAAGAATTCAAGAATCCTTCATCGGGGGGAGAATGTTAGATAGTTAATATCTTTTCAGATTGTTTATGTTATGATCATTCTGTGTATTTGTTGATTCGTTGTTAACGTTCATGTTTTGACAGGAGTAAGGGAATTTTGTCAATTAAAAAGTTAAAAGTTCTTCATAATTCTTTGGGTTTGAAAACCAGCCAAATTGTTTCCGGAAGACATCCAGAAATCGACTGCAGACAGCAACAATATGTATAATCCACATACGTGATATTGTCTGGGAAATTTCCACATAATTGCATAACCATTTCATCTCAGTTATATGAGTATGTCATGAATCGAAATTTGAAATATGAGCACATAGATAAGTGAACATCAAAACGTGATTTTGACTGGGTGTTGCAAGGTTGACAAAAATATTTTGGATGCGGATGATAAATCATCTACAATCGTCTGAAATTTTAACTTCCCTTCCAAATTTATAGGAGAAGAAAAATCGCTGCAATATTTGAATACCGTCTCGCAAATGAAAATAGCTAATGTAAACGAACCTCAAGAAAAGGGGTCGTATCAAAACAATGAAAAATCTGCTCTCTTCGAGTTAATTACGATGGAACCATCAAAGCAGAAATCACTTCAGTTCAGTTTGTTTTACCAAACTACATTGAGCTTTTGCCAGATCAGATCAGGAATATGAAAATCAATGAGCAATCGATAGAAGTTGACAATAAAAGTAATTTTCAGAAATGAACAATCAGATGAAAAAATTAGAATGAGTGGAACATGTAGAATAAAGAAGGGCTCCACACCATAAATTATAAATTATTTCGAAGCTACTACATATACTATCTGAAAGAGCTCGTGGGTTCCTTCATAAAATGAAACCAATCGGTCACTACTACTTTCTTCTAATGATATGTGGTGTGACGGAATTCAAGAACAAAAACGACTATTGGAATAATGTCTAATGTAAAAGTTGGATACGAACTCTTTATAGTAGGTATTTCATAGAAGTAGTGTCGTTGTCAAGCTGTTTATAGTTCTCAAGGGGACGATCCGGGTTAGATCCTGTAACTATGAAAATTTTAAATTTTTCCATATCCCTTGCTCACATAAGCTCTAAAATGAGCTTCTCAGTTGTTTTCCGAGAATTGATGAAAAGAAGCAGTGGGAAGAGTTTGATTTATATCAACTCCCAGTTTAGGTCAAGAATGAGGAGTGGCTATCAATTGAAGTATGACCGAGATAACCCGATCCAATTTCGTCGAAACAGTTTGGCGTTTTGGGCATACGCGCATTGACTTTATATGATACCATAAATAGAGGTATTTGATTACTGATACTGATTAAATCCACATTCAACCTTTTTGGATGCGGACCACGTATCCGAACACCTTTCAAACTCCCGCTTTTGATATATGACGGTGGTATTGGTGTAATTATATACCAAATCCTAAGACCGACCGCCGTGAGCGATACAATGAATATTCATTAGGTTACCCGACACATATAGGGAGAAGTGTAGGCGATATTAGATGGGGAAATTCAGGAATGATTCCAATGAATTTTTGGATTTGTCCTATACTTTCAAGTAAATGAAAACTTTGATAAAGAGTGTGTTTCATAAGTCTGTCTTCAATTTCAGGGCACGATTCCTCATGGTAGTTTATGAAAGAAAGTGTTTCAGGAATACATAATCAGAACTCTACTTCTAAAATGTGTTATATTGAGAGTTGAAGCAAAAATTGATATTTTTGGAAATATGTCGAAGTGTCAACATTTTGAGAAAATCTAAAGATAATGATAGTTATTGTGAAAATTGAGTAGACCTGGTCAATTACTGCACAAAACTCAATATTCATTAATTTATTTGTATACGGACCAATTCCATTTTGACACTACATATACGAAACAGTAATTATAATCAGATTCTTATGTGCAGAACACGAAACAGATGAGAAATTACGAATAATAATATAAAAGGAAAATTGAACAGGGACAGCATGACACAATCTGAAATACATCAACAAAGTGATGATGATCCTGATCATTCATAGGTTTCTCATTCGATTTTCAGAAGAGCTCAATAAGCTACTGAGAAGATGTGATACTTTACCATCATTTCATGGGTTATTATTATTGGTATAGTTCTATGTTAAAATGAGATTATTTCAAGATTTCTGACCATGATATTTGTTTCTTGAGAACTTTACACACAAAGAAAAGATCCATCTCCATTCGCCTATGCTCATGTGTCGATATATTTAATATATGGAGAATACCTTCAACCGAATATTCCTCTCTATTCAGACCAAATTTGAAAGCAATATGCTCGAAAATCAACGTTGTATTTTCGAAACAATCTATAGGAATATTGTAATTTGGGTTCCATATTATTGATCTCACCGAAGGAAAAGCATCACCAGAAAGATCGGTGCCCACTCTGATGTTGAAACATAGCATTTTTATCGCACGAGAAGCGAAGTCATGTATGTGAGATTGAACATAAACTTGAAATCAAGAATTTCACCCAAATAGTCAATCACAATATGCCCACTAGTTTATCACCTCTTGATCACATGGTCGTGATTGAACGGAACGCTACGTCTAGTATGTGATACTATGACATACAATAGTATTCCAATACCATACCAATGGCTCAAGTTATTCAGATCTTCCGGTATTTCTCACAAGTGACTAGCTGTATCAATGGCTTGGAATAATCATATGCAAACATGAGGAAATGAGAGTGTGAAATGCTATATTTTTTGTCGATTAGAAATATGTTGAATTGAATGTGGGCGGATATTGAAATATATTTATACAGTTCCCTGTATGATTTTCACTTAAATGAGTTCAACAAAACGGCTACACTTGTTTCTATATACAAAAGCTTCTCCAAGCAAAAAATCTGCTTGAGACTAAGGCGAACCTGAATACGTGTTGTAGTTTCGTGAGTAGTTTTTGTCCCTTCCTACTCCTCTTTCTTTTTCGGGAGCCCACTTACACACACAAATTGAATGATTTCGTGAAGAGTTGAAATATATCACAAAAAAAGTTAATAACACATAAAAATTTTTGAAAGATTATATTCATTAATCCCCATCTGTACACCGATGACTTCGTATTGATTATATCTGTCTCCATGATATTGTGGGGTATATGGCATAAAATTGGAACAAGATACGAAGTTTTTATTTCAACAAAATTCACATTTTTTCTACGACTTTCAAAACCCCCTATCTCCGAACTGGGGACTTTGAAACTTAAGGAAAAAGCTTAGAGAAAATTGTCTTCATCAAAAAATCAACAGGGAGAGTCATTTACGAGTACAAACGATCCTACAGAATGAATTCTAATCGGTGAGATCGAAACGGTTTGCATAATAGTAAAAACTTTTCGAAGATATCAATTACCCTAACACCAAACTGTTTCGTGCCTCTCGCAAACAAAGTATATCTTCAAGTTTTTTCCTGGAAATATGTTAGCTAAACGCACGTCCACTGGTACCAGTTGCTGATAGGGTATCTCCATACACAGTTTTTGGAATGAATTCTACCAAACCGCCAGAGAAATTCGATGAGAATGCAAAAGTGATGTACTTATCTGTTCAACATTTTCAGTTTTAACGAAAGCAGAAAATAATAACTAATTCGGTTGAAGGAATAGGAACAGGTATTCATCTTCATGATATATCCAAAAATATATGAGTTTTTCTAGTGCTATGGTTACTGAATAAGCAAAACCCGAAGAAGATTCCTCGTTTATTGAAGGAATTATAACCCTGATACGGAGCAAAAGGGTAACAACATGAATTCCTACTGCAAAAACTACCGTTATTAAATGGCTATTCGGGTGTTTTGAAAATGATGGGGATATAATAAATGAAGCCGGGAAGTCGGGGTATTTGGAAAATGAAGACGTATTTGTCGGATTCTCATTGTTTCACGTCATTCGGGATATTTCTGGGAGTCTTTTTGAAAGTTACACAGCAACCGGCAAATTCCTAGGGGGATCGGAACTGAAGGCTGCCTTAGAAAACAATGATCCATTATGCAGCTGGGAAAAAGTGATTCATTCAGACATGGGTTATGCAATTATTTGAATTTTATTCGTTGTTCGGGATTGGGGATTCCAAAGTGAATAAAAAGTTATACAAATACATGAGTCGACAATTGCAGATGCTCAATTCAGACAATGAAACCTTCTCATGGTACTCTTACGGATCTCTTCAAATACAAATATTACTAGATGATGATCAAAAATGAAAATGCCAATGGGAAACATTTATCTCAAATTTCGTAGAACAGAACGTATCGTGTTATTAGATGAAATTGATGTGTTCACGGGAGTATAATAGGAAATAGACTTATTCGAGGATTGATCCAAGTGCGAGATATTCTGGTATCAAATCTTTCAAGCTGAGGGCATTATCAAGTACTGATAGATCTGTTGATTGTATTCCGATTGATCGAAATCCTTACGATTCAACCAACCAAACAACAACATCGACTGCCTAATCTCTTCGAGTTACTGCGGTCCTCAATAATAAAAATGTATCATTATTCGTCAATACAATAAGTTGTACAGGTGGAAGGGGGGCAATATTCTACAGGGTAATTTAAAAACCGCTTCTTAATGTGTTTCTCACTCAATAGTTCACTGAATCACTACACGAGTTTCACTATTAAATATCTCCTTCAGGCGTGTTATAGTTTTCAAAAAGTTATCTTTCCATTTGTATGTATATAAAAAAACCCAGTCACAATTCTTGTCTGACTGGCTATAAAGTCAATGTAAATGCCAAACGCAATACGACCTGACGTTAAGGTATCGCGTGTCGTCACATTGGATAAGGTATTGACCGTTTTGAGCCATCATCACATAAGAAGCTTAGTGTTCTTGTTTCAGATCACTCTATCCTTCAAATGTATTCTATGAATACTTCAAGAATTTCACCTGGCTTGTTCTCAATGGTCCTCAATCGTCTAACTCTGAGAGCTAGTTTATCAGTTGTAATGTCATTGACTTAAGACGCAAAGCCTCCTTTCAGAAATTTTAGGTGAGCTGTATATGAACTCATTGTATATTAAATACTATTTCGATTCATTATTCCCGCCAAATGAAACAGTCGAGTCGAATAAACATTTATTTCACACCAACCCCCTCCGACATGGGACATGTAATGAATATTTATCACGTTTCCTTACACACATTGGCGCAAATGTAAACGGTAGCCAGGCGAGAGGATCGCAGCGAAGAATTTTCAAATAGTTACCCTCCACAGTCCCTGAAGTTACAAAATGAAAATTTCAATTGCTTGATATTTCAGAGTTTATTCGTAAAGGGTTTTGGTGGTTAGGCGAATAACTTTAAAAGTTCGAACAACGTATACAGGGCTCACCAACGGAATTCCAGAAACGGAAGATATCCTAAATTCCTCAGATCAATGGCTATGAGTGTACAGAAGGACACACTTTTCTATTCCAACAATATTAGTTACCTCACTGCACACACTTCCCCAAACTTAAAAAAAATGTTCTACCAAAAATATGTGCAGTCTCCAACTATTGAAGAGGTTTCTTTCCAGTATCACCCCAAAATTAAAAAAAAAGTGTAGCTAATTGCTATTTTTTTCGAGATCTGGAGATAGTTATCCTACGTATCTATGGCAGCCCATTCGATCTTTCATATATTTGATTTCGCGAATCGCATGCTCAGCCTCCTTCAATCCTTCGGATCTTTGGATACACAAAATATTTCGACTTGGTGTTTACATCTTAGAAAAATGAAGCTTCTGCCGTTTTATTCTTCGTTCGATTGAGTGATGTATTCAGTTTCTCAAGCTTTCTTCTATAATTTATTTTCATTCAACCCAAAATGTGTATGTCGAATTGACAAAAATTAGTACCTACGGATATTCCTGTGATGATTTTCACCGAATAATAAAATGTATACCTCGGAAAAAGTCTTGATTTCGTCATTTCGAAAAATGCATGTTACTCCAATTCTCTCAATTGTGTAGAACTTACCTGCTTCTGCAGAAATCAAATTCCATACTGAAACTTTTCAAATCATTCGCATTTTCTCGCATTACAAGATTATGCTGGAAAGTGACCACCACAAATGATGTAGTTCTTTTTTCTTCTTTCTTCAGCTCTCACCAAAAATTGCTTTTACTTTTTTCATAACTTAGGAATCTCATATTCTAATTCCCCATAACCCCAATTAATGTCCGGCATTATTCGAATCGGTGCAATCGTTAAAACTTTTTTTTTTTATTGGAATATGTGAATGAGACCTAGCATTGAAACATATTCTGAGAACATGAATTTTGACTGATTTCCTCAGCTGTTCAACTGGGACCTCTCCTGTTCGTGTTGTTCATAACTGATCTTTCATCTGTCTTGAGCTGTTCGGAGTGCTTGCTGTTTGCCGATGACCTGAAAATTTTCAAAACAGTTATTTCAGTGAGAGGCTGTGTTGTGTTACAGGAAGATATCCATGGGAATGTTGAGTGAAGTTACAACAATAAGTTCTACTTCAGTACAAAAAAATTGTATATTATCAATAACACGCTAAAAATAGGCGATCAATTTCAAATATGGCATTGGGCAGGAGGTTCTAGGAAGGAAAAATGAAGAAAATAATTTAGAAGTTATATATGATACAACGAATTTTCATTTACAACTCATTTCTTCGACATAGTTAGCTCTGCAAATAGGATGCTAGGTTTCATCTACAGGCAAACAAACACAAAATAAAATGAATTAAGATGTGATCGAGGGTCATTACTTCAGCTCAATTAGGCTCAAACTTGAATTGCTATCATTATTTGGCTTGAAGAATTTGTTACAATTTTGAGTGACCTGATAAAAACGCAAAATGAACTTCGTAGATTTATTTACTTTGAAATACATCATAATTTCAACACGATCGAGAAATGATTTCAAAATTCTGTCCTTAGAACAAAGAAAAACTTCGACAGCGATGCTATTTCTCTATAAAATTTTCGATGATAGAATAGATTCAAGGACCAGACGAGTATTGGTTTTCAATATACTTCGCATTTATCTGTTATCAGATCCACTTTCGCCACTGTGTTCAATTAAGGGAAAAAATGATATGACTGTGTGAATATCGAAATGTGAATAGCCTCCACCAAAATTTTGATTTCTATATCACTCATATATTACTGATATCTCACACATGGATGTTTTTGGGACCGCCTGCACTATTCATAATATGAGAGTGGTAAAATTATGTTGCAAATATTTATCACTATATCATTCCACTATATCGTCTCAAGTGGAGAAAAACGATAGAATCTGATATACCATCAATGTTGTAATGAGTGTCAATATCTGGTGTAAACTGAACCAGCCAATGAGATGTATGTAAGAAATGTATCAAGCTGAATGAGTGCATATTATACTTTATTGAAACTTAGACTTGAAACTCAGTTTCCCTGATTTCAAACTCAACATTTGTATCGATACTTCTAGATTTCATGAGATTCGATTGATACGAATTTAAAAATGATGAAGAGTGTAATGTATCAAGATTGTCCAATATCTATTAATATTTTCACGGATGGTTTTCTGTTGGTTTGTCGGTATTCAGTTTCGACGTTTGGCCAACATCTCAGTTGGCATTTTCAGGAAAGGTACTGTTCTTTCTAGGTACTTCTGGGAGGATGAAATAAATATTAATCATACAGATTTATCAGTTCTGTGACGTGATTTTGAAAGTCTCCTCTTTCGTTGATCATTGAGAGAGCTTCTTGAATGGGGATGCTCTGATACCACCACCCCACACAACTGGAAGCCGTCAACACGCTGGTGACCCGATATTGTCGTCTAACGGAATTGACAAAAAAACAAGCAAAGCTGACAGGGAAGACCGAAGCACTTCGACAAAATGGCTATGTAAGACATTCAATCAGAAGGGCAATCCATGTACAAGCCTCCGAAACTTGAAAAGTCCGTGCTACTACCCTTCATCAGAGAAGTCACTGACAACATCGAAGGAATAGTGGGAAAACAGAATATAAGATTCATATTCTAACTTCAAAGGACCATTTTGTCTTGCTCACCTAGACCAACGGACAAGATTCCTCTCGAATACCAAGGAGTATATCACATGCGGAGATTTTGATAGGCAGTATATAGGCCAGACGAATAGGATTTTTACAGCAAGAGTGCAGGAACACAAAAATAGCATCACAACAAAACAAAAATATTCCTTTTTCTCTCAACTTCACCACCGGACGGGTCACAAAATAGATATCGAGGCAGCTAAGCAAATAGCACAGATGAACCATTTCAGAACACATCAAACTGGGGAAGGTATAGAGAAAAGCGAGAAAATCAACAAAAGAGGCTACTCTCGAATCACACCAAATGTCCGAATATCCCTTCACAACAAAAAGCATAACAGTTTCCTCTGGTGGATGCAAGACATCCCAAACCAAACGGACCTTTTTGTCCGAACAGAAGAAGATATGGTCTATATACCAAACTTTGAAGTTCTGAGAATTGACCAAAACATCGCTCCAATTAGTCCGTCATATGCTAAGAATCCCCCGGAACTCTCATCCAGAACAAATATATCCAGAAAAAATCCATGCAAAAACAAAAAATCGTCATTTTCAACCTTTTTCAAAGTAAATTTTTATATGGTTTATTATTGTTGAAATCCTAGCTGCGTACATTCCACTGAATTACCCACCGGAAAAAAAAAAGAAAACATAATAATGATGCTCGAAATGTTCGACCTACTAATAAAAACATGTTACGCCTACAATACACTTTTGTTCGCGGGATATTTGATTATTCATAATACACCTTTCGGTTCTCCGGATTATGATTTAAAAGGTTGCAAAGCAACGTTCACGATAAATCTTGTTTTATCTCACGGTCTGGCGTCACTAGGGATTTAGAAAGCTGTAACATTTCATATATAAATAAGGGAGCATATACGATTTCACCATAAAATTTT
Source organism: Zygogramma bicolorata (assembly GCA_032362365.1). Classification (NCBI taxonomy): domain Eukaryota; kingdom Metazoa; phylum Arthropoda; class Insecta; order Coleoptera; family Chrysomelidae; genus Zygogramma; species Zygogramma bicolorata. The sequence continues at coordinate 1,178,848 of JAVJAQ010002653.1, read as the reverse complement.
TCATTACGCTAAAAGTAAGGATACGAGAGAAACTATGGATCGTTTTAATCTTGTCATTCGACACTCTTTCAACTAGAAACGCAAATACTCTCAAGATAATGCGGTGTAAATCACCGTTTGCTACATAACTTACATTTGTTTCCTTCACGAAATGGATGAATCGAAACTCGCTAGATAATATATTTTTGCTAACAGAGATGTTTGATATCGATCCCATGAAGAAGAATACACAGTGTGTTAACAATGAAGAACTTCTTTCTCTGAACGCAGGAATATATTATAATGAATCGATAACAGTTGCAGGTTTCATACACTCATAATATCGTGGCAGAATTCAACAACTTCGTAGAAAGATGTAGAGTACTGCATTCTTTGCTCTCATGAAACACGCCTGGGTTTCCTCAGCATTGGAGCCTCATTTTGAAAAAGATCCGTCAAACCATCCAATTCTACATTACACCTGAATGGGCAGGATATCTTACAGAACGATGAGTGATAAAGGACTAAACAACTCGAGAGAGAGTTTACGCTCGGCCAAATATTGAGAGAGAAGTATTATATAATACCGGAATCTCTCGGTTTCTCTGACGCAGAACAGACTATTGAAGTTAATGCTTCGTCTTGCTTGGTTATCCTGTAGGGAGACTGACTGACCGGGACGGTACTGCCATATACCTATTTGTTTGACTAATGAATATATAATATATATATACAGGGATAATCAAATTCGTTTCTGTACATGGCGATAAACGATAAGAGATAGAGTGTCGGTTAAATTCTGGCATATTTGCGTATTTTAGAGACCTATTCAATGTAAAAATTTGAATGTAACCCTTTTGCTTCTAAAGATATACAGGAATAACCAAAAAATCCCAAATTATGTTTTTACCTGTATCTTCTTTATACGCAAACATATCGAGAATCTGTCCACATTTTGTTATTGGCACTTGATGCGGACTATCAGAATATGAATCTTTTATACAGGGTGTCATCTGACTTGGGCCACCCCCATCTTTTGTGAGAGGAGTTTTTTTCACATCTGTATTTTTTTGTTGTAGTTTTTGGGCCGTCGACGTTCACTTCATACTGAGAAATTTAATTAAATTAAATTAACAAATATGACGAATGTCGAAATATTATCGAAAATTTTTCCCATAGTCTACTGAGATTTCATAGTACCCATAGACATCGGCAACTTGTAGATGAGTATTATAGTAACAAAATGGATGTTTCTCTCTCCAATAATCTCTTATGATAGAGAAACATGGGTATTGCTTCCATTCGACCTGTTGACAGATGGATAGCAAATGATGGACCAATAAGATGGTTTGCAAGATCACCAGATCTTTATATTTTCGATTATTTTCTATGAGGCACATTGTGAAATAGAATTTAAGCTGACAAAGAGATATTGAATATGGTAGACTTGAGAAACAGGATTTTGAATGCTTTCGAAACAATACAGTAGAGGTGTGTATCATGGGTAATAAATATGAAAGACGAGTTCAAAACTGTCTAGAAATGGAAGGACACCAATTCGAACATTTATTGCGCCCCTCAATTTTTTTGTGTATATACTTGAATCACTTAGTTTCAATTTTCATTTTAATTATAGTATTCGTTTCGGATGTAATTATTGCTATCGTTTTTTTTTTCAGCTTATCATATACATATAATCATTTTTGTAGCAGATATGTTTCACATAAGGTTTTGCTATTCGAAGTCCATTTTTAAAAACGCTCGAGGAGCATTGAAAATGTGAAGAAATGAGGATTGGTACCTAAAATGGAAGAAAATACTCTCGAAAAACACTAAGGTACATGGAGAGACGATGCACATGAGAAAGTTGCTGTTGTGTTTTTATTTTACTCAGTCAACCAAACTGTTCTCATTCAAGAGGATATCAATATACTAGATACCCTTTTGGAAAAATATTTTTCTTTCTCTAAAATCTAGAGAATTATCTCGTACTCTACATGCTTCATAAAAAATTGTCATTTGAAGCACCCCGAAAGAAATTTCTCTTATTTCACTCAAAGAGAACTTGACATCACTTCTCATTCTCTTGAATTATGTTCAGTCTCAAGAGTTTTCTGCTATGAATTTCTGTCTGCGAAGTGGCGAATCCCTATGTAAATCCCTACAGAAACTATTTCTTTTCATTGATAAAAATGGGTTTCTGAGGGTCGGAGGTCGACTCACCTACGTCCCCTCCTTCCAGGTCATCATAGATTCACTGAGATTATCATCGATTATACTCATAAGCAATATCTCCATTCCGGTCATCAGAATTTTCATTTTTTGTTGATCCAAAAGTTTTGGATTCTCTCTGCAAAACGCGCCATACGCAAGGTCCTATCTCGGTGTCTAGACTGTTGGAAATAGCATCCAATCAGTTATCAACCACCTATGGGTAATCTTCCGCCATTGAGAATTTCACCAATCGAACCTTTCTCCCCCATTGGACTAGATTTCGAAGACCCATTTACCATTTCTTTGGGAAAATTTCGTGGGTCTAAAACCTAAAGCCTACATCTACCTTTTTGTTTGCTTTGCCACGAAGGCCGTGCTTAGAATTGGCAACCGATTCATCTACAGAAAATTTCCTAGCTGTTTTTCGACGACTCGTCTCTAGAAGGGGTAGAGTCTCAGTTATTCATAGTGATAACGCAACAAATTTTGTTGCTGATTCTCGATATATTTTCGAACATATGTGTCGAGTATCCGTTTTCGTCGCATCACCATGTATTGATGTTTTTTCATTACTTCAGTTGCTATTGATTGATTGATATAGTCGAATATTTTATATAGCAAATTATTGACATTTTTCGTTGTAAAAGCAGAAAATATATAGGAAATCTACGTTTTACGAGTTTTAGTTAAGCTCATATTTTTGTATCTCCATCACCAGACGTATCTCGTACTGGGTAAGTACTGATACGCAATAATAGGCAAGATGCATCTGAACAGGAAAATATCCAATGGAATGAGCTGAAATCAAATCTGTAAAAGCCCACATTTCTCGAGTCGTAGGTGATCAATTTCTCACATATGGAGAACTCAACACATCGTAGGTTCAGATCGAGGCTATTTCGAATTCTAGACCCCTATATCCCGCTAGTACCGATCCCAACGATCTCTCGGCCCTGACTCCAGGTCTTTTTTGACTTTGGAGCCTTCAAGTACTTTCTGTCACGAAGATCTTTCCTCACTGAAATTCAATATCCTCTCTCGTTGGCAATTAATTCAAAGATGGCATAGAGATTTCTGGAATCGTTGGAATTACGAATATTTACACACATCATTCCAGAAAGGGAAGTGGACAGAACCAATGGCAAACATTCAGATGGGAACTATGGTTTAATATAAAGTTACTTAATTCCACCTTTTCGTTGGCAAATCGGCAGGGTAGTCGATATTCATCCCGGTCGCGACAGAATCGTACGTGTTGTCACAGTCCGTACTTCTCAGGGATTGTTGAAACGCACAGTTATAAAGGTCTGTCCTTTTCCTCTCAGCAGTAATCGATATGAAATGCTTCTGCATTTTAGGTGGGCGGTGTGTTTCGTTTTCATCTATATAATTTTTATTTTGTATTTTAATTTACCATAATTATTTTTCCTGTGGTGTTATCTGGAAGTGAAATCAATATTTTTGTTCTCTATTATTTTTACACCGCGTAAACTATTCTGTGTTTGCCTTCTCTCACAAGCGTATTCGCAAATATATCGCTCACCCCTCGTATGAGTGATACCATTCAGAACGGCCTGGAGTGCACAGCATGGAAGTCAGTCGCTGAAACAATCAAGGTAAGCACAGTTCGCTTCGTTTATTTGATGATATTCATTTTTTCTCTCTCGCGCGCGCTCGTCCATCTTCTCAAATTACGGAAAAACAATTATCAAATTCAATTCAAATTAAACTGCAGTCCACTTTCATTCCATATCGAACAGTGATAATTCAGGAAATTTCAGAATATAAAACTCATTTCTGATAACTCATCTTACATTTCATTAAAGTATAATCAATTCTACAGTATGTGGTAGCCGCATGTGACGTGAGAGTTTGGGTGGCAACCCTGCTATGATCGGATCATAGATCGATGTCAGCTCGAAGGTCTCGTGAACTTGAGCGTCGTCATTGGCTGGTTTCTGCAACTGTACGAATTATTCATTTGTCACTTGTCAACTCCATTTTGATATTTCCGCTTATTCGGCGTGCTTTGTGATCTTTCTAACGAAAAACACACCAGGTGTTTTTTCATTTACGTTATTATGAATTTTCATCAAGAATTGATTAATTCGATCAATTATAGAATATATAAATTTCGATAATTTTGGAAACATCTAATAACCATTATTGGTCTTCCTAAAGTTCCTGCCCCTTCGTGATATGCTTGGGTGACTGGAAACAAAAGAAAACAGGCTACAAAAATAATTTTCAACAACAATTATATAGTCAAAGGCTACTGAAATGAGACAAAAAATCAGGGTTATTTCGAAAAGATATCTAGCATTTTGAAATCAGGTAGCCAATAAATTTAGTGATTCAGTGCTCCCCTATAGTCCCATGCGATCCTTCCAGGATATGAATCATTCGTGTGCCTCATAGTTCAATTCTATTGAAGCTTTCTCATAGTCTCTTGATCTGAAAATGTGGGAGTGTAAGCCCAGTTCACTGCATCAAGGACTTTCTCACATAGTCACTGAAAATTATGATCGGGAGGGAATTCGAATCATGATGGAATATAAGAACTTTTTGAAAATTTCAGATGTGATGAATTCATTATTGAAAATAACAAACGGATTCAGTTATTCGCAAAGTTCCCCAGAAAGAAAGAAATTTCTTGCGAAAAAGTTCCAAATTCCGAAAATATATCACTAATATTCACGAGGTCAATTCAGGAGAGTCGCCCGAGTCGCCTTTTTAAAAAATGCGAATCATTCAACCTTTCGATTTATCTGTTTTGTAATCACAAAAAACTACATGAATATAATTGCCTTCATTTTATCACTGCTATTGTTTGAGGAATCAGTATCTCGTTCGTTTTGGTCATTTGCTGAAGCTGTCGCCCAAAATTTCACTTTTAGTTCCCCCTTTAACCAAAGAAGATGGATCACAAGCCACCACTGCCAAACAAAAAGCAAATATATTTGCAAATATGTTTGCTTGAAATTCTACTCTTGGCTCATCGAGAAAAGATCCCCCGAATATCACGCCTATCGACAGTCATATGCCTAAGATAATTTTTCACCAACAAAATATAAGAAATATTCCAATGGACCTGAAGACAAATAAGGATTGATCTGATGGAATCCCAGCAATTGTTCTGAAAGTATGTGCCCCCGAATTGACACCAGTACGAATTATTCAACCTTTCATATAACCTGGGAATTTTTCCTGAGACCTGGAGGACAGCAAGAGTTCAGCCAGTTCCTGAAAAAAGGAAGAAAACTTTACCTTGTACTTATAGACCAATTGCATTGCTTCCTATCATTTCCAAAGTCATAGAAAAAGCAATCAATATGAAGCTCATCAAATATCTAGAGAAATCAGATCAAATTTTTTTTGGTTGTTCGTCGTTCCGTTAACTAGCTGACGAACGTCAACCCTCAGAAGTCGAAACTTGTGCGAGCAATGGATCAACGAGGCCTTACCTTTTAACGTGCGATTACTCAGCACGGTGGCCCGGCGGAGATTCGAACCCCGGCCTTCCGCTTGATAGGCAGATATGCTAACCACTACACTACCGAGACCAATTAATGATAGACAATATGGATTTCGCCATCAGAGATCAACCAGTGACTTATTGGCTTATGTTTCTCATATTTGGCAGCATTCAATCGAGAAATTCGGAGAAACGATACCTGTTGCACTCGATATTTCAAAAGCGTTTGATCGAGTTTGGCATCGGGGTCTCCTATCTAAGCTGCCGTCTTATGGTTTGCCTCCCTAGCCATGTGCTCTGTTGAAGAGTTTCTTGTCTGATAGGTCTCTGTATGTGGTTGTTGATAAAGTATCATCTGATATTCCCCCAATAAATGCAGGTGTTCCACAGGGTTTAGTTCTGGCGCCCACTTTGTTCCTGCTTCATATCAATGATTTGCTCGAGAGAACATCTTGTTCAATACATAGTTTTGCGGACGACAGTACTCCTCATACCAGTTTCTCTTCCAGAGTCCCCATACCAGCTCGAGAAACAAAAATTCAAAGTGACATTCACGTCAATGAAAATAACGACGACTTGGTAAAAATAGTAGAAAGGAGTAGCATGAACTTGGTGGAATTTAATGCTACGAAAACCAAAGCATGTCTCTCCTCAAGAAAAGCCGATCTATCTTCATCAAATATTCAGATGTCAGGAGTAACTACTCCTACAAAATCAAGTATCTTGATGCTAGGTGTTACGATCAGTGATAATCTCTCATGGGAGAACAATGTGAGATCGATCGCTGAAAGTGCTGCCCAGAAACTTGGATTTCTATTTCGTGCGAAGAAATACTTCACTCCTCGTCAGCTCCTAATGATCTACAAGGCTCCGATACGACCTGTCATGGAATACAGTTCTCATGTGTGGAGTTCTGCACCAAAACATTCATTGAGCCTTCTCGATTCCATTCAGAGAAAGGCAATTCGTCTTGTTGGTGATTCTTCGCTCACAGACTCGCTCACTTCATTGAAACATCGTAGAAAGGTCGGAAACTCGTCTCTCTTCTATAGGTACCTTCACGGTCGATGCTCTTCTGAATTGTTATCAATCGTTCCTCCCTTGGCAATATCTACACGGATGACTCGACGAGTACAGAATTCCCACCCCTTTGTTGTGAATTTGGAAACCTGTCGAACATCTCTTGCTCAGCGATCTTTTTTCAATAGAACAGCTGAGCTTCGGAACTCCTTGCCAAGAAAGGTTTTTCCTGAGGCTTACAAACTTCAGAACTTCAAAGTGAATGTCAATTCGTATCTCCTTTCCCTTGATTCACGCGGTGTTCTTTGAACATTACAGGGCTTCCCTTTCGTGTGAATCTGCATATAAATAAAATTAAGTCAATCGTTGATGAAAATAACGATTCGAAATAAAATCTTTGAAAACATTTTCTTCGAGTCCTAAAAAACGCATTCGTCTATACCACATATTTATATTGATAAACCACTTTTTTATATAATTGATCATATCATCATTATATCTGATGGATGAACACGCCATCTATGACATGAAGCCTTTGCTGTTTCATGGATTTCACTAATATGCCACATGAAATAACATGTGAAAATATTTGAATAATATGTTTTTTGATTGAAAAATGCTAATTTTATAATAATGTCTCATGTGGGAAATATCCGAATTGAGCAACGAAGGGCCTAAATATTTTGAACGTGCGTGAAAGCGATATATTGAGATTACACACTGGGGATGTATACTAAATCCGTGCATGTGTTTTTGTTTGTGATCAGTTTTCTGTAATTTTATTCAAGTTCATCCCTGATTACGCCTTGTACATATTGTTCTAAAATTGTTCGTTCCGTTAACCAGCTGACGAACGTCAACCCTCAGAAGTCGAAACTTGTGCGAGCAATGGATCAACGAGGCCTTACCTTTTAACATGCGATTACCCAGCACGGTGGCTCGGCGAGGATTCAAACCCCGACCTTCCGCTTGATAGGCAGGTATGCTAACCACTACACTACCGAGACCACTCAGAACAGAACATAATTCGCTCTCATTGAATATAGAGCTCCGAAATCTATAGGCCACACCTGGTTTCAAAATGCTACATATTTTTTAGAAAATACCTCGATTTTTCATTTAATTCCAGTGGCCTTCCAATATTGAAATTGAACATTATATGTGTGGCCTGTTTTCGTTCAAACCCAGTCACTTATGCATATCACGAAGGGTTAGAACCCTTAGGTCGACCAATTACAGTTATTAGATGTTTTCTGAATAATAGACATTTATATATTCAATAAATGATCGAATTGGCCGATACTTGATACTTGAAGATCCATGATAACGTTATTGAAAAACATCTTATCGCATGATTATTTTTGTGAGACAATTTACAAAATTCGTTGATATTCGGGCATGTGATAGTACTACTGAAAAGCTATTATAACTAAAACACTTGTAGCGGTTTCGTAAACTGTTTCCTTTCTCAATTTGTATGGAAACCGCTCCAAACTTTGATGAAAAAGATACCATTCATGAGATATTTCTGCACAAATAAAAAAAAGTTCGCGAAAAGAATGAGCACAGAGGAAATATCTCTTGAGTTCATCAGTGGGCATGTATGGATGAGTTATAAAATACTCTCACTAGGTAAAACAAACATCATCGAAAAGTCGATTTTGATCTAACCTGCACTGAATAAACACATTGACATGACAGTGAAACCGTGCCTTTTGTACTGATATTAAAAAGATGATTATTTTTGTGGAACAAATAGAGTTTTGAGAAACATATTTTTGGCTTTTCCTTCTCCAAGTATATGCCGCAAAAGTACAAAATTCCTCTGAATAAGTCACATCAAAACACGCAAGATGTGGGGAGGAGAAACCAGAGTCTGCTAGCTATATGAAGGGGTCAGTGTCAAGGCTCATCAAATAGATCAAGCTAGACAACGAGCTCTAACAGCCAAGGAGCATCACAATAGATCTGCCCTGCCTATATAGCGCGATGGGCGCTGTATTATATATAAATCACTTTAGATTCGTTTAGATGTGAATTTATATCCCATTTCGAAAAGTTATATAACTCCAAAATGGGGAATTCAGTAAGTACCCACTATATTCAATTGAGTTGAATATACTCGTTCATTAAAATTGAACTAATATGCAGGATGACAAAATTCAACTGAACTGATGTGGTTCCACGCGGGGCTATTTATAAGGTGAGCACATAATGTTGAACTGAACTAATGGCGTCCATGTTCACCTTGAAAGTCAGGAACATGTGCGTAGGCTTTGTCAAGACAATGCCCAGATTTCTATTGAATATTTCTAGCTACGTCTCTTTGTATAAGTGAATTACAGAATCAATCTGCGTTTTACGGCCATTCAGTTGTATCCACATACAAAATATCTGAACTGTATAATTTTCATTCTGAGAGAGTATATTCAAATGAAACCAAGTGAAAATTGAGTCCCTTTAAACAAACAGTTTTCAGTAAATACATTATGACAGTTTTTTCGATACAGCAACTATGACCCCAACGTGTCAAAGGATGAATTATATTGAAAGGGATTCCTTGTCATGTGTCACGTCGAGAAAGCCGACGCCGAAGAATATTCCTTTATTTTCGAGGAATCGATATCGAGCACCGACATAATACGAATGCCGTGACAAATATTTTGCTTCGACACACACATTATCTATTCAAGGTGTCTAATGCAAAACTATTCGAATGATAATGAATGCAAGGAATATAGAAAGCGGAGAATAGAGGGTGCGTTAGTAATCGTTAGCGAAAAGCAATTTGGCAAGCTATTACTCGCAACAATTCTGATTATACTGCATCCGTGATTTATATATCGGTTCAACGACAATATATTCGATGAGTTGATTGGGAGTTATTTTAATATTGACATCATACACATATTCTTTCAAATGATCCCACAATTAATAATGATAATTTTTAACGTGAGTCATCAAAATCGATATTTGTGTTCACATTTACAACAACTCCGGCATTTTCCATAATTATATACTACATCATATCCATCGAGATTATAAAAACTGAGTTCAATCTACCATGTTTCTATTAATATAATGATGTCGGAACTGGTGAAAATTTCACCTGGTAGAATTTCACGAAGACTACTATTCATCTGAAATAGTTTGAAGCTTTTGTTGTCGCATCTCATACATTTGACCAGTTTCGAGCTCACAACATCGATATGAAAAAAAAGTAAGGATCCATTGTAAATTAATATGTTTTCCAAGATTTTTCTAATGATCTCGTATTCTCAGCTAATTTCAAAAAATGAAATTGAAAGCGTATTAACATTGTTAGCACATCAAATTATGACAATGAAAATCGATAACTATTTCACCGAATTTTTTTTGGTAATTGTCTTCTTCCGCGGTGGGACTTTCGTGGTCTTCTTCGCTAGACCTGGTTTCGGGTTACTCAGAAACTCGACCGGTTCAGGGGCGATAGAGTTAGTTATATTTGGGTGGAATTTTCTGTGGAGTAAGTCTTTCAGGCTCTTGATATTCTTGAAATTAGTATTTTTTTCAAATATGACGTGTCAGTCCTTCCCAAGGGGTATATTATTGATGTCACTTCCAATGGGAATAACACTCGAATGGTTTTTCAGTAACTCAATTATATAATTTCTCAACACGAATATTATTATTATTTTTGTTCGTCTAAACAAGCCTAGTCGGGTCCGTACTCCCCACTGCTCCGACCCAGTGGGCCAACGCGCTAGTATCTTCAACCAATGACCACTTCCCGCACCGCAGGGTAAGTGATCACTGGCTCTGGGAATCGTGGGTCCTGAGCAGATGCAACGAACCGAGAATAATTGCCTTCTGTATGCGGCCGGCCAAAATTTCTGCCACATTACGGCATGCCGTAATGCACCACTAATCTGACAGAATAGTCCGGGTGGAGCCTGCGGAGTTCTTAAAGTAAATCCTGGTACTTGGTCTGTTTTTCCTCCTCTTTTTGGACGATATTCGTTTCGGGAGGGGCCGAAAACTAAATAACGAATATCGACTTACTTCGGTGGTCGAAGAGGACTATATCAGGCCTATTGGCTTGTATTTGCCTGAGGGTGGGAATGAAGTGTTCCATAAAATTCGACACCTTTCATTCTCCACAACGGCCTCAATATTCCCTGTAGTGTGAGGCAGTACCGGTGTCCTGTTTATTTCATAAGAGTGCCGAAGAAAATAGTATAGCACTCGTTAAGCCGCGTTATGGCGGTGAATATAGGCCGAGACCGCATAAACTGCAAAAGATGACAGAAAATGCATCAAAGTCTCGGGCACCTGTCGGCAAGCCCTGCATCTAGTATCAGGGACCTCTATACCCAACACACGACTCCGGTATACAAGGGTGTTCAAGACACCGTCTTGGCACGCATTATGAACCCTGCAGTCTCTGACTTCAGCTCACCTGACCTAAGGAAGGCAAATATCAGCTTGATAGACAAGCCATGGTCCTCAATGTTCCTAAAATCTTGTCTGTATGCAGCTGCAGCATTTTAGGATTCTCTGCAGTCTTGATGTGAGCTTTCCTCCTTGCGGGCTCCAACTCGGTGACAGAGAGTTGGTTAACCCGCTCGGTGTCTGAGACTATACCAAGTTCATCAGCAGTGCGCCTTGCTGCCTTGAATAAAAAGGCTTCGACTCCTGCATGTTCATGGTCTCGGCCATGCAGTATAGGGGATCCGAACTCCTGATGATTCTACAGGCTCCATCCAGTACCATTCTATTGTGAAGACTCTCCAAACTCGAAGGTCCACTTCCTCCTTGTTGTCGAAGAAGATATAACCGTGGAACGGACGATTTGGGATGCATGCTTCTGTGCATATGCATCCTTTCACGAGTCTTTTCATCAAGTTGTTGCAACTCTTCCGGAGTCCATTTGACTTCTCCGAAGGAGTAGAGTAGAATCGAAATGGCAAACACGTTGGTGGTAAAGACTTTGTTCTTGCTCGACAGCTATGAGGACTAGATCTGCCGTAGTTTCTGCCTACAATTGCCACGGAGAGCATTTTTCACCGAATCTACCTCTTGGGTTTGGCGTTGTTCCACATCCAAATAGGAGTATGTCCACCAGTGCACATTTGTATATCCCGAATTCCATACCCACAGCATGCGTGAACTCCTGAATCACCCTGAGGGATTGCTGTATATCCCTTTCTCCAGAGGCATAGAGCTTGAGGTCATCCATATAAAAAAATGGGTGATCTTATGCCTCCGGTTTCCAGGGGTGACGCAGTTATATCCCCGGGTTTTCCTGAGCGCAACGGACAATGGCATTAGTGAGATGCATAAGAGAAGGAGGCTAAGGGATTCTCCCTGAAAAACACCTCTTTTTATGATGACTGGCTCTGTGTGGACCCTGCCTTCACCTGATCTTATGGTAAAGCGGATCCTCCAGAGAGATGCATCGAATTATTTGATCGGGTACCACAAGGCACTCAAGTAAGGACAAAAACAACTCATGTGATGTTGTATCGAATGCCTTGCGATAGTGGTTCCAGGCCCTTTTTGCTCATATATCCGTTCGAAAACCAGGTCAAGTTCTTGGAGAGTACGTATGTACAAGATGCGTGTAAACATTTTGTAACACGTAATCAAGCATGCTATCCTGTTGATTTCTGAAAAGTTGATTGTCCAAGGAGGTGGGGTGAAGATATTGTTGGGGAAGGTTAAGGGTAAAGAAGAAAGTATATTCTGCAAGGAATCGGTTGATTCTCTCATAGAATGGGAGATCTGTTTTTGCTTTTGATACATAAAGATATTTTAAACGGACAGAGAATATGTTATGTCATGCAGGATAAGTAGGATTTGAAGATACTGCAGCAGCGTACGAGAGACTCAAAAATTATCTTCTTGAATGCAGGGGATATTCTCCTGCTTCGCAATGGAGACTAGCAGAAGGCTACAAAAGGCTCCCGATGCGATTCTTAGTGCTGTATTGTGGATATCTAGGCTTCTCAGAATAAATTTTTTTTCATATTAATATACTATTGAGTCGTTTGGATCTGATTAATAATTTGTATATAAGCATGAGACTGTTGTAATCAGCACACCAGTTCCTGTTTGCAAGTGTTCTTATTAGGTTCAGACCGTTTTGACATATCTTTTTCAAGTTGATAATGTGATCTTTCCAGTTCAGCTTTTTGTCGAGGCTCACTCCTAAAAACTTCAATTCGTCAACAAAACTTAGTGGTCGACCGTCAACGGTAAAACGAGGAATTTCGGGATTATGTTTTCTTGAAAGCAGTATACATTTTGGTTTCTCATGGGAGAATTGGACGCCATTATTTTCTTCCGATTTTTCAAGGATGTCGAGTACTTTTTGTAACTGGTTTTACATGGAATAATCATTTTTGCCTCTCGCAGAAATGACTAAATCATCTGCAGAAAGTCTCGCTTCAACTGGGGGTCTGCAGTAGTCTATAAGAAGAGGGTGGCGCTAAGAGCTGATACTTGTGGAATTTCATTTTGTTGTATTCTCTCCGACGATGTTGGACCGTTTACTCGAACACAGAAGAGGCGTTCTTCAAGGAAGTTATCGACAAATTGTAATATATTTCCCATTTATATATCTCATTTAACTAATGTTTTCAAAATTCCTTGCTTCCATGCGGTATTATGTCGAAGAACATTGCAATACAGTCCTGCTTGTTGAAGGAGCCCTCATGAATTTCTGATTCCATATCAACTAGATTATCTGCAGTTGTCCTGTTTTTTATGAAACCGCTTTGTTCGGAAATCATTAGATTTTTTTCCAAGAACCACATTAATCTCCTGTTTGAAATTTTTTCCAGTATTCTGCATGGTGCACATGTGAGATGTGAGAGATGTGGGTCTATAGGAATCTGGGTTAGTTTTTGGTTTGTTTGTCTTGAGAACGGGTATAATGATTGATTGGGACCACTTTCGAGAAAATACCTTGTTTATAGATTTGTAGGAGATATTTTTTGGCGTTCAAGGAATGGTTTTGTAGGAAAATCGGTGGAATATCATTTAGTCCTGCGCATGGATTCTTGCTCTGTTGGAGTGATTCTTCGAGTTCTTCAATACTTATTTGTGCATTAAGTGGGTTGGTAACCTTCTCTCCGGGATATATCTGTATATTTTCATCTCTCGTTTTCATTGCTTTGAGAGATTCTCTGCGGTTAATGTCACTTGAATGTTTTTCAAACTTATCTACTTGTTTTTCGATGATTTCCACGTTAGAAGATACAATGTGATCATTATTAGCAAGAAACATTATTTCATTGTGTGTTCTGATTCCCAAGACTTATCTTTTTCCATACAGTAGAGGCAAGAGTGGAACTGTTTATTACTAACGAATGTCTGTCAACTCTCTTTTTTACGTTTTCGAATTATATATCTCATCTTGGCTCTTTGTTTTTCGAACTCCAGGAGGTTCTCTGTAGTATTGTGTCTTCTGGATTTCTCGAAGGCTTTTTTGTTTGCGGTTACTGCTTGCTCATGAGCTTTATTCCACCAGGGTACTGGTTTGTGCTGTTTGATGTGTTTCGTTTTACCTACATGGACTCCGGCTGCCTCAGTTATTATGTTGGAGAAGATTTGTCTGGTGGACATCGTTCAGTTCATTAACGTTTTCAATCGCCAATGAGTATTCTGACCGATTAGCATTTTTTGTGTTCCACGTTTGGTATCTCGGTATTGTTCGTTGGAAATATTTATTGGGTAGTGATCGCTGCCATATAAAACAGGTATCACGTTCCAGCCATATGAAGGTGATAGAGTTGGTTCACAAAAGGATATATCAATAGCAGAGGATTCTCCCGTAAAAAGATCAAAGAGGGTATCCGATCCGTCGCGTCGTTGAGTGAGTTGAATTCATCTATGATCTTTTCGATTTTCCGTCCCATTGAGTTGGTTCCTTTCAATCCACACAATGGGTTGTGGCAGCTGAAGTCTCCCAGATTCATTCGTGGTGGTGGAGTTTTATCAATGAGGCTCGTAATTTGTTCGGAATCAATTCCTGCTCTGGGGGGTATATAGATATTGCATAGATTGATTTTTCTGGTTGAGGATATGCTGATTTTTCTGGTTGAGGATATGCTCACTACAACTTACTACTGCTTCTAAACTAGTTTGAAGTGGTATAGAGCTTGCTTCATAGTTTTCATCAACATATATGGCAACTCCGCCACTGGCTATTTGCTGTTGTTGTTGCTTTATTTTAGTTGAAACATTCATAATTTCTAAGTTTATAGTGGTGATTTCCTTCAAAATGTGTTTTTGGTAGGCAGATTATAGATGGATGCTGTTCAAATATTAACGTTTTTAGCATTTCCAAATGGGTATACAGCCCATTTGAGTTCCATTGAATGATTGACTTAAATGTTATATCGAAAGGTTTCTTGAGAGGAGTCCAGTGATGAGTCAATATCTATGATATCAGTTATTTCTATTTTTAGTTGTTTCGTGATTTTGAGTTTGACTTTGGTGCATCTGGATTTTATCTGTCTCTCCTTTAGGTATGGGTATATTTTGGACAACACTTCTAATAAACCATGGATATCTGGGGTATATACCCTAGCCACGCTGAGGAAGTCACTAAAACCATATACATTTTTGAGAAAGTCAGTGATTTGTTCGAAGCTCAGAATAGCTCTAAATGTTTTGTCTTCAAATAATGCTTAGGCTGGTAGTAGAGAATCTTCTACTGATGATTAGTCTGCAGCTTTATTGGTTTTACTTATCCTAGGAGGTTTTTCTGCCGGTTTGATGAATATTTTTGCCGAAGTTCCTTGAGGAGGGGGGGAGGTTATGACTTCGGTAATGTTTCTTTTTGGAGTTTTATTGGACATTTGGCTTTCACTTGGAGCATTGATCGGTAATGGTGATGTAGGATTTGGAGTTTCTACAACGATATTCTCTGAGGTAGGGGTTTCCGTTATTACATCTGGTTCTTCCATGTCAGTGATTTCTTTGTTGTATTGGGAAGTGACAGTCGTACAGTTGGTGGCATCATGGCCTTGTTGTTTACACTTGAAACATGATCGATTGTCTTGAAACAGGAATATACGGTATGATGTGTTATCTTGTGATAGTAGTAGAGAATCAGGTAGGGGGATTTCAGAAGGGGATATATACACTTGTCGGCGAAAGCTTAGGATATGTCTGTAGGCGGGATTGAAGGAATCAATCCTCAAAAAGGATATTGGTTATAATTTTCTGATGCCTAGGTTAAGTAGTTCTTTATCTATCATATCATGGGGGATACATTTGATAACAGAAGCCTTCCGCTGGGCATGGAGCCGTTCATTATTGACAGATATTATCCCATTATGTGTGTTGAGGAACAATATTTTTTCTGGATAGGTAAATACAAATCCAATTAATAAATATTCTTGATGAAAAGAGATTGCTTGATGGGCCAATGATGGAACCAAGAGCTAGTAGATATTCTTCGAGTTTGGCATCATTCGAAATATTGAAAATGATTGCTTGATTTTTGGTGGAAAAAGTTGTTGCCGTTTACTGACAGAAGATGTTGTTGGTTGTAGGTTGGTTTTGTGGTTGGTTGCTACTATTTTGGGTTATATGTAGTCAGAGGCTTTCTGTAGAAGATCGGTCATATTGAATTAATTTTCATCAGGTAAGTCGCTGAAGAAGGCCTTGACTCGCGATTTAAAAAAACTTTCTCTTACTGATATTCTGCTTCACACTTTTTGTTCTTAGGTGCAATAGTTTCAATTTCAATTCATGATTCAAACAATTAAATGTGGATTGGATAGAAATAGATAGTAGAGCACAGAAAACACATCTTTACTCTTCAACATCCGAGAAGCCGATCGTTTGAATGATTCCAGGGATGAAAGCAAGTAAACACGTTTTTTTACGTACTGTTGCATATCGTATACCTTATCTATCAGGTTATCGCTGCACCTACCTGAAGTGTACATAATTTGTACCAATCCTGTATAGTTACCAATCACATTGTGCATCAATACCTGACTTCATTGTCTTGAATGCCGAAGTCTCAATTCGTTTTTTTTCATGTCTTTTTTGTGCTTGAAAAACTTTTTTTGGAGCAGGAGCTTTCCAACCTATGAATATTCAAAGTGTTTGTTTATCTTTGGTGATAATTTCACATCATGTATGGATTTACCTATTTATAGGATCATAATAATTGGGAAATCTTTGAGGCCACACTCCAGCTAAGGTGGAGGATGTTCGAACACCTTTAACCGTTGCTTCAGATATTTCCATTCAAGAATAGTATATTTTACGCTGATTGATACTCATATCAGATATGGAATTGCTTTCTATGTAGTATGGTCTCTAAATAGCTTTCAGAAATGATATACATGTAGACCCTCTTTTAAAACAAATTTCATTCTAACAGTTACCTCACTATCTGTACTTGAGACAGTTTGCTTGATTGAGAAAAGTATTTTTTCTCGACAGATTTTTTATAACCTCAACAGTACTTGCCAACATGACAGTCATATAGATCCTCACATTCCAACTACTTCACTCGTCAAAATCAATTATTTGAAATGGAATCAGAATATTCGATCACCTATCAAAGGTAAAGAGAGAAATCGAGAACTGAAAACTTCTTGGGTAGGAGGTAAAAATCTCATAGTTGAAATTGTAGTTTGAACATTAAAAATGGATATGGTGGCCATATCGCACGATTCTGTAGGCGAGTGCTCAATCATCTTATCAGAATTGTCACAAGGTTTTTCCCTGGTGATCAAGTATTTTGTTCTCTGTGATTGGTGGAATTCTCATATCGTACCCTGTGTGGATATGGAATCATAACGATTCAGTTGACTGGAAACGCCTTCTTATCTGTTTAGTAAACTATATAGAAATGGGCATACTCAGTGGTGGGAGTGGAAAAAAGCATATTATTCTACTCAGTTATTTATTGATGACCTATCCTTTGAATTATTTATTCAAGACTCGACGGTTATAACAGTCGTGATTGATGTCATTTTAGACAAGTAAATTATCAAATAACAAACAGGTGTGTTATAATCCATAACTCACTAGTGAGTTTAAAGTAGTGTTCTATTTATGTATAATTACCTATTACAAACAGAATTCAAATTCATATTGAAAGTGGAGGGAAATGCAAACGGTGTATTCAAATTTGAAGTTATTGCGAAATTCGTTGTCTCATTGGTACCAGACGCCTCCATTATTGTACAGCTGCTGATAGTGCTGGAAGACGCAGAAACATCGGAACCTTGTATTTTTTCTGCAAGTAGTATTTCTTATGCGCCGATTTTTCTAGGTATCCTTCTGCTGCCGTTGAAGACTTCCATCCCCCGTGACGCTTCAAAGTAGTCATGTTAGCCCCTGCATTGGCCAAAAGAGTCGACGAAGACCTTCTCAGGCAATGACCGGTGTAGAGCGCTGGCTTCTCCGATTTCAAAAACATTGCAATTCTTGGAAGTATCTTCGACAACGTGTTTATTCCTACAAATTGGCTGGCAAACCTCAAATTTTTGTAAAAAAAAAGCGGCTGGAACAAGTATTCTTTGGACTCAAAGACATGTATTTCTCACATAAATTGATCAGGTTGACTGGAAATCCTTCTTCAAGTATAGTGAAACTTCTCGATTTCTTGGTTTTAGTGTCTGGAAAAATTACGTGAAGATATTTTCTTTTGTCTTGAATATTTTGAACTTGTCGTCGGGAGCTTCGTTCAAAAACGTCTCTATTTCAGGTCGTTTTAATTTTTTGGACTCTTTTCGTTTGTATCAAAGAGCTCGTTAGTTTGCCAAATTTTGAAATGTCAAATTTTCAAAATAAGGTGATCAGTCGAGGAAAGCAATTTTTTAGAAAGGTAAAAAATAAGCCAATAGAACATTTTCATTTTCACCTTTCATTTTCCAATCTTCATTTTGTCAAGATGAGAGCGGGAGATTGAGGAGACTTAGGCCTCGCCACCAAGTCGAGAAGAAGTCTTGTCTAAAGTGGTTGAACCGCGTCTACGATTCCAGATTCCAGACGCGGTTCAACCGGAAGTTCCAGTCATCACAAATTCGATCGCGGAAGCCTATCCGAACACACACACACACACACACATACATACATATATATATATATATATATATGTTAGCATGAAGATTCTCACGGACGAAGTATGATGAGATGTTTTTTCGGGTTTCATTCCGTGTTCTGTGGTTTTGATCCCCTGAAGGATAATTGTCACAACGTTTCGACAAAGCTTCATTTGCCATCTTCTAGGTGATGATTGAGTTTCGTAATCCGAACTCGACTGATTATTTCGAGTTCTACTTCTCAATATATAGGGGTGTTCATTGATGGTATCTTTGACCTGGGCCCCTCCCACTTTCTTCGTTGGTCTGACTGCATTTTTCATTATGTCTGTATGGTAATTACTTGATAAGGTCCGACCTTGTTCCTCTGGTGTGATCGGCTTGTTTTTGTTTTGTGATACATCGGCCAGACCAACAGACGGATCAACGTACGCAAGGATGAACATGAGCTATCAGTGAAAGGGAAAGTCACCACATCCTCCATCTTCCAACACGTATTGGAGACAGGGCATAACATCAATTTCGAAAACACAAAAACATTAGCGAGCGATGAAAACTTCTACTCTCGAACAATCAGAGAGGCTATCGAAATCGAGAAACGACCGAGTAGTATGAATAAGAGAGATGATGCCCAAAGATTACCAAGAACGTGGAAATTCATCCTATCACAAAACAAAAACAAGCCGATCACACCAGAGGAACAAGGTCGGACCTTATCAAGTAATTACCATACAGACATAATGAAAAATGCAGTCAGACCAACGAAGAAAGTGGGAGGGGCCCAGGTCAAAGATACCATCAATGAACACCCCTATATATTGAGAAGTAGAACTCGAAATAATTAGTCGAGTTCGGATTACGAAACTCAATCATCACCTAGAAGATGGCAAATGAGACTTTGCCGAAACGTTGTGACAATTATCCTTCAGGGGATCAAAACCACAGAACACGGAATGAAACCCGAAAAAACATCTCATCATATATATATATATATATATATATATATATATATATAAATATATATATATATAATATATATAATATATATAATATATGATATATATATATATATATATATATATATATATATATATATATATATATTTATATATATATATATATATATATATATATATATATAGGGTGTTTCCTTATGATATTCGTATATCACTTCGAAACCGTTCATCGTCTTTACCCCTATATAAAAGTAGGGAGCCAACAGGGGCATTTGTGCATGCAGGTCGCAGTTTCGTGGTTAACTGGTTTGTACCTCGCGTTGCACTGAATTTCATAATGTGGTTTTGTCGCTGTAAAAAGTAGCCTAGTTTTCAATTTTTTCACCGTTGATCTGTCGAAGGAAATAATCGTTTCGATTCGACTCTCGTTAATTTCGAAACATTCTGTATAACTTTTCGATCTTTCTTCATGCTGTAATATTTTGGCGGCAATTTCTCGACCACTCTTATTAAACATCATTAACAGAAGTTTACACAGTATATCATGAAAGTTTTATCAGAACTAAGATACTATCTGCCGTAATAATTACCGGTATAAGAGGGTTCGAGGGGCCATAGTTTCTCAAGTTGTGCAAAGGGGTAGGAAATTTGAGATTAATCTGATCCGACAACGACGAATGTTTTAAGCACTCGCTTATTACCAACTTGCCTGAATTTCTGCTACTGCCACTGAACACGCAATTCTGTGAGGAATCAGGTAGGTTTTCTCCGTTACTCGATGTTCATTTGTCTCAACCTTAATTTTCCTTCATCTTCAACTTCAGGTTGAATTGAGTTGATACGAAACATAACATAATATGCTGAATCCTTGACTCATTTATTTCTATTGATGAAGAGTGTGATGTTCAAAGAACACCGCATGAATCAAGGGAGAGGAGATACGAATTAACATTCATTTCGAATTTTTGTTTGTAAGCCTCAGGAAAAACCTCTCTCGGCAAGGAGTTTCAAAGCTGGGCTGTTCTATTAATAAAAGATCCCTGAGCAAGAGAGGTTCGACGGGTCTCCAAGTTCGCAACAAAGGGGTAGGAATTCTGTACTCGTCAAGTCATCCGTGTAGATATTACCAAGGGTGGAACGATTGATAACAATTCAGAAGAGCACCGATCATGGAAATACCTATAGAAGAGAGACAAGTTTCCGATCCTTCTACGATGTTCCAATAAAGTGAGCAAGTCTGTGAGCGAAGAATCGCCAACAAGACGGATTGCCTTTCTCTGAATGGAGTCGGGAAGCTTCAATGAATGTTTTAGTGCCGAACTAATAAATTAATTTCATCCATCACTGAAAAATCAACTGGATTGGATTTTGGATAATTCTCTGGAAATGACGACCATGACTGTGGTGCCAACCACACACCAACACTAAGTACTACTCTCATTTATTCTTTATCACCTTGAATTCATTCAATTTTCAGGTAAACGGAAGTACCTGAGTTTGTTTCATCATCACAACAACGAAAAAGGTCGAAATTTTAAGAAAATAACACATTAGTGAAGTTTTCTCGTGAATTTTCTGCGAAAATGAACTGGAAAAAAAATATTGCAAATTCTCCTCGAATTGTTACGAAAAAGTAAGATGTGGAATGCCTTCAATTGATTAACTACATATAAAAATGACTCTTATTATGGTTTATAAGACAACTCGTGACAAATATAAAAACGGAGAAGACTAGTAGATACAGTGGTTTTCGATAATCTGAAGTGAAGTAACGCTCCAAGCTCCATGGAGATGGGAGACCAAGCTTGGACAAACTTTCACTACTTATCCCCTTCCGTACTAGGGACCATAAGTTGAATAATTATACCTCGTTAATACTTAGCTCGCCCAAGTTTTGACGTATGAGGGTTGGCGCTCGTAGGAGTACGTTAGCTGGTTAACGAAAATCCCACTATCAAACTCACTTTTTGAAACCCATTGAATAGAACTTTTTTCAGCAAATTATTCGTTCACTTCATGTATTCATTTCTACAAATGCAAACGAGATTGAGAAAAGCAATTCAATATCAAAACTTCTCGTGATCTGACCCTAGTATTTATTTGAAAATGTTTGAGAGACTTACGTCGTCAGTCCTTTTTTCTTTTCCTCCGTTGATTTTTCAGTTCGTCACCCAATCGTTATATTTCCACTGTGACTATTTCTCAAAGTTGAGTATAACTTTACGTTTGAGCGAGCGGTCGCGTGATACTCAAAGATTTAAAGATTTGAAATATAGACAATGATTGGTTATGATGAGGGTCCTAGATACAAGCTCAAGTTTGTTAAATATCCAACAATGAGTACCCTTATCATCAGATCACATAATCAACTGTGAGCGAAGTCAAGAAGTTCAGAAATTTCGGTCACGTGAGAGATAACTAACCTCACGAAGGGGTGTCCTGGAATTTCAGAAGGGAAACAACTGGACATTTTACTGACAGTAAATGATCACAAAAGTTTCGCAGTATATTCAATATCACCTTGGGTATTGGCAAGTGGGGGGTAGCAGACAATTAGAACGTTCTATTTGATGATTTTGAACTGTTTTGAAATAATATAATGTATATGTATGCCTGTGTGTGGGCGTATGCGTATGTACATATATTTGTGAAGTTATGAACAATATAATTCATTACTATCATTACTCCCTTCTCTATAACTGCTACATCATAGTTAATATTGCGGAAGTAACCTCACTTCCTATTTACCTAGGTATACTATAGTTCAACACGTTTATGTGCCAAAACGATATCTTTTTCCTTTCACTCAAAAATTCAGAGAATTGCACTTAGTAGATATTTCAATGAATGAACTTTCTCCTTAATTTTTAAAAATAATAGCGCTTTTTTAATTTTTTTGTCCTGAGATAATGTTACACATTATGTCACTAGGAGTTTTAGCCAGAACTATAGCCATGCGCGGATATTTTTTCTTTTGGTTGTTCTTGTGTTTGTTCCTTCACATATGATTTCTGTTGTAATCTGTACTAACCAATGTTGTTGAGGAATAAACATATTATTATTATTTTCTTTATGCCTCTTGGAACTATGATTGATACTCTCCTGAACTTGATATTCACATGGAATTCAAAAAAAACGAATTATGTACTGGGTATGCTGTTATAAAAAAAAATTAGCTACTCATTTCTCTGATGTGTTTCACTCTGTATTGTAATATTGTTCTTTACCATACGTCAGATTGAATTTGAAAATCGACTTGTTTGAGGATTTTTCAAGACTATACCACGTGTAGCAGAAAACTGATGTATTCCAACTTTTACATACTCACTGTATATGTGGCTTCTCGTGTGGAGTATTTTCATCCAGAATCTTGTTGGGATATCTAAGATGAATCCCATCAAATATTCACGAATGAAAAGGAGCATAATTATTAGGGATTATCCATTATTTATTATTTCGGGTCAATGAAGTTCAAGCTATCGGTGAGTAATTGACACCATTGCCCTTGTAGGTTATCACTTATATTTATCACTTGGTTGGCTTCAATTATATTGATGCGATCAACATTTTTCTTCCCTTCATGTGGATTGAAGTTAATATGGTGGAATTTAGTAAGTTGTTGTCGTATTCGGGTAGGTGTTTTGCATGTGGAACTCGTATGAGTTCATAATTGAGATTGATCAGATATTCTCTCTTTCATGTCGGAAAAATATTCGTTCAATTCATCTGATATATAATTATTCAAAATTGAATTGAAGTGATACTTGATGAAAATCCATATTTAACAGAAATATCACAGTTTCCTGTACAATGGTTTGACAAAACGGCGACACATGTGAACCAATAATTGTTAGTGAGAATCGTACAGAAATTGATATATATTTTCAACTTATTCTTGTACGCCAGCTCTCTCTCGACTCCTTTACAACTGAGAGGGGTGAGATTCGAACTGGAGGTTCCAAACGTGTGTTGAAGCCAACCGGAAATACTGTGTAGGGGGTCCAATAACTAATGAACTGATATATTTTGTTAATTTTCTAGAAGTCTCCTGGCGAATGCATTCATCATATCATTGATGTATGGTACTCATTATCAAACAAAACATGCCCATTCGAAATTTTCAATCCTGACATTGATCAAGTATTCTTAGATTTTGTCCAAACTTCATTTCAATTTGCATCGGCAAACTTGTTTTATTCGAATGTTGAACATGAATGACTCTTATAACATTGATCTTTGGCATTGTTTTATCGAAACTTATATCAAACTTATATCACAACTTCATTCAGAAACACCATGATATCAACCAGCATGATAAATCCACAAGTCCGAGGGGTGGGTATTATTTATTGCTGGTTGCTCTGGTGTTATTGCTCAAAAAGAACAATATTTGAGGTGATAAAAATTGTCGAGAAAGTGTTTAAATCGAGTTGTATTTGTAGAGATTATTTCCTGAAATGATCTCAAATGAATGCATTCATCTAAGAAGAGATTATCAATTCTTGGATTGAATCATTGTTATTATCTGAATAACGGGGGGTTTCCTTATCGAAGTGGACCGGCTCCATTTTTCAGATTTGTAGATCTCAAAAAACGCCTTGATCTGATATAGGAACCTTATCCATATATTCCACATACTCACCCAAACTTGAGATTTCTCCAAAATATTGGGAACTATTTCACTGATCGATTCATTTTGTAATGGAAAAAGGGCGATCAAGTGATGAAGTATAGCTACGAAATAAAAAAAAATTGTCACCCTTTGCAATTATGGCTATATTTGCAGATAGGGTTGGAATTGTTGTCCATGAATGAATAATCCTAATATGAATATCATTTTTCAACAAAATTATAAAAGATTATTGAAATGATAAACCAATTCCGACCCGAATTTTCCACTTTGCGTTCACCTCAAATTGATACATTGAGCAAAACATTATCTCGAGATTGGTTTGGCAATAGTTCCGAATGTATATATCAACAGAAAGTTACTTTCGATTTCACGTATTGAATTCCAACCAAAGCAGTGAAAATGAAAGTGTGATCAATGGGTGGTGTCAAATGCACGAAAATGTGAAGTGAAAGTATCTTCAGATTTTGCACATGGAGAGAATAGCCGTAAAAAGCACTTTTTCACAACTGTTTCGATTTTCATGGGGGTGAGAAAGTTTTCACTTGATTTTTGAGACGATTTCTTAACTTTCAATCAGAAATCTAATCGTGATATTTCTCCAAGACAGTAATATCTGAAAATTTTATTTTGGTCAAACGTGCCACCTTTCTCAATCTCCAAATGAATCACCATGTCGAAAAAGCATGTATTCATCCTGCCCTGATTATTTTTTCTCAAAGAGATAATTGGTATGAACTGGCTGGATTATTATTCCACGTAACTTCATCATTCATTTTTCAAAAACATCAAAAATTTTCATCGGAAACGAAGAGAAAGTACTTTTTTCCAACAAAATGCATTTAGGGGTTGAGGAAACACCTTTTACGAAAGCGGTAGATTTAGCATGATTTATGTTATTCACTCACAGGTTCTTGTGATGTGATCAATCCACACATAATATTTTCCAGGTTGATTCGTAAAATGTACAGCTTCAAGGTATCAGTCATGTATGTTTTCCTGTTTCAAATAGCTGAAATATATTGTAAAAAATCAACTTCGTCAATTGACATATGTCAAAAAGTAATGTTTGGTGAATGATGCAATGTTGTCAAATTGTAAATGTAAATCCTAGATTAGCAAATATAAAAATTGTCAGCGAATTCATCAAATATCATTTGGTGGCTCTGAAAAGGGCATTTTTTTCTAAATGGAAGATTAGAGATCTTCATGGAATTCGAGAATGTCTTCATCGTCTGCTTCGTGAATATGAATAGAATGATTTTCACTGGAAGATTTATATAGTGAACCATCTAAACGAAAAAATTCTTCTGTTCTGTTTTTATTGATAGATTGGCATTTTTTGTAAAACATATATCTTGCTAAGTTGCCAGGTATATGAGCCTTCTTACGACCATTTGACAAGTTGACGGCCTTCGCATGGCGCCATGCGGACTCTATAGAGTTAGTATTAGCGCCGTTTCCTGGATCTTTGAATGTTAGGGAATGATTGACAGTGAGGTGTTGATATCCCTGCTCGGAAAGGCAGTTGTAAGCTTTCCAACAGTCTGCAATAATTGTCGTTCCCTTTTCAATCCATTGTTCTATTATTGAAAGCAGAGTATCGGTGTCACGTTGTTCAACAGCTACCATAAAAATGTTGCCGCTACCCCTCTCGAAACCTCCAAATACCCACTGTCCTTCAACATGACGACCACGATGGTACTTTCTGTGGCCGAATTAACTCTCATCCACAATTTTTCCTGGTCCACCAATCTTTTCCGGTCTATTTGGAAATGATTCGATCAAAACTTCTTCACAAAAACTAGCCCAATCGATGGCGGTTTTATCATCGATTTCAGTCTGTTCGCATATCATCGAAAGGGTTACATTTCCCACCCATAAATTAACGAATGCTAAAATTTGAAATATGGATAATTTTGATTTATGAAAAAACGTTCGACATCTAAATTCCTTTGTGTAACAACATTTCCTTTTTTTTGTTTTTGGACCGACACTACGTTATAGCAAATTCATCTCCACCCATCAAGTCAATCAAAAAATAGATTAAACTCATTTAGAATAGGATACTTTAATTCATGCACCGTATTGTATAAAAAACTATCTGGCAGACTTATAACGCACATTTCATTCTAAAGAATACGAATCGAAATTGGTATGTTCCTTCAAAAATGAAGCAAGCAGCGTGTCCTTTTTTTTCATTCAAGGAGTTGCGGCTTTTTGAAATGACGATACATATACTTATATTTCAAAAAGTCTGTTTAGTAAATGAGACCTCGCAAGTGAAATGTTTGTCCAAATCGTTATTTCAAGAAGAAGGAGAAGGTCCTTGTTTCACCTATATTTAAATCACCGTAACCCCTAAATTGAAAAAGATTCAGTGTATCGAAACATGTCGCGAAGACAATAAATTCTCTTTTTCGAAAAAAATTTGTTAACGACGATTAGAAACACGCACTTTTTCATTCGTTAGGTGCTTGGGACACATCATTCTACCTTCTTCATTGAAACTTTTTTGTAAAGACAATTTTATTCTCCTGAAGATGCTACCTTGTTAGCGAAACGCCCGTCGAGTGCGAAAATATCAGTTTGGTGTTAGAGTAATTGATTTCTAGAAAAGAAGATTTCAACTTTGACACCAAAAGTTGCGATTTCATGGTTTATTAACATTCTTCATTATTTTTTAATGTTTGTCAATTTAAAATTCGAGAAATAATTTCCGTTTCGATAGGTTGTAACGCGATGAGATCTAACCCAAAGCCAAACCTTAATTCAAAATCGTATAGGGAATTATTTTCCGAATCTTATATTGACAAACGGTAATAAAAAGTGATGAAGAAGGTAAAATGATGTACGTATGCTTCTGATCAGAATCTTATATTGACAAACGGTAAAAAGTGATGAAGAAGGTAAAATGGAAGGCAGAATATGCCCTTTATAAGATTTTCGAAGAGCTATAACTTTGGAATGAAGGAAAAGTACTGCCTTTTGACTTTGAATTCTTGTTCAGAATCAGAAAATAGATGAGTTGGTACCAAAATTTTTTCGAAAATAGTCGCTACTATATTAACAAATCTTGATGGTTAAAAAAATCCTAAATAGTAATTGCGGATACTTTTTCAACCAGACGTTTCACAGTACACAAAGGTTCACAAAAAATAACTTAAAAATTACCTGGACTTATCTTCTATGAGTTTTGAAAATCCTCCACATTCATCACAAATATATTCCCCTTCATCACTAACTAAATTCCAAGCTCTCAAAGGATTTAACAATATCGCTTTATCTGCACAAATTTCTTGCAATTTGATGACATTTATCTTATTAACAGAATGGAGTACGTCAACGATAAGTTTCAAATTCAAATCTGTTTTTTTTTATGGATAACTCGAAATTTAATTTCATATAAACAATGTGCTCTAATAAGCGTAATTGGTGTATTATTTACTTTTATATCAATTTTCATAAAATTTGATAGCCTCAAACTATTTTAACTTATGTTCAATAAATTGTTAATCATACGCTCAAAAATGATATTATTAAAACCAATAAAATTAATACATAAGTTGTAGTTCATATAGCATTGATTATTGACAATATGGCAACGCCGGTTAGTAAATTAATTCACCAGAATTTTGAATTTGACAGTTGACATATTTATTTTTCTCATTCAATCTGTAAAATTTCAGAAATCATTTATAAGTATTAGGATAATGTGTAAGTATACAGATATTTGATTAAGAGGGGGGATTCACAAAATGCCGTAAACATACCTCTATTGCTGAACGGGTTTCTGCCGAACGGTAAGTCCGATAGCAAAAACTATGATATTTTCGTAAAGACGAAAGTTGAATTAAGGTACTAACACCATTTTGGATTTGAAATTCGTTTGTTGAAGAAAGCTGTTGACGATCAAAAAATGTAAACAATGAAAATTTTTTTGTCACAGATTGTGATAATATTTTAAAATGTCCTTCCTACTATATTGGACTATACCCTGCCTGAATATCAACTTCCAAAATGCAATCATTCGGAAGAAACCCGGAATAATGTGAAAAAATGCATGATTTTGCTAAATCTCCTCGGCGTCAACGATGAATGTATCAAAATCTAGCATGATATTAGTTCAGCCTTTGGCTCGAAGATGGCGACTCAGTAGGTAGCAATTTGGATGGTGGCTAGAAGATGACAAGGACAAACTACAGTTGACTGTAATTGTGACGACTACAAGTCATCTCATGTACACTAAGTGTCAGTGCCGGTTTACGATAATTTCGGGCCCTGTGCGCAGGCGATTTACTGGCCAAAGGGGGTTTTTGGATCCACCACTTGTTTGATAATCTACGGCCATTTATTCTTCAAAAAAATGAATATATAAGTTAAAAACAAAACTTATTTTATTATTATTTCGCGTAACTTGATATTGGCAAACTGTCGTATGGCTGTATCACAAGGTCATTTTCTATGTACGGAGTGTTCCAGTATATATATATATATATATATATATATATATATATATATATATATATATATATATATATATACCTGTTTCAATTGCATATCACAGCCATGTCTAAAGTAGAAAATTTGAAATTCCTGCCATACTACTACAAACTAATGAGTGATATATGGCAGAACCAGAAGCGTTACGTCAGGATGAATGTAAATATTCTAACGTTTGCCTGTGATTTTCCAATTTTGAAATTCAAATGATGCAATACAAAATACATTTTATATTTTGGGAAATACAAATGTCTATTTTGGAATTTGAAATGTTAGTTTTTGAAATTAATTCGATAATATTGTGTTACAAACAGTGATATTTTTTTTAATAAAAATAAAAAGAATTTCCAAACAAGGCCCGATATATTTTTCTTATATTCTATTTAGTAACAATGCCTAAACACTTTCTATAATATTTTGGATTGAGGTGGCCTTTACTTGATGAAAATCCATAGTTATTACGCTATAAGGTAGACACCATTAAATTTCCACAAAATTTATTGTCTTCGCGACATGTTTCGATACACTGTATCTTTATCAAGCGAATGTTTCTAAACACTAAATTATTCTTTGTCAAAAGCTCCTTAAATAGATCAGGGTCTACTCTAATTATCTCTGATACCTAGAATAATACAACTTGACTGATAATGATTCCTAAACTTATTACCTGATGCTAATAACTGATACTGATTCCTAGAATTACACTGATAATGATTATGATATCGGACCATAGTTACTTATTAATTGAATAAGTTCAACAAAGGGGAACTATTGAGATCCAATTGATCATTTAGCAAACAATTTGAATTTTTCAATTTATTGATTTCCAAAAATTCTATATAATTAAGTCTAATGCCTTTATTTTCAACATGCAGAATTTCGAAATTTTTATCGAAGTCATGGCCTTCCTCCAAAATGTGATTGGCATATGATGAATGAAATGTTTTCTTTCCATAATTCATACGATGTTCACGTATGCGGCTTTTGAATGGTCTACCTGTCTGGTCAATTTATAAACTCCCGATTTTTCATCTTTTATTGTTTTATCTTTGTTATTCTTGATGAACCTTCCCAACGTGTTATCTGTTCTATATGCTACTTTTAAATTTCGTTTATGCAAAAATGAAGCTACTTTTTCCGTAGCAGGTCCTGAATAAGTTAAGATTCTATAATTATTGTCCTGGGTCCTCAAAGTGGGGTACACTTCTTGGATAATAAGTAACTATGGTTCCGATATCATAATCATTATCAGTGTAATTCTAGGAATCAGTATCAGTTATTAGCATCAGGTAATAAGTTTAGGAATCATCATCCGTCAAGTTGTATTATTCTAGGTATCAGAGATAATTAGAGTAGACCCTGATATATTTAAGGAGCTTTTAACAAAGAATAATTTAGTGTTTGAAAACATTCGCTTGATGAAGTTACAGTGTATCGAAACATGTCGCGAAGACAATAAATTTTGTGGAAATTTGATCGTGTCTACCTTATAGCGTAATAACTTTCTATAATAGTCTATAGTTGCACCAATTAAGCATCCAAAAAGTTTCTGATAGAATATAATCATTGATAGATATAACACCAACTTGCGAAAGCTTTGGAGATACAAGGTTTTAAATAAAAAAAAATTGATTTGTTGTGCTAAAATGATTTTATTTCATGCATTGTACATTCCAATTATTGAGTAATGGTAAAATTGTTAAAAATTACATATTTAGGTAGGTAACTTATCAATGTGAGACCCCGGTATCGAAATGATGGATTGTCAAGATCAAAATCCCAATTTGTTCATGACTAGGTACTGATTTGTTGAATCAATTTTCATTTTGTGGACACAATCTATGGAAAGGTCGCTTTTTCAGAAGGGTTTGGGGTTTGGTGCTTCAGAATAATGGTTGCTGTCCATATAGATGCATCGGTAGGGTTTTAGAAATGGTATCGTTAGTGGAGCTAAACTCGAGAAGATATTGATGTGCAACCGAAAACACAACGATTTCGTGGTCACACAAGTGTTCCAAGTTCCAACAGACAACAAGTGAAAAATACAATTACCAACTGAATAACAGAAAAAGGGGAAAAACTTTTGTAAGAACAAGAACATAAAATTACCCG
Organism: Zygogramma bicolorata; assembly: GCA_032362365.1. Classification (NCBI taxonomy): domain Eukaryota; kingdom Metazoa; phylum Arthropoda; class Insecta; order Coleoptera; family Chrysomelidae; genus Zygogramma; species Zygogramma bicolorata. Next base: position 1,147,900 of record JAVJAQ010002653.1, on the reverse strand, counting down.
CGAACGCCGGAACGCCGTCCTAGTGATATTGATGTTGACAGATGCACTCCTTGATCCCAATATCATGATCCATCCATACCGTACTCACCATGAAACTGTTGCATATTCTAATTCTCCTTGTTTTTTTTTTCCCGTAAAAAACCAATTTAAAATATTTTCATATATTAGCGTTGTAGGAAAGAATTACTATTTTGGGCCTAAGAAAAAACCTAGAGACAAATTATTTTTTGCAACCGACAAATGAAGTCAGGATTTATGATAGATAGGTATTTCAGCAATTCGAAGTCCTTGGAATGGAAGTGTCGTTCAATAGGAACTCTATTTCATTTTTTTGCAGTGAGTGAAATGCAAAATATAATCCATTTTCAAACTGTCCACCGTGACCTCCGTGGCTTATTTCACATTCCAACCTACATTCATATTATATACTCACTTTATTCATGCCCAGCAAACATATCTGATATGTCGCTTCTATGTCTCAGCTTTGACCATCAGGGATATATCGCCATCATATTGCCGTTACCCCACATAAACTCAGTTTTTTCACAGTCACACTCAACTTTTTTTGGCGATGTCTATGCGATGTACATCTGAGGATCTACTTACGAATTATTTATGCGATAGCACAAAATAAAATTTGTTGCAAGTGAAATACAAAAATACCGAATACGGAAAAGTAAGGTTCGGAGAAAGTTTGTATCATATGAGAAAAAGTAAAAAAACACGTTATTACAATGCATCATCTGTTTCCATGCAATCTAGGTTCAATTTTATTATAAACTACTATAAATTCAATCAAATACTGTATTGACTAGATAGAATGAAAATTATAAATAAATTATATATGAAATCACAGTAAGTACCTATGTAAAAATGCAGCTTTGGCAACGATGCGCAAATGCTTAGTGAGGTTTCGGTGTTTTCGACATCAAAGCCGGCCCACGACCCTTTGACCGGGAGTTGCAATTTCTATAGCGCATGCTCTGTATTGAATACACCTTCATAAAGTCTCTTTTAAATTTTGATACGTCATAAATACATTCAGTCCAAAGAAATAAAGATAAAGAATATACAAGGAGGAAATCTGAAGAACACAAATTTGAAAATAAAAGTTTCTTTCCTATCCCGAAAACCCCCTGGGCATGGCAAGTTCGTTTGTTATAAATGAAATAAGATATCGATTTAATTTAGATATACGGTGATTATTGCAGTGGAACTCCATTGCGAAACTCAGTTGGTAATAACAGGAAAAAAATTTCAATATTTGCGATTTCAACAATTCTTCCCTGCATGTTTTGTCTACCTTGCTTACTCTTCGTAGAGAAATCAAATTACATATTTAAATTGAATGAAGAAATTGAAATGTTTTATCAGGCTCTATTCAGTAATTGATAATCACAAAAATCATAAAACAATGTAAGTGTTTTGAATTAAATAATCAATAGAATTGATAACAAAAAATCAAAATTTCTCGTAACAAAATTCAATGCGGAGCTCCAAAACATATTCAGTTTTCATATTCAGTTTTCCCTATGCAGACATTTCGGGACACAGTCCGCACCCAGGCCGACCCTGTACTTTATACTAATATGCATTTTACGAACATAGTGGAAGAAATCTCGCGTTATGGAATAATGTAGATTTGTCTTCTTTCGAGCGACACCTGTTGAAACCTGATGTGACTAGTGAGTAGCGAGAAAGCGAGAACTACTGGCTAGGTTGACTTCTACGATGTCTTCTCGATCTCTGAATTTTTATTACGATATGTTCACAGTATGGACATCTATCGGAAATTTTCAGCAGCACTGCTGAATCTCCGCTCTTAACAGTTATCAAGAATATTTCATGTAGATTCATTATTTCAACGATTCATGTAAGTACATTTCATAAATCCATACGAAATTACCGCTTCCGTCAAAGGTGTTTTCTTAACCCCTAAATGCATTTTGTTGAAAAAAAGTACTTTCTCGTCGTTTCCGATAAAAATTTTTGATGTTTTTATCCATTTTAGTACCTCCTTAAGCTACCCTGAAAATGTCGTCAAAATCGGTGAGGATACCGTATTCTCCATATTTACCGAATTTTGGTAAGTGATGGTCTTCACCCGAATTCATTAGGAATACTCGCCCAACAGACTTTTGGATTTATCATGCTGATTAGAAACCTCTTTCTTCCCTGTTTAGTTCGTTCAACGTATATCTCAATTTTCCCTACGTTTCTTATCTATATAAAAAATACTATTGACTTCATGTGACGGTTCGTTTGCTGGTAACCATAACAATATTCTTCTGAAAAAAAGGCAACCGAATATCCGCATTTGAAGCAAATCAAGCTCGCAAATGAAACCAAATATCCCCAGCGATTCGATGTCGAAAGTAAAATTTCTAGTTGAGTGAAATGTGTTCAGAGAAAGAATCCATTTACAAAAATAAATCTGTTTTATTCCCCTCACTTCATAGGACGTCTTATATTCGTGAATTGGATTCAGAAGGGTGAAGGGGTGAATTTTGCAAACGGAGATTTATTCATCTCTCTGTCTGATTCAAGTTATTTCTCCCTTGACATTCACACATCTTAGGCATAGTCCTGCTTTTTCAGCCCGATCTGAATCTTTGGATTCAACTTACATTCAGGATCTAACTGGATGGAATATATACATCAAAGAAATATTTTATCTATTTGTCCGTTAATCTTGTCTTGTGAATAACAAAAAAATATGCTATTCATTCATTCTCTTCGGGAAAGATTGAGTTGGGCAGAATGAATTCTCACCTATTTCGTCGACCTTTGATTTCATTACAAGATGTGCTGGAAATATGAAATTGGCACACTATACAGGGTGATTCACGGTGGATGGCACATTAGACATTTCTGGTGAACCAGACAACTGATCACTTTGAAAATTCAAAGGAGGGCATATTAGGACATTCTCTACCCATCTGAAATATTTTTGGCAATGTGGTGTGGCCACTTCTATTAGAAAGCAGTTACAACTTTTATTTTCCAAATGTAACACCCTATATATAATATTAATTTTGGATTCTACAAGAATAACCCGACAACTTTCTTTGATATATTTTCCTAAACCTATCTGTTACCGTTTTCTCAAATATGAATTGATTTAATTTTTTTTTCGGTGATCATGACCTCTTAAAAATGCTGATATCTTTGAGTAAAGAAATATTATGATATCGAAATTTGATTTGGAGTCAGATGATACTTGAAGGCCTCCCACACTTCAGCCTAAACTCCGTTACTTCAATATAAGGTGGAAAAAAATACAGTTTTATTATTTGCTTTAAAAAGTGACCAAAGGATGGAATAGCTGTTGAATTTTGCTTTCTTTCTATGTACATCACGTGTGTGCAATCGATCAGTATCTCAGGGTAGATTAGTTCATGGGTATGGATCCTGGGTATTTATCAGCACATAAAAGCTAGATGATTTGGCGACAATTTAATATGGCTCGTATTGAAACGGTCTACAGTCATGAAAGAGTCTGCAGAGAAATGCATATTTCAACAGAGTGGAATATTTAAACGTTACATGTGAAAGGCTACGTAACACGTGTGATTAAATATGTATCTCATACAGTTTTCATGAAAATATCATCACCTACCTACAAAAAATGCAAGCACACGATGGATATAATTTAGTTTCTATATTTAAGGCCACAAGCAATTTAAGCTTGACTTGCTGTCCTTAGGTAGTGACGCGCACTTTCTGTGGTTAAAGTCGAAGAAAGCAAATATAGACAATACATTAAAAAGGTATTCTTTATGATTTGTAGTTTTTATATTTTACTTTATTTCCAAATAAGTCATCAAGGCCAAAAAATCACAAACCGACCACCCAACATTGGTTGCCCTGTAGGTTATACTATTCAGGCTGCATACAAAAAGGGTTTATTTACCAGAGAACGAACAATACCATACGATATGTATTATAAATTAACGTTAGTGAGAGAAAGATGGTTTTGTCACATTTGTATACCTAACTAGTCAAGTTTCGGACTTATGAGCATTTATTTGTGAAAAAATTATAAAGTGAAAATATTGATATGATTTTGTAAAAAAATGAAACAATCATGTGGAATATTTCAATATTTGTTGCAATCGCTGGCCGTTCACTACCACGCACTTCATGTGGGTGTTGCTGCTTCGTTCGTGGCAGATCTTAATTAATTGGGATCTATTCTAAATCTTCAAAGGTAACTCTATTTTGACAATTCATCTCTCGAAGGCACGGGTGTTCTGTAAATTTTTTCTTCAAACATTTCCCACAGATGAAATACTAATGGATTAAGTTCTGGTGACCTCGCTGGGCAATTCTATGGTCCCAAGCGCCTTATCTATCGATCGTCAAAAAGTATGTCCAGTTCTGCGCTTACTCTGTTGCATATTCCTTCTTCCAAAAATTTCGATTCATCAGTCCAAATTATTTCATTTCAAAAAAATGGATTTTCTTGAATGTGTATCAACATTTCACAAAATTCATTTCTCTGTTGAGGGGCTTGAGGCTTCATTGCTATGCATTTTATGTCTTTGCAACAATCTTTGAACCAATGAATAGTTTATACCCAAACGAGTACCCAAATCTTCTTCAGCACTTCTCATCGGTGACTCGGGAAATGCATTAAAATATATTAAGATATTAATCTGGTTGTCTTCAGAAGTTACGGGTCGAGGCAAATTCTTGGTGCTCTTATAGTTAATCGATACGCATTGAAATTAGGATACCTTTCATTCAACTTCCTACACTGTCCAAAAATAATGAACAAATCCATAAGAGCTTCGTTCGAATAGTTTTGTCCCATCGTTTTTAAGGTACTTGAAACTTCTGAAAAATGAGGAATATTAAACTGATTCTGACACTTAAACACTTCAAATGTATACAAAAAATTATATCCGATGGTCAATATGATTTTGGTCCGATCCCTCATCATTAGCGTTAGTTCACGAAAAAATATACAACAGAAGCGAATACGAAAATTTCGATATTATTAGGAAATTGTCACAACTTCACTGTCGAATAGTAATCATGGTCCGATAACAGAATACCAAACGGGAGTACCATCTAAAGGGACATTTTCACAAATAAATGCTCATAGGTGCGAAACTAGATTAGTTAGGTATAGAGTCACTTTTTAAAACAAACGAAAAAACTATTTTTTTTCTACCACCCTGTATTGGAGTAACGGAGATCAGGCTGAAGTGTGGAAACCTCCAAGTATCTCCTAACTCCAAACCAAATTCCGATACCATAGTATTTCTTAACTTAAAATTATGAGCATATTTAGAGGACATGATTTCCGAAGAAAAAAATTGAAATTAATTCATATTTCGATAACGATAACAGAAAGGTATAGGAGAATATCGAGGAAAGTTGTCGGCTTATTCTTGCAGATTCCAAAAATAATATTATATACAGGGTGTTCCATTCGAAAAATCAAAGTTGGTACTAGTTTCTAATAGAAGTAGCATCACCGCAGTGTCAAAAATATTTCAGTTATGTATCTATAGAATGTGCGAATATGGCCTCCATTGAATTTTCTCCGTTGTCTGGTTCACCAGAAACGTTTAATGTGTCATCCTCCGTGAATCAGCCTGTATAGTGTGTCAATTTCTTGACGTAGTGGCTATAATCGATTCAGAAGTTTGACTTCTGTTTCATGAAACCAACTAAAAATATTTTGATACATTGAATAACTGAGCAGTTCTAGGCTCGCTGTAATCTTCTAATTTGTCTCTCGAGCACCCAAAATATTTTCACTTGTAATATCACTGGTGCTTAAATCATTTCCAGATATTTTTACGATCTCACGAATATTTTGATTTTTTTTTAAATATTCGTGAGCAAGAAACAAATTCCCAAGGATATTTCAAGTACTCCCTCATACTGTCTACCGAAAACCCACGCACACCAACAGATATGTCAATGCCAACTCCCACCCACTTCCAGCGTCCAGCCTAGGTGTGCGGAACTTCTTATCAATAGATCCATAAAACTCACAGATAGCCACAATAGTCTCAGTGAGCCGAAGAAGCTCACATCGACCCATCTTCAATAATATTATTCCTACCTCCCGATCCAGAGAACCATTCATCGCCAAAAACCCCTCTTCTCGCATCCCAAACCACCGGAAGACCCAGCTGAACGCCCGAAAGTTTTCCTTCCTTTCATTCAGGAAGTCAGTGATAAAGTGAGACGAATTCTAACAGAACACGACATCAAGACAACTTTCACAGCAAACAATCAAATATACTCTTTCCTGCGCTCATCTAAAGATATAATATCTTAATACCCAAAGAATCATACGGAATATATGAAATATGACTGCCCGAGGACATAGGTACATAGGACAGACGAATCGACGAGTATCAAACAGGTCCTACGAGCAAGAACTAGCAGTACGTAATTCGGACATGACCTCGACTCTCTCCAAACATCACCACGAAACCGGGCACAAAATTGACTTCAACAACACGAAGACCATTGCCACTGCAAAAACACTCCACTCCAGAATAATTCGCGAAGCAATATAAATTGAAAAACGCCCTTTATGTCTCCTCAAACGAGACGACTCACAAAGGGTTTCCAATTCCTGGAAACCATTACTATCCCATCGAACAAATTTCTTAATCCTTTTCAAACACATGGGGTCCGACAGTTTCAATGACTGACACTCATATAGCCATAAATACCATTCCTCTATCCACAAAACCAGTCTTTCCTTTGTCAAGCTGAGAGCTGGGGGTTAATGGGACTCAAACCTCTGCACCAAATATTAATTCTTATTATGTGTGTGATTGTGGTAGGTTAAAAAAATATTTATCCACCACAAAATAATGACTTTCAAACAGTAAATAATCATCTTCTTCATGATGTGAACTCCACCCCTCTCATCTCCCCAATTGAAAACCAAATACCTAATTTCCAAAACACCGGCTTTTCACTCCTTGTACTATCATGACTATGATTGCTAGAAAAAATATTACGGCGTATTGACAAGGTTTCTCAAATTCCGTTATATTTTTTCGAAAACAGCCAAGTTTAGATTCAAAAAAGAGTGTATTCGGTAATTTATATTTCTCGAATCATTACAATTCTCTGTTAATAATGATACCTACCATTACCATTATTCCATATCATTTTTGTTTTGTCAATTTTATTTCATGTTATATTCAAACCATTATTGTTCAAATGATGTAAGAATGGTTATGGCAGCACTCAAAGTTACCATAAATCTATCTATAAAATGTTCATGAATTTTTCAGTTTGAATAGAGCTTATCAGTGACTTGATTCATCTCCAGAAGCTCTTTTGTGATATCTACCTTGTGGAAAGCAAGAATAGGTCCAATTTTCATTCAAACTGAAGGTACTGAGACTCAATAGTGTCTCAAAGTAACCATCAGAAAGTAATCAACCCCCCCGCCGATTGTTTTATGTGACTTACAACTATAATTACATCTGTACACAATCAAGAATATCAAATTTCATGGGAGTTCAAAACAATCAGTTGATGAGCCAGTCGAGTAAAGAAGTAAAAATAAAAGTAAATACACAACAGGTGTATTTCTGATAATATAATCAAGGAACAACTTAAAGAATAAAGAAGAAAAGAATGACTTCAAGAATTCGTCAACAACCGCGAGAGGCTATTCATCATTCAATGAACTGTTTCTAGAACTCATATATGTTAGACTTTTTGTTCATTGTTTCCATGCTTTGTATGCTGAGTTACACTTCGGTCAATAACTCGTTGGTGAATTGGTCTATTACTACATGATCCTGTTTCAATCATCATAAATTATTTTATTCGAACATGTACATATAGCAACAGTGAAATGAATACTTATCACCTCAAAAGCGCGGGTATTGTACATTGACCGATACCGTATCTCATACATTTTCGCCATTATCAGTTATTATGGAAAATGCTTTAGACGTCAATGGGCAACCGGAAATTATTAATTACAACGAGTATTCAGTCGAACATTATGATTGATGTGTTTTGATGTAGTTTATTGATATTGCTGGGAGATATTTATTGTTACGATATTCCGGGTTTCGTTTTCTAAATAATACTCTGAACAACACTAAACTGTTTTTATCAACTTAACGTTGAGAAATATAATTACTCACAATCCACTATAACTCAACTGATTACTAACTAAGGTTTCAACACTTTTTACTCAACGCTCTTTACTAAACTCCTCAATTAACTTATTCACTAAATTCGTTACTAGACTGCGCTCTTTCGATGATATGCGTTCCTTGTGATATTCGAAAAAAAAAAATTTCAGGAATTTGTATTATCTCGATTCAGAAGTCCAGAAATATAGAACGCTTCCAGAATCGTCCAGGAAAGGATTTTTTCACTGAAGTAGACCGTCTCCAGTGTTTTGTCAAATGAGCGGCTCAGTGGCGGAGTTAGAGGATTCAAAACAATTTGACTATTTAAATGAGTGTAAAGATAACTTAGAATGTGAATCTGACTTTCCAACTCAGTTGACGCTTGGACTTTTTCCAGTGGATGGGGGTTAACTTGGGGTTGAAATAGTCTCTTTCGTTAACCAGCTGAAGCCCCCTTACAAACGTAAACTATATAAAGTCGAAACTCATCCGAGTAATGCATTAAGCCTTACCTCTCAACATGTGAATCCCATCGCGGTAGTTCCGAGAATCATGGAAGGGGTTATCGAGGATTGTTTTCTGATAGGTTTTTTGACATTCCAATTTGAAATTTGTATATCCCAAAATGACGCATCGATCGAATATAGGAACATTATCCCATACATTACATATCTCCAGAGAGAATCATCAAAATTTGAAATTCCTTCGAGCTATTGGTAATAATTTCACAGATCGATTTTGTGATGAAAACAGGGTAATCAAGCAATGAAGTATACAAAAAAAAACAATTTTCACCAATAGTGGCTATAGTCGCAGAAGGGGTTGAAATTGATATAAATATCGTTTTAATTTGTATCAAAATTAGACAGAATCTCGATTTCACGTATTGATCTCCAACCAAAGAGGTTGAACCGAAAGTGTGATTAATGGGTGGTATCGAATGCACGATAATGTGATGTATAAGTAAGTATCTCTGATTTCGCACATGAAAAGCGTAGCCGTGATCGGCACCCATTTTTACAAATATATTTCGATTTTTCTGAGGTTGAGGAAACTTTACTTGATTCTTGAGGCAAAGTCAGAACTTTCAATCAGTAACTGAATGTGCCATTTCTTCTTAGAGAGTAATTTTCAAAATTCTACTCTTGGTCGAATGCCACCTTTGTCCAATCTTCAAAATAAACCACCACGATGAAAAAGCACGTATGGGTTGGGTTGAAGTTCAGCACAATCACTCCATGCATGCCATAAAAATAAGTCAAGTCCCTACGAGAAAAATATATATCCACACTTCCAGTCATCTATATAGGTTTACGCCAAAATCATGTCCTCATTATCTTTACTCGAGGAGATAATTGCTCTGAACTGGCTGAATTATTATGCACATACAACAATATTCATTTTGCATTTGATTGATTTTCAGTAAGTGCATAATAAAATGAGAAATAAGTGGCGGACTCCACCCCAATTCATTCGGAATACCACCATCATTAATCTCTTTCTTGTTCAGTTCGTTCTTTGTTGAATGCATATCTCAATTTTCAATACCTGCGTTATCTCTGTCTATGTATAAAATATGATTGATTTTCTGTTACGGTTTGGTGATTGAGTTCATCCATATAATTTGATGCATTCATTTGCACCAGCTATGTTCTGGTTACCATATCAATATTCTTTAAGGAAAAAGTCAACCGAATGAAGTTCCTTATTTGAAGCAAATCAAGCTCGCAAATGAAACAAAATCTCCCCAGCGCAGTCGACTAAAAGTTTTAGTGAAGTCAAATGTGTCCAGATGAAGAATCCATTTATTTAAACTGATCTGTATCATTCCCCTCTATACATCGGACGCTCTATATTCGTGAATGGGATTCAGAAGGGTGAAGGTGAATTGTTCCAATGGAGATTTATTCGCCTATCTGTGGATTCAACTTATTTCTCCCTTGACATTCACACTCCCTACGCATAGTTCATGATTTTTTAGCCCGATCTGAGGCTTTAAATTCAACTTACATTCGAGATATAACTGGGAGGAATATATCTATACATCAAAGAAATAAATTTTGTTTTTTTTCCCAAATCCTGTCTTATGAATAACAAACAAATAATTCGAACTTGTATATTTTTGTGGAGGAAATGAAGTTTGAGGATTGTTTAGGATTTTTCTTCTCCGAATCAGAAAATGGAAATGACAACTTCTATGAAAGAAGTAAAATCAAAAAATTTACCGACACTCTCTGTTGATAGGTACATATATATCATTCAAAGACGTTTGGTTCATTCACACAAAGGAGGGAAAAAGTCCATCTGAAACAGCTACTCCCCTGCCTATTTGGTGACGACAGGCACTGGGTTCCAGAGAAATCACTTTTCCTTGCTCAATTTGAATACCAAGCATTTGAAAATTGAATCGAAGAGATATTAAAAATAGGAATATCTACACAGAGCAAAATAGAGAGCTATTTGTAAAAAAATCTCACTCACCAGGATAATATTCCATCCCACCCCAAACAAGATCTCGTTTGGCTCATAGAAAATTGTCTACTGAGCTCATCAGTGGTAAAGAGGGTGAATTACTGAAAACATTCAGTAAAATCTTTATATATTCCAAAATTCAATTCGTGACAAGTCTGTCATTTTTAATTGACATTACATTTCTGCTTGAGTGATACCAATTTGAATCGAGAAGGCTATAATCTGGTCAATCTTGAATTAATTTCAATATTGAATATTGGTTATTGAAATTGATCGATATCTTCTATAGAAGAATACACCATCGAGATTTCTGGAATAACTTGTAGGTATACTTTGTTCAACCATCCTTTGCCGTTACGTCATAATCGGTGACGTATTCTGCTGTTTTACGTTTGTCTTATATTAGTTGAATGTTATTTTACACTCAACCTCAAAATTATTATTAGTATTTACCTACCTGCAGAATAAATCGCATACACTCGTGTTCTTATTGCATTTTGATGTATGATACAAATCGATGATCCTCGAGCAGAAACATGTCCGACATGAACTTTGATTTTGTAGACTATCTGTTTCCATTCCACTAGTAAGTAGCTAGTACTTGAACAGTTTTAATATATATTTCTAGAGCATCAGCAACACGCTATAGCATTCAATAGAATGAAATCAATAAAAACTTACATTTTGCATAACATAGGTAGATACATACGTTGTAGACTGCAATAAACGGTAAAAGCGGCACTCCAGCGTCTCTTTCTCTCGAAAAGTAGTCAATCAACTCCAAACCCTTCAAACCCGAAGGAAAGTAGTTATACAATAAGCTTTGCTTTTCCTCATTATACCGGAAAGGCATTTTGACAATGAAAAATTAACTGAAAAAGGCGAAAATGACCAAAAATACTGAACAAATCAAACTATGACAACTGAACTGTCAAAAATGACAAATAAAATTCAGATCGACATCAGAGACAAGACATACGTTAATGACGTCAAAATTCCGTCTCATCTATTTCATGAATGAGAGATAAAGTTGGACAACGTATGACGTAACGGCAAAGGATGGTTGAACAAAGTATACTAGTTTTTCGATATGATATAATATTCAATTCCAGAAAGAGTATCGAAAAATGAATGAATGTCACCGAAATGTCAATTGAAACTGATGACAGACTTGTCACGAATTGAACATTTCGGAATGTATGAAAATTTTCGTGGAAGTTTTCAGTAATTTACCCTCTTTTCCTCTGATGAGCGAAACGAGATCTTATATGGGGTGGAATGGAGTATTATCCTGGTAAGTGGGATATTGTATACGAATTGTATTTTGCTTTGTGTAGATATTTCTATGTTTGATATCTATTCGATTGAAGTTTCAAATGCTTGGTTAACAAATTGAGAAGAAAAAGCTCGAGAAAAAGTGATTGCTTTGTAACCCAGTGCCCATCGTCATATAGACAGGTGGGTAGATGTTTCAGATAGACTTTTTCTTCCTTTTTGTGAATGAATCCTACGTCTTTGAATAATATACACGTAACTACTATTAACAGAAAGTGTTTGTAACTTTTGTTTGAGTTTACTTCTTTCATAGAAGTTGTAATTTCTATTTTTTGATTCGGAGAAGAAAACAGACCAAAATTATTTCAGCAAACAAAAAAGTATGTTGGAAAATGATATTTATTTATTAATTTCCTTCGGATTAATATTGAGTGCAGAATGAATAATCAGCTATTTTATCTACCTCTGATTTCATGACATTATAGTGATAAAAAGACCACAAATACTGAAGCTGCTGGCTATTCATTGTGTCAATTTCATAACGGAGTTGCAAAAGTTCAGAAGATTGACTTCATTATACGAACAATAAATAATTTTATAGATTGAAGGACTATAAGCAGGAGTGGCTGTGGTTTCCTAATTTGTAATAAGCAGCCAAAATATTTTTAATGACAAGCCCAATCGAGTGATACCTCACTTTGAACGTTTCTTTGCACTGACTGCAAGGCAACAAACCATTTTAACCTATGGCATATGTTTTCACTTTTATAATACCTGGCGAAATCGGAAATGAGGATTTCATTTCATCGAACAGCAATGGGAGATTGATTAGAAGTCTTTGAAACGGTTATTGTGGTGTTTGTGTTATTGACACGAAAATTGCTATGATGAAGGTACATAACCAACATGGTATACATAATTTGGTTCGTTTGGTATCCGAGCGAGCTAGGCAACCATTTGAATTGGCTGGACTCTAATCCCTGACGATCGGTCGGGTAATATTCCCAGTTAGAGATGAGCGATATTTCACAAACTGTGATTTTTTCACTGATATCTAAAAGTCTCATATCACGGTTGTTCCTCTTTTTGCGAATGAAGCGTGATACGTTAACGTGATTTTCTTATCCGTTCCCGTTAGGTATTATATTATATCACCATCGCAGTCTGCCGCGTCAACGCACAATGCATTTAACAGAAGTTTGGACTTTAAAATGTTTACGTTATTAACATCGTCAACTGAAACACAGCAATCATAGTGTGACTGAAATACATAAATTATATAATACGATGGGATACACTCTCTCGAATATCTCGCCAATTCCACCCACCGCACTGATCACGTGATCAGTGATCACAGCCTGGCTAGAGTCCGTTGTTATATTTGAATTCGTTTGTTTGCAGATTGCAGAAGAAGAAACGATCGTGAATATCATCGTGATATGTGACTTTTTAGATATCACAAAGCATGAAATATCGCTACTGCACAAATTCGTTATTGGCTGTTATGCAGCATCGCAGAAACTGTTATTAGTCTTACTGATATTTTATTGATATTCGAGAACACTATAGTTGGTTGATTTTTGTGTTCGTTACCATCACAAACTCGTTTTATTCGATTCAAAACACTTTTTTCCTGGTGATATATTAGTATATTATTTAACCTGATAACAGTGAACGGGCTCATCCAATACCAAAGTAACCCCAAACGCGATGCGACCTCAAAACTGTGATCACGTTTAAAAATCACTGATATTGAAAAATCACAGTAACAAATATCAGTGTGATTCAAAAATCACGATATCGCTCATCTCTATTCCCAGTCTTCGTAGGGAATTTTGTGGCAGGGTAGTTGTGCAGTAGGTAATTGTTGGTTGCCTGGATACCAATTTTAGTAGGCAAACTCATCAGTCAGAATATAATTAAACCATCCGGTCGAGCGGATGTTTCAATTACATGTAAGTTGAACTAGTGATTCATCGATCAGGATATGACCTTTTATCGAAACTTGGATTAAAAAGTTCTCAAAAAAGATGTTGAAATTTTAAAATATAGTGAAACTGTTCACACTCGACGTAGAGTGCCTATCATGATGGAATTATAAATTGAAATGTTGATGAATTTAGAGTGAATGACTGATGAAATGAATTAGTCACCAAATCAGAATCAAGCCTGCGATGAATGTGTCGCAATCTCATAAAGTCCAGTATATGGTTTTATGATCCTTGCCCAAGAAACACAACAGCATTTTCATTGCGTGACATGACCAGGCACCAGAGTTGGGTCGGATAGTGGAAAAGAGCATCCGAATACCGGATATGGATACTCAAAATGTACCCGGATACAAAAAAACGTATACTTTCACTTCAAAATGTATTCGGATACAAGTATCCGGATATTTTTTTTGGATACTTTCTAGGATACTTTTGAAAAAAAATCTGAATTGCTAGTGCCAGAACTATGTGACGTGCATGTATTTTCATTTTATATAATAATAAAAATGCATTAAATAGTAATGGAAAAATAAATCAGGAAGTACTTAGAAAATTTGGATAGCACCTTGTCTATATTCTGTAGACAAGAATTCGCAGGATTTTTTCTGTAAAAAGCAAACGACGGTTGTCGAACTCATAATTTTTATGAGATGAGGTAATATGGAATGAATGTGTTGGACTACGAAATATATATATAATATATATAACGAATATATAACGAATAAATATATGTAATTAACGGCCGGATTTACCAATCACCTACCATCTCGAGTTTTTGCGGGTAAAAGGACGAGGTGAGACGGTGGGAACGGCTTCGTTACTTCCTTCTCTCTTCAATATCAGTTCCGATCGCAAGTAGTACACTCAACGCGACAATTCTGTGAAGGCTCATGGTCATCTAGCGTTTAAATTCAGGCTAAAGCGTACTCGACTCTATCTTTTATTGGAACGCCGCACTCTCATACAGTCGCGGCTGACAATTGAAAATCTTAATTTGCTGTAGAGAGAGTTATGAAAAAACAAATATAACAGTTCCTTTTCGGCGAGTCGGTGGTTTTATACTCACTCAGTAGAAAAAAAAACAAAACAATGACCTTCTCTTAGGCTATCATTATAATATCTAAGTGATGATTATATGGCAATAATCTCAACTGAGTTCATCAGAAGAAAATCCACCCTCGAACAATTTCATTTGTAACTCAACTGTATACCTATCTCACTCACCTTTTATGTAGCCAAGACGCTTTCTTCTATGGTACTCTAGAGGATTTTTTTTTCCCGATCGATTTTTTCTCTTATATGTCACTTTTTGTCTGCAAATATTTCGTCTGCCCATGGTGAAATGATACAAGTAAATGTCTACTCCACAACCAAACACACTTTACACACTTTTGTAAAATAACTCTGTCAATTATATAAGTATTCACAACAAAACAATTGAATTCAAAACACATACAACTTCGAAATTCCTGCTACCACAATTGTAGACGAAAGACCGAAGGCCTACATGAAATAAAATTATTCCTACTCCCTACCATAGTTAGCCGGCAAAGATCAAAAAAACTCATAAAATTGCATTTACGCATATAGTTCATTTGTCGGTGCGATTCAAACACGAGGGGCTGACATTTTTCTCCGGACTGTATGAAGGCGGTGCTAGAATTACTCCGACTCAGGTAGCATCCGAACAGTTGAAAATTTCGCGAAGTATACATCAATGTGCTTACAAATTGCGGACTAGAACTAAGTTTCAATCGATTGTTTTTCGAATAGTTCATCTGTTAACATGTTGATCTACGATATGCGCATCAAGTTTTCCAATTATTATTTTAAACTTTGATCATTACTAATCAAGTAGAAGTATAATATTTTTGGTATCATTCCATTAAAGTATAATATATTTTGAAGAAATTCCCATACGCATTCTGTAGTATCATCTTCTGTTAATTACCACCAAAAAAATCAGCTTTATGTCTTTTGCCGTTTATCTCCTAGAAGAAAGCACAAATTTATTGTTTCGTCATATATTTTCTCTGGTAAATCCGACCCTTAAGCAGCATACTTATGAATATTTTCAACTGGATTCAACATATTAGGTAGGTAATATAGGGCAGTGTTCTGCGTAGGGTAGGTGCATTATCAGCGGACGTTAAAAATTCAAAAGTATCCGAATATCAAAAAAAGTATCCGGATACAGCTTTCGGATACGTGAAAAGTATCCAGATACTGTAAGTATTCGAATACAGAAGTATCCTATTACTACCCAGCTCTGCCTGGCCCCTTTAAGATTGAAGATATTACATTTCCACATCAGGCTGATTGTCACTCCGGGGTTTGTTACCGCCCTGCGAGCCGCCCTGAATAAGCTATCCTTGCAATAAATTCATACGGTGGCGCATGCAGAGAAGTTCAAGTCTTCTTTGCAAATATTTATAATTGTTTTCTTTTGAACATGCAAGTGATTGAATGAAAGATTGAAATTAGTTTTCAGAGTTGACCTATATAATTGCCCATTGGACGCTTTGGTATAGACCAGAGGTTCCCAATATACCTCCTTCAAAATTTTGCTGGTTCCAGTGGACCCCCTTGCAGCTATATTCCTATAATATTTCCAAAACTCGATAAACACACGCCAACGTGGACCCCTGGGGGTCCACTTGGACCCTTTTGGGAATTAGTGGTATAGACGAACATTATGTTCACCAAAAATGTTTGTCTCTATTAATTCTATATAAAAATCCTAGGTAATATATACCTAGCTATCATATTGGAATCACTACAAAAGTTCTAAATTCATCGTCCTGAATGAACGACTTACGGATCAAAGCACAGCCTACAGTGCTGCTCCTGGATAGGGAGCTGAAACTTGAAGGGTATGATCTTCGTATGGCATTGTATGCCTACGCCATACGAAGAGAGGGTTTCTCGGAATTCCACCTCTAAGGAACTGAAAAATTGGGGCCAAGTTCATAAGGACAACGTGATTCCTAGGTCAAATCTTCTTGAAATTTCAGCTGAACATTCTTTCAACAGAAATGATGAAAGGGAGTTTTGTATTCTATTTAAGTTCACCTCTTGACGGTGTTAAAAAGGGGTAGAAACTTATTTCAGGGGTCAATTAACGCACAGCCTAAACCGCTGATCGTAGAGATCTGAAACTTAAAGGGTGTGTTCTTTGTATAAAGCAGGATTCCAATAAGAAAGGGTTCTCAGAAAGTCGACCCCAAATGAGCCCTGTGATGATCGTGATGAAACTTAATACTAAGAACTACACAATACAATTGCATCAAAAACAGGTAATTAATTCGCAACGGAGTGGTCACGGGTCAGCTAGTCATTGTATATTTCTGTGCTAACAAAAAGTTTTCTATCTGGGAATAATTGTGGAAATCGAGAAAAGCGAATGAGTATTCAATATTTCCCCATTCTTTCGTAGAAAGTGAACTCACAATACTTTTTTATTTTCTAGCACATCGATCCGGTCGAGGTGAGTTATACCATTATAACAGGTTTTCAATGAGGCCATCGAAGCGTAAGTATTCGTTAATTATTATCTCACTAGTGAAGGACCCCTATGAAATATTTGAATGGAATTATTGATAAATACTTTAATTTTCTTTGGATCAAACAACGCCAGATCAAAACTTCCATAATGTATTGAAATTACTTTCATACTGTATAATCATGTTTTTGAATATGAGCTCTTGTTCTTTACTTTCTATTGGATAAAAATGCTTTCCGTCAATCCAGTTTCAATTCAGAAACCACAGACAACAGTGAATTTTAGCAAAATATAAATTCAATAGAACTCTTTTACCACACTGATTCTTCAAGTATCTCAATACCAAACAATTTTCATTTCATCAAATATTCGTCACGAATACGCGAAAGTTCTAATTTCATCGATATTTTTTATAATAAAAAAAAAGAAAGAATAAATGAAGTGCTTTTTTTCCGGAGAAACTCCCGAATTCATTGTATTTCTACACCTGTGGAAAAATTGGTGTGGGTACCTAAAAAATGCGGAAATGGTGTTTCCCATAGCTAACGGTTTGGCCAAACCCCGCTTTGTCCCACTCTTTTACACACTGATTCGTCAAGTATCTCAATACCAAACAATTTTCATTTCATCAAATATTCGTCACGAATACACGAAAGTTCTTATTTCATCGATATTTTTTATAATAATAAAAAAAACAGAAAGAATAAATGAAGTTCTTTTTTTCCGGAGAAACTCCCGAATTCATTGTATTTCTACACCTGTGGAAAAATTGGTGTGGGTACCTAAAAAATGCGAAAATGGTGTTTCCCATAGCTAACGGTTTGGCCAAACCCCGCTTTGTCCGTCATAACAAAAAACGACACTTTTCGCACTTCTAAGGCCCGGTTGCACCAACGACTTCAATCTGAAATGCATTTGTGCGTGCAGAAATTCCATTTAGCGAAATAATCCAGATCAAAGTCATTGGTGAAACCGGGCCCAAGGTGAATAACTATTACCAAGAATAGACTGGTCACCAAGAATTCTGAAACAGACTCAAGTAACCCTTCCAATTGTAAAATAGTAGGATCTTTGGAACCACAACATGACATTGAAATATTTATACAATAACCGACAGTTATTCAATAACGCATAAAAATATGAGGAAACTGTGGCATCAATCAACAACAATTAATAATGTGAGTTCAGTTATCTGGAGAAAAAAAAACTGCTGCAATTTTTGTCAATTACTGGAAAAAATACAATGAATCCATCTTCATAAACACCACAAACATTCGACAAAGTCGACGGGCATAATTGAAGACAGGCTTTAAATCAAATCATTTTTTGAACAATTCGTTCAGGCCAGTCTCAAACTACCTACCTTATAGGTTTTGGCTGGCACCTGTCTGAAAACAACTTCTCCACTAGCTTATACCACGAAGGGCAATACATTATATCCTACCGGTGCCAGTGCAGGTTTTTCACAAAAGATAATCTTGCATTTGATTTTGGCGATATGAATGATGGAATTGATTTTCAATTATTGGGACGGGCACACTTGCAGACCGATTTCGTGCTATTTGGCCACTCATCAGTTCAAGGCAGTGATTTTTCTTGCCGCCGAAATAAGAGGTGTGAAAATGAAAAAGTGTTGAGCTACCTCCTGCTTGGCACCTAAACTATTTCGGAATTAGAATGTTATTGAACTCATTATTTTTCATACAAAATACTTAATACCTAGTTACCTCAATGTCGCATCGCAACTCTACCATACATTTTGAGTTATATGTAATAGATAAATAGTGATGTTATTAATACCTATTCACTCTTCTCGATAAATAATGATGAATAAATTCACTAATTGCAAATAGACTGAGTTGGAGCTTTTAGCTCCACATTGATCCAACCTCTTCATAGCTTTTATCTATTTCTTTCGCATTCGAACACTCATTGGAACGACAAAAGACATTGGAGGTTGTCCTTTCACATTTTGGGACAACACCTGACTTTGATGTATTTAGATTAGACATTTGATACAAATATTCGCGTAATCTCCTAGTTAACCATAAGAGAGAGCGCAAGTTACTGCCCGAGTGTTGACTTATGACGTCATTTGCAGCGAGCGCCAGCCGGAGGAAACTCGCGTCGTGCCTCTGTTCACGACTCCATATTTCGGAAACTAATGACGTATCTAAATAATTTTCTCACTCGATTTCTCTAGTTGAACTAGAGAATACGAAAAGCTGAAAATCAGAAATAGTCATCATTCTTCATAAATGTTGAAAGTTAAACAAAAAACTGTAATATTCATTTTTGGATAGTTTTCTTGATAAAGTGTTTTATCAGTGTCTACCTTATCAAAAATTTGAAGAACAGTGGAAAGATATTATAATTATAATAGTCTCTATTGAAAAACAAAATCAATAGTTCACCAAAAGGCGAAGTTCAAGAAGAAGTGCAGAACACTACAGCTTTGTACTTCCACTTAACCTTCGATATACTCGGAAGAGTTCCTCCTCGAAATTAAAATCGACGGGTTCGAGATTTTCTTACTTCCACACGCCAGCTAAGAGGAATCCACCTTGTTTCGTTTTCACTTGGCGATACTGTGTATTCATAAATTGGGACCCTGAATCGAGATTTACCTTATGTCGAATTTGAGCTCTATCCGACATGAATTTCATGAACGGTGGTACCAAGTAAGGAGCTATCTCAGTACAAAACGGTTGAGTGAGCTTTGTGAAAATCATTATGAATAATAGTTACGAGGTGGTGGTACCGCATGACCAGAGACTCAATCCTTTACACCAAGTGACGAAGATTTCCAGCAATGTCACTTCGTATGGCCGTGGTCACATTTGGTCTATGCTCTCACTGGAGCCTGCAAGCATTAAAGAAATTGGAGTTGTGCAATTTAAGATAAATGCATTCAGAAATCAAATGTATTAGTAGTGAACGAATCACCTAACCGGTGTAAAAATAATGAATATAATTATATTATAAGTATATGAATAGACAAAGATTTCAGTACAAAAACTTTTGAGGTGGCTTACTATAACATTTTTAGAATATCAAAATTGGCAGACTTCATTTTTCATCCCAATATCTTTCTTAATATTGAAAAAAGAGTATCAACATCTTTCCTTCTCTCAATCATGATATCTTTTTCGAAAAATTCGTTAATTTGTTTGGGCCCATCTGCTTCATTCCGCATTCATTCTAGTCCCTCCCACCAATAAGAATTGAACAATTTTAGAACAATTTTAGAACAATAAGAATGAATCAAATTCTAAGGAAAACAACCTCTTGAATGGAGGTCCGCTGGATTAACGCCAACATAATTCAAAAGATGAACCCCTATTGTCGCAGCTAAAAACTGGAGTCTCGGAATGGTCATTTTTTCCATAGGAGAAATTCTGTTCTTCGACTGGACTAATTGTATATAACGACCAGCATCCGAAATGGATCGTTAGAAAATTGAAGTTGCATTCGTATCTCTGCTAGTATCAAAGAACATGTGCAAAGATAAACCAGACGAATTCCTACTCAAGACCCATCTGGGAACTCTCAACTGTTGCGATATCTGGATTTCATACAACCATGATGTAAAATCTCCTTTCATTTCCTCAGGAACTTCTGTATCACATTATATATTCAACTCCCTTTGGATAAACAATCTAGGAAAAACCGTAACAGGACAGCACAAACCAACGGTATCGAAAAGGCGATGGGATAAAGAAAGAATACATCTTTTTGTGACTTTCTCTATAATGACATTCTTTAATCATTCCAAACTTATTCGTAGAGTATCTGATGTTGTGTTCCAATGATAACCTTAAACCGAAGTCGATGTGAATTTCAATTTTTTCGGTGGGAGAATGCTCCCACCCGCGTAGGTCCAATTTGCCTTCTAACATAACCTGAGTGGATTCCGAAATGAACTGTTGGAGTTCCTCTTCATTATTGACACCAGCCACGCAGTTATCAACGTAAAAACTATTGATCAGCTTTGAAATGAGTCAATCAGAGAATATCAAATCTTCCCCACACTGATCAAATAATTTTCCCAAATTATATCTGATAACCGGTGCCAATAAAAAAGGACCGGAAGTAACTTCAAAAACAACGATACATGCATACGATAACATTTCAGTTTGCCTTCCCCGTCAATCCATAAGAATCTCAAGAAATCGCGATTGGTTTTCTTAAAACTGATCTGTAGAAACGCCCTCTTGATATCATACCCAACACCTACCTCATGGAGTCTGAAACGTATGAGAAGAGGAGGTGTGATTTAGATGAAATCAGTTCCTTTCTCCAAACATTGATTCGATGAATCTGGTCAAAATTTGGAAGTTGAGCTACTCAGTTTACCTACGTGTCTATGAGGCAAATAAAAACCACCCTCACTATCAATTGAAATTGAGAGAATTCCTTCAATTATTCCTTCATTTACCCATTTGAGCAATGTTTCATTTTGGGTATCAGAATAACCATCTCTGTCCAGTTTTTTCGTCAAATTTTCCAATCGTTTCGATACCATTTCAAGATTATTCACAAGTTTAGGATGACCATCAATCCACGTCAATCATCGTATCTACCATCACTGTTGACACAAACTGATTTCAAAAAAAAAAATCTTTATATCTGTTTCGATCTCCTTCCTCTCCTTCCTCTTTCGAAAATCTGAAATGCCCATTGTTTCCTAATCCCACAACCGAGATATATCATTATTACAAAAAAAATAAGCTTACATTGAAGAAGCCTCAGATATGTCACTTTTGGAATTTTACCCATCATAAGGTTAAGTGGAAAAACAATTGTTTCCGGCTAACCCTGGAAACAATTGAACTTCGCCTTTTATCAGCACATAATTGTAATAAATGACATGCGTGTGAATGTAAGATGTGTGTTGATAATAAAGACGATTATTATTATTATTATTATTATTCAATCCAGAATCTCCAGAGATTCTCCATTGCCCCCAGTCCGCATCGCAGAGAATATCGTTCTCTAAAAAGTTTTCCTGCAATATCAGCCCCAATCAGAATTTCTATTGGAGCATCTTTCCTTTCTGTAATCATAATACCCAATTTGGCCCCTTAATTTTTCCACGGACCATCTTGTACATAAATAACACTACTACAAATCGGTGGCTGATCAAGAGCATTAACATTACAAAAACAGAGTGTAACAAAATTACGTTGAATTATTCCAATGACGTATTTCGGAGACAATTTCAAGGAGTCTATATAAACTTGAGATGAAATTGTTTTTTTTTGTTTCATTTTTCAAAAATTACGTTTGTAATAATTTTCATGTAACATCTAGAGTGCGCTGCTTACGTTTTCATTTCTCATTTCAAATTGCAACTTTTTTGACAGTAACCTTTTGGTACTTTTCATGAAAAATCCTAATTTCCACACCTTTTCCAAGTAAAAGAGGTATACTTTCTCAACAACTCTGGTGGTGATTCTTTTTTGAGATATTTACAATTTTCTATATCTATGTAAATCACTTAGCCCCTAGGGCGCTAAATGAAGATGCTGAGAACATTACAAAAACAAAGTATGTGGTGGATCCCCTCAAAATGAATAACTTTCTTCTTTAAAATTTTCATCGAAAAATGATTTATTTTCGACATACAGATTATTGAACTTTTTCAAAACATGATTGGTTTTTGTCATCAGTTTTTTGCAATTTTACTCATTTTCATCAAACTTTTTACGCAATAAGTATATCCGGACAGACTTTTTTTAAACTGAGCATTAACAAAGTGCCTAATCAGTATAGCCAAATTTGATTTCAATACTTTCTGTCACTTTCCGCTTGCAAATTGAGAATCGCGGAGGCTATGAACGTTTGTTTATAAAAATGGAAGTTCGCTG
The DNA here is from genome assembly GCA_032362365.1 of Zygogramma bicolorata. Classification (NCBI taxonomy): domain Eukaryota; kingdom Metazoa; phylum Arthropoda; class Insecta; order Coleoptera; family Chrysomelidae; genus Zygogramma; species Zygogramma bicolorata. Next base: position 1,124,652 of record JAVJAQ010002653.1, on the reverse strand, counting down.
TCACATTTCAACTATTCATCAACAAATTCACAAGTCGGAGTTCATGAAGTGATTTTTTGGAACAATGCACGATTTTACGAATGCTGAAATGACTGATATGGTTTCTGCATATGGCTGGGCTGACGGAAATCCAAGCGAGGCCAGTCGCATCTATCAAGAAAGGTATCCTCCGTGTTTTGAAAAATTTCAACAATCTGTATTTCGAAAGCGAATCATTTATCGATAAACATTTCATAGGAAAAAGTTGTTTATTTTGAGAGATCCACCACATACCTAGTTCTGTAATGTTCTCAGCAACTTCACTTAGCGCCCTAGGAGCTGAGTAATATGCATCGATTTAGAAAATTGTAAAAATCTCAAAAACGATCACATCCAGCGTTTTTGAGAAGGTGACCTTTTTCACTTGGCAGAGGTGTGGAAATTAGGTATTTCCATGAGAAGTACCAAAAGGTTACTGTCAAGAAAGTAGGGGTTATCTGAAATGAATAATGACAGCGTACGCAAAGTACGATTTTATCACATTGTATCTTCGAAACGAAGCATTTCCAGACACAAAATTATATAGACTTTTTTTCTTAAAATTGTCCCAGGAATACGTCACTTGAATATTTTAACGTACTTATGTCGCACCCTGTATACGTGCCACCAAGATTTTTTAGGGTAATTCTGTATCGATTATGATGACTGATCTCCGAATTAGTACCACCAAAGAGAACATGAATCAATTGTTCTGAACCTACAGGTTCCTATTTCATTTCTATTGCTGCATGTTTAGCAATATACGATCGTTGCGACCCAGTATCAAATAGGGCCCTAACCAATCGATTTTTTGAAAGTACTGCTGAGACGAACAACGAGTGTCTGAAATGAAGTTTCGACATGATGTGTTTATATTTGATGAATTGTCAACAGTGGTAGAGGAATTCTCAGAATTCGATTCTGGAGCAGGGGTTTTCTTGGAACACATTATGATAGCGTGTTCTCATTACACGAGGAACATCTTATATTATCTACTTCACATTTTCTTGCAATATGACCAAATCAGACATACATAACATCTACCGTGATCTATCAATATTCGCTTTTCATCAAAAGACAATTTTCTCATACTATCATCTGCACAGGCAAAAGAAAAATGGAATTTCATACAGAAAACACATTTTTTAATCGGCAAGAAGTCCGGAAGCAGTAGTTATACTATAGGTTTTTCATTGGGGTTCTGAGTGTTTTTTATGATTGTTTCCGAAACCTGACATAGTTAATGAACTTCTTCCTTTGTTTTCAACTCCTTTTTTCAGAAAACTCATGATGGATCTGAACGACTCTTCAATGAAGACGAAACCTCACAAGTTGTGCTGCGCTGTCAAACTGTCAACATGTTTTCCGGCAAGAATGACTTTACTATCATATAAAACAATCCGTACAAGTATCTGAGTTGACGCCCAAAGTTTCGAATAATCTTAATTAAGACTATTTGATCATAAAGATAACTGAGTTTTGACTTTGAATTTTCGTTGTCCACAACCAATTCTAAAAGTTGTCTCACATGAAATTCTACCTGCAAATCGTCCCTACCAAAACGGAATTTGAGAGTGTCACGGAACTTTGGGTAGTTTTCATCAGTGGGAGGATAGCTTTCTACAAGACGGCGAGCACGTCATATCGAAAAAGTTGCTTGAATAAGGTATTGGAATTTATCTTTCGTTTCGATAAGTAGATCGTGTAATCGTTGGAATTGTGCTCAAAAGGATAACCAATTCTTTATATCACCATCAAACTTTTTGAACTTCATCAACGACAATTTGATTCTACGTCTACTTTGACAGGAATGACAAGAGTTTGATAGTTCTGACAGGGTTTTCTCATTCACACTTTTTTCCGTGTTTGCCTTAAGTCTATTAAGCTTCCCTATTATTCCATCTGGAACGAAGTTCAGTGTACAGTTACAGCTCTCAATACTTTCTTTATTCGTCATGTCACGGTCGCCATAAAATATAGCAAACAAATCACCCAATTGAATATCTCAAGGGCTCGAAGAAGGTTGAAAGTTGCAAATAAATAAATAGACGACGACTCCAGTGCAAAAACTTTACTTTTCGGTAGGTGACTTAAGACGGATTCAAGCAACTCAACTTAACCAATAAATAACTCGAGGAATATTATGTGACAGACAAAACATGGGAAATTCCAAGTTACGTAAAGTGCTTGACCTTATTCAATCCTGATGATTTATGTTTCTGACTTGTTAAGTTGATAATTCATAAGTTACCTGGCTTGCTTGAATCCGCCCTTGCAATCATTAGAATATCAACAGTGACAGACTTCACTTTTTATGTCAATACAGAAAATACTTGAAATACATAAAGGCACAAATAAAAACTCACATATGAAAGACGCATTCTCCAAGAGTATTGTTAGCTACCAATTAAAAATCCTTTCAATCAATTGATATAGGTTATTATTAAAATAATATATTTTTTCTGACAGTTCTTTATAATAAGCATGAACTATTCCAAAGATATGTTCATTGAAGCAAAAATAGACATCCATCAATCCTGATCAAAAGTTGTGTATCAGGGTTTCATGTTCAACGGGGAAAATTTGTTGAATTGGATGAGACTAGAGTGAAAATTGAAGCCACTCCCATTTCCCACGCTTTATAGACTCATAAAACTAGTCTAGAATCTAGAGGAAAAAGTGATGAAATAACAATGGAATGCAGTCACTCCCCACATTGAAAATGCATAATAATGTCTAAGAATACCTTACCAATCTCTATGAATACATTTTGATGAAATGGATGGTGTACTGTTACAACCGAGGTTACCATTTACTCTTGTCATGCGATCTGTAAGAATGTATCATTTTCTGCAGCTCTGAGCATCCTCGAAAATCCATCACGGATGTCTGCATAGACCTGATATGAAATGAAACAAGTTCAAACTCAACAATATCATATTGAAAGCCGCCGTATTTAATATATTCCGTTGACACATGGAGCATAGGATACGGAAAATAAATTGACATCTGCAGATCTTGGCTCTTTCCATTTTCATTTGTTCCAACCATACTGTCTCCTTATACAAATAACGTTTTGCTATTCGTATTTTCCATCTTCTCGACTTTTTTATTTTTCGGTTGCCAACGGTGGTATGCTCATTTTCACGAGTTATTGAAATTCCGTCAAACGAGCGTATTTCTATGAAATATGAAGTGGATATAGTTGAATAATCTTTGGTATTGTTTGTGGGATATTGTTTTGAAGATGACTGCCAGATTGAAAGCGATTCTCCCATACGACGCAGAAATGAGATATGGAACGTTTCGATTTGCTGAATTGAATGAACGAAATTTGAGTACTGAAATTATGCTTGGGATAATGCCAGAAAATAAGGAATGATCTCATCATTTGTTTTTCGGTGATATGAATTCTAACTCTGCTTTTTGGGGTACTTATTATTTTTTTATTACCCAAATTTTTTCCGCCGCTTTTATTATTCTCAATAACTCATAATAACTGAGAGGAAGGCATTTTCATGGACTTATCACACATAATGATAACACACGATACTTCTCAATATAAATATAAGTATTCAGTTGAAATATAAAAATTAACAAGTTCAATCGTTTGGAATGTGCGCACAACCGTTTAATCTCAGCATTTTTCTTAGCAATTCACTTGAATATATAATCAGTAGATAAAAAACATCTGCTTGAAGGCAATTTTGAAAGTTATGGTAAGGCACGCACTTTGGTCTATTGAGCTTGGTTTATGAAGAATATATTGTTGAGCTTATTTTCGGAAAGAATTAACTCGGAAAACGTTTGAGGAGGTAAATTAGGGGAATTTTGTCGGTAAAACATGTATAGTGCAATCAATCGTTGAATAACTAATTTGTTTTATGGTCAATAATGTTCGAATCCAGAGAAAACGTAACAATTGGTATCAGGATAGCGGGATGAGCGACTAAAGAGGTCCAGGGATTTCATGGTGAATACGAAATGAACCAATTACGATGACATGGAAATGTTGAATGCCATAGATTAGCGGCTAGATCGACGACCCCGGAAAGAGTTGCGGCTAGAACAACGACCTCGGAAAGAAAAAGAGGTTGCAAAGCAACAACGCCTAGAAGTGAAAGAAGCTGAGGAACAACGACGCCGAGAAGAAAAAAAAGCTGAAGAACAACGACGCCAGGAAGAAACAAAAAGCATTGGAGGCCATGTAATTGCAGCTAGAACAACAACGTCGGGACGAAAAACACGCTGAAGAACATTGTCGCGGAAAGGAAAAGAAAGCTGAAGAACAACGACGCCGAAAGGAGAAAAGAGATTGGAGACCAACGATTCCGAAAAAAGAAGTAGGCAGGGAAATAGCGAAGGAAGGAAGAGGCGGACATATTCCTGAGAATTGTCCACGGATTGAAAGAAACCAAAGTTAGTGGAAAAAAAATTGAGGAAACAGAGCTTCGGAAACAAGTCGAGGAAACGAAAGAAGCTTCGGGGACGAGTCAAGGAAGCGAAAGAAAAACAAGAAAAATATTCTGGTCATTCAAATCGAAACTTCCTATTCGAATAATCACCAATCATATTTACTTTCGAAAACAATCAGCAATAGAACCTGCTCTAAGGCATCGACAATACGGATCTTGCCATCGAAGATCAACCAGTGACTTATTGGCGTATGTTTCACATATTTGGCAGCATTTCATCTAAAAACTTCGGAGAAACGTTAGCTGTTGAACTCGACGCGACGTTTCAAAATCTTTTGATCGAGTTTGGCATCGGGGTTTTTTCTAAACTGGCGTCTTATGGTTCACCTTCCCAATTATATGCTTCGTTGAAGAGTTTTCTGTCTGATAGATTCCTCTACGTGGATGTGCAGTAGTTTCACAGGTTTCAGTTCTGGCACCATCTTCGTTTCTGCTCCGTGACAATGATCTAATGACTTGCTGAAGAGAACATCTTGTTCAGTGCATAGTTTTGTGGACAACAGTACTCTTCATACTAGTTCTTCTTCCAGAGTCCCCATATCAGCACAAGAAATAAAAACAGAGAGGCATACCGTCACTAGTATTGACGATAACTTATCGAAAATAATAGAAAGGGGAAACATCAACTAGGTGGAATTCAATACTGGGAAAACCAGGCATGTCTCTCCTCATAGAAAGCCGATCTATCTCCATCTAATATTCAGATTGTGTCAGGAGTAACTATTTTTCAAAGTTCAATTATTTCGATGCAAATGATAACGATAAGGTATGATCTCTCATCGAAAAATCCTGTGAGATCGATAGCTGAAGGTGCTCTCCAGATGCTTGGATTTCCATTTCGTGCAAAGAAATACTTCACTTCTCATCAGCTCTTAATGATCAACGAGGCATAGATACGACCTGACCTGTCTTATAATATAGTTTTCAAGCATGGATTTCGGCACCAAAACATTCATTGAAACTTCTTGATTGGATTCAGAGGAAAGCAATGCGTCTTGTCGGTGATTATGCGTTCGCAGGCTCGCTCACTTCGTTGAAGCATCGTAGAAGTGTCGGAGGCTCGTCTCTCTTTTATGAATATTCTCATCTTCGGTGCTTTTCTGAATTGTCATCAATCGTTCCACCCTTGGCAGTATAAACACAGATGACCTGGAATATGCACCCTTTTGTCGGAGACCTGTCAAACTACTTCTGCCCAGGGATCTTTTTCGATAGAACAGCTGAACCTGGGAACTCCTCACCGACGACGGTTTTTCCTGAGGCTTACAATCTTCAAAAATTTAAAGTTGAAATCAATTCGTATCATCGTATCTCCCGCCCCTTGATTCACGCGGTGTTCTCTGAACATTACAGGGCTTTCCTTTCGTGTCCATAATAAAAATAAATTTACCTCACACTAGTACATCGGAAAACTCGATACAGAAGGTTCCTTTACCCCTGCTCACTCCGGAGGCAATGACCATCGACCGATCAAGAATATTTATAGTGGTCATTTTGACTGTGGATATTTGTTCAGATCACCTATTTATCGACTTTAGTATGACATTTATAAAATGCAACTTCCCATAATCACGGTAGCATTTTCGTGACCTCCCTCAAAGGCAATGGTAAATAATTATTCAGGAAAGATTATTTCTATCCTTCACTGAACCACTGATCAGTTCCATTCACAAAAAATGTTTTTGCTGTCTTTCAAGTTATTGTTCTACGGTTTCAATACTTTTTTCGAACCATGTTCGATCAAACATACCGCTCTTTATCCCACTATAAAAGGGAGTATTGTCGATATTTCTCGTTTTTCTTTAGGAACAAAAATGTTACCAACTTGTTGGAAACAACTATTCGATCACTACAACCAGAAATCTCAAAGTAAGTCTTTTTCTGACCAATTTTTTCACGACCAATCATATTCAAAAAAAAATTACTTCCCCATTACTCTTTAGCCATTCCCGAATACAAACGTTTCAAACATGCACATGCATTATTTTCTGAATTACTCATGTCGTATTCAAACGAACAAGTTCTTGAAGTGTCGAAACAAAAAGAAATTATTTGACTTTTTCTGAATGATTCAATGGCTTAATCCCTTGGATATATTACGAATCACAATATAACCCTACATTCAACCAAATAATTTTCATATTCAAACAAATGGATTCTCAAGAGTTTTCAAATCACCACAAAAATAATCCTGATTTTTTTTTTTATTAAAACTGCTTCAAACAGATTTGAGGGCAACTTTCGAACCACCTCGAGTAGAAAATATATTTTTCAATGCTACTATTCAAAACAAATCATTTTTCACAAATCATTTAATATACATCAACACGCTTCGTGTCTGCTAATCGAGTTTTGCCCCCTTCCTGTTCTATCCTGAATCATGAACCATGTTAATTTTTTTTCTCATTTTTTTTCCCTTGATTTTTCGGTAGCGCATTTTTATCGCCTTCCTAGTGCCATAATACTTTAATTCTATTAGTTTCCCAAAATACTTCTACTTCATCTTTCACGTCAGGAAAGTTCTCATAATGCTTATCATTGAAGGCGTTTATACACAAAATGTTACAGTAGAAGTATCGTGAACGCTTACATTTTTTAGCATTATAAGAACGCCCTTGTAGTAGATGTACAAGATGAATCGAAAGTAAAAATTTGGTCTATGAACCAAGCATCATCATTCGACGTGTTATTCCTGCTTGCTCGCCCATGCACCTCATATTTGCTGCGAGAGTTGCTCGACCCCAGATATTTTATGAAATTCGACTAAACACAACAGCCATGTCTGCGTCTATGTTCTCAGTGTCGAATTCGCAAAATATTTACATAGTTATGTACCAAGGAGAAGAGTGTCGAGTTTTCCACAGTAATTTTTTTTCTCAGTACAGAGTAGTCAAGTGCAAGGGTGAGCAACACTGAGAGAAATATAACAAACATATAAGCAGAATATTCACTGGTTGACGTGGCTTCTTCCGGGTGCAAGCTCCGTGTTTTGAACAGAGTGGAAATTTCGATTCATAGATTTTTTCTTACGAGAGATCCCTTCAAAAAGTTAATGCTCTCGTTAATGCTCAAGTTTCAGACACGCCTGATATTTTTTAGAGAATAGTTTTTGACATTTTTTTTCTATGAATATAGTTTATAACATCTTTTCAAAGTTCCTGTTTCGCGTTGGTAGTGAGCAGATGTGTGTGCTGTTCACATAGATGGTACGTGGATACCTCGTGGTGCCGAGACTCCATTTTGTGATGGTTTTTTACTTGTTTTTATTAACTTCTTGAATTAATTTTATACCTGATCTGGAGAAATTGGCACCGTACGGAGCCAGAATCCAAAAAACCGAACAAACAAACATCTTTTCAGATGTGGGTACTCAATAAGTATGCAATCAAAGCGTCACTAAATGAGAAACTATTGAAATTGAAACAAATCACGGATGTTGGAATATAGAAAATAGTCCTCAAGTATTTATCTGTGTGCATAATATCGAACGGGCAGTAAGACGAGGGATCTGATCTAGCTAATAATAAATAAGATAAAAAAGAGGCAAAAATTGAACATGAAAATATGAAGGTGACGTTCAAATGAATGTAGACATGATATGATTTCACTTCTAGATTATGGTGGAAAAGTCGAAATAGAGGGTGATTTTTTCTTATATCTAATATTATGAGAAATATTTTATCAAAAAGGTATAAATTTTGCTAAGATCATTTGAATCTGTTTTTTCGTTCATGGAATGGTTATTATTATTTATATGTATCATTTCTAAACATACACGCTTAGAAAGATTTATTTCACTATCCAAAATTTCAGCTTCTCCGTAATTCATACAGTGATCTCTGTTATTGACATGTTCTGATGAAGCACAAGAATTAGCATTTCTTCTACAGTCACTTTTATGAGAAATGATACGACTGTTGAGTGTTCTAGATGTTTGGCCAATGTATGATTCAGGACAATCCATACGAGGAATCTTATAAATGACATTTGATCTATCTTTAATCGAAATTGGAGTCTTTATTCTGCTATGTAATTTTAAAATTGTTACGATATTTTTCTTTGCTATTTTAATATTGTCTTTTTGAAAATTATTTATCAATTTTGGGGTTAATTCTTGTATGTAAGGTGAAGATTTGTAAATTGTTATGCTATTTCCACCTTGTTCATTATTTTCAAAGGGTATTATTGGGATTGATATTGTTCTTTCAGAAAATAGTATTTGGTTATCTAGATGTCTTGGATAAGGATTTTGAATCAGGATGTCTCGTAATTTGGATAAGCTACGGTTCCTCAAACTTTGATGAGTGATTTTCTCAACTCTACTTCTGAGAGATTTAATCAGAATAATTTCGATTTTGTAGATTGCCGAAAGCTTGACGAATAACAAAGAGTTTTCTTTGTGATATAGCCCAACACAACTGACTGCAATCCCGAAAGATTCACTACATATCATTAATCAGTCACGAGTCACTTTCCTATATATATTCCTATATATATATATATATATATATATATATATATATACAAGTGACCTGAAGGAGCAACAGTCTATCGAAGTAAGTATTGTGATTTGGCTAGTCAATCCGTAGGGGGATTAATTCGTTAGATTGCGTTACTGATAGAGATTTGTCTGTAATTTCTTGATAATGACTCCAGCATGAGAGTCGAAACGTCGAGCATTTCATTATTCTGCACACGGAATACGGAATAATACCCGAAAGGAATATTTTCTGTATTGAAATTGAATGAAGTTAACTTCCTCCCATTTTCTTACTTTCTCACCAACAAATATGTTTTCTCGTGAAGGAAGCCAATTCATCCCGTCGATCGTCCCAGTTACTGCGATCATTTCGTTTACAATCACAGTATTTTGATGTTATAATTATAATCTTCGAACAATGATCAAATCAATGAAGCATCACAATACGTATTCTGATGTTATTCGGCTTGAGATCAGAAGGAATCTTTGTAATCGAAGTGAAAAAACATGTTTGTCGACTGAAAATTCAAATTTTTTCACGGCAGATTGTTTCTCACTTCGGTGGAGTGCGTTTTCCTATAATGTAACTGAAGTATGACAGTTTTATGGCATGAATAATATTCCTTCCCTCTTAGTATGTTAGACTATGAATTCCCTTGAGCAGTTTCGGTGACAAATAAGCAAGAATGATATGCCGTTCCATCCAAGAGAGAACATGATTCAGAGTGGAGGAAGGTTTGGAAAATAGACCGAGATGGTAATTAGCGAGACTAGATTTCAGTTTTTCGAAATGCCAACTTGTATTTAAAATGATCAGTTGGATTTGATAAAATTCTGTTCGTTTGTTTTCTTTTTCTCTGATTCTATATAGAACGAACCAAACTTCTGAAGCAGTGATTATATGAATATTTATGAGCACTTTGTATCTATTATTATACTATACGCAATCGGTTGATTGATGGACATTGTTCATATGGTTCGATGGCGATAACTCAAATAATAGTATATTATATACCAAGGGATTAAAGTCATACTTTCTCTTCCGAGGCGAAAAATTTGTAGCCCGACCGCAGAATAATTAATTAGCACTTCATTCATATGAAGAGTTTTGATGTACATGACAATCAACAGAATGAATAATACCTAGCACTGTTACCGAAGGTTGTCTCAAAAATTTCGTTTCTGATCAGATTATTTCAAGCATTTCAACTGCAATAACTCTGTTCAGCTTTCACAACATCGGTGACTAAAAATGTACTTCTAATCTCTAGAATGGTAAAAGTCATTTTTCTCACTCATTTCATGTAGTGCACAATCATCCTGAATCAAACAGCTGACATTCATAGAATATATCTAGCACAAGGAGATAGTGATATTTTCATAAAAAAAAAGATAACTGTGAAAAAATCAAGTTTAAGATATACTAACGATTTATACTATGAAAGGACCCTTCGCTGTGGTGTTGCAGTGAATCACCAGTCTTCCAGTTATGTTTTTTCTCAATAGAAAAACTCCCATAAATTCTTAAAGTAATTGAACTTCCTGTATTGTCTCTTCAAATGGACGGTTAGGAAAAAAAATACATTTTCTGATTTTTTAAATTTTTGCGAGATATACGCCGTTTTCTCATTTTGCCCCAAAATCATATCAAAATTGAGTTATCTGAATTTGATTAACCCTCATGCAGAATATAAAACTCAAGAAAAATAAAGGAGTAATACTTATACATTATGAAAATATGATATTCAACTCTTCCTTTCTGAATTGGTTCTTGAGATTTCACAATCACATTTAGAGTTTATAGGCATGTTTGATCAGGGTATCAAAATTTATTCTTAGTCAAAATGTTGTTTGTCAATTGTGAACTTTATGGAAATTTTTCATTCACAAAATATCACACAGAGATTCGTAATTTGTTATGGCAACGTGAACAAAGCAGCAGAAGCCGATAAGTGCGAGAACACTTCTTTCAGCATGACAGAAAAATCAAATATGTAGTACAAATAATAACTGGTTAGAATACCTTCATATAACAAGAGTTAATAATGAGATCAACACGATACAGCTTGCAATTAAAATTATAACTGCATAAAAATAGGATATACCTGTTAATAATAATAGAAATGAAATCCGAAAAAGATAATCGAAAAATAAAATTGTGTATATTTGTGTCAGATTTCAAAAATAGAATGTGAATAAATGGTTTAGTTTCACTGGAATAGATGACATATGTTCAATGGGTGAAAAACACTGGTTTAGGGAGGAATGAAAAATCGTCTAGATATGAACATGTCGAATCAAATATTGGCATGTAGTGAATTATACAAGAAATTGGAAATAAACACATTGAAAATCAGCACAAGTACTCAGTAGGCACTGAATTAATGACCAGCGCGCAGCAGTATTGTTTTGGAGCAGATTTAATATGTATGAATACAAAAGTACATCCTTTCTGTTCCTTCAAAAAGGTCAGCGATGGTCTGCCTTGTCTGACTCGAAACGAATAATTTAAGGGCTTTTTTGAACAACTTGAGTGCATCATTATCATGCAGTGACATACAAAGTGTTCCAATCTAGCATCATTCTTCTGAAATGAGTGGCATTGGTTGGGATTTCATTTGTCTATATAATTGAAACCGGTTGCATAAAACTTGTAAGTGGAAAATAGGTCAATTTACCGAATAGATCACGAATATTGGAATACAGTGAAGCAGTCAAATATATAACTCTCTCGAGAGAGAGGCAGAAAAATAAATGCATACAACCAGAAATATTGAAATGGATTTCGGACAAAGAATTGAAATTGAAAACTTGATGTTGAATGTTGAATAGGGGAAAAAAAATCAAACAAATCCAAAATGGACAAATATGAATCGAAATGAAGAAATCGTCTTCTGGTGATGACTGATTGATTCGTGATTATTGGTTTGATTTTTTTCCATCTGATAATTTTTCTGTAACAGATTTCCATACTCAATCACATAGACAATGGAAGTCAGAACCGATACCACTCAGCAAGAAATATTCAAACCCCCTTCTGAAATACCAAGCTTTCATTTACTAAACTTCCTTTCGAACTCAATGATAGTCACTTGATGGTTACTCGATTATTTCAATATTACCGATGTATGATTTTTTGTTACAATTAAAGTTGGCCTATTTACCGTTTTTTCGACACAGTATCAACAAAGGTATTTTTTGTTGAATAAATTATCATTACTGAAGCCAAAGATGTGCGAATAAAATATAATAAGTATTTTGTATTGTCGATTATTTCTCGAGCATTTCACTCATGATGCTCCCTTCAATCCTGGCACTTTTCTGAATCCAACAAGAGTTTTCCCAAATAGGTAAAAAACAAAAAACTAATGTCTTCGAGATTAGTGACTGCTGTGTCCTGCACAGGAAAATGTCACGGGACTAACTTGGTCAGGTAAGCGTTGCCTGGTTATCCAAGACGCTGGAGGCAGAACAAAGAAACAACACGGTACGCGTTCGTCTTCGGTAGTTGCACAGCGGGCAGGCACATTATACTGACGAGCATAAATCAACCGGGAACACACCCTGGCATGTAATAATCCTTGTTCGTATTTACAACAACTCCGCAGGTCGTCGCCTCCTGCAGATATTAATAACCGTTTTTACCCTGCGATTTTCGGAATGCTCAATCTCTACTCATCTGCTGTTTCGGGGTGGCTCCAATAGTATTGTTGGTGGGTACATTTCGAGCATATTTGTTACCTCGACGAATAAAACGCAACATCCCATATTTGCATTTCGGTAAATATTTCGAGATTTTCGTCATTATCGCATTTTATTTTAATATATTGTTACGTATCATGTAACTATCGGAGTCATGTGTGATATAATTATCATAATTCGATTATTAGGTATTCATTATGATTGATATCGAAACACAAACACAAAAAAACTTTTATTCACCATTGAACATTTATCCTCAGTCATCACCTTGTATTGTTCACTATCACTCATACCCTTTTTCATTAGCCCGGTGGATTGAGCTTCATTTTTTTCAAATATCCTATTTTTTTTTATTCACAGTCATATGAAAAAAACTTTAATTCACCATTGAACAATTATTCTCAGTCATCACATTTATTGTTCACTATCACTCATACACTTTTTCATAAGCCTAGTGGATTGAGCTTTTTTCATTCCAAATATCCCAGTTTTTTCATTTACAATCGTATGAAAATCATTTCTAGTCTGAACTCGCATTGAAAAGTGGCCGACTCTTCACCCAGCAGAAGACGAGGTCAGAAAAAACTGTTCGGATATCTATTGGCACTTTTTCCCCTTCTTCTTAATAAGGGGGAGTGGGCGATGGATTCAAAAAAGGTTGAAAATAGTTGAAAAGAAAAATAAACAAATATTCCACATATATAATTTCAGTTGAATCTGATGTTGCCTTGTATTAATGAACTTTTTGTCTCGATTCCAAACTCATGATGCAGATTCTTATATACATTGAAGCATACTTTTCGTTTCAGTATTCAAATGCATTCGATTCTCATTCAGCGCCGGTATTTCTTTTTCGGATTGTTCGCAATCGCTATTAGAATCACTACATTGAACAACTACACCGTTGTTATCACTCTCTTCATTTTCAATGGCATTACTTATCCAATAACTCCATATTTCAAACAGATAATTAACAAAAATATTGAAAAAATTATAACTAGAGACCTACGAAATTAAATAAATTCAATCTATAACTTCATCACCCAAATCGTGATCAGTTCCTGCCCTATGCATCGATGAGCCACAGCCGTACCCTTCTCCCTTTTTTATTGCTCATCGTAAAATTTCATTACTCATCAGCCAATCATGAGATCAGTGAGGGGATGGTCCAAATCGAAACGCCATTTCGAAAATCCACATCTTACTTAGTTTTCAGTCCGTTCATTTTTTCGACTTGTTTTATTACCATTTAGAGTGCCACCAACTTTGATTGTGCACAATATCGTTTGCTTCGACTATACACACCAATGAAGTTATACAAAATAAGTTGACTCTGGAAGGATATCCCAGTTACCATAAATTATCTCAGTACCGAATGAAAATTCATTAGCCAGCAGCTGCCGTTCAACAGCGCCAGTCCATTGTTATTGTTTAAAATGCCGCCAGGAAACAGAACATTGTCAATTTACAGCATTTCTCGTGATACATAACTAACACACAGGATATTTTAATGGTATTGCTGTAACGTCTAAACCGCGTTAGTGTGTCGTTCTATGATAGGTTCGGCAAAATAATAACAAAAACTTTATATGGCAAGTCTTGACGTTAAATCAAAAGACAATAATTGAGCGCCACTTTTTTTTTGTTGAAAACTGATCGAAAACAAACAAGATCTACCAAAAAAAAATTGTGGTCTCTGGTTTATTTATCCATAAATGGCATGTAACTTGTTCCAATGAATTGTTTGAGAAGAAAATATTAATATTGAATGAAGTTTGACAACTGTTGATTTTTTGACAGATTCTGTTTGCTGTCTTATCTTCCGATAACGTTCGTCGAGAGGTGAGAGACTCACTCCAGAACTCAAGTGTATTTCCTCAAGAATTATAGGTGGTCATATAGTCGAAAATTCAGCTTGTGAAAAGCCTTGGAGAAATTTCTGTTTCTCTACCCTTTGCGAAAGTCCTGCATGTCCTTGCTACTGGAATTTCCAAAAATCTATTTGTGGTCTCTCCCGGATGAAGTTACTCCTACTGATCAAATTTGCTGCGAATAATAAGACATAAGCCAGTATACTCTTACATTGGTCGGTAGAAGGATCGATTTCCTCATAAATCAATAGACTTTTGAATAAAAATTCGACATCGGTTCTGAATACAATAATTTGTGAATTAAACCAAGAATGCTGATCTATAAAATAATTCCAGATCTAACTAACTTCAAAACTCATCTGAAATGAATGAGGGAAAGCAAAACTATATGTGTGAAGCTTTTCTCAGCTGTCCTGCATGAATGAAAATGAGATATTTGAAGGAAAAACTGTAAACTAATCTCAATCACTTTTTTCAAATTGTGAAATAATTAACTCTAGTAATATATCAACGGAATGGTGAGAATATAAAAGAATGAAATTATATTCATTTATAATTCGAGACAGAGATCATTCAGAGCAGAATATAAGTGGTATTGTATATTCGACCGTGAAAAATCGGATGTAAACCTTTTGGAACAAATAGATATAATTGATCAGAAAATAAGTGAAATATTGAGGTTCAGAATGATGTGACAGTTACTCAAAAATATTTATTCCACTTATATACAAAATATCATGGAAACATCAAAAAATTTAGGAACAGTGATTTTGTGTTTCAACACTTCCTCTCAGAATATCTTTTTTTTCCTTCGAGCTAACAGCTCCCAACAGATTCCGCAACATCTCAAAACGTATACGTCTCAAAGGTTTTGTCATAATATCACCTATCTGTTTCTGCCCTCCCACATGTTCGATATCAATAACTCCCTCCTAGTATTTTTCATGATCTCTATGTGCTTTGAACGGTTGCGGAAGTCTGGGTTCGTTACAAGTTTGATAGCACTTGCATTGTCAACTCGGAGTGTGGGAATATATTGGCTCCTCCACCTCCAAAGTCCGCGTCACAGTATGCTTCGAGTTCTTCCAGTTCAAACTCCGCTTTGTACAACAATCCATATTCAGTAGTTTCTTTCACATATTTGAATATTCGTTTAACATTCTGCCAATGTTCCGCTAGTCTACTCACTGCATAGGATATGTCTGGAAGTGTTGCCATCATAAGGTGCATCAAATTTCTCACTGCTTGATGATAGGGCGCTTCATCTCCTACTGATGCTTTCTCATTTTCTTGATACGTCCCTTCACATAAGGTTTGCGACTGCATTACATTCTGACAAACCAAATTCTTCCAAAAGTTTTCTCGTGTAGGCACGCTGACTGTAACAGGTGCAAATTTTCCTAAGCTGCTACACTCAAGACTGTGCAAATTGTATCAAATCGCGCAACTTGACTGAAAGTCTCCTCATAGTCAATACCCTCTTTCTGAGTGCTTTCTTTTATCACCAATCTGGCTTCAAAACGCTCGATACTTCCATCAGCTTTAGTTTTCACAGCACAGAATAATTCCAACGATTATTCATCACATTTTTGCACTAAGGTGCAAATTCCAAATTCCAGATTCTGATTTGGTAGCATTTTTATCGTCGATGAAAAACATCTCCTGAATTATATTCTCAGCTCTGAGGGTATTATCGCGACTCAGGATTATTTGATTTTTCTTCGAAAGCTGAATTGGATATCCATACTTTTCTCCAGAGTTGTCACCGAATTTGCATTGACACCTCTTCTATCTAGTTTTCTTCGATTTGGTTTGGGAACATGCACATAACATATCGTTCTGAAAACGTGGAAATGTTCAATATTCATAGTATCCACCACTGAAGTTGGACCTGTTCTCCTGATGACATGAACCGCTCTTTTGATTGCCTCTGCCCATAGTTTCAGTGGCAAGTCTTTTGCCTGGATCATTGAACGTGCGCTCTCGACTAATGTCCGATTATCTCGTTCCGCAGCACCATTCTGTTCCGGAAAGTACGGCATACATTCATGGAAATTCATACCTTTCGAATGGAGGAAATTTCGCACTGTAATTATGTCGAATTCTTTGCCATCATCGCTCATCAATTCTTTTATGGTATGTCCAGTGGTTTCAGCTCCATTTACGAACCTTTTCACACAATCTGCCACCTCACGATTCGATTTCAAGAAGAATATACGACGGAATTTTGAGTAATCGTCTGTGAAACACAAGAAAGCACATTGCACCATCAGTTGATTTCTCATGCATTGGTCCAGAGACATCAGCATGAATGACTTCTGCTACAGTTGTTGGTCTATTATTTCCGATTCCGAAATATGCTTTATGCTGTTTTCCATAAATGCATCTCTCAATTCTTCTTCAATATTCACATTGATACCAAGCTTTTGTATAACTTCCTTCACGTGGCTTGCACTTTGGCTCTGCTGCCTTTTTTGGGACTAGTACTCTCATATTCGATGCAAAAAGTCCTCTTTCGGACCTTTTTTCTGTCATTCGTATGATTCCGTCTTTGATAAAAGCACATCTGGTTCGATCGGCTTCGAAGTTAAAACAAACTTGAAGGTGAATTGGAGTGAACATCAATTGGACAGAGCTCCGCAAAATGACTAACTTTATGACATTTCATACATTTCTTTTCTTATAGGCTTTTTCTTGCCGCGCTTGGCAGAGAGCAACAGAATCATTTTGCTTGGTTGGTAAACGCATTCAAATAAACCGAAGACGTTCCATCAATTTGTTGACTCTGCTGTTGAAGCACCTTCTGGTAAAGAGAGTGCAGTTTTCTGACCCGTAACTATTCCATGCACATCATTATGACGAAAAGAAAAACCAATTTGCTTTTTCCACCTCTTCCAATTGGCAGTACCGTTTTTCGACTTGGTTTGTGAAGTCCATTTTACTATTCAGAACACACTCCGTTCGATTATATACGTCCCTACGGAAACCAATTGGACAAAATAGATTTAATTGAATAGAAAACAAGTAAAATATCGAGGTCGAAATGATGTGACCGTTTCTCAAAAATATTAATTCAACTCATGTACGAAATATCATGGAAACATCAAAACTCTCAGGAACAGATATTTTTAATTTCAACAGAACCAATCTGAAAATAATGTTCACTCGAATAAAATTAAGGTAATTTGATTTGGAGATGAACGCAATAAAAGAAATGTGTAGCAAAAACCATCAATGTGAACTCTTGTCTTAGTCAACAAGGGGAAACAAATAATCATGAGTGAGTCTAGCTGATTGATCGATTGATGAAAACTATAATAAAAAGCAATTTCAGAGTGACGAAATGTTTTTCACTTCGTTATACTTCAGTCAATGGGGATCAAAAAAGGACTTTGCCGTGCAAAAGGTGAAGTAATTCTGATTTTGGGACTTGTTAATGGGTTGGGGACCCTGACGAAAAATCCAAGTTTTCGACCTTGGGTATGGTGCGCGCGATACGCCATCTTGGATTAAAGGTACAAAAAATTGTTTTTTTCGATCCAACTCTATAACAGTTGACTCCACGACAGAAATCCAATTCCAATTTGAAGAGGACGAAATTTCCTACAATTCTTGTAACTACACTTTTTTCGTAAGGTGAGGATTTGAAAAGGACGAAACGTGTGACATTGTCACCATTCATAAAAATTGTGTGATATGTATATTTTGTTTCGTAAAATAACTGAACATAGAAATTGAAAAAAAAAACGTGTTCTGACCTCCAAATATAGAAATTTATATTTGACAGAAACGGCTATGCTTATCTTGTTCATGATTGTAGAAGCTGTAACCCATTATTCTGAATGCCAACTATAATGCGGTCCTCGCCAAAATCAGAAGAATATCTGAAAAGTGGAATCTGAAAAACCAAACATGAGAATTTTCTAAAGTAACGGATGACTTGTTCACATTCAATTTATTTTCACTGGTGGGTGAACAAAAATGTATGTTTCTTCTAAGGGGGGCCAGTTAGGCTCGTAATTCATTCGTATACTGTTCACAAAAACTTCATCTCACGACAATAATTATTGTCAATACAGTTGAAGGAAGTCCTCCTTTATACAATCACTTTCGTTTGAAAGAAAATTCAACACGGGTCACTGATTCTACTATTTTTCCTGAAAAAGGTAAATCCATATCATGGAAATGCTTTTCCTGTTCTCTTCTGTGTATTCCTGACCGGTATAAACATTGAATGAATACAGAAACTCAGTTCTATCAAGTCGGAAACGATAAATTAGATGATAAAGGTTCCGATTTTTTTGTCATCGAATTGACAACCGTAACTTCAATAAATAAACTATCAGACTGAAAATTTTGGAAGAGATCAATTGCCCTAAATCCAAACTAATATTAATTTCACTCGACGCGTGTTTAGCTGAGAAAGTAAGCATCTCCAGGAGAAGAAAATCGATACTGTATCAATTTTATCCACCAATATTCTTCTGAAGATGCTCACTTGTTTTCGAAACGCGCGTCGAGCGCAAATAATATCAGTTTGGCTTTAGGGTAATCAATATCTACAAAATGTTTCAACGGTAACTCTGTTCCTGCAAAATGTCCAGACTTGAGCTTTCCCCTTTCAGGTAAATTGAGAATTGAAAAGTGTCCTGTGAGTTTTAACAATGACATCAAATATCGGCAATTTATATTCTCAGTCACAATGGATTTTATGGTCGGCTCTGTTTGTGATGTGGTGTTGCTCATCCTTGCACTTGGCCCGACCATGCTGATGAAGGCTAGAAAGCCACCAGTGCATGTCTGCGGTTGCAATTTTTTGTCGAATACTATCTATGCCAGTATTGCATGTTTCATTCACATCAGAACGATTATATTTTGTGAGTTCGGTGATATCACTGAAGTGCTATAGCTGCTTTCGGCGTGACATCAGTTGTTGCAACGAGATCTCCGGCCCATTTGTTGCACTCACACAAGACGGTGTTGGTCAGACTATCAAGAGGTCCGTCCTTCTACAAATTATTGTAGCCAATACTTGATTTTAGCCAATGAAATCGACTCCAGACCACATTGAAAACCGACACGATACAGCTGAATCTGACAGAATAAGAATTTTCCTATTCGATAGGTTCCAAGACAAAGCACAGTGATACGAGCCTCCCTGTATCGACAAGCTTTTTTACTCTGTAATATTCAACGCGTTCGCGAATTACTTGTCTCTTGCTATCAAGCCCCAAACGGCGAGATATATCATATCGAAATTAACATTTTAATTAAATCTTCAGCGTCGAGGTGTTTTATTGGATTTTATCGTAAATATTAAGGCAGTACAGCTTCCACAATATGAGAATATCGCCTGTGAAATTCAATTTGTTGATATGGAGGCGATTACTCCTCTGCTGGATTTTATGTATTTCATCAAGCCGTTTGTAAAGTGAGCGTGTGTGGATGAGAATGAATATTCATAAAAGACCTAGTTTATTATTTCAGAGAACAATGTCTATGTTCCTACAGGATTGAATTTTTTTTCTCTATAAAACCGGAATTTGATTTTTCCCCGTAACAAAGTGTTATTAGCTAGACAGATAAAACGGGATACATAATACTGACATTCAGTGAGATGTATTCTTTCATATCCAGGTTTTAATGATTTTGATATCATTAATCTTCCTGGTTTTATATTTTTTCCCTTGGGTTGAATCAGGTAAGTTTCTGACCACTGAAAAAATAATATCTGGTATTATATTCTATACATCGAATAGAGGGTGACTTGAAACATTTCAATACTCAGCTTCAAGTAACTATCTATTCCAAGAATGTTTTAGAAAATATTCAAATATTTTTTGGAATGCGGTATTTCACAGGAGAGGCTGGTCACGAATGAGCATGGAATTCTGATGCATTTTCTGTTTTCAACTTGCAATTTACTCATTTTCTTAGGTGATCGATATTGGTTTGTTTCTGATTGAGAGCCATCCTCCAAAATTCTGAGTTTTTTTCAATACAAGAAAGGAATCCTTACAAGGAGGGAATCGATTTTTCCATAGACCAGTTTCATTCTATGAAAATTTCCATCGTATGTTAAAAATCCCATATGAAGCGGGACATTTTCGATCAATTACAGCGATAAATTCCCGGAGGGACATTTTCGGGCTGGTAAATACCCGGTTGGTATCGAAAAATACCCGCTCGGTCCGTGTATCTATAGTAACGATTGTTAAAATGTACATTTGTCATCTTGACAGGCATAAATACTGAATTTTAAACGTCGTTGTTTTAACTCCGGAAATATTCTACCGAATTACACTCGTGAATAAAAATAAACCTGATAATTTTCCATTCAAGCATGTTGTCAGTAAAAAAACTGCATTCGGTTATTTTCATATTTTGCTAAAAGAGCCCTCCTCCTTCGGAGTCGGGCTCTTTCGACAAAATATGAAAATAAACTCATGCAGTTTTTAGACAACATGCTTTCATGGAAAATTATCGGTAATTTTGAAGCACTTGTGTAATTACTCCCGAAAATTCCCTCTGACTCAATGAGGAGAAATCTAGTTCTAGGTATTAAAGACATTTCGACCATATTACTAAATCAGAATAATTGGATCAGTGCTTATCCTCCTAATTCTCCTATGGGCGGTGCCCCTAAACTAATTCTATGAGAATTATCGATTTTGCATAAAATAAATTTATCGTAATGCATCGGTAGATCTTACTTACAATTCCTGTTAGAGGTGGCCATTGCTATCGAAACCAAATTGTATTATAGAAAATTTAAATGAGCGGAATCTCCTGAGATAATTTGTCTATTAATCGAATTAAAACGTGGACTGGGCACCATATCTCTGATTAATTGCTTATACGAAATTGGATAGATATTCAGCTCTGAACTGGGTATTACCAGGCAGAACTTGAACAGTGAATTCTAAATTATGTATCAACGACCGATCCTAAGTATCGAAATCTTTATAATTAAATGGTGAACAAAGAATTATTACATTCTGTAATTGTATATCTAGTAGATTTTTGTGAAAATTGTTCCTGAAAGATGTAGAAAGATCCGTGATATTTGAAAAATAACGAAATTGTTAAAAAGTTAGTATCGCGTAACTAAACAGTGGGTTGGCAGGAAGAAAAATAACAAACGCAATCAGGATATGCCTGACTATCGGCCGGTTTCACAATCGATTGTTAACTGTTGGAGTTGAGTTACCAGCACTTACAGGTTAACTGTGACTAGTGTTTCACAAATACCATTCGACTCAAAGTTAGCTATCCTGAGGTTAGACGTTATAGTTTCTAATGTTGGTATTATGGGTTTCTGTGATTTATATGTATTTTTGACAAGCAGTGTGGTAGTTCAAAATTAATTTTTTGATAATGTCTAAGCGGGAAAGTAACTTTCCAAAAAGCCAAGAACATTGCCTTATTTCTTTGATAAAGAAACACAAAGATATGATCGAGTTCAAGAAAAGTTATGCGGTAACGTGAAAAGATAAGGAGAATTCATGAGAGCGAATTCAATAGTATAGCAATAAATGGACCCAGGAATATTGAAACATCAGAATCACCACTGAAGGCATTGACTTCGTAATCGTTCATGATTCTCTTTTCACTTCTCTCGGAAACAGCCACTCAAGACAGTCAAAACAAATATGTGAGGTTATGAAATTCTTCTCAAAATACAAAGTTTGTAGTTAACCGATACTTCTTCTTTCGATTATTTTTTCATGGTTACCACCAAGAGTCAAACTTAACCAACAGTTGTGAAACACCCATTATGTAAATAAGTACTAGTTTGGCGTTAGCCATCAGCTAACTACACATTGTTTACATTGCTTTAAAATTTAACATTTCAAATTTCAAAGCAAGCTTGAATTTTATTCCATAGCATATAACGTGTGTGGTCATAGAATTATCACTAATATCGTTATATAACTGTTGCATCAAGGTTATATCAGAATGTTTAGTGGAAGTGGGACAGAAATAACCCACATCTATCATTCAGTAACGAATCTCACCCAGTCGCTATCATACTGTTATACTCTCATTAAATAACCGAATTTTTTCACCTCATATTTCAAAATTAAATTCTCAAGGAAGTATAAAACAGTTCTGCACACAACACCGCATTAAAAAGAAACACAATGTTGGCAGCTGATTTCCGATAATAAGAATGCGGAAATCACCAGTTTGTACATTTCAAATGTAAAATATTTGAATTTTACCCACTGTAATACGATTTGCTTCGAATTGAAAAATCTATATCCCAGTCATCCCAAAATAGTTTAGGCAAACGCTTTTCTGTAAAATATTTCAGATCAAATTCTTCGACCCGCGTTCTGGAATTCTTTCAAATTTTCATTCGTTAAGTCTCTGCTGAGCAAAATATTTGAAGTTGAAGGTTGTAAACACCGATTGAACTTGGTGCAGTCGGATTATAATCCTCGATTATTACCTTCCTCACATGAATGATTAAATTATGAGTAAAATGTTGATATCGATAAAGTCTTGAGGTCTTGTGCTATTACTTTCGATGAAACAAGTTCTGTTCAATAGCGATAAGTCTGACAGAAGGCAGCCATGACACTAAGGGTGTAAATTTTCTTGAATCAGACGTGACCCTTATTTCTACTAAGAACACTCAAATGATAATATCATAAACAGATACAAGAGACCGAAATAAAAAACGAATTGCCTAACCTTGTTGAGAGTTATTTATATATGATATTCAAAAATTTCAAAATCAAATATAATGAGACTAACGAAACATTGTTCTGATTGGTGAAAATTTCATCGGAATCGGAATACGGGTACATCAAGTAGGCTGATGTATGCTCTGCATTATTGGAAAATACGAATATAGTCATTTCAGGTAGGTTTGTGTATCATTATGGATAATGTTAGACTCAAGAATTGTCGAAAAAAGGCAAAGTTTTCTCACATTGGAAAGTTCAAGTGGGCTAGCCTACGATGATTTTACTTTTAATAAAATTTTCATGTAGAAATTCCTTGTTATTCAGAAATGAAAAGTGTTTCGATTTAAGAATTGATAATTCGTTCTCAGATGGATGCATTCACCTGGGATATTTCAATGAATGATATTTACGACAAATCACTCGAACCTAAAATTTTTCTCAGATGAATATTCATTTTCAAACTCAAACTTTGTTATTTTTTAGCGGAACCATTCGAGGGAACAGATGCTCTAAGGGCTTTCGGTGCAAAATAAAAAATAAAGTTTTGAAATATTCTGTTATTGATTATTCCAGTAAAACTCTTTTTCCTCAGCAGCGAAAAAAATGAATACAAAAGCCATAGACAACATAGTGAAATTTAAAATCCACGGTCACACTGCATACAAACTCCCTGAGAACTGGAAAATCCTTCAAACTGCAAGTCACTAGGATCAGTTATTTATGTATCAAAGGAATTCGGAAACGATTCATAGTTGATCGATCACCTGCAATTATCACCTCGAATATATGTATCAACGAATAACTTTGAGTTTCCTCATTGAAAAGCATGTTCAGAACTTAGAACCTAGCATGGCGCTCAGCTTCCTCGAGTCTTGACGCTCGCATACTAGACCCTGAGCTAAGTACAGAATTTCATGACCGAGTTTCTCTCTAGTGATAACTAGTCAAATGTTTCACAGAGTTCCATCACGAAACCACTTCAACGTCAGCTGCGGTTTGGTGGCTGGGTAACATTTCATCCGGGAGATAATCACGTATCTGAAATTAATCAATTCATATACTCCATAAAATAATAACCGAATTTAATTCAAGACCAAACCACCTTCATTCAGGAGAATACTACTCATTTTGAAATATTGTCCCTTGCCCTTCTCTGCATCAGCTTTCAAAATTCCCACTGACACACTAACGGTTATATTCATTCGGACTGACATATCAACATAAACTATAACTCAACGAACTGTCAATGGGGAGAAAATGACTGGACACATTTTTATTTTATACGTGCTCGGAAGGCTGCTGCTACCCCCAACGGAGGCTTCGAAATACAACTCTGAAGCATTTCACTTGTTACCACTCGAGAGAAGATGATTGATGTTTGTCTCTTGGACTCGTGAGGCTTCGTCCCAACATTCAGTAATGATTACTGAGTGATTGCACCCATCGAATCACATTCCCGTTTTTTTATATAGAGTAAGTTTAATGTTCCATCCGCAATGTTGTATCCGCAATATTTGAAATAATATGGATCATTGAAAATCTCGAGACTGTAATAGTTTCTGTGAATTTTGGATAAATGAATGTCAACTTGAATATGTTTCCATTTCCGTTGCTCTACTCAATAACAAAGTTTTCGTCGAGAATGAAACTTCATTCATTGAATTCTTGGGCCTTGCAGGGAAAATCTTAACAATGTCATTTTCCTCACGGTCAAATTTATTGCTCTTGCAGTACCTGATTATTCGCTAATCTTTGTTTGAATGGACCATCCTTGAACTTTCTCATTGTTTCGATAGCACTGAAGGATATATAGTATTTTCCAATATTCATCGAGGAATTTTTATCAGCGGGGCCTCTTTAATATAGCTTATAATATAACTTACCTCCGAAACACGATATGATGTAGGTTCGTGAGATATTTACTGAGAGGAACTATAAATTCAGATGAATTGTGGAATGAAAGAAGCCGCAATAAAGCGAGCAATAGGCTCGAGGGAGTGAGCGAGTAAGTGAAATGAATGACGTTGCCTGAACCACAGATATTAAACCGTAACCTCCAGCCACAAGCCAAATAAACTTCACTTAATACTCCCTAGAGTCCATAAAGGACCTTTCTATTTCAATCTTAATACTGCCCGTTCAAATATCACACGAAACTTCTTCGAATTCTAATATTGCCAGACTGTAGACAGGTTGATCAAGTTGGTAAACCGCTACTGAAAACGAATTGTTACTACCACTTGATTGGAGGCATTCGTTGTCTATGGTTTGATCGATGCAGAACTCTCAGAAGGGATGAAAACATCAAATACTGCTTCAAACGAAAGTTTTGGATCACATTGCATTCAGTTTTTTTGGAATCATGCTTCAGTATGCAGAGGGTTGAATGAAAGCATGGCGTATAACTGTAATTTTTTTTTAATGAAATAACATGTAATGCTGCCCATATCTGGATTCCTCTCGAAGAATAGTTTAAAAAATGTAGGGTTCCGTGGGTATATACCAAGTGATTCTGAAGTAATGTTCAAAATAATTCCAAAAGCTGGTCCTATTCACTAATATCTATTTTCACGAATGAATCGATTCCACAATTCATTTCATCATAACGGTTTTTCCTTCTGGTTTTTCTGGGTTCTCAATCTGCCACATTCTGAAAACATGAGAATCGATATTGGAATCTGTACGAGTGTAGAAGGCCAGATTTCCAATCTACCCCGATAAGTTGCTGTGATGATTCAAAAATAATTCCTTTCGAATGAAACGTATTAATTAGTCAGCAACTTCTTGAATATCTCAAATTTGCCTATCAGAATTATACAAGAACTAATATTTATCAAAATACATATTGTTGACGTTTCACGTTCTCAAAACTTTCACGAATATTCTCATGTAGTTTCCTTTTCATGTTTGTAAATGTCAGGAATTTGAAAAAAGAATCCATCCGCCACAAAGTAATAACTTTCAAACAGTACTTAATCATAACAGTATTTTGAAAAATATTTTGTTTCCTAGTCGAATTGTTATTTCCCAAAGAACCCCTTTTCAGAAATGGGGTGAATCAGAGCTGAATTTTTTTTTTTGGATATTTTCAAATGAAATCCCGTTTATATTTTTTCATATATATATATATTATACTTCCTGGAGATATAGGGTTACATAGGTGAATACCCAGTGGTTCTCAAGTCAAAAACCAATAATTCGAATACCAGCTACCATTAGATTGAAATCTCCTGGTGATATGAATGTATTCGAATGATTGTATTTTGCTATCAACATAATCGGGTGAATGAGAAGAAAATATTCGCGTCATAAGAGTTGAGTTCGAAATTTACTCTCGGGCACCAACAACATCAAATCATTTGTTACAAACTAGCGAATGGAACTGTGAATTCAAACCATTTAAGTATATTTACTTTGGAAAGGTTCTTTGGGTTCTTTCTATGAAAAATAAATATTTCTTTAAAAAAAACTGAAATGAGGTCTTTCTTAAAATTTCCAAGATCCCAGATTTCTATGAAACCCCAATAACTGAATAATTGATGTGAACTTATATTAGAGTTATCATTGGGTACATAGTAAAGTATTTATGATTTGATAGAGAAAAAACATGTCTTTTCAATAATTATATTAATTTTCAATCGAATGAAAACATCGAGCTCCTCTGGTATGTTCAAAAATCTCTCCATTCGCTCGAATACCTTTTTCATTTTTTTCATAACCCACGGTTACTCGCTCTTCTTATGTTGGAAATGCTCTCTTACTCTCATCATCAAATCTTCATTTGTATTTAGTGGTTCCTTGTAAACTATGCTTTCTAGTACGCCCCCAAAAAACGAGGGTCGCTGAATCTGGTTATCTGGGTGACCAAGGATGCGGACTATTATTTCCAAGCCGTTCTTCAAATAAACGTTGAGATGAACGTTATTCGTACCACGAGGAAGAGCCACGCCTTGATGATAACATATCATTCTATACGTATTCAATGACAGATAATACATTTCGGGTTTTTTTTTCAAAGAACTTTATTTAAATAATGCGATCATGGTAACAATAAATAATTATTTCAAATAGTATTTGAACAGCATTATAAATGAATTAATCCAAAGCAGCACCAACGTGCTGGTCTCGCAGAACTGCCTAAAAACAGTACAATAATACTTCAAACAATACAACAAAATTACACCATTATAAGATTCACTTGTGGATAAATAATACGGTTGAAAATAGAATAAAAATCTTATGGTAATTGATACATAAAACTGAAAAGATTAGGCTGTTCCTTCGTTGAGTATGCTAGTATAAAAACTCTTTATTTTATTCTTGAAAATATTAATATTAGGGCTATCTTTTTTTTTTTAGGAAGATTGTTGAATGTTTTCATTCATAGTGAAATGGGATTATTCAATCCAATATTAGTACGTACAGGTTCTAAAAAGAAATTATTATGGGTACGAGTATTGTATTCGTGGAGCTGATTCACGAATGTGAAATTGGTATTACATTTAACTTGTTCGTGTTTAACCTTGCATGCAAATTTACCTTGTTCAATTTCAAGAACATCCTGAATAGGCAGTATCTTGATTACCTTGTATAAAGTCTCAGTTGAGGTTCTGAATAACATTTTCACGACTTTATTTTGAAGTATTTTTATTTTTTGAATAATGTCTGTCCACATGTACCCCATATAGGAAATAAATAGCTAAATACTGATAAAAAATATGCACTGTATATTTGATGGAGTGAAGATGGGCGTAAGTAGGTTCTACAGCGGTACAGGGCACTCACCATTGGAATTAGTTTATTTTCTACATGGGTGATATGGTTATTCCAGCATAAGTTTTCATCGACTATCAGACCCAAATATTTGGTATGATCATTAATTATTCTTCAAAGTGATCGGTAAGGTGAAATCAAATTGGGTAGAAAATGATCGTTGATTGTTGGGCTATCCACTCATGCTAAATTCATTTTGTTCCCTACATTTTTCAATCTGCAGTCACGAAAAATATATGAGAAATTGGACTTCTCCAATAAGAGTTCATGTTAAAATACTGAATCCCAACAACCATTTACTCAAAAAATCATTCGGTAAGAAATATAAAAAAAATCGTACATTAATCTATATTCATTGGGTAACTTGTATACCAAGTTTCATTCGGTTCTGTGCATATGTCTGTAAGTATCGAACCTCCTTAACATTATCGTAATATGTAACTTTAACGTGTTTGTTATGGAGATATAAAAGTGAAATGTCCAGGTAGGATACATAACAATGTTACAGTATTTGAAAGGTTATGATGATGCAATGCATCTGCAACGTAACAGATTCATGATTTATATATTGTATATTTGTTGTGCTATATCATTATCGAAACATTTTCCAACAATGTATATTATACCATGATATAATATTTTTTCCACATAACAGTTATATACCTCATTTGATAACTGAGTCATATTTTTCAGTGATGTATAGATAGCTCAAGGTAGGTGTTTTTTGTCAGAATCATATCATAGTTTCAGAAATGGTTCTGGAATATAAAAAAACATAATTGTTTCGATATTTCTGGGTTCATTTACCGAAATAATACTTCAAATAACAGTATCTAACTTTTTCATCCACTCCTTATAACAATACAGCTACTGCACATATGTGATCCAGACCCTAGGGTAGTAAGTGAGTTCTTTAATAGCATCCGTCGTCTCAAACCTACCCATTAAGAGGTTTTCTTTAAATGGGGACAATGGGGGTAACACATGGCTGTTTCTTCGTGCTGTGAATGATAGAAGCCATGAAATGAAATTTAAAACAATTTTGATCCATGGTGAGTTGAATGTATTCTTCAACAAGTTCATCTGCCAAGTAATTGGATCTCAGAAGCTCCTACAAATACTCTAGAGCAGAGGTTCCCAAACTTGTTTATCTCGTGGACCACTTTCAAACTTTCATTATTTTTGGTAGACCCCCTGCTGCTACATTTCTACTGTTCACTCAAACACCTAGAGAATATCAACCTAAATTGGGGGTGTTGAGAAAAAAAAAGTAGCATATTTTCTTGGGTCCTATGAATTTGAATAACACTCGTGGTTATACAAAATTATAAATATTCATTGTTACAAACAATCAACAATGAATTCTGAAATGTTTATTAACAATGAAAAAAATAGTCATACTTTTAATGAGACGAATATACTTGATGAATTGACAGCAAATTATCAGTATTTGGCTTCAGTTTTGTAAGGGGTAATCTCAAATCTCCCCGTTCTGTGATGTTCAATCTACTCATTTTCTTTGTTAACAGGTTGGAAACAGCACCCAAACTTCTTTTAACAAGATATGACGAGGAAAATGCTATCAATTTTTTTTTCGCAGTTCACACACCCAGAATATTTTTCGGGTATTTCGGCCTGCAGCCAAAATGTTTGATACCCTCTTTCAAATTTCAGCTCCTGATTGGTGCTCAAGTTCGAGTAGCTCTTCTTGTAATATCACATTCAACACTTCCGTTTCTTTGCAAGTCTCGACATGTGGTGTACAATTGTACTATTTTTCAATTCTGTGTTTGAACTGAGTCTCGAATATTGTACCTGCTTAGTGAATGATGCTACCTGCCTAGGTTGATAGGTAAATCCAAGCCAAAATTATTTTTCTCTATCATGGAAACCAGAAAAATTTTCGTGGACCCCCACTCACAACTTGTAAACCCCTGTTTTATTTTCACGTCTACATGGACCGCCGTGTGGTCTCTTATGTACCCCCCAGGGGGTCCACCTGGACCACTTTGGGAACCTATGCTCTAGAGCTTGTAATATTGGGAAGCTTGGTAAAGAACTTACATCGAATGATACCAATACTTCGCCCTCTTCTTATTTAAAACATTTTATTTTTTCTATGAATTTTTGTGAATTTCCAACACTCACATAGGTTGGATCGATAGGGAGATTTTCAAATTCTCTCGTCAACCATTTAGCTTTAGAGACTATTGGTTGCATCGATTTTCCAAGTTTATGTTTTTTGACTAAGAATATATCTTAGGGACTATAAAATCTGGAAGTTGTAACCCGCTCCTGTTTTAAATCGGTGTGATCAGTGTCTTGCAATTTTTCAATGTGGTTTTTACGTTGGCGGTCATCTTGAGTAAAGGGTTTCGTGGTAACTTTTGATACGGATCACTTTCAATCGAGTTATCGACTCTCTCAAAGTAGTCTTCTTTATCTTGAATCACCACTTTGTTAACTTTGTCCACTTTTATTAGAAAAAAATCCTTCTCTTTCAATCTTCTGATAATTTCATGTTTTTTTTTCGAAGAAATATGGGGCTCTTCACTCATATTCTTGAAACTCAAATAAGTTTCTCAAAAATACAATAATGGTGCGATCCAAAAAAAAAATCATCAGTTGCACAATCGAAATTTCAATTTATTTATATTTCCCAAATACTGCTCTAGGTCGCCCAGAAGGCAGTCTTGCGTGCGGGCAAGGGGTTGCTGATGCTGTTGAGTGCCTTGGTCAAATAAAACAGGTACCTAGCACGCTCGAACACCAACAGACCGCTGTTAAAATTCAGTGCATGTTCGATAACCATATTGGATGCACTGGCATCTAATTCACTAGTGAATTCTGTCAATCGATTTGGGGAAATTATGTCAAAATGATTCGATCATGGCCAGTCTGAATGGTTTTGAAATCAAAATGAAAAAAATTATTTCAAAATGAGTTGTATCATTCGTAATGAAGGAAATGTTGATTGGTGTGAAGTAATCCACTTCCACGCCTAACTCGACGAGAAAAGTTGGGACTTTTGTTTTGAAAGAGTTTGTGGCGGATTTTCAACTTGAAATACATTTTATTAGCGACGAATGAGCCTGATCACACAATTTTCATAATCTGATAGACATCTGGTATGTCCCTGAAGGGATGTGTTGGGGAAGTTTTTGTGAATGATTCAATTACTTCTTTCAATAGAATAGTACCTCATTCTGATTCGAATATATGAATTTATATTTGATACAACCCAAAAAGCTTTGTTTCATAGTTTGTGCAGCCTCGAGAGGGCTGTGATTGGGGGTAGTTTTTTCAAATAATTCAATAACTTTTTTCAATGGAATAGTACCTCATTCTTCAAACAACCCGAAAAAAACTTTGCGTCGTTGTTTGTGCGGCCTGAAGAGGGCTGTGATAGAAACAAACCAAAAAAACGTTGTGTCGAAGTTTGTGAGGCCTCGAGAGGTGTGTGGTACTATTTCATTGAAAGAAGTTATTGAATCATTTGAAATAACTAGCCCCAACCACACTCCTCACGAGTCCTCACAAACTAAGACAAATTTTTTTTGGGTTGTTTCACATGCCTAATTCATATACTTGAATCAGAATGAGGTACTATTCCATTGAGAGAAGTTATTGAATCATTCGGAAAAACTAGCCCCCACCACACCCCTCCCGAGGCCGCACAAACTAACTATAATCCAAAGTGTTGATGACACCGGTGAAATTGGTGGAGATACATTGATGACATATTTGTGATCTGGCAACATGGCTAATATAAATAGAATCTATTTTTTCAGCATATTGATCAAAGATATTCCACCGTGAATTTCACCATGGAAATTGAATAAAATAATCAACTTTTTTTTCTTGACATTCTAGTTGAAAAAACGTTCATGAATTCCGAAACAAGTGTGTTTAAGAAGAACAACACTCACACAAATAGTTAGTTGTGTTTTGATTCAAACCATCAAATCAGTGTGAGAAAAGGTGTCATCAGAAGTCTATAGGGCAGAGCACAAATCACATCATCAAACCCAGAGATTCTAGAGTGGAACAGTTGCCATAAAAAATGTACTGAGGGAATTAATTTGTTGATGAAACCATCCAAAAGTTTGAAATAGGGTCGTTCGAATAAAGCAAACACCAAAATTCAACAAATTCCTCATATAAAAATGATCATTCCTTATATCCAAGGTTTATCGGAAAAAAATCAAACGCATAGGTAATAGATTCAATGTAAAAACAAAATCAAAAACAGAGAACACAATCAGATCCCTATTAACTCGAACCAAACCTCTAAATACGTAACAAAATCAAATAAAATTGTGTTTATAGTATCCCCTGTGTATGTTGCAGTGTTTGAAATGGAAAAATATCAAGGCCATTGAGAATGAGGACAGCTAAAACTGATGAAGACGAGAAATAGAAAAGTCGAAATTAGCTGAACACATATTATCAGCAAATGGTATACACATGGTCGTGTGGGATAACATCAATTTACCTACTTATCACAGAACAGAATGGAACAAAAAGGAAACTCAAAGAGAGGACCTGCATTCTATTACACAGGAATGAAGAGATTGCTGCCTGTTCATTTAGTATGGATCAATGTTAAATGCCTCTTCTGAATAGGGAAGTTGAACTGAGGAGATTCAATTCGAAGAAGGTTGTGTCAAAATCAACACTACGTATAGCTATGGATGAATAAGTCAGTGTCATACTTTGATACCACGTACCAAAATTACATTTCCATTGAAAATTTCCCACGATAATTCGAAAAAGGACTCAGACTAGCTTCCGAAACGTCACCAAGGAGAAGTATATGCATTTTTTTTCAATTAATTCGTTAATTGAATCTCCGAATTCATAAAATACTATACGTAACTGACAAAATAGTAACTCAAATTTGCATCATATCAATTTTTCAGTTACGTATCTGGGCAAATATACCAATTCGCCCAAATAACAGATATTATAAGAACTCAAAGCTTTTTCAATTTCATTTGTAGAGGGGAGAAAACCCAACAAAGTCATTACAAAGCTTATTTCCATTTGTTCCACTCTCAATGGATCACACTGAAAAGAGAAATTAATAAATGGAGAGATATCATGATGAAAGATATGAGAGTGGTCATAGCCGAAGTGAAAACGACCATGATTATATTGGAAAATGAATTCAAATGTTTTTTTTTCAATTATTATCATCAAAATACGTGTTGCGGCATCGTGAACCCATTTTTAGTGAGAATTGAACAGGAAACTAGGGTTGTGATGAAAATGATTATAGTAGGGATTATATTTGTATTCACTGAAAATTTCACATGTTTACAAGTTTGGTTCACATATCAGGAATTTCTTGGTATCAGAAAAAATTATTGATATCCTCCAATAGCTACGTGTATACTCTAATTGGACGAGTTTATCGGAATATAATTGAGAGACAAACGACTTAGCTGTAGGAAGTTCGTCCTGAATTACATGAGATACACTCGTCCAATTAGAGTCCCACCCTTCGCCCCGGTGCGATTGATATTTTCACAGCCGTGTTGTGATAGTAGATTGGCGTCCTCATGAGGAGTTTTGCTTCTGCTATGAATCATCTTCAAAAAATCTGCTGGCTAGTAGGATGATGGTAAATCTTGCTTTTTCTGTGATTCATATTCACAAAATCTGCTTGCTAATAGGATGATTGTAACACTTGTGCACTCTAATAGGACGTATATATTCCATATAATTCAGAACGAACTCCCTGCAGGTGAGTCGTTTGTTATTTCAATTATAACACTGCACCTGCATACCGGTTTAATCACCCCCAATACAGGAGTTAGTTAAACAACGACAACACGAAGGCTAATTGGTTCCCAATTGAACAGACCCTGATTTCATTGCGATCGACGCAAATTGGGATCCGATGACCTTTCTTTCAATATGAAATAAGCAAACTTTCCAAAACCAATATGGGGTGGTTTCTATCATACTGAAATAGGCTAATCGAGTTTTTTGAATATATCTCTAATGAAGTTTTTCAACCAGGTTCATTTATTCATTTCCACTTATATATATATATATATATATATATATATATATATATATATATATATATATATATATATATATATAACAACTGATATCAAAACCGTTTGAAATACCATAATCTAACTGTCCCAGAACATATATCGGTCAGACAAACTGACGACTGTCTAGTAGAGTATAGAGTATAAAAGCAGTCCACCGTTCCGACCCAACCCAAGCATTTTTCAACATCATCTATAAACAAGAATGAAATAGATTTAAAAAAACAAAAACCATTGTCACGGCCAAAATCCTCCAGGAAGCTGTTTCATGAAAGTACAAGTCTTGTAGCTACAAAAGAAACACAAAGAAACACGATGCTAAATAATTGTTTTTACTAGTTTTTTTACCTGTACCTATCTACATTGTCTTTCTCTTGCAGCTACACGACTTGTACTCTCATGAAACAGGCCCCAGACCAGAAATACTCGCAAATTGTCTTTACCAACGCGATGATTCACAAAGAGTTCCCAATACCTGGAAACCACTTCGGCCTCGTCATACCTTCCCTACCCCTGACCCGAGTACTTATTCGAACGTAGCTTCTGTTGAAGGTCCGACCCCTGACCCTTCTATAAATAAACACACAAATCCCAATAACCTTCAGTCCTCGATCGCTAGTGATGTGATGTTGGTGAATATTTTTGACACATAGCTTTGCCCTCCAAAACTTTCTGGTACATTTTTTTCTATCTGGAGATGGAAATAAGCTGTTATCGTCCGCCTACGAAACGTTGATCAGCCTGTATAGCTTGTACTGAAGAGAAGTATGTACTCAAAGCAGAAAAGAACCTTCAAAATACAGAAGTAATTTTTTGGTATCAATATAACCTATCTATGAGAATATCGATGATCTGTATAGAGTTTTTTGATTATTCCGTAAATTCTGTCCCGTTAATGTTTTTTGAAACATGTGAAAAAACGTTTTTCAAATCATCAAACTCATCTTGAAAAAATTAACACTCCATTGATTTCAAACTAATATTCATTCACTAACGCACAAACTCGGCCACCTGTCTCATTCCCGAGTTCCATTTGGCAGATGTTTCCTTTCAGTGCCTAATAGCGCCTCTTTAATAACCCACTTCTTGTACTATCAGCTCATATCGGGGAGACAGTTCCAGCTGAGACACTTTCAACAAAGAATTCGTTTCAACTTACTCTCACAGGAATGAAAACTTCGATATGAAGTACTCTCAAGAATGTGCGACGTGAACCCTAAAAAGGGCTCACGGCACTAACTTCTAAATTAATGGCCAACAACAAAAGGGAGTCGGTAATCATTGATAAGATTGTTTCCCAGAGCTTGTGGTCGATTCATTCCATGAATGAATGTATGAAACGACCGCAATACATGAATAGGAAGCGATAAAAAACGTTAGAACTCCTGCAAATGTGAATATTTTTGATCGAGTTGTTGATATTCAGATCGAGATGTACAGCAGGTTCAGAGCCCGGTCTCGACTATACCACATGATATTGAAGTTTTTTTTTTCTGCCTCTGCAAATATTATGATGATCATCAATACAAAATGTTTTCTTTATTCTCTCATAGAAAACCGATAGATCGACATCGATTTGCGGGCGTTGGACAATAGACAGTTTGAACGGTATTGGTATGTCTTCGGATTTGAAATTTAAAGAGTTTGTTCCCAATCAATGATAGATATATTCTGGTGAGTAACTCCCCATCAAACATATACGCTTTCTCGGAATCTTTGCGAAATATGCTCTTGCACCACACTCTCCGCAACATCACGACTACGGTGGGCGGAACCACGAATAACTCTTCCACAACCTGATTTTGCATGGGAACCTAATAACAACGCCTTGACTTCAACCCTCACCAGTTTCACAAAGCCTTCTGGGAGTTTATCATAGAGAAAAGGGCAGTGTGATAATAATGATAATAGAGTTTGTTAATTTTTTTACCAGCTATAACTCATTCAGTCGCAGATTAGGAATTTACGTTTCAAGACTCTATCAGGTGACTTGAAAAATCGCATTCGGTTTATAATATCAGGTAGTTGAAGATCGACCTGACTACGTTGCGACGTCTGTACGGATCCAAGTGTAGTGTGTAATTCATACCACATGAGACGAGACGCGCAGATATATTCAAGTTTCTAGACGGCAAGGGAAGCAAGTACCCCTATATAAGTGATAGGTCCGGTGTAGGAAGAAGACAAAAAACAGCATCAAGACATTTTGTTCAATAGTCCGTTTGTGACTATCGACGAATTTACAGTTATTTAAAAAAGATGAAAATAGCCTTTTTTTTGGTCCAGGTGAATTCAGAGTCTTAGTTACGGTGTCTAAAAAAAGGGGTGTCAATCCATATATTTCGCGAACGGACCATGAAATCCTAAAAGAACTTTGCAATAATCGTCATTTTTCTTCGATGCTATGGTACGACAATAATGACCAGTCACCCAGTATTCATTCAACGTGTTATATGGCGTGGAAGTTTGGCAAATGCAAATTGGCTATGCACGGTTATCAGACTCAAGAACCGATTCAAGATATCATTATTATGTGAATATCCAGGACCATATACGTGTTATAGGAAGCGATGGAGAACTTCGTCCGTGGCAAATCTGGATTTATGTATTTCGAAGTAATGTTTGGTTATTAACATATTTCATCAAGTTAACCAGGTTACTATAGAGCTATTTCCACACGGGGTCAGTATATCCATGAAATAATATGAGCCTGTCTATTTCGAGTGAGAGATGCGATTATGCCATGTATGAGGTAGGATTGCCTCAAAGCATGGTACATAATTTTCAATTGCCCGATGTTGCAGTTTGAATATTGGGGTGAGGCTTTTCAGCATTTTAGTGCGTATGTTTGCTTGAACACCCCATTGCAGGTGACTATCTATGTATATTCCCAAGTATTTTATATATTTCTTTGGTGTGATTTCCAAAGTTAACGTTGGTGTTTGCCCTGACTTGTTTTGTTTTTGTTCACTTCTTGTGGTTAATTGATCGATTTTCACAATTTTTTTTTTAGATAATTTTTATTTCATACTATTTCATTCTTGTAATAATCGGTTCTTGCTTTTCATATGAAATGTTTGTGACGTTTATTAATTTTATCGATTATTTTTTATCACTGCATCGTTGGGGTCATTTCTCATTTATCGGGAGTAGTTACACAAGTGCTTTAAAATCACCGATAATTTTCCATGAAAGCAGGTTGTCTAAAAACTGCATGATTTTATTTTCATGTTTTGTCGAAAGAGCCCGACTCCGAAGGAGTATATATATATATATATATATATATATATATATATATATATATATATATATATATATATATATATATATATATATATATATATAGGAAAGTAGTATTTGATTTGACTATATTGATCAGGATAAAGGTATCTTTTATATTTGGGTGTTGTAGTCAATAATTGGAGGGCTTCAGTAAATGAAAACTATTTTCTGATTATTCGAGCTTTCGGAAAATTCATTTCCTTTCTCAAGAATATATATAGTATTCCGTGCACTTCTTGCAATTCAGTTTATATTGGCGAAACATCTCGAAACCTTTCTGGATTCACATAAAAGTGACTGCAGGCTAAACAAATCTTCTTGTGGACTAGCAGACCATGTTATTTCACAAGATCACATAATGGATTATGAAAATACAAAAATTTTAACTGTTGAACAAAACAAAATTAAGAGATTATTTCTCGAAATGGTACATATAAGTAAATGTCCAAACAATTTGAATAAAAAATCAGAGATTCAAAATTTAAGCAAAATTTACAATTACATTGTGACTTTTGATCAATGATTTGTGTTTTGAAGACCTAATTCAGTCGATATTCTTTACAACTCAACTGTACTTTACACACTGTACATGTCCGATTATTCATTTTATATCTTTAACAAGTAGTCTGACAAATGTCAAAATTTTACTGACAATTTTACAACTTTTTACAATGTTCTTATGTATTATTTTACATTGCCAGTTTATTTTATAATCTTACTCTGGTGAGTTCTACTACCATATTATATTGTATCACTTTTAAACCCATTTACTTTGTAGATATTCTTGAGAAAGGAAATAAATTTTCCGAAAACTCGAATAATCAGAAAATAGTTTTCATTTACTGAAGCCCTCCAATTATTGACTACAACACCCAAATATAAAAGATACCTTTATATATATATATATATATATATATATATATATATATATATATATATATATTTATATATATATATATATATATATATATATATATATATATATATATATATATATATACATCCAGCTATCTTCCTGGCGTCTTTTCACAACTCAATCTCTGAGCGTCCGTCATGTAGTTCTCAAGAAACCTGTAGTTGTACAGATGAATATTTTCAAGATTCATACACGACGTGTCATGGAAACTGTTTGGACTTTGTTTTTCGACTTTAAATAATTGGAATTTTCATTTGTCCATTCCTTAGCGTCCTTTCATGGAGCCCCCTCTCAGCGTCCAATATATTCAAGAATTTCCGCTAGCTGGCGTCCGCTTTATATATTTTACTTTCGTCCTTCCGATTCGTAAGCGCCCGGCGATGATGCCAGATTAAACCATAACGGCAATAGGTAACTTTAAGATGCTACTCGTGGGTTGACTTTCTGAGCTCTGATATTTTGCTTTGATACTTTTTTAATTTCACTATGTACTTGTTATTTTTATCTATACACTCATATGTGATTTGTTAAATATATACAATTTATGTAAAACTGACTTTTTCCACAGCTTATAAACATCAGTATTAATTGCCACACTACCTGTGGTCATGTTGTTCGTTATTTAGCTTTGTATTAAGCTTACTCAATACCAGTCCCTACAAGAAATTATATATTTTTCTTCAAACATTACTAAATCATGACATGACCACATATCTGGAAAATGGCCCTAAGAATCACATTCCAACTCATAAAAAATTAATAAATATATTAAGAAAAATTTATTTGTGGAGATACTCTGTTATAAAAGGGTATACAACAAAGTGTTCACTTGTGTTTGTAATGAGCAGCCAAAATGTATGTTGAGAGGGGGGCCAAACATATACAGTGTCATCCCCAAAGTATGCACCATATGGGAAACTTATTTATTGGGTATTTTGAAAAATCTCGGAAAATTTTGTTTGGAAAAGTTGTTCAGCATCAAAAAATACATCCAGATTCGAAGGCATGGCCATCTAAGTGAAGTTTTACTTTTTTACCCATTTTTTTCATAACTATTTTGGACAAGAAAATCTCCAGAAAATCAATGAGTTTTTTCCAAAATACCTATTTTATTTTGACGTTTCGTGACTTGATATTATCGAATATTAAGTTATTGTTAGAATACTGTATTATTTTTCAGTAACATTCGGTGTCAACAAAAAATTAAAATAACCTTGCACCAAAAACTTAGAAAATTATTTAACTCTCCAAAAAAATTGACCGCGGTTAACACCTTACTTGTGTGATTTGTAATATTACAGCCTTCTAAAATAAACCGTGGTATACAGGATGCTGTCTATCAATCGTTTTAACAAATTTTTGTTTTCGTAGTCCCCATTTGAGAAAAGTGGGTAAAAAATTAAACTTCACTCAGATGGCCATGCCTTCAAACCTGGATGTATTTTTTGATGCTGAACAACTTTTCCAAATAACATTTCCCGAGATTTTTCAGAATAAGAGTACTTTATTATTGTCTCAAAATCAAATATTTGAAGGCTCTTCGTATATAACGTCTGTTTTACCGTATTTTGTTGGTGCATATTCGGATTCAGGGGATGCACAAACTTTTATCAGGAATAACTTTTTGTCGAAAGACCCTTAATAAATGAGTTTCCCATATGGTGCATACTTTGGGGATGACACTGTATAGGGCTAGAATTGGTAGTCTTTTTTAATTAAAAAAGGTTACTACAGTTGCCACTGTACGGATGGATATAATAATGACTGCAAAAAAAATTTCATGATTCCACGCCAATATTTTTATAAGAGAATACGAATACACTGAATGATATTAAATATTTTTTGTGGCCCAACACACCCGAAAACAAACGTAGCAACTTATCGCACCAAAAAAAAATCATGCAACTCGAAAAACCTGCATGAATACATGCATTTTTCTGGAGTTTTAGGTGTGAGTTTTACAACAACAGCAACAAAAGCATAACCAAACCTTCCCCTAAGTGGAGTGTTAGGCGTTAGCACTCGAATCATTCAGAAAGAAGTAAATGAAATGATAATTCTTCAAATAAGATATTTCTCGTTCAGAAAATATCGAATTTCAAAATTTCAACACTACCTTTGACGAAAAATGCAAGAACCGATTTTACTTCACCTAAATACTGACCGTTTTATTCCAATAAATTTATTCGAGAGGTTTCTTTGTTTTTTAATGCTGTGCATATCCTTCGCATATTTTTTTTTATTTTTAGAGTGATGTAAATTTGCTACTGTTATCGCAGACTTCCATTGTCTGAGTTGTTAGTATCAGCACGACGCGACGTTTCAATCGATTCAGAATTTCCGATCGTTATTGAGTATACTGACTGACCACCTGAGTTAATAAGACAACATTCATAGGGCTTGAGATTATTGGCAGAACTCCCTTTTTTTCTGCTGGGACCCTACCTAGCTTGGTATTATTCAATAATAGGTAATTTTCATCGTGTGTCCTGTATCTGGATTCACTACAAATTGCCATCGACTCATTTATAACAAATGTCATAGAGAATGATCCTACATGTGATGCACAAGAAATATTTTTTCACAAAATGGAGCTCTCCCCCATTACTTGCTGAATGTACGCAATTACAAATATCATAGATAATGACCCTGCATGTGATGCACAAGAAATATTTTTCAACAAAACGGAGCTTCCCCCATTACTTGCTGAATGTACGCAATTACTCGAATGGTACGTTTCCAGGTCCCTGGGTAAACGAAGGGGTGCAACTGAGTGGCCCTCTTGGTCGCCCGACTTGAGTCTTTTAGTTTTTTTTGAGGCATATAAAACCAAAGTTCACAGCACTCCGAAAGATCCAAAGATAAGCGTTCAACAGTGTGCACATTCACTCAACTAATACGGTATGTTTTTGAGTTGAATCGAATAAAATTTTTAATTTTTTGTCAAAAATTGTCCTGACGTGTATTCGGATTTTATCGAAATTAATTTTCCAACCTCTAATGCCTTGCGATATATTTTCGATGAGCCACCCTGTATATGATATTACATCGCGTATCCGGGATGAAACACAAATGGTTTTCAAACCAATTTTTTTTTACCACCATGTATCAAAAATACCGATTATGAATTATTTCGATTAATTCAATTCATGGGGGCTAGTTGATGAATGATCTATTACACAATCCATAGAGGTTGTAAATAACGAATTGAAATTAATTTTTTGTTCTCCCTGTTGTGAGGTTCAAACCAAATAGTTGTAAAGGATATTGGACACAAACGACATCCTATCACCACTCTGGCATGATATCCTTAAAGGAAAAGCCATCTGTATCACTACTTTTGTTCGGGTTTGGAGGTCGTCGTTTTTTGAAATTTCTTCCTGACGTTTTGCTGGCGCGAGTGGCTAGCCTTTGAAGAAGCTAGGAATGGTGTGGTTTCCCGCGAAAAGCTCAGTTTGCCTTGAAAAACCCCCTACTCTAGGTCTGTGCGTTGATGAACTCAAGCAGAAACAGCGAAAGAATACAAAATAGTCATGAGTGTGTGTCAAAACCTCATTTGATTCATAACTTAACCTGAAATCGGTTTATCAAATATCACTCACTCTTCACTCAACGAATGTTTGTCAACAAATACTGCACTTTTTAAAACACGCTGCCTTCTGAAATCAGCCCCTATTCAGCGTTGCCTCTTCTTCAGAAATTGAAAGACGCTTGGAAATCGACGGTCCGAAAGTAATATATACCTTTCAATGAATATTCGGAAATGCTCCTTGCGTCGCTGGCGGCAAACCTGATGAACTAATAATATACAAAAGTATTCGAAAAATTTGCACAACTATCAAGAAGGCGTCCAACGAATTTTCAAATATGTGAACTACTCTGGTGCTCTGAGTTCAGATTCTACACAGTTTCTTCAGAGCGTCCATATATGGACGCTCTGTTGGAGCCGGACGCTTGGAAGATAGTAATTTGTTAATGTACGGACGCTCGGTAGATAGTGGTATGCTTATATATATATATATATATATATATATATATATATATATATATATATATATATATATATATATATATATATATATATATATATATATATATATATATATATATATATATATATATATATATATATATATGAAGAACGTGGCAAACGGAATCAATGCAAAATGGAATCTTTATTTTTTCTTATACCTCTCGCCTGTTGAACTTCTTTGACTATTGGAAATATTCTGTTGTTGTTTCCTGAGCACTGCTTGATTTAGAATTCGTAATACTGGATCTGGTTATTCATTGCAGCACTTGAACATTATCCTCAAATCATTCACAGAAAAGAGGTT
Organism: Zygogramma bicolorata; assembly: GCA_032362365.1. Lineage (NCBI taxonomy): Eukaryota > Metazoa > Arthropoda > Insecta > Coleoptera > Chrysomelidae > Zygogramma > Zygogramma bicolorata. The sequence goes on along the minus strand of JAVJAQ010002653.1, from coordinate 1,082,034 downwards.
GCGTGAGGATTGGTGAAAGACTGCTAGATTTAATTATCTCTTCTGCATGTTCTTTTCCAATATCGAGTCGTTGCCCCATCGAATATTCTCTTCGTATGAGTTCATATTTGTATTTTGTCTATTGTACTGTAGCTGTTTTTTTTCACACTGTTGAATCTTCTGATTGTTGTCAGTTCTTGAGCAATCGATAATCCTGCTGCTTTCAGTTTCTTGCAGTTTGCAAATACGTATTTTTTGGTAAGATTTGTTAGAAGTTTTCACTGTAGAATTCTTTCCCGATTCTAGACAGTGAATATGTTTCAGTTGATTTGCCGAAAGATCAATTCGAAGTAGTGATTTCAACTGTTCCCGAATGAAATCGATGGTAATCTCGTTTTTAGGGAGAGTTGTTTTATTTTTAACTATATATAACGAGAGGGAGCAGAATGCGGAAAAGCATGTTTAGAGAAGTCTCCAACTCAAGAATGCTATCAGTTGAAGCAGATGTAGACGTATTCAGTAGCTGGCGACAGTCTCACTGACAGCAAAAATAGACGGGCTTTCTATTGAAGACAGCCAGGATTCTAATAAATTTCAATTTTCTTTCTCTCTTGAAATAGACAGGCTCATAATATTTCATGGATCCACTGACCCTGTGTGGAAATAGCTCTATCGTAACTTGATGATATATGTTGATAACCAAACAATACTTCAAAATACATGAATCCAGGTTTGCCACGGACGAAGTTCTCTATCGCTTCCTATAACACGTATATGGTCCTAGATATTCACATAATAATAATATCTTGAATCGGTTCTTGATTCTGATAACCGTGCAGAGCCAATTTGCATTTGCCAAATTGTCACGCCATATAACACGTTGAATGAATACTGGGTGACTGTTCATTATGGTCGTACCATAGCGTCGAAGTAAAATGATGATTATTGCGAAGTTCTTGAAGGATTCCATGGTCCGTTCGCGAAAGATCTTTTAAGACCTCTTTTTAGACACCGTAACTAAGACTCTGAATTCACCTGGACCTCATAGGACAGGCTATCCCGGTGAAAATTTTTCAAATGTATAAGCAGAAAAAAACGTCGAAATTACCTTTTAGAAATGATGGACAGCATCAGAATGAATATGTCCCTAGTTATGTCGTCATATAAGCGTGAAATAAATAACGTCATACTCATTCTTGAAATTCAATCACATTCAAGATGCATATATAGGGTTATTTTCAGGATAGAAATTTTGAATCAAATTTTTAGTACGAAAATTTTATGAACCGGGTATGACGCAAATTATGAAGAATTGCTAGAATCATATTCACATTCCAGAAATTTTTTATAAAAGAAGACGGAAAGTTTGCAAACCTCTGAGAGCATCTACCCGAGAACATTGAATTTGCGTTATGAAAATTAAATTTTTTTTTGGGCGATAAGTCCCGAGTAATGCCGTCATATAAGCGTAAAATAAATAATTTCATACTTGCGTCTTGAAAAAGACGTTAGAATTGGATGACATTATTTCAATTATTTTTTGGTTTGGCATTCCAGGACAAGCCGATTTGCTATTTATTCCCACAGATTATATACATATTCTTACAAAGCTGACAAAACTTTGTTTCCATTAATCGTCTGGAGGATAACAATGATAAATTATTGAACCATTCCAGCTTCAGGTGTCAATATCCATCAAACTGGCTCATTCTGACCGTAGTTTGTTCTGCAGGAAATATTTCTATAAATAATACCTCGGTTTCTATTCCTTCTGTTATTCACACATTGACTTTGCACTGGCCAATTGCATTGCCCCAGTATGTGAAATATAGTGAATTGCTCTAATCATCTTCAAATCATTCACAAATAAGAGAAAAGAACTAGAGGTGTAAACGGTAGTCACATGATTGATAAATGAATTGAACAATAGTGGGTCCATTTGAGATCTCAGAGGTACTCTTTCTTGATGCAGAATTGCTATATTGAAAATATCAAACTCACGAAGGTAGCTTCGAATCCAATACAGAGCATTTCTTTTAACACCCAGTGCTTTGAGATAGGCAATCAATAGGTTATTATCGACTCTAGAGAGAGCACTTAGTTTAAAGCAGTTGATTTTCAATTGGTTCGATGAATAAAATAAAAGTTTTCTGGTAATCGGGCAATCCAGAATTTTAGGCAACATCGATTGATTGCAGATATCCTTACAATGTCTTTATTATATTACATTATCACGAGATCCATGATTCAGCCTAATGTAGCTTTGTTTCTGAAGGCGAGAAATTGTTCCTGTTTTGATACAGAGATTGAATATCTATTTTTGAGATTTTGCTAAAATGAAAATACAATTTTTGATCAGGTACATGGGGATCTCACCAGGGCCTGTTGTAAGTTCACAGGCTATTGTCAGTAATGGTTTTATGATTCCTTCGACATCAATGTTATAATGGCAGACGTCAGCTACATCATCGAATCTATAATGTAGAGTATCATTCACTAGGGAGTCATTATAAATTGTTGGAAGCTATTCCGAGAATAGGTAAACTATTTTATCACAATCATCACCAGATACATCATCATAAATAAACCATTAGAGGAAATATTGTTCAGTTATTTCGATCATTGATGTATTTCCATGAGAATCAGGGATACGTTGAAATACATCTTCAGTTTGGGAAATATATCTGCAATAGAATTCATCTCGTAATGTAGTGAGTCAACATCGCCACATTTATACTGCCTGAGTGTCTTTTTTCACAAGTAAACTTTTTTCATGATTTACTGAAACACGTAGGAAAATTTGAGAATTAGTATAATTATGAACACACTTGCAATGTATGTTTCTTTGGACTGGATTGGCATCGAGTGACGTATGATTGGTTTAATTATTCCAAAATCTTTGAATCGTATGGTTAATGATGAAGGATATGTACGTCACGGAGGTGGTGATCCATTCATAACGTCACTTCATATCAATGTTTTCCATTCCATATTTTTCCTATTTCATCATCATTCTCACATTATTGTACTGTAGAAGGTATTGAATAGTACCTACCGAAACCTTGACAAATACAATAGAAAAAGCAGAAGGTTTTCACGGATGGTTGAATATGCGAATTTGTATTTCGAGGAGTTTAGGTTAGGTTAGGGGAGTTTATCCGTTCATTTGTTCTCATTCATTTGACGTTTCGTTTTCAACAATGTTACTGCTCCTACTGGGTACTAGCAACTGCCGTTTGAAAGACCTCTGATAATGATCGAATAGGTTGTCGTCCGTAAATTATAACGAAGAGGGCTCTGATTGGCTTTTATCGAACGATCTGCTATCGAATCGATTGAGGTTTTCGGTTATAATTGCACGAGTGCATAAAAATTACCTATAATTTTGCAAGAAAGCGTGATATCTGAAAATTGCAAGTTTATTTTCATATTTTGGCGAAAGTGTCCGAGTCCGAAGAACGAGGGCTCTTTTACAAAATATGAAAAAAAGCGAATGCAATTTGTATAAGATATCACGCTTGAATGCAAACCTATCTGGTCATTTTAATGCACGAATGTAATTCATTGGAATATTTCACGAATAAAGAAATTCTCAAGGAAATATATTGATTGTATGGAGTACTCACCTGAACGCGAAATGTTTTTCTATGTTTGAAGTCTATCTGACATTTATTTGTGTTGTTCACTGACGTCTAGCAATACGGTTTCAAATGTGTTGTTATGGTGACTTGATACAATGCAATTACCGCTGTAAGTTTTCGATAATTTCATTGCTCTTATGGGACATTTTATATATGAGGGAAATATTCGGTCTAATTGCGATTTTCGGTCCGATGGCTGTTCAGACAATGATGGTCCGTTCGGTTTGGGACGTCCTGCATCCTTAAGGGACCACTTTCTGAACTGTTTCGTTTTTTTGATAAGGGCTTTTAAGATATCTGGTATGTTTCGAGAATCAACTCTTTGATTCCTCCATGCTTTTTTACCTCGATAGCTTTATCTAAAGTGACGTATTTTGAAATGGTTCACCTGCGCTATTTGTTCAGCTGCCTCGAAATATATTTTGTTACCCGTCTGGTGGTGGTGTTTGGAGAGAGCGGAAGATTCGTTTTGTCGTGAACAAATCAGAAGAACCATTTTTTAGAGAAGCCGTGAAAGGTTCAATATTTCAGTCGAAAACAATCATCGAATCAGCGAAGTCAGAATCAATAAAACAACTAGATCCAACATGCGTAATTTATCAAAATTGTTAGTTCTAGACTAGGACTCAATGCAATTTTAATAGAAATTGGACCCAACTCAAATTCTTATATCGAAGTTGAAATCTACCGATTATTAGGAATGTAATTCAAAGCGCATAATTTAATATTTTCAGTTTTAGACTAGGACTTGATGAAATTTCGATTGAGTCGGACTTAATTCAAATTCTTACATTGAAGTCGCAATCTACCGATTGATAGAAATTGATTAAATTCCTAGATGAATTTCGAAATTTCACAAAAATTCGACTTATTCTGGGACTTAGATGAAATCTTCCAGTTGAAATTGAAATTTGATGGCATTTTGACTTCAGACTTGAAACTCAATGATGTTTTCATATATAGTCTTGACTCTCCAATTCCCTCGTATTTCACTAAGTTAAGAAGTATCCCATACTTTACTCTATGAGATTTTGTAAAACCATTGAAAATTAAAATCAATTCCAGATCATTATGTGGCATAGACATATTCATACGATCATCAAAGATGAATCACGAACTATAAGAGTGTATAAAACTGTATTGGTAATATCTCCAAATGATTTTCAATATTGTTTATATACTGCGTTGAAGTACCTTATCATGTGTAAGCCACCACGTTTTCAGTTGGGTGATTTATGAGGTCCCTTTTATAAATCAATGAGTGCTCCAATGAAACTAATCGATATCTGGTGAGGATCTCTTCAGAAGAATTCTTGTAGGAATCACTAGTTCTCGAAATATTTCAACAATGTTGAGAACACTGCAACACGTGTTCCATTATTTATTAGCTTTCTCAAACAGGAATCACTACATGGCAATTCACGTATCGCAGTTTTGTCAACCCATTCAAGCGAAACCCTTTCAGAGATATATCTATTTCTCATTCACTCCATTATGTCGTATCCTTTCATATAATTGAAAATCATTTTCAGTTTTCATAAGACCCATCACTTTCGAATTGATAACGAAACCAATCTCACATAATCGAATCCAGAACCTCTATTCGACACTCTAATTATACTACTGTCGCATACTTACGACCAACTAGAAGGATTTTTACACTAAATAGTGAATATCCCGCCATATACACTCTGAATTGATACTGCAGAGAGATAGACTTGCTTCTCGATGCATCGATGATCTCCAAGTGAAAAGTGACAAAGTGTCAGTTCCATCAAACCCGCTTCATGGTCTGATTGGTGAAATTCATCAATTTCAGTAACGGGTCTTCTTATCTAATCTCAAAGCAGGTATTTAGTTGGTGTAGAATATATCAGCATCAACTGGATAGGTAGTGTTATATGTCGGATTATTATTGGTATTTATTATATGAACATAATCTATTCAGTCAAAACGCACATTTGAGCAAATAATTTTGTATGGTGTTCGGGAAGCCAGGCTCTGTCAGTTATTTTCCATGCTCCCTAAAAACTTTTTCGTGCTAATGTTTCATTCATTTTGCTTTTCTAATCACAAAAAAACATCTTTGGAGGAGTAAATATCATTATATTCGTTTCATCGGAACATAATTGTTGGGAAATATGTTCAGAAACTACTGCGTTCCAGAAGTTTCTGGAACTGATAAACTTCCTCAGGATTGTATAAAAGTTTCATCGGTTCTAGAATCTGGAAGTTCCAAACCCAATACAAGATTATTGCAGTTTATTCTATATCAAATTGAGAAAAGGAAGCAGTTTATAAGACCCTGAAAACTTCTGGGAGGCCTGACTGACATTTCAGAAGGTATAATAACCAATTTTCCTTTGTTATCTCGCCCAAAAGTTTGTAAGTAAAAGTCACTCTAAGACGTGCTGCGCTATTACTTTTTCATTCTCGATGAATATTTGAACGATTCAAAATGTCACGCCGCTCCGTTCCATTTGAATTAAGAAAAATAAGAGACGACCCGTCTGCCCGATATCCGCTATCGCCGAATATCAGGTCCCTTGGAAACCGATGAAATATGCCCTCGGTCCCTCTAATCGACAGAACTTTAAATCAATCCGACCATTGATAATTCAGATACAGTATTCAGTCTTTTCGAGAGGAGTGGAGGCGATTTATTTTCAGTTGTTTCCGGACAAATTGCAACGGGAGAAGAGTTCGTTTTCGTTCGATCTCTCAGACTCTTGTATTCGAAGTTACGAGGAGTTTGTCTGACATTGAGCTCCGGTAACTTGTGCTTCGTTGCATTTTGTAGCGATTTAGTGATATTTTGTTGCATATTCCAGAAGTCTCGATATAAACAGATTCGAATCTGAAACTTTGGAACTTTTGATATTGTTTTCGTGAGATATATGAATGCCTTCTAGTGTGAACAGCATGGAAGTATTGTTGAGAATATTCAACATACCTGTGGTAGCTATGAATCGGTATTGTTTCATGGGTATTGAAAAACCTTTTTTGGCGTACATATATATATATATATATATATATATATATATATATATATATATATATATATATATATTGAACCATAGAATATGATTTCAAAGTGAAGTTACGGTGTTTCGAAGTATAGAAGTTCAATTAACCATTCGATGCATGATGAATGAAAATCAACATTTGCGCGGCTTGATTCATATCTTCCCTCAGGCACTAGATTATGAATTGAACATTCTCATGCACAGTTCTAGGTTGTCTACACAATGAACAATATTCACTCATTTCACGTGTGAGTATCTCAAATAACACAAACTCTTATAATCTTCGACTGTGATTGTAAGTTAATAATGCACTAACCGACCCGTTTTAGACACTGTATCTGATTCACAGCTTCATATTTTTGATAACTTGTTCCCCCTCAGAATACCACCTGATGACTCGGGTGGTTAGACTTGTTAGGTACATTGTTGTACAGGCCCCAAAACCTGAACACCACGGCTAACAAACTGCTGCTATCAATTCATTGCATATTTTCTACACACAATATGACTCCTGTCAATGGTTTCAGTGACAAGTTACCATGGAGGCTTCATTATTTCGCCTCTGCAATTCCAGGTAAAAACATAGAGCAAAGAACACAAAAATGAATTTAGAAATATTATAGTCGCCTTCCCTTGCAGAATTTGGTAGCTTAGGGTTAGAAACCACCTGACGCTCTGATGGCAGTTATTTTGTTCCAAGTAGGAGTGAAATACTGACACGCAGACTTCTATGGTAGAGTCTATCTGATATGTTACGCGTATTTGAGATATTTAATACTCTCAGGCATAACTTTCAGATTTATTTGGACGAAATAGTTTTTTGCGTGTTATGTTTCTCAATCAATAGTAGATGAAGACCATGTTTCCCGAAAGATGCGTTGGAAATCGTTGTCATTTCACGAATAACCCAGTGATTTTGTGTTCTTGGATCGAGTGAATGAAACCACCAAACTATGAAAATCTCTTCGTCTTCAGGTCCATTAAAATATTTCTTACGTATCTTATAACGTGTTTTGATATAATAATTCAGACGACTTGGTGACGAAGGATGATAGTAAGTCAGTAACTAGAAGTCTACTTCGATTTCTGGTTAAGTGACAACACTGTCCCGGATACTGAATCATAACAAACACTGAGCTTAGAATGTGACCGTGTTTCGGACTACAAAAAAGTATTAATAATGCCGTCTAGAAGTTTTAGGTCATCGGTCCAAACGATGTCATTTCCAGGTTATATCTCTGAAGCATAACTTTCAAATTTGTTTGGACGAAATAGTTTTTTGCGTGTTATGTTTTTCATTCAATAGTAGATAAAGACCATGTTTCCCGAGAGATGCGTGGAAAATAATTGTCATTTGAAGAATAACCCAGTGATTTTGTATCCATGGATCGAGTGAATGAAACCACCAAACTATAAAAATCTCTTCAAAATCAAATTTTCAACCCATATTTCGTGTTGAAGGTATAGCTTTCTTCGGAATTCACCCTGCCAGTATTGAAAGAAGACTCACATAACGCTATTATTTTTCTCAAAATTCCAGGTAAGTTACAGAAAATAATGTATTCTTTTGAACTGCGTTATATAATGTAAGTCGTCTTATGATATGTGACGCCATATATTTCGAAGAAAACTGCTTCTCATACAGGAGACGTGTTATAACTTGGTGGCGAGATAGATTTTTATTTTCGGTTGTTTTTTATCGAACGATTCAAGCATGGAAAAACCATCATCAGCTCGTCGATAATGCAGTGTTTGTAGTTTCTACAGTTTTTCCTAATCTAATTTTGATGAGTAGTTAAGGTCAACAACTGTCACAGGAATATGTCGCAATACTTATTGATTTTTTCGAGTATGCTGTTGCCTTTGCGAACTTCCTTCTGTAATCTGTTACATAGAGTGAAAGAAAGTTCAAGAAATCAAGTTAGCAGTAAAGCCATGCGAGTTCGTATTTAAAGAAACTTCAAGCGATTATTTTCATATTGTACAAAAGAAACATACTGTCTTCTAAATTTCTAAATACGTGAATTTTCAATATTTTTCGATCATCAGATTTCGAGAAAAAAATAACGGAAAAAATGTAATTTTTATCCCCTCAGAGGGGAGAAAAGAGAGGAGGATAAAAAATATTGCGAATGTTTTTTAGGCGTAAGTAACAACATTCGCAGGTCAAATCGAGATTTCGTGATCAAGGGAAATTCGATCATCTTAACCCAAGATACCCTTCGTTAGATTTTTTTATTTCATATTCAACATTTTACACATATCACGAGTGGATAGCGGCTTCATTCCACATTTCATGTACCGTTAGTCAGTCACTATCTTCCACACATTATGAGAATTTTACCATAACATAATTATCTAGTGTGATGGGATGTGTTCTCCGGTGATTCGGATTGTAAGCAGAGTCTTAAGTAGTGAGAGCTGAATTGAGGAATACTTTCGGTGGCCAGTGATATCTATATAACTCGGAAAATCTTTTGTACACTCACGTCAATTGAAGACAAATATTCTAGAGATCCTACTGGGTAACACAGAAATCACTTTTTCTTGCTCAATTCGTTTACCAAGCATATGATAATTGAATCGATTTTTTTTCTATATGCAGATTCACACGAAAGGGAAGCCCTGTAATGTTCAAAGAACACCGCGTGAATCAAGAGACAGGAGATACGAATGAACATTCACTTTGAATTTTTGAAGTTTGTGAGCCTCAGGAAAACCTCTATCGGCAAGGAGCTCCAGAGTTCAGCTGTTCTATTGTCGGGTCATCCGTTTAGATATTGCGAAGAGTGTAACGATTGATAACAATTCAGAAGAGCTTAGACCGTAAAAATATCTATTGGAGAGAGACAAGTCTCCGATGCTACAATGAAGTGAGCGAGTATGTGAGCGAAGAATCACCAACAAGACGGATTGCCTTTCTCCGAATAGAATGAAGAAGCTTCAATGAATGTTTTGTTGCCGAGCCCCATACATGAGAACTATATTACAAGAATTGAATCCCAACAAGTTCATGCTCCCCCATTTTATTACTTTTACGAAGTCATGGTCAATTTCATCGACTTGAATGTTTCTTCGAATTTTTGTTCTTCGAGCTGGTATGGGGACTCTGGAAAAGAAACTAGTGTGAAGAGTACTGTCTGCAAAATTATATACTGAACAAGATGTTTTTTTCAGCAAAGCATTGATATGAATCAGAAACAAATTGGGCACCAGAACAGAACCCTGTGGAACACCTACATTAATTGGGAGAATATCAAGTGATACTCCATCAACAACCACATACAGACCCTATCAGACAAGAAACTCTTCAACAAATCACACAACTGAGGAGACAACCTATAAGACGGCAGTTCAAGGAGATTCCGATGACAAACTCGCTCAAACGCTCCTGAAATATCGGGTGCTACTATCGTTTTTCCGATTGAATGCTGCCAAATATAGGAAACATTAGCCAATGAGTCACTGGTTGATCATTGATGACGAAATCCGTATTGTTGATCATTGATGACGAAATCTGTATTGTCGATCATCAATTATTTCTGGTTTCTCTAGATATTTGATTAGCTTTATATTGATTAGTTTTTCTATGACTTTGGAAATGATAGAATGCAATGCAGTTGGTCTATAATTACAAAATAAAGTGTTCTTTCTCATTCAGGAACTGGCTGGACTCTTGATGTCTTCCAGGACTTAGGAAAGAAGACTTCGCAGAGTACTGGTGTCAATTCAGGGGCACTCGCTAAAAGAACAATTGCTGGGATTCCATCAGATCCGCAAACCTTATTCGTCTTCAGGTCCATTAAAATATTTCTTACGTATCTTATAACGTGTTTTGGAATAATAATTCAGACGACTTGGTGAAGAAGGATAGTAAGTCAGTAACTAGAGGTCTACTTCGATTTCTGGTTAAGTGGCAACACTGTCCCGGATACTGAATTATAACAAACACTGAGCTTAGAATGTGACCGTGCTTGGGACCACGAAAAAGGGTAAATAATGCCGCCTAGCAGTTTTTGGTCATCGGTCCAAACGATGTAAATTTCAGGGTTATATCTCAAGATATGATTTTATTGAATTATCACAACTATTTTTCATCGTAGGCATTGGAACAGTATTTTCATAAGTTCAATAATGACTCTTCTCTACACGTATTTTCACTTTCTATTCTTTCGATTTCCATCTCGGTATGAGTCAAATATGTAGAAATGTGTTCCAGTGAGAATTTTTTTCAATTCAGGATTTTCCCATTCGGTTCATATCATTATCAGAGACGTCTGAATGAATTCCACAATCTTCAAAGTGCCTCATCCCTCTTTTGCAGAGCTCGGCTCACGGCTTGAAAAGATGTAAAGTCATTCTGATGCACGTCTCGAGTATCTGCAATTTTGCATCCGTGAAAGTGCTTCCGTGATTGCATGTAACGTGTCCGGTGACCAAGAGGTCACCAATATACATTCCACTTCCATATACATAATCCGTTTTCCGTCAACCAGAAATATATTTCTTTCTCTAGATATACGGATGCTGCATATATGTGAACGTTAGGTTCATTTCATCTGTAGCTTCACACAAATAACTCTGTAATGTTTGGGAAGAGTCACTTTTATATTGTTATTCAAATGTGTATAATTGAATGCCTCGTTTTTTGCGATTTTCAGGCGAAAACTTTCTTTTCTGTTAACTCACTTTATTTTTCTACTGTTGAAAGTGTCAAAACTATTGAATACATCATGAAGGCGATTGAGTTGGCCTAGGTGGATGTGTGTCCGGTTCATAATCGAGAGGTCGTGGATTAGATTTCCCATTGGGTAGGAATTTCTCTCTTGAAACTATGTTTCAGTAGAAAAAAGAGCTAGTTGCTGAAAGACTTCGATCGAACTAGGTGGCATTTCGTTTGAAAATGCCATGAATAACGTTGACCACTACATACTGGAAATATTTGCTGATTGCTTTTATACTTCATTCAGGTTACCAAAGCATTTTGGGTGACTGAAGCCAGAGCGTAATGATCACGTGATCTGTTAATTCCTGCATCGTTATTGGTCGATCCTAGATACAAGAAATGAACTGGTCTATAGTTGACGTTCTATTTAGCATGCTTCATTGGGTCATATCGAGAGTGTAAAATCTTTCACATTGAAATTGTTTTCTCGTAAATGTGAATTTTTTGTTCATTTCTCATCAGAATGTCTTGATCTGAATCTATCAAAACAAAAGTCGAGGAAGGACCATGAAGTCCTACCTTCCTCTACTTCTCAAGATTGTTCTTTGCATTCATTTTTTACTCTTCGATGGCCATAGTCATTGAAGCAACTGAAAACTTGTTCATATAATAATATACGCATTTTCCAATGTATACGCCTTCATTTATTTCGAAGAAATTGACTACATTGAAAACCATCACAATCAACTAAAAAACGTGTCACATTACGGCGAAAATGATATCCAGTTGAATGTAAAAATCACGAACCACGACTCAAAAAAATTTCATTTTTCGCTCTTGTCTCATGATTTTAGGTAGTGATTTCCGTTTTTTTTTTTGATCTTTCATAGTCGATGCCCATATATTTGTCTTTTGATGACCTATTTTTTTCGTATTGTAATCTGTCCCTTTTGGCAACTGTCTCGTAAATGACGAATCTGTGGCTAGAAGTAGCAGTTTTCTGACAACAGTGAGTTCAATCCCCCAATGAGGCAGATATTTTTCTCTCAAAGAACTTTTCTGTCACTATGCTGCTGCTGAGGATGGGCAAAGGAATTCAGTAATAAGTCCAAATTACTGGAACAAGAGGATTTCGGTCGATGGCGTTCTCCATGAATGAAATTCACTACGTTTCTTTCAAATAATTTCCATCTGGCTCAGGTTCTATTGCTTCTCAAGAATATTTTTACATAAATTGAAATTTTCATAATATGCATCACAAATGGAGTGACACCTAACTAGACCAACAACGTTTGGGATTTCTAAGATCACTCCTGAAATGGTACCCATCTTTGATTGAAGAGAATCGAAAAATATTTCAACCGAACATTTGGTCGAAACATATCTCAGTCGGCAATAAAATCGTGAAATCAACACATTCATAGTATTTTTTCCATTATATATCAGTGTCATGATGTGCTATTTTGGGAGCAAAATGAAAATATATAAAAAACCACTCGTTCCACGAACAGATGTTTTCATCATGAATGTTGATATCATGATATTGCTAATGATACCAAAAATTAGAAAATAAAATGTGAACAGTAAGCCAACTTTATCCCAAAGATCATTCTGCTCTTTGAAATTAAATGAACAGCAGTACGCTTTCATTTATATTCTTGTAATTCAAATGAAATGAACCCTAATGCCTCACTGTTCACTACACACACGCCATCACTAACGCCAGATCCATTTATTTCACAGTAAATGAAATAATCATTACCACTAAGGTTTTACACTCATTCGATCAATCGAAACTGTAATTAAAACAGTGCATTCTCAATATACCTAGGTTTTTCGTCCTCTCTGAGTCAGCAAACAATTTCCTTCTTTCCTTCCGTTTTCTTCACGGAAAATCTAATCGTATGTCTGAGTTTATTTAGAGAACGGAGTAAACTGGATCTGCCCCAGGAGAGACTATCGCATCTTCTTTAATGGAGAATTTAATAATGAAACAAATCTATATCTTCGCGAATAGAGTATCGAAGATTAATCATGGATGTACGCTTACGTACGGTGTTCCTTTTTGTTTTGTTTATATTCCATGAAATTGTTTCGGAAAATAACTTCCGTATGCAAGGTTTCACCTGAGGGATGATCACTTTCCTAGTACTGTAACGCTATAAAATACCTTTTCAAAGTAGTTGCGGAAAAGTAATATTCCGTGGGTTTTTTCTCCTGAGGGATTGGTGTGGCCTGGCTGAGGTTTGGTTATTTGTAGCAAGTTATATTGTGTAATTCATATGTTTTTCTTTCATTTCAGGCACTCTGGATTTCAAGTATCTTGGTTGTTCCAATATTAATTTCATTTCATCGCTTTTCATGCATGTTTACTAGTATATTTTTCATATAATCTAAGGTTATAAATAGTTTGCTAGTTGTCAATTTCATTACAGACATCTGTAACTCGTTCTGACATTAGGGTACAAGCGCATGTTGTTCGGTGGTCAAAAATCAAATTGGCGATTCAAGTTGTAGTTCCGCCTGTGATCAAATGTTAGGACACCACTCCGAACAAAGCGTTCTGTTTCTGTGTGAGACGCACTCTCAAATCTAGGGACTTTTATTTCCCCAAATTCAGCATGAAGAAAGTTTCTGTGTCATCTAATTTTCAAGGACGTCAACGATAGCAAAAAATAATATTCATGTATAAATATGATTTTGAGGCGTAATTCCGCCTTTTTGGCATTTTTGCTGTTGAAGCTCAAATCAAAGCAAGCACGCCGTGAAACATTTTTGAGTTGAGTGGAGTATTCCTGTGGCCATCCAGTTAAATGGAAGATTTAAGGCTAAATAAAAAGGAAGATGGCTGACCCTCAAAGTTTTTCTTTATGACTTCCATGCAACAAGTTAAATGAAACCAAATATTTTATTAGAACAATCATGGACTAAGGATTATTATTATTATTTATTGAGCTAGGAGCAATCTCTTTAATATTTGGAAACAACCACTGCTTGGAGTCCATAGTGTGCTGTTTTGTCCATATATGAATCATTGAAGAATAGCTGGGATCTACCACCATGGTATTCCTGTTCCCTTTATGATTGAGAATACCAGGAATCTGAAGAGCAAATTTTCTTCACCATCAGGTCGTATGACTTCTCTATTTGAGTGACAGCAGACACACCGTTTTGAAGAAATTCATCATATCAAAAATCAACCCATTCATTTAGGCAGCAGCCATTAGTTGTATATTAAAATTTATTTCCACATGAATTAATGAAAAAGCTGTGGTACAGCTCAAATTTGTGTGAACCTATTATTGATCTATAATCGGGGCCCATTAACAATCTTGTCACTTGACATATAAAATAATTCATGAGTAACTGTTTAAAATTTCACAGCTGCTCTTTAAAATTATTTTTCATACCTCTTGAGAGAACAGCTTTCCAAGTAATAAAAATTGTTTCCTAGTCTTAATTTGTGTTTGAATTCAAGGGCATCGATTATACAAATTTCCTATTTCTTACTTTTGAAAAACGGTGGCGCTCAGTAAGGGCTTCACAAAATTGTCGTAACTCTAGCCCAGCTCTCCGACACATTGAGTTGCCGTGCCTTTGATTGGGGTTTTCTCAAGCATTGGTTATAGTACATTAATATATGCTTATATCTTTGGTTCATTTCGAAGATCATTATGACAGAGCAGTAGGAAAAAAATTTGCTTCCATTGATGAAATTGATTTCCAAGACATAATATAAAGTTTAAATTTATTTTATATGTATATGAGAGAATGTACTCCCTTTGACAACTATTATTTTTATTATATCCTTTCTGTATCAGTGAAAATTTGCGAATGAACATTACTCTGTGTACCACTTAGGCCCAATTAGATTGAATAAACACCAGAAACTTTCTCAGCGTTTCATCGGCTCTGCCGTTCTTGAATATCTCATAATTTCCTCCGAACTCTGAATTCTGTACAAGGATTGCCAACCTTGTATGACCCATATACTTACCCTTTCTTCAGGTTCACTCTCGCCCACAACAAAAGCTCATCATTCACCAATTTCATAACCTTTTCTCTGTACGATGAAAGAAACGTTGAAAACACGTTGAAAATACGTTGAAAAGATGTTACAGAACCAACTGTTGACAAACAGTAAAAATGTCGTGGGAAGTAACGTTTTCTTGCATCAAGAATTATAGTATTGAGGAACGTTGTGCTTCAAAGAATTATTATAATTCATTTCATGCGCGATCTGAACGTTCATTTACAACGTGTTGCTATATCATATTACTATACGAATTTATATATGTAATAAATAATGTATGAATAATGTTCATTTCCACCATCATTTATACCTTTGATAAACGATGTCCATCAACGTTATATAATGATATAACTCGACCCAAATACTAATGGTGATTCAGAAGTTTATTTTTTCAATCAATCACATATGAAATAATGTTATTTTCACCATAAAATATATCTTCAAAGAACGTGGTCTTTCAATAATATATCACGAGTATAATCATAGAATAACATTGTTTCATAACGTTGACGTATATTATATCACTATACAAACTTTATGTCCATAGTGACATATTCAAAAATGAATTTGAAATGGAATAATATATTCCATTCAGTATCAATTTTCCTTCCCCGATCCAGCAACAACTCCTTTGTTTTGGATTAATCGAAAGATATCTTATCTCTTCTTTCACAATTAAAAAGGTCGTCCACATTGGCAGAAATGTGTATCGAATCATTCTTTTGGTCAAGTCCTCTGTTTTCTATCACCTCAGACGCTCTGACAAAATCAAAATGGTGGAGAATCTCCTGAAAAATAGGTACAACGTAATGGTAATTGAAGTGAAATTTCAGAATATTTGAACTATAGGTGCTTGAAATGCTTAAATATTACTCACCAACTCAAAAAATTATCGTACAACACCATTATTTCACATCCTAAGTGGGTATAACTCAACCTTCAACATAACCTGTTGCCGTTCGCGATAACCGCTACGAGCTCGGGCTACGAGATATATCGATGGGCGCTATGAACAGAGCATGTGCGGATGAAATACGTTCAATACGTGAACGTTGTTACTGTGGATTAAATACGTATCTTTATTCATCCCCATCAACAATAAGTTAATTAACTAGTTGATAGGTCCATTGAAGAATACATTCAAAGTGAAAGTTTATATAATGTTCAAGATTAACGTATTTCTAACGTAATTCATGAACTGGGAGCATGAATAATATGTGATATAAACGTTTAATGTGAACATGACAACATCATTCATGTATGACGTATAATCAATGAGGCCTGTCAACTAGTGGTTGTTGAAAGTATCTGATACAATGTCGAAATTACGTTGATTGATAATGTGAAAATTACTCAGAGGACTAGTGCATAGCATCAACGTCATTTGATAACAAAGAGAAAATGTAGTTTCATTATCGATTTGAATTGTATATTGCATTATTGCTATCAATCATTCAGGTCGAAGGAGGTTCAAAAAACTCGAAAATTACGTTCATCGTGAACGTTCATACCATGTTTTACACTAACATGTATGTTACAGAATTATTCGATCGAGAGTATAAATTATATAGTATATCAATGTTGAATCAGGAGTTGATGATATTATATTAATGAAACATTTAATCAACGTGTATATCAAACAGCGATGTTTTAATGGATCCAATAACATATTTACTGTCGTAAACTGGTACCGTATGAACGAAATACATTAATAACGAATATATCAACATAATGAAATAACGAAATTGAATGGTTGTTCAATAGCGGATCAAATACGTATATCCATGTATCTCAATCAACAATGAGTAGATGAATAGTTAATATATCAGTTGAAGAACACAAAAAACGTTCAACATCATGTATATCACCCAATTCATCAACTGGGAGCATGAATATGTTAAAAAAACGTTTTATGTCAACTTAATGATATTACTCATATGTGACGTATTATCAATAGTACCTATCAACTAGTGGTTGTTGAAAGCATTTAATACAATGTTGAAGTAACGTTGCTTGGTAATGTAAAAATCACTTCGGAGAATAGTGCATATTATCGAAGTCATTTAATAACAAGAATATAACGTAGGTTCATTATGGATTTGAAATGTATATTTTATTATAACTATCAACCAGATGAGTCGAAGAAGGTTGATAAGTCGTTTGAAAAATACGTTCGATGTGACCGTTGATACCATGTTCTACACAAATATGTATGTTATGGAATTATTCAACAGAGAGTATGAATTATATGTTACTTCAACGTTGAATGGAAAGATATAGATATCGTTATTATGAAACGTCTAATCAACGTGTTGTACCAATTACTGGTTACTGAATGGTTTCAATACAATGTTAAAATTACGTTCAATATCATAACATGTAAATCATATTAACAAACACCAGTTTTCAATAATAAGTATTACCTTAATACGTTGAAATCAATGTTATTGACACGTAACTCAAACACGTTAGAAGTTAAAACCAAAATGACAACGTTGACCATTCAACTGGTAACGTATATTTCAACGAAACAACATTGAAAAAACGTTGAATCAACGTAATTGTGCCCATTGGGGAACTAAAAACGATTCTGATTGGTGAAGTAACACACGACGAAAATACAGGAACACCTGAGGTGTGCTAAAAATCCAAGAGACCCTCTAGCAAATGTTGGGATACACAGGATTCCGTGCTCATGTGGAAGAGTATATATAGAAATCACCAAACATAGTTTTAAGATAAGGATTAGTGAGCACAGTCAAAATTGTCGGTGGGGAACAATAGGCTATTGACTAACATGACAATACATATAGAAAGGAACAAGCACCTTCAGGGGTTTTCATTGCAGGAATCGTTCAATCGGTTATGAAAGAAGAAAACACTGCGGAGTGCTATTGAATCACGAGGTGGAAATTGAAGATAGGAGTAAAAAGGCATCCCTTTTGGCTTTTTCAATATATCTCGTGAACAAAACAAAATTTCAATATATGGTATATGAAACTTTTTTTAGAGAATTAAATCTCCCACTGGATTGGAATTTTTTATTAAAAACTGAATTCCATGTCAAAACAGTCGTAACAGTCTTGATAAAAAGCCAAAATTTAGATTTTTCGAGTTTTTTGGCGTTCTCGTTTGTATTTTTTTAGAAATGAAAAGAGAGATTTAATTTCTTTAAAAATGCTGTGCGGAAATATTTTTCTGGTTGAAAAATGATCATCTGAAACTGTTTTTTTTTTCGTATTTCATCCCTCTTTCACGAATATTGTTTTCGTTCGTGTTTCATTGAAAAATATTGTTTTACTCGACTGAAGAGGTTTTTTTACGTTTATTATGTAGAAATAGAAGACATTCACAACAAATTTTCGGAAAAGTGATGCTTCTACATTTCAACAATAATATTATTGAACTTGATATCGATATCATCATCCTCGTCATCATCTATATCTTCAATAATGTCATCTTCTGCAATATCAGATTCTTGCACATTGTCAAAATCAATCCCTATACATTCTTTTCAAAGAATAGAACAGGGAATTTGCAATTTTCTACAACCACAATTACCATGGCAACCTGTTGTGCAACCACAAGCAACTGTTTTGAGCAAAATCTCTGGCGCTGGAGGTGCCGTTTTGCGAATCGCAACTAATATGTACTTCGACTTTTTCCAACCCCAACTCAGAGGCTCCAAGAAGTTTCCTTTCCACTGCTGCATTTGAAAGTAAGTCCTCAAGCCATGCTGTTTGACGGAATCACGTGTTGGTGGTAATTACGCTAGAGGGTAGTTTGTATTTTTGGAGAGCTTACAAAAATTTAGGAAGCGACAGTTGCTCAGACTCATGTTCGTCTTTGCCCCATACAAACAAGCTGTGATATATTTCGATGCAGAAGTTATAACTTATTCAGTTGCGTCATCACATTGAAATGTGTCGTTTGAAGCAGTGTACCATTTTTGCTTGTAAATCGCATAATTTATTTTTGACAATGTTGAAAAATGCAGGAGTAGTGTCGCAACCACTGAAGGCGTGAATGAATCCTAGATACTTTTCGATTGGGAATAATTGAAACTATTCCTATACAGCTTAGTGAGGTCTCTTGGCGGAGCATGCTGAGGAGCTAAGATTGTAATATGTTATAGTATTAGAAGTGGCTTCGAAACCAGTCTCAGGCATTCGCTTTCTTCTTTCTTTGTTTTTTCCCCTTCATTTCTTATTGTTGTATTTTCCGACGTGAAACCATTAATTACAATTTTGTGGAATATTTCAAAGAAATACGTTTGATTACTATCATTTATATTATGTACTCATATAGATGTACCTATTTATAAAAACAAAAATAAATATTAAATTTATAGCTTTTCATTTTTCGTCGAGAGTATATAAAATAGCGTGAGCAACTCTCATGTAACGGTTATAACATGATCGTTGCATAATATACTATTTTACGACTGAGCTCAACGAACACGAGAAATGTACTGGCAAGCAAACGCTCGAAATCCGAAAGTTCTTGGAATGACTCATGGTTTCTTTGTCGCTCCTGTTTGTATACTCTTTCCATCATATTTTGGAGCGGGTATTTTGAAAGGGTCTCAATGCAGGTATACGGGTATACAATCTGAGTGTGGAGGAAGGTAACGATTCTGTACTGAAATCGTAGTCTTTACTGATCCCAAACGGAAACGAAATTTATTTCAAATGAGAGTATGGATAGATTGTTTGAATATTGATGATTGTTCCAAATATTTGTTGTAAATGTCATGTATTCCTATATAATGAACGTAAAAAACTTTTTTAGATGAGTATAACACTATTTTTCTCAATAAAATGCGAACGAAAACCATATTCGTGAAAGAGGGATGATATGAAAAAGAGAAGCCAGGTTCAAATGATCATATCTCGGTCAATTTTCAATCAAAACATTATTTCAGCCCCGAGTTTCGAAGGGAATTTTATTTACTTCGTTTTGTTTCCAGAAATGCCTATCTCAGCCCCCCCAAAAAAATACAGGCGAAACAGCTCGAACTCGAACTCGAAAAATCGAAATATTGACTTTTTTTCAGTTTGTTTCGACAGTTTTGGGATGGATTTTTTCTTCAATATTTGGAAAATACCATTTAGATGGGGAATTCAATTATCTAAAAAAAGTTTCATATACCACATATTGAAAGTTTGCTTGGTTCACGAGATATATTGAAAAACAAAACTAGGTTGCTTTTTCACCCCTATCTCCAATTTCCACCCTCTAATTCAATAGCACTCCACTGTTTTTTATTCTTTTATAACCAATTGAATGATTCCTGCAATAAAAACCCGTGAACGTAGTAGACCCTTATTGCCCTGAACTTTAAGACAATCAATAGCCTACAAACTGAGAAATCGGTCGTAGCTGAACACGCCCTTCTTGACCATCACAATGTCCAATTTGGTGAGACCCCAATTCTCTCAACGACTAGAAATTATTCCACTCGTTTATACCGACAAGTAATCGAGATTTATCAGTACAAGGACTTCAACAGAAAGGAAGAGGGGCAGAACTCAACCAAAATTTGGCATCCGGTTCTGAAGACAAAGCCGGACAGAACTAAAGAATTCGACACCCGACAAAACATGGTTCGACCAGAAGATAAAAACGAGTCAGCACCTCAAGACTTGCCATTAGTCATAGTAGACTCACAGAGGAGTTGAAGTACGACCACAGAATGATTACCTACTATATAGAAGCGACACGGTAACCTCACACAATTGTCCCAAAAATAATTATCTACCTTGATCGAACCTTGGCACATCCATCGACACTGAGAAATCTGACGATATATACAAACAATAGAAGTCTACACTGAGAAAATCCAAGTGGCATGCTTCAAATTAGTTAGCTGTCTTCATCTGACTCACTGAAGCAAAAGCAAGAGAATAGAATAAATTCAGTGATAGAGAATAGTTTACGCTGTTATTGGTGCACTTAGCGAAGGCGTGCCTTTTACCGAATATGTCATTAGATTCGCTTCTGTATAGTAGTAAATTATTCTGTGCTACGACCATATCTGTCTGTCCCTGATGTACATCTTGTGTTCACTCTTTCGCACATCCAGAAGCCATGATGCTCCCATTCTATCTCCACACCGAAAACTAGCCGTCCTACTCAAATATTGTAACTTATATCAGGTGATGGTGAAAGCTTCATGGAGAATATGCCGCGCCAAATCTTGAAAAATAAGCTGAACATGATGGTGAGTTTCGATGTAGAAAGCCTATTCACCAACGTTCCTCTCACAAGAACTTGTCAAGTCAGAATAAAAGACTAATGTTGTCAATTCATATATTGAATCAGAATAATCGTTCTATGTCATAATTCATTGACATTCCTGTATTTTGAATTTCAAATTTCACACATATTCAATCATTCAGCAATAATTCATTTTTCAAAAACATACGTTACAGCAGTGTCACAGTATTTCCTTTTTGATATCCTTTACCATATTATTCCCCGTGAGTACAGTCCCTGAATGCAGAAATTGATTGATATCACTTCGAATCGATTTCAATAAGGTACGGTGAATATTTGAGGCAGTTCTTCTGCTGGGGCAATTTTATTTATGTTTCTGGCAACCGCTATGTTATAAAGGTTTATAATTCATAAACCCAACCAACAACCAAACTGCATTCGATCAGCTATGATGAATGAAATACAGGTAACGTGCTTAATATTAAGAACGGTACATTCGAATCATGATGCCATTTCAGTGACAAAGCTAATTTCTTGAACCTAACCCGATGATTTCGAGCCCTCATTAAATTATAACCTGACCACTTCGTTTCTGTGGTACATCGAAAAAAATTTTCTTTCATTTTCAGAACCATCAGTATATACTTTCATTCAGACAAACTGCTCAGAAATTCAATGAAATGTGAAATTATTTCACTTCTACTTCTCACCCCTCCATTGGTACAGTGATAGAACTCCCATTTCAAACAATACTTCTCTGGAGAATACCATTATTAATTCAATAGATGACCTATTTCGTGATTTTTTTTATCT
This sequence comes from Zygogramma bicolorata, assembly GCA_032362365.1. Taxonomy (NCBI): domain Eukaryota; kingdom Metazoa; phylum Arthropoda; class Insecta; order Coleoptera; family Chrysomelidae; genus Zygogramma; species Zygogramma bicolorata. The sequence goes on along the minus strand of JAVJAQ010002653.1, from coordinate 1,059,657 downwards.
ATACAGATACACACGAAAGGGAAGCCCTGTAATATTCAACGAACACCGCGTGAATCAACCGACCCGAATTAACATTCACTTTAAATTTTTGTAGTTTGTAACTCTCAGGAAGATCATCTCTCAGCAAGGAGTTCCAGAGTTCAGCTATTCTATTAAAAAAAGATTCCTGAACAAGAGAGGTTCAACAGGTTTCCAAGCCAACAACAAATAGGAACAAGTGGGAATTCTGTCGGTGTAGATTGTGTAGATACTGCCACGGGTAGTACCATCTATGAGAGCACCGGCCGTAAAAATATCTATTGAACAAAGACAAGTATCCCACCTTTCTACGATGCTCCAACGAAGTGAGCGAGTCTGTGAGTGAAGAGTCGCCGACAAGATTCTCTAAATAGAATCAAGAAGCTGACGAGAATTGAAGTATTTCTTCACAAGAAATAGAAATTCAAGCTTCTGGAAAGCACCCTCAGCGATCGTTCTGATATGATTTTCACATGAGAGATTATAACTGACCGTAATTCCTAGCATCAGACAGAGACCTATCAGACAAGAAACTCTTCAACAATGCATACAATTGACGAGGAGAACCATAAGATGCCAGTTAGGAAAGGATACTCTGATGCCAAACTATTATTACCATTCACTGAAACAGTTGATGGTTATAGGAAAATATCAAAATTCCATCAGAAAATACTCTCATGAACTTCACACCTCGCATCGTTTCAAAAACTTTGCCAACTTGATAGCTAGTTAGGATGTCTCGAGGACAGTGCCCTCGGTTCAGTCTGTGATAATGAAAATAGTTTCCGTAGAATCAATTGATATTCAAAATTGTTTTCAACAAGCAGATATTTCCAAGGAACCATCCTTTGCACAATGTAAAATACAGGGTAACCCTCAAGAATATGTTTTTATTCAAGGTTGTTATTTCTGGGTTCATTGTGAAAAAATGAGCATATGTCCTAGAAGCCTTAGTCTTGAAATACAGTGTGGATTCTCTTCTCCTGAAGATGCTGACCTTGTTAGCGAAATGCGCGTAGAGTGCAAATAATATCAGTTTGATCTCTATAGAAAGTTTGAACTGCAGAGTGCTGAAGTCTGGAAGAAAGTCCTCTATTATGATACCTCTGGTATAACCCCTTCCGAGTACATCTGAATACTTGTCGCGTTCAAATCAAAACAACCTTGATCTCGTGAATGAAAAACTGATTTCGTCTGAGTGGAATTTGGACACCAACGATGTGGATTTGATATATTCTAATATTGTTCATAATGTAAGAACACAAGTAGATTTGATATCCCCTTTAAAAACTTATACCACTCGCGAAAATCAACTTCCTTGGTATGACTTTGAAGTGATATCTTTAACAAAACATAGGGACAATGCATACAAAACATTCAGAAGTTGCATAACGGAATACGACAAATCAATTAACTAGGCCTTATACAAGAAGTATGGAAATGAAGTTGTTAATTTGTTAAAAATCAAGAAAGTTGAATATTATGAAAATAATATCGATAGGTGTTCCCATGACGCAAAACAGATGTGGAAAACATTGAAGACTTTATTAAATCCTTCACTGAACTCAATACCAAGGGAAATAATTTTTCGTAATCAACAGTCACTTATTAGAGCAAATACTGATGAAGACATAGCTGAGCAATTCAATTCGTTCTTTATTCATAGTATACTAGACATAAAAGCAACTATACCACAATCGGGTGATTGGTCTGATCACATGCTTTCAGTTATTGCTAGTTCCATATCTGAATTCAAATTGGTTACTCTGAAAGATCTAAGGAATATTATCAACAACCTTGATAATAGGTGTAATTCCAACTTCATGAATAATAGAGTATTGAAGAGCATTTTTGAAGTTATCGGTCATATGATACTCAATTTTGTCAATTGTTCTTTATCAACTGGTCGTTTCCCCCAAGAGCTCAAAGATAGTATAGTTATTCCTATACCAAAAATCAACAACACAAATGAAGCTGTTAATTTCAGACCTATTAATACCCTTCCTGCTGTTGAGAAAGTTATTGAACTGATGGTGTATGATCAAATGCGCGAATATGTTGAAATAAACTCTTTATGGATTTTCAGTCTGGATTCAGAAATAAGCATTCGTGTGGAACAGCTTTACAGCTCACTGTTTCAAAATGGAAAAAAATTGTCGATGAGAATAAATATATAGTTGCTGTTTTCTTAGATTTCAAAAGGGCCTTCGAAACAATAGATATTCCAACTCTACTCAATAAACTGGAGTATTACGGAATAAAAGGAAAGGTACTTGATTGGTTCAAGAGTTATCTTTCAAATCGGTCCCAACGTACCAAAGTTAACGGCTCACTTTCAAGTGTCAAACAAGTTGATACAGGGGTACCACAAGGGAGTGTACTGGGACCATTTCTTTTTATACTCTATCTGAATGACATACAATTCACTGAAGATTGTGAGTTTATTAATCTATTCGCCGATGATACTCTATTGGCTGTAAGTGATAAAGAATTATCTCAAGCTGTTATAAAAGTAAATCAAATTTTGGATAAAGTTTCTGTATTTCTCAATGTAAAAAAACTCAAACTTAACTGTACTAAAACTAAAGCAATGATTATCACAACACAATATAAAATCAGTCGCATCGACATGACATCAGTTACAGTCAAAATTTATAATGAGCCCATTGAGATTGTTCAAAAAATCAAATATCTCGGTTTCATGATTGATAACACATTGAACTTCAAAGATCACCTCCAGTACATACACAGTAAGATAGCAAAAAAACTATTCTTCTTCACCCGTGTCAGTAGCCATCTTAGCATACAAACATGTGTAACGGTCTATAATACGATAATACAACCTCATTTTGTATACTGCGCTAGCTTATTATCGTTATTCGATAGTAATAGTATAGAATCCTTGCAAAAGTTGCAAAATAGAGGTATGCGAATCATTTTGAAGTGCAATAGATTCACTCCCATCAAAATCATGCATCAAGTATTGGATTGGCTCCCAGTTAAAGATAGAATTTTCTATTCGTCTATGGTTTTCATCTTCAAAGTTTTATCTGGTGAAGCACCTTCCTATTTCGATCAGTTCATCACATACACCAGTGAAATTCATGACTATTCAAGACGTGGTAATACTGATCTCTATGTTTCTCGTACACGTTATTCCCAAACTATGAACTCAATTTTTCATCGGGGTCTGTTAGAATTTAATAAGCTTTCAGTAGAAGTCAAGCAGTCTTGCTCGGTGAGAAAATTCAGGTATGTTTTGATGGTATAACTACTTCTCTTCGGGCTTGAAGGCCGTCGTTCTTCGGAATTTCTTCGGAAGAAATTCCGAAGAACGACGGCCTTCAAGCCCGAAGAGAAGTAGTTATACTAATAACCTCGGCCGCGAAAGCCTTAACCATTATGTTTTGATGGATTATTTGAAATCAAAATACTTATAATTACCGATGTAAGCAATTGAAATTATTCATGTACCACATCTACTGCATACTTCCAGCAAATGTTTGTTTGTTTCATTTGTTCATTTATTTGTCTTTTTTTCCTGTTAGATCTATATTTATTAATGTTTTCGTTCTTAGATTTATCATTATTCATGCTTATTATGATTATCAAAAAATTCTGTTTATAGAGGCATAAGTCATATCAAACAATCTACTTACGTATGTACGGAGCTCTATTCTATTTTATCTTATAACTTAAGTTTTATCTTATTATTACTATTATTTGTAAACAATTTATATGTATATTAGGTTTCCTATTTCAATAAACAATTTCAATTTCAATATATTATTGTGAAATTTGAAACCCATCTTCTATATGCATCAATAAACATTCTTTATATTTTGTATGTTCATTCCTTTCTGAGTAAATCTCGTCTTCTTTTTCACGTTCAACGTGCTTTTTTCACATGAAAAAATAAAATTCATTGATTTGCACGTTGTTATAAGTCTGACATTATCAAGGATAAAAAATATATCTAGTAGGTGATGAGAGATTTCGTTTTGTAGACATGAATAGTTTTGACAGTTACTCACTTCTAGTCCAGTTGACACGATTTGAAGTTATCGAAATTCACAATATTCAAAAGAGAACATGGTCCATAACATGATTTCTAAGTTTGGTAGAAATGCCCTACATGTATTGGCTTGCACATGCTAATACAATGAACACCAGTCGGAAATTTAGATCTTAGTTTTGAATATAGTCGTGGAATATTCCGGTTTGAGTATACAAAAAAAAAATTGCACGATGGTCGACTTCCATTCATTTTAGAGAACTGTCAGACGAATATGTGTCCATACCGTCCTGACCAATTACTTACAAATAACCAAACAAGACAAAGCAGAGACTTCCCCAAAGATACTGGTATTTACAATGCTCCTCAAATTTTATCCGACTCTAAAATCTATTACGAGAGAAAGAAGACGTGGGTTCGAATATTTCTTGAATTCTAATTCGTCTGAATGCCAGTATCATTTCATTAATTTGTTAATTATACGGACACGAATACTTTTATCATTTCTATTTCTGTCTTGAAATCGACTGGTTGGTATCTACACCTGTTACTCGCTGAAGTCGATAATATTTCGACGACGCATTGGTTGAGAGGTACAATTTGGTAATAAAACCATTTGATGATGAATGACACCCCCATCAGTCGAACACCGCCGAAAGTTATCGATTGAATAATAACAACTAACACATGGATTTATGAGGAATGACTTCGGAAATACGTCATAGAGAACTCAGTGTCCTCGATATCTCAGTAATTAGAGCATTCGCCTATATAAATAAATAAATACGTTGGTTCAAATCCCGCTTGAGAAAGCTCATTTTTCTTGAATCAAAATAGCATGAATAGTAACCAGGCGCTGGACTCTGTAGGCTCAAAATTAAAGCGAAGCGATAGCGATTCGCTTACAATGTAACTGTATATGAACTGTCATAAAGGAAGGGAGGGTAAATAAAGTCGGTCTCTTTTGAGTATGGATGTTTATTTTGGTACTGTATCACAATTCTTTTATGTCTCGTCAAAGCTTCATGAATACGATTGTATTTCTTGAAATTTTATACCAGCCAAGTTCCATACGATTTTGATGGCAAAATCATTCCCATGTACGTTAGGAACAATTACAACCGAACCGACATCTGTGGGAGTAAGAAGTAAAATGGAATGAACCGTAAAATTGGTGAAAATTCACATTTCATGTCGTTTCCATATTTTAGAAAGAGATAGGCACTATCACTTTCTGGAAGCATCAAAATCGATGTCGCAATCATAGAGATTCCGAAGGTACTCTCGTTACAGACGATAACTTTCGATTGTGAAGAATTGGGACATTTTGGAGAGATTTGTCGCTATAAGTGAAAAAAGTTGTTCACATATCCTCTCTACGTATTTCAATAGATACAAACTGGTCACAGTCTAAGCCATTCGCTATAGCTTCGCTTTGATTTTGTGGTTACAGAGTTCCGCTCCAGGAGATATTTGTCGCTATAAGTGAAAAAAGTTGTTCACATATCCTCTCTATGTATTTCAATAGATAAAAAACGGTCACAGTCTAAGCGAATCGCTATCGCTTCGCTTTGATTTTGTGGTTACAGAGTTCCGCTCCAGGAGTCATTTTATTTCAATACTCTATTGAGTCTAATGTTTATGAGGGTGATAAAACTATCATTAGGAGTAAGTTATGAAATCCGAAGTCGAGTATTTTCTCAGTGTGACTGAATTATCATCAACTGGATCAGGTATTGATGGAATTGGCCAATACGCAATTAAGAAACACTTCACTAGGTACTACCATAACAACAAAAATATAATACAGTTTCCTGTATGATTTTCACTCACAATGGGTTTACAAAACCGCGACACGTGTTTCGCTATTACAATAGCTTCTTCAAGCAAGATAAAATCATTTTATCTTGCTTGAAGAAGCTATTGTAATAGCGAAAATCATTTTATCTTGCTTGAAGAAGCTATTGTAATAGCGAAACACGTGTAGCGGTTTTGTAAACCCATTGTGAGTAAAAATCATACAGGAAACTGTAATATATTTTTGTTAATATGGATTTTCATCAAGTATCGGCCAGTTCAATTCAACTACCATAACACGCCTGAAATAGCTTCTGTACAGTGAGTGAATCTAGGGAAAATCACACAAATTATTTTTCAATTACGTTAACCCGAATCCGAGTATTTTCTCAATGTGACTGAATTAGCATTAATTGGTTCAGGTACTGATAAAACTGGCGGATACGTATATAAGAAACACTTAACTAGGTACTACCATAACACGCCTCAAGTAGCTTCTGTACACATGTAGCTGTTTTGTAAACTATCCAGGGAAAAGCACAAAAAGTTTTCTGTAATCACGTTAGATTGGGTATATCCTAGTGTCGACCGAATACCCTATGGTTGCATGTAGGCTTTGAAAATTTTCAATATCGATGATTTTGTCTCCTGTAGATGCCGCCTTTTTGAGCAAAACGCTCGTCATGTTCAAGTGTTTATAATTTGTGGGGGTGAATGAGACAACTTCTAATAGTAAATGTCGCAATGTCTGTTATGATTTCTGGGTACCTACTTTCATCATCCCAACGGCTTGTACTCAAGTAACTTTCAACAACAGAGCATTTATTGCACCAGAGGAACGATAATACTAGCCTTGTCTAATAAATTCGAGCTAGGCGAACAATATGAATATCGGAAGGGGCAGTCATATAATCCAATTAAAATTGGCCGCGAGGGACACATGTATGACTGTTATCTCTACCTAAGCTGCAAACCATTCATAATTTACATATTTAATGTGGGATAAACCGGGAATGGCCCTATTCTGTTCCCAGCGCCTGAATCGAATTTTAGAATGCCCTGAGCATATTTAACAGTTTAAATTCTCCATGGGGCATTTTGCCTTCGATGCGTTGATATCGACGGAATTTTAAATTCGCATCCGATTCCGGAAGCCGGAACATAAAAATCAATTTTCGCGAGAGCGTTCGCCAGCTCAACACGCGCGTTATGATTTATGTTCGCGAAACAAACAACTATTTGATTATCATGGAGAGAATGATAAATGCGAGAGATGAATCTTCATATCCGATGGAAAATATCTCTGTTCTGCTTTGTACGTAAACGGGATGTTGAAGAAAATTGTTATTTATGAAGTAATATGTGATTTCGAATACATAATATACATTCTTTCGCAGTTAGTTCTACTAATATATACCCTGCTCAATGTATAAGCACAGCTTAATGAACATACAGCTAGGAAACTCGGCCATTAGGTGAAAAACAAAATTAATTACCTTGAAGACGTCATTCAGCGGTAAAAGTCAGGACTGGATTCGGAATAATTGCAATACAATAAACAGGACCGAACGTGCAATTGGGAAATAATTCTCGTAACTGTTTAATTAAAAAATGTTGCAATATCATTATTTTGTGATGAATGGATTCTTTCTCCGTAGTTTCTTGAGTTCTCAACCTATAATAATCTGAAAATTTAAAAATCAATATTGGAATTTAAATTTTTGACATTTACAATAAAACGAACCTGAATAAGAATATTTTGACAATCCAGAATTTTTTTTTTCAAAGAAGAGATTTCCCCACTGAAAGGAAATGATTTCTTTGAGAACGATTCTAATGAAGCAGTATTCCCTGCCTCGACCTGCTCTGGAGGAGTCCAAGGAATGAGAATTTCATCATCACTTATCATTTCACTTTCGAGAATACCAGCAATAGAATTTATAATTCTCAAGTTTGACAATTCAACCTCAATACGTTTCCACAGTTACCGAAGTAATTTCAGTAAGAAATTCAGAGCACTATTCATTTGTGAATGAGATCATTCGTAGTGTTTGCTAGTCGAGGCGCCAGCTTGCGCCTCGACTTATCAATCTTCACAGTCGTCCAATAATGTCAGGCTTTTTCTAACTGGTGAACAATGTCCTATTTTGAAAGAGTTTTGAAAACGAAAGCGGCTCTGGTTTCCTAAACATCAAAGATAAATAGTATTTTGATAACTATCTCATTGATAGGCAAATTTGAGAAAACGAAAAGTTGCTGACTATAATAGAACGTGTCCTATTCAGAAGGAATTGTTAGTCTAGTTAACACAGCAACTTATCGTGGTAGATCAAAAATCTACCCTTCTACACTTATATAGACTCCAATATTAATTTTTATTGCTTCAGATTGTGGTAGGTTGAGAACACAAAAAAACTACGAAGAAAAACAAGGTACTTTGATATACTGAATCAACAAACGTGAAAAAACGAGGATGCGAAATAATAATAGGAATTATACAATGAAAAAAGTTTGTGGAAAAGAAACTTTTACGAAAAAACATTTTGTAATCTCAACCATATCTCAATCTATTGATTTATTTTTGTATGTTTTGAAATATGCTGATAATGGAATCGTATTTCAGAGTCACATTGCCAAGAGAGCAATAGATAGGCTTGCTTGAGTGTGGTTGACAATGTTCCTTGCCGAGTGGTATTGGTTGTCTATTTTATTAACTCCATTGAAACCTGATGCTAAAAAAAGGAAAAACTTTTGGGAATACAAATCTAAGTCAAATCCGAAGAAAAAGAAAGAAATGGATTTTTGGTCAAAAAACTAAATAATGTAGCAAAAAGGTTGCTAGTATATCGAATATGAAATAGCAGAGTCAAAAAAATAGCAAAAATATCGAAATAAATGAAATAATATGAACAAATGTTGAAACTAAGTTTCAAGTTGGGTGTACTCACGATGATATTCTCCAAAATTATTTTCCTGTGTTTGTATCTGTTTTCCCAGTGAAGTATTCTCAATTCTTTTCTCTATATTTCACTTTCGAATGCGTATCAATGATAGGTCACTTGAAGTCTGACTAGATGAAGTTATGCTCAGTAGTTCATTCATACTTCCACCTTCTGAAGAAGTAATTATAGTTGAATTTTCTGGTGTAGAACAATCAGTAATAGACAAAACAAGGTGTTGAAATAATGAATACTAATTATACTAATTTTTGAACCACCTAGTATATCGAAACGAAATTTGAAGGGCTCAAATAGGAGGTGATTTTTTTTTTATTTTTGAAAAAATTTCAGCTGAAAGTTTCGAAATGGCAACATTACATTTTCAAATAAAATATTATGTATATTATTCCATGATTATCATTATCACTACATATTCAACAATACCAGGTTTGATGAGGTTTCGCACACGGAATTATAGCCGATTATTCAGTTGATATACTGCATGAGTGTAACAGAGAAAAATGTCTGCTACAGAGTATCAAACCTGGAATTGTTGAAGTCATAGTGATAATGTCTAACCGATTATGAAATGATATACTTGGTGCTCTGTTCAGACAAATAATTCAAGATGGCGCTCAACCGCCATTTACCTTAATAGGTTTTATATTCAACAAACTAAAGCAATAATAATAGTAGATTATACCATGAGTCAATAATGATAGCTATTATTCTAGAGGAATTTTTACGAATCGAGCCGCGTTAGCGGCGAGCGAGTAATAAGTATTCCCAGAGAATAATGGTCATTATTGCTAGTAGTATACTCTATTCATGATCAATTCATTTATCATAATAAATGATTTTTCAATTTCATTCATCTCAATACAAATACACAAAAACTACTTTCGCGTTTGACACTGACACTTTGGAGTTCAATTCAAGAAATTTTGTGGTAGGACTACAAGAGGAAATAAAGGCAGAGACTATTGATCCCTCTCCATTATTCCCTAAGGGAAAAATTATTGGCGTTATATTGCAGAAACTATAAGTATAATACTCACATTATGTATTAGTCGTGAGTAAAAACAAAATAGGCTCTACCTTTGTTCGCGCTAGTTGCGCAACCAGAAATGATAGAGCATATATCACTGAAGACTTGGCACAGCTAACAGCAAGCTGTAAAATAGTTCCCGTTTCCTTTTCTGACCATCATTCTCTGATTTTCTGTATCAAAACCAATGAAAAAGACTTCAACTCACACGGTTGAGGGAATCGGAAATTGAAAGACGCAACATTAAGCCTAGTATCGACAGTGCGAGGCAGCTCGCTGCGAATGCCTCGTGGCGAATGCTCGGCTTTGCCTCGGACTGTGGATACCGGGGTTGCTCGTTATGGGGCGTTCGCGTCGCGCAATGTGAGGCGAGCAACCCCGGTATCCACAGTCCGAGGCAAAGCCGAGCATTCGCCACGAGGCATTCACAGCGAGCTGCCTCGCACTGTCGATACTAGGCTTTATGCATTGATCACCTTGAAGCCAAAAACAGACAGTGAATTGAAGGCAACAAATGGCCTAGACTGGAAAGCATAGATTTAATGAAATGGTGGATATACATTCTCAAAGAAAAAGCAGAAATCATTTTTAAGACTGCTGACATTCAGAAAGCGGAAGAACATAAAAATTTAATGAACTTTCACAATAACGTTTTGAATGAGTTGGTACAGAAACAGAACGAAGGAGAACATGTACAAAAAGAAATTCAGAATGTTGAAAATGATATGAATTTCCTACAAGAGAATCGAACAAATGAATTATACAGTAGCAAGGGGGAAACGATTGAGTATAGCAAACTATCGCTGCATGAAATTCTCAAAATTCATAAAAGTACTCCTCGTCAAAATATAGCCTTCCTTTATGATGAACAAAATTGAATTGAGACAAGAGAAGTTAGAACTTGCCGATAAATATTCCAAAAATCACGAATGAGAACCATCTTTCCCTCCAGCAATCGATATCTTCAGACGAACTGAAGAAGGCCTTGAGGAAACATCTGAGGAGAAAATGCCAGGTCTGGATGGTTGAATTTACCAATTTTACAGACTTTTCTATTATGAACTCAAATACTTCTTCAATTAATAAATAATAGCTTGATGGATAATGTAGTTGTGCCTAAAGAAATCGCAGAAACTGTAATAGTACTGATTCCAAAGCAGAAAAATCCACACCAACTCAATCGATTTCGCCCAATAACTCTCTTAAACACCGATTACAAACTATTCATGAGAATCCTAGCTAACGGTTTGAAGTTCTCGTTGGCAGAAATAATTAGGGAAGAACAATTTTGTGGCAACTCAATTATGAATAATTTAATAATCACCACAGATATAGTACTGCTCTCCAATCATTACGATCCAGACGGTGACTTAGCAAGTATAGACTTCCATCAAGCCTTCGATAGGGTTTCACACGAATACAAGTGGAAGGTCATGGAAAAAATTGGGTAGCTGATGAATGTCACAAGAGCTATAATAGTATATTATGCAACGATCGTGTAATGATGGTTATTAATACATGAGCATAAACCGGGATACGAAACGAGCCGAAGGTGAGTGTATTAATAACCATTACATGAGAGTTGCATGCGCTATTTTATCTACACCCAATAAATAATGAAAAACTAAAAATATTATATTATAAAGTATTTATATTGAACACAATAATAGTAGGTAATCAATCGTATTTCTTATTGAAAAATTCTTCAAAATTATAATTAATGGTATAACCACGGAAAATACAACAATGAGAATTGAAAAAAAAAAATGAGAAAAGATCTCTGCCGAGGTCAGGATTTGAACCCGGACAATTCTGATTACTGCCCTCTCCATTGACCTCTTGGCCATGAGAACTCATTCGATTTGGTCGAAAATAAAAGCATATGTGTTCCACTTGTCAAATGAAAACTATAATCCTTTCGATTGTATTTTTTTCTTGCCTAAGACATCTGTGGAAGAGTCGCTGGTAATTTCTCTATATTACTGCTATAAGACATTTTCATTCGATTGTCGAAAATTGACTGAATTCTTCAAAAATTCAATACCTACTGATTTTGACTTGACAAACGTCAAAATGCAAAGCTTCCACGTCATGCTTGATTGAAAAATAATGGGTTTCTATTGGTTGAAATTCTGTATCGTAATGGATTTCATTATAAAACGGGTTGTGGGCATATAAGTGTATTATTAGAGTACGGGTGTAGATAAAATCATGTTATGCGATACCCTCCTGTAAAATAATGATTAACGAACACATCTCGTCACAATAGCAGGTCAGTGAGACAAGGATGTTCGCTCTCTATGTTTCTAGATTACTAGAACCTTTCATGAAGCTGTGCTGTTCTACTTCAGAAGGAATCGAGATGAATTCAGTAGTAGATGAAGTCAAATCATATGATGGCGACGTCGTAATATATGCCAAAAATGATAGAGACATTCAACAATTGAAAAACTGTATTCAGATTTATGAACAAGGATCGAATACAAAAATTAACGATGCAAAAACCCAAGTATTAACTCTGAGAGACAACTGGAGTTCTAGAACTATCGAACCATTCGCATACAGTGACATAACAGATGAAATGAGAAAACTCAATCTCATTCAAAAAGTATGGCATTTGAACACTTATATTTTCTCAACAGTCAGGTTTTTGGAATACATCTTACCTCTTAATAAGGAACATTCACAAAAAATCGTTAAAATTTTTGGGAAATACCTGTGGTACGGTAGTTTATACAAAATAAAAAGACAGCAGCTCTACCTGAGATATGAAGAAGGATATCCGAACTTGATCGATGTATAGTCGAAAACTATTTCGTTTTTCGGTAATACACTTATCAATAGCAGCGAAGAAATATATTACCAGACTCCGCTCTGGAGCCAACTAAGAAACAACTGAAGAAATATAAAAATAGACTGGACAACTTGAATGTACCAGTAAACTTGTTGAATATGAAAGCACTCCACAATGGAATACAGCAAGATGAAAAAATTGTTCCTTATATCCAAGAAAAATATTCCAATAACAAGTGAGAAACGAAATGGAAAAATATATCTAACACGAATATTGACACAGAGTGGCGGACAGCAGTTTATAAAGCAATCAATAATATATATCCCTGTGGAGTGAAAACTACTCGACATAATATGTCTAGTGATTCGATATTTCAGATATGTAAAAAATAGGACACCTTGATGTACAGGATCAGAGAATGTCCAAGGGCAAAGGAGATTTGGCAGTTGACTTTGGAGAAGGCATTGACCAAGTAAAATAAACCTGTTAATGTAGATCTAACTAACCTATTCGAATATGTATTCAAAGCTCCTAGACAACTTGTGTGGACTTGGTTCCTAAGTGGCATAATATACCATAAACTACAACATAATTCCGTGTTGAAATACTATATTGTGCAACAAGTGGGGAAAGTTCAACTTTTTACCTCTTAAGAGGTGGGATACTCTAATGTTATTCCAGTTTTGCGAGCCGATAACTTACCATTAAAATAAATATTGAGCAACATTACTTTTATTCTATGAATTGTTGCAGTTGTAGAAAAAGTATAGTGTGCAACATGTGGGGAAAGTACTTTTCTCACTCGCCCTACAGGCTCGTGCGACAAACTTCCACACTCGTGAGAAAAGTACTTTCCCCACATGTTGCACACTATACTTTTTCTACAACTGCAACAATATATAGAATGAAAATAATGTAACTTAATATTTATTTTAATGGTCGGTTATTGGTTTGCAAAACTGGAATAACATTAAAGCATCCTACCTCTTAAGAATTAGGTAAACAATTTATTCAAAATTATAGTTAATAGTAAAATTCGTACAATTTACGAATGAAAATATCAGGATGTAAACTCGAAATTAAAAAAAACGTCCTAAGCGGGTTTTGATTCTGGCTCACCTGAATGCCAAGCGGATACAGGATCCACTGGACCACTGGGGCTTATTTTGTAAATTTTGTTTGAAGGTACATATACCTATCTGACAGAATTTGAAATAGAATTCCTACTAATTATCTTATGCTTTTTATCTACTGGAAAACCTACTAATAACAAAAGTCTATATTGAAAAAGGAAACACGAAGTCATCTCCACAACATATTTTATTCCTAAAGGAACTATGTCCTAGTTAATAAGACATGTTTCGAACATATATATGTTCATCTTCAGTTAAGTACAAAAAGGGAAAGTTGGGAGATCAAAATTGAAAAACTACATATTAACTATCCTTAGACTATTTTCGAGAACCAAAGTGGTTCAAGAAGTTGAATTATATGTTACAAAAGTCTATGTTAATTCAAGGAAAAAAAACGAATGAAATTCTAAAAATAGTTTTTTTTAAATAAACTTATCAGTAGATATTCCTTGTCTGGAGTTTCATTTAAAAATTTTTGCAATTGGTCGACTGTCAAATTGTTTGATTTTTTGGGGACATAATTGTTGGATTTTTTTTTCATAAATGAACGTAATTTTTTGCACTCGGATATATCAATACTATTTTTTGTATTGATAGTACTTCGCAACTTTGAACGGAAAATAGGCCTCGCCTGCTCAAAGTTGAACTGAGCAGTTTGAATGATGTAATAAAAATTTTGCGAAATAAAAATAAACTTCCAATAAGTGCTAGTCACGTCAAAATTAGGCAAGATCTAACGCCAATGCAAAACAAACATCTTCAGGATCTACGGAAGGAGTTGGATAACAGAAAAAGCCTTGGGGAAAATAACATTACAATAAGGTATATAAATAATAACCCTCGAATTGTTTCTATTGAACAAAACATGAATAAAAAAAGAGGGCGTGAGGAAGACGAATCTCCGAAAAGAGAACCAGGAAACAAGATAAGCAAATCTCACCAAATGCAACAACAATAGCAATCATTGAATATCCTCTTCTGGAATCTCCAGGGATATTCAAATCTTGAAGAATATTGCAGTGATAGTGGTAGTGATTGTGCCTCAATTTTGTGTTTGTGTGAAACATGGCAAACAACTGAAGATCTGAAGTTACCAGCTACGCTAAAAAACTACGTTTCATCGTCTGTAGCTATCAAAGAAAAATCGCTCGGTCGTCCCAGCTGCGGGCTTGCTACATTTGTGAGTGATTCTTTCAAATTTACCGACTTATGTAAATGTCCATGGTGGCAGTTTATTCATGTAAGTGATAACTCTAATAGTTTCATATTGTGCAATGTCTATTTCAAACCTTCAATCCAGCTTGAGTTCTTGTTAGATTTGTTGCAACTTGATTTGTCAGAAACCACTGAAAAATATCCTACTTCACTGATATTGCTAGGAGGTGATTTTAACTGTAGGTTAGCGGACTTGGATTACTCAACACCTGAATTATTCGAAAATACGAATTTGTACGCGGATAGAATCAGCTGCGATGAATTATGTACACGTAGAGGTAGGACCTTAACTGATTTTATGATTACAAATTCTTTCACCCTTATAAACGGCAGAGTAGCCCACGACAGACCTGCTCAGTTTACTTATGTTGGCCTCTCTGGCCAAAGTGTTATAGATCTGGTTTGGTGCAAAAATGAAAAACTTGACATGATAAATGATCTCACTGTTTTATCTAATGTCCCGATGTCGGATCATTTTCCCATTCAATTGAAAGTGAATTTGATGATCAATAATATTAACTCTCATAGAACCTTGAACTGTACTGTACAGGGTTTATTCTGGAAAGAAGGCGAGGCATATAATTACAAAAATAAGATGCGTTCTTCGCCCAAAGTTGCTTTTATTCGTGATGTTAAACAAAGTTATAACAATTTTTGTTCGGCTATAACAGAAACAGCCTCTGAAATTGGCATGTTCAGAAACATTCGTTCCAAAAATAACACTCCCCATGTCAATCCCTGGTTTGATCAAGAGTGTAGGTTCTTGAAAACCAAAATGATTGTGAATCTAAAAAATGCTAAATCTCATGAGTTTTCTCAGCCATTCAAAACTGAATATCTGCGTTCTAAAAAAGAATATAAAAGAGTCACTAAATTCAAAAAAAAAAACACATGAGAGGTTCATTACTGAAAGTTTGATCAATGCAAAAAATCAAAAAATATTTTGGCAAATCGTGAAAAGCAACAACACAAGAAAAAACACTACTGCTCACCTGAATATTGAACACTGGGAACATTTTTACGACTCTGTATTTCCAGAGAGGTTTATTGATGAAACGGTATATTTTGATGCTGAGCATTTCTATTTGGATAGTCCCATCACATTTTGTGAGTTGAAAATTGCACTCAATAGGTGCAAAAATGGAAAATCACCGGGGAGTGATGATATCGCGTATGAATTCTTAAAATCGCTACCGCAAAATTGGTTGCTATACTTATGCAATATGTTTAATCTAATTTTTGAGAGCCAAACTTTTCCCGAGTCTTGGTCAGACATAATTTTGACTATGCTCCATAAGAAAGGGCCCACGCAGAATCCTGAAAACTACAGGGGAATTGCACTAGCCAACTGTTCTGCTAAATACTACAATTCTACTCAATCGTCTTACCGAGTGATCCGAGTCAAATCATATTATACCGGAGTGTCAGTCGGGATTTCGGAGGGGCAGAGGCTGTGTTGACAACGTTTATGTTTTAACCTCTGTCATTCAACTACAATTGTGACTGAAAAAACGTGTTGTTTTCGCAGCCTTTGTTGACTTCAAACGTGCGTTCGACTCAATTAATCACTCACTTCTTTGGTCTAAACTATATTGTCTTGGTGTGAGTGCAAAATGTATAAGAATGATTCGTAATTTATATCAAAATACTTCAGTAAGAGTTAGAACAGACAACTGTTTTTCAAAATCTTATGAAGTCCCAGAGGGTGTTTTACAGGGGGAGTCTCTAAGTCCGTTACTATTCAGCTTATTCGTTGCAGATATTGAGGCTTTCTTTCGATCTAGAAATGCTGTAGGCCTTAACGTGGACAATATTCATGACATACTTTTAATATTATATGCCGATGATTTGGTCATTTTAGCTGAGTCGGAAACTGACCTGAAAAGAAAGTTGAAAATTCTGGAGGAGTACTCCATGGTTAATAAATTAACAGTAAACACTATGAAAACTAAAGTAATGCGTTTTTCAAGGGGAGGTTTTAGAACAGGTGGTAATTATAGTTTCAGGTACGGCAATGATGACATCGAAGTAGTCAACAAATTCACCTATTTGGGTATACCTTTCGTTTGTTCATCATTTTTCAGGGATACTGCTGAAACCTATGTGGCAAAAGGCAAACAGGCTATAGGTTCGGTATTTTCAATTTTCACTCAGACGCAAGTTACTTCATGGGAAGTGAGAATGAGATTGTACGAATCTATTATAGTGAATTCCGTCACTTATTGTATTCCTGTCTGGGGTATACGCTATTTTGATGTCATAGAGCGGGTTCAAGTATCCTTCTTCAAAAAACTCCTATGTTTACCAAGAAATACTGCTGACAGTATGGTACGTTTAGAATGTGGTGTTCTCCACCTCAGTTTTAAGGTTCTCAAAGCTGCTTTGAGTTGGCTGTTGAATCTGCTCAGTATGGATTCCAACAGGTATCCTAGAATATGTTTTTTACGACAGAAAAATTTACCAACAACAGATTTTAGATACAACTGGGCTTCACAAATGAAGGCACTTTTTGAGGACTTGAATTGTGGGGAGCTATGGAACATCCTCAGTTTTGCTAATCTTAAAATCAACTTCGATGACGTTCTGGCTAAATTCAGTGAAAAGCTATTCGAAGAAGATATACAACATATATCAAACTCATCCTTTCCTTTATACTTCAATAGATTTACCGTTTCGCGAAATGTCAAGCATTACCTTCAGTTCAGAATTCCCATATCGGTTATCAGAATAATTGCCCTGCTGCGCTGTGCAAATACAAGACAAATTAAATTCACTTTCGGTGGGTCCGCTTATTCAATTGATCAGACTGAAAATTGCACAATGTGTAATCTCAATGACGATGAAACATTTTACCACTTCTTCTTTGAATGTCCCCTGTACAGGTGCGTTAGGACGAGAGAAATTTGCCAAATCAGATCTTTGAACCACCTCTCATTAGAAATAGAAAGAATAACTCCACAAATGGCTAAAGTAATCAGTAATTTCGTCATGGATGCTTTGAAACTCAGAGCTTTTGTTATGAGTGAATAAGGTCCCAAAATTCAGAATTATTTTCTTGTGACCAGTGTCAAATTATCAGTTTTTCAACAAGTTTTTCATTTACCTAGTGCCATATTACCATCTATTGTTTCGCGCCCATTAACTAGGTTATATCTGTATATACATATATAAATTGTTTTGTTTTAAGTGATATCTCCTTAATATAAGTACCAAACTAGTGTTTCGCACGCTTTTTAGCTTATATTTATAGTGTTTTAAGCAACAACAGCCAAACTACTTCCTGTAAGATTGATTGTATCTTGATGTGGAATAAATATTATTATTATTATTATTATTATTAATTCTGTGACCAAAGTGTAGACGCCTTTAAAGTTTTCGACATCTGTTCAAAGTATTCCAAAAGTACACTGTCCGAAAAAGATTTTATTTTTGTATCACTTCTTCATTCTATAAATTTTTGGTATGCCAATTCATGCATTTTTCTTGATATTTCCGGCAACAAATCTAACGTTACTTTTGCAGCTCTTTCCAAAGTCTCTGGCGGAGTACTATCAAAATCTTCACTACTGTCAGTATCCATATCCATATTTATTGTAAATAGGTAGGTTCTTAGGTATAAAAAATATTCAATGGAAATTGCGATTTTTATCAACGCAGGTATGAAAACTACCTAGGTACCTTAGAATCCCTCTATAATCTGACATTTGTAACAATTATTCGAAGCTGAACAGCAGCCAACTTAGATTTTGTCGAGTTTTGTTGATTCTTCAAATAAATGTGAGTGGTGTGGGCAAAGCGTCGTGAGAAAAAATATTTCTCACAGTATGAGCAATACATGGTTTTGAAATTGAGTGAGCTATGAGAAATACTTTCCATAGCAGTTGTAGAAAAAGTTATATTCGAATGTTGAGACTAAATCGTTATAGAATCATGAATAGCAATAGAATTAAAAAATACGATAAAGGACTATTAATATTTTAGAACTCAACTAATGCCTAGCACTATCTGACTATTAGTTGAAGTTTCCATAACTCTAATATTATCCTTATTATAAATATTCTATAGATCTTTTGTGCTAACAAAGTTCCATAAAAAAATCTACATTGAGCGATGTCAGCCGCAATTTCCAAGCTCGATTTGGGAAATTCAGCATTTTCCACCATAGTTCAGTTAATCCATGAATTTACTGAATTCATTGTATGTTCCGTTTACATAGTGATTTCAACATTCCATTCTTCATACTCATAATCATTATGTTTCAAATCACGACTATATAGTTGAGGTTTATCAATATATTATTATTAGAAGTTTCATTCAAACGTCAAATTCGTTAGTGTACATATGTAGTTATTATTAGATGTACTTTATTGCAAAAATTTTAGAGTTCCTGATGACGAGACAATAAAGTCCTCGAGAGCTTGAACAGAAAAACTAGTTTTTTAATTTCTGCCTTTGACTGCTGCACCCGATCAAAATTGCTGTTCTTCAAATTAGCCAGTCATCGTATCGGAGACAAATTATGATGGAATAGAATAGAATAATTTCTCATCCATGGTGACAGTTCTGCCAACGGATGTGTCAGAATTATTGGCATTTGCAGAATTATTGACAGCTTTCTCAAATTGTTATCAAAAAACGAATCCACAAATGTATGTGAAATAATAATAATAATAAGCCTTTATTCCATACAGGTACAAAAAACCCACTTACTGGAAAATAAAAACAATGCTAGCAATATAATTAGATTTTGGATACAGAAAAAAAATCTTACAACTTATTATTCTGAATAACAAGAGTGTGAAAACGACCAAGTCATACCATCCCAAGTGAGTTAAACTCCTCAGGGAAATGATTCTTCGATAGTCCTGCGTAGTTCATTCAGTGAACAATAATTTAGATCACAAAGATCACAGTTCCTATTGAAAATATTACACATATTGAAAATTGGATTTCGGAACAAAATATTATTTCTTGCCATATTATTGTAAAAAGTTACATTTCTACGCGACCCGTATCTTGGAACAAGTAAATTAATTTGCGCCAAGAGGAACGGACAATCAATAAAATTATGCCACAACTTGAATAGGAATGTTACATACATAATTTGTCTCCTACAAAATAGTGAAGAACATTCAAACCTGTCAAGATAAGTGGAATAATCGATACCTCTCAAGGGAAAAACCCCGTCTTCACGAAAGCTGAGGTGCTTGAAAAATCTTCTATGAACTGCTTCGATTGCATTTATATGACATTGGTAAAAAGGGCTCCAGATTATTGATCCATATTCCAGTTTGGTCCGTACAAAAAAAAAGTATAACATCTTTACTGTCGAAGAATTTTTAAAAAATCGGGTGTTTCTCAAAATGAAGCCAAGTACCCTCGATGCAGATGCAATGACCTGATTGATTTGTGGAATAAATGTCAATTTGCTGTCGTAGAGAACACCTAAATCTTTGCATTCGTTGCATCTCTCAAAAACAGAGTTCTCAATCATATAATTATAATGGATGGGATGTTTTTTTCTCGTGAAAGAAACAATGAAACATTTAGAGATATTGAGATTGAGTTCATTCCGATAACACCAGGAGCTTATCGAATTCAAATTAATCTGTAATGAATAACAATCATCTAATGAATTTATTTCGGAAAAAATTTTCATGTCATCTGCGTAGACCAATTTTCCACAGTTGACTGAGGTTATGAGGTCATTGATGAATATCGAAAAAAGCAGAGGTCCTAAATTGGACCCTTGAGGGACTCCAGAGGTTGGAACAAAACAGGGTGACTTATAGTTCTCATATTCTACGAAAAGCCGACGATCGAAAAGATAGGATCTGAGTAATTTCAGCATATTCGGAGATAAACCCATACTTTGTAATTTGTTGAGAAGAACATAGTGATCTATCTGATCGAAAGCCTTCTGAAAGTCGGTATATATGACATCTGTTTGACCTTGCGTGTTAAATGTTTTGCTTATTTCTTGAGAAAGACATGCAAGGTTTGTAATACAAGAGCGTTGAGACATGAAACCGTGCTGATTTTCAGAGATCAAAAAGCGTGTTTTTGAATATAAAAAATCGTACATAATAATTTCTAATAGTTTTGAAAAATTACACAAGATGGATGCCTATAATTATTCAGAGAATTTGGATCGCCTTTTTTCAGAACTGGACATAACCTCGCGGTTTTCCAGAGCTGAGGAAATGTACATGACGTTATAATAAGGTTGAATATATATGCGAGAGGTTCAGCTAACACTGATATACAATCCTTCACGAGAAAACTGGGAATTTGATCTATACCGGCTGTGAGTTTATTTTTCAGTTCGGAACTGGCTTTGATTATATCAAGAGGGCTCACAGAGTGCAAAGTTATTGTGTCATTATAAACAGATGTCATTTGGATATCTCCAGTTGAGTTGACATCCGATACACGATAAACGCTCTGAAAGTAACTAGCAAAGGCGTTCACTATGCTTTAGGGAGTGTCAAATATATTATCTTGGGAATCTCTTATTGTTCCAGGTATTCTAGATTTCCCTTTTTTACTTTGAACGTAGGACCAGAACTTGTTTGGATCGGATAAAATTGATCCTTCTGATCGTATAATATACTTCTTATATGATGCATTTATCTGCGATTTTAATATTGATCTCAATTCAGTGTATCTTTGAAGGGTATATTCGTTTTTGTTTTTCTTATATAATTTGTGAGCTTTCTCCTTCTCCCTAATTTTATCAATTATTTTTTTAACGAACCATGAAGGAAATCTTCGTTGTCGTGACAATTTCAGAGGAACATGAGCATCGAGGTTCTTGCCTAGGATATTATAAAATAATATAACTACATTGTCAACATTGCGCTCGTGATAAATTATGGACCAATCGATATCAAATAGTTTACTATATAAGGTACAGAAGTCTGCTTTGCGGAAATTATAGGTTTTTGTTATTTTGTTCCTGATATCAAATGACTTATAGTGTTTAACGGTGGTTTTGAACGAACATAGAACAGCAGGGTGATGGGGATCTTCAGAAAGCAGTGGTACATTCTCCTTTTCGACTGTACATTCGAATGGGGAAAAGATTAGGTCGAGAACTCTGTTATTAATGTTCACTACAGAGTTATATTGCACAATATTCAGAAGTTGTCTGTAAGAGTATCGGAGACATATGCTGGTATGTTGAAATCAGCAAGTATAAGAATATTATCGTTATGAAGATGATGGAGAAGAGAAAAATGTTCAAGAAAAATTTCGTAGCATTCTTTAGTTGTGGGCGGTACATACAGAACAAACACATCTAATTTGAAAAAATCGAGAGTCATTTGACACCCAACTATATCTATCGTGGGACAGGCAGATCTAACAGGAGATACATCTAAAAGTACAGAACTAAAATTTCTCACGTTTTTTATAGCAATAAGGACACCACCTCCCCTTGTAACGTCAGTAGCAATAAAGTTACGATACCCATAGAAGAAGGATAATCGCTATTGAGCATAGGAATAAAAATATGATAAGTACCAGAACAACAAATTCTCACACGAGATAAGTAGCCGACCCTTGCCCGTACAAAGTTACGTCTTGTGGGCGCACTCAGAAGAGTGTTTGATATGGGGAAATATAATTCGAAATATATAGTGAGGTTGCAGTCAACTTGTCATTTCATTCATGTATTTTCTGTTTGTTTCGATCCAATTTCATTTCAATCTCACGTTAGTAAGGTAAGTAAAATAGGTTATGAGTAAATTTGAATAGTTCATTGTTCGTAGTCATTGTACAAAGAAGCTGAGAAATAGAATGAGTTCTTAGAGAAGCGAGTGAAAAAACTGTTCACGGAAAAATCGCGAATGCCAAGGAATGAACTATGATGTGGAAGTGAGGTGAGGATCACCTAGCAACGAAGAATTATTGTGAGAGGAGATTGTTTTTGGCAAAATGAGGGAAATCAATTCTGAAAGAGAATCATTGAAAACAAGAAAAAATCCAGTTCAGGAGAACAGAAAGTATAATTGGATCAGAGGATACAAACTCATCCGTCAATCAAACTCACAAAGTAACAATCCAGGGCAGGAAATTTTAAAGAAGCCAGATGTTACATATATATATATATATAGTTCATCGACAATTTCGAAATGAGGAAATTTTGTGTACGAGGAATATACAGTGCGGTCTAACAAAAACTTAACACCTCGATTTTCCGGCTTTGAAATCAAAATTTACAAAATCACCCGGGCACGTCAATTTCTGATTCGAGAGGAACAACTTTTTCATTCTTGTAACTCTCGTAACTTCAACCCCATAACACGGGTGAACAAAACCCCTTAATTTAGAATAGGGATGAGGGGTGTTGCGACACCTCATTTTGTAGATCTTATCGAATACTATCTGATCCTGAAATTGCGCTCCACAAGTTCCATCGATAACGGAATGACAGGTAATATAGTCGAAGAATACGTACTTTTGTGATTAGTTTATTAAATACTCAAAATGGGCACCATTCACTACCATGCAGTAATATAAGTTTTACTGAAAACGTTCACGTACATTCCTCAAGATTTCCGGTGTAATTTGACAGCATTCATTAATGATCTGATGTCGCAAATCATCCAGTGACTCGGGCTGGATAGCGTAGATCTTAGATTTCAGGTGACCCAATAGAAACAGGGGAGCCGGGAGCCAGATCAGGTGATCCGAGTGGCCATTCAATATGTTCCCTTCATCCAATCCAGGCGTGAGGAAAACTGCCATCTAAGAACTGACGCACGAGTTGAACGAAATGAGGTATTGCGCCATATCTTGATGGAACATGATTGTTTGATGGTCTGGATAAATAACATTTTCTAATGGATCTAAATAAATTTAGCCAGTGAGATTAATGGGTATAAAAAAGGCGTAATAAGTGATGTCCATATCTACCCGTCCAAACATTTAATTTTTGGGGATGCTGAGTATGCACTTCACGAAATAATCTTGGATTTTCGTCTGACCAATACCGTTAAGGTAGAAAAACAGATATCGAACGTGTAGTTCTGATTACCATTAATCATTTCACTGACCACTTCACAGAATTGGATTCGGCGATCAGGATCATCCTCATTCAGTTACTGCACCAATCGTATATTATAAGGATGGAGTTTATGTTGTTTGAGGATTCTCATGATTGTTGTGCGTGAAATACCAGATACATCGGACCATTGCTATATGACCTAAGACTGCTACTTCCCTCGCTTAGTCTCTTCCATGCACCCTCTTTTTTTTCGACTGAACAAGTAGCGTCATATTTGGTAACCAGTAGCACAACGTACGTAGTGGATACATTTTTTCCAGGAAGTCGTTCGTTGAATAAAGTAGCTGTTGTTCGCGCTAAGTCGTTATTTTTAGAATATAATTTTATCATTTTCACCCTTCCTTCTACGGAATACACCATTTTAATACTACTACAAATTCACAATCGCTTTGACACACTTTCAACGTTCTTTAACATTCACGATAGCTTAGGGTAAATCAAAAACATAGTCCGCCTACTTTTCTGGACAAAAAGTATCAATATAAATAAAAAATACCTTTGAATGCATCGGATAAAAATAGTATTCTCGAGATGAAATTTCATATTGCCTCTTTCACTATTCCACCTGTTATTTCATTATAGATGGATATTTTGGAGCAAAATTCTAGGCTCAGACAGTAGTCGATGAGATCTCCAAAATCATTTATTGCAATTATACCCCTCATCCCTATTCGAAATCAAAGGGTTGTGCTCACTCCTGGTAGGAAGTTAGAGTTACGAGCATGAAAAAAGTAGAGAAGATGTTCCATATAGAATGGCAGAGAACAAATCCTGATCAGACCCGGAACAAAGAGGGAGGGGCAAAAATCCTACACTGAAGTATATGTGAACTCCATGATTTCGTTTTTTCTTCGAAATAACTACTATGACTATGTATACTATTGAGGAGTTCTGTTCATGCAAAACACTTATATGTTGCGGTGGAAAACCTAACAACTTAGTTTTCCATGCCTGTAGGTTGAAAAAATACTTCAACTGGATCTAAGCCCAACCAAAATCTATGTTCCATATAATCGTTGAAGTAACACTTCTACAAAAAAGAAAGTCTCAAATTGAAAAATATGGTAATAGAACAAAATTCCAAGATGGCAATCTGAACGGATGCTTGTTTGTGATCAATTGATATTATGCTTGAATTATATGGTCTCTCCTGTTCCATTGTACCTCTCATATGGTTTTCAGTGATTTCGTGTTTACTAAAACTCTGTTTTTCAGATGACTGTAACTGGCAGCTCGAATATCTGCCAATTCTTCGGTTTCAATTCTATTGTTTATATTTTTTCAATTTGAACTGTAGGAATTATATCATCTGAATATACAAAAATATGGGATTCAATATAAAAATCGAGTTGATATTCGCTACATTTCAAGATATTTTATCAGATACATTCCACGACGGTAACTCCATTGTTCAGATACAACATCGAAAATATATTGCTTTGCCACCCCATCCACTGCTGTGCTATAAATCGGAGATCTCGAAAGCCATCACGTCTCTGGACTGGAATATCTTCGATGTTTCATTAGTTCTTGAATAGTATAATCAAAGCGGTCATTCGATGATTTCATCACATCTGTTGTAACGGAAACCGGTGAAATGAGTTTAATGACATTCGGCCTGGATAGGATTACTGAGATCTCTTTCTGGAAATTATATCGAGTGTCGTCACGAATCCTATTCACAAAACAGTTCTCCCATATCAATATCCATTTTACTTTCATTTGATTATAATCTGATCGTGCTGTTACAATCACTAGTTTTTTTCCTATTTGTTCCTGATGATGTTTCAAAACCTGAAAGTTATGTTGTTTTTATCTCGGAGTCATATTACGATCAGTGTCCTTTAGTTGAGATCTACCTCTTCTTCGTTTCTCCCTATCACTTCCTCCATCCTAGTTCACACATGCTTCCCAACCATCCTCCATTGAGGTCACGAAATCAATTCAATATTACTCTCAATATTCTCTTTGACGGATTTTCAATGGGAAATCATACTTTGATGTTACGTTCGTGAGGCCTTCGAATCTGATTTCTGAGGGAGTCTTATTTGAACTCAACATGTGAAGGAAATAATGACAAAAAGTATTCCAATTATCAACTGAAGATGAGAGACACATTGAACTTTACTGCTGTGATCTGCGATGTTAATGTATTATACGTGAACCTATAATTGAAAGACGAGTTTTTTTCGAATTGGATGTCAACGAAAACAGAGGAACCTCTAGACGAGCCACGTTTCAAAGCCTTCGAGGCTGGTCTCAACTAAACTGGCTAATACCACGAAGGGCGCTGAATTATATCTGACAGGTGATTGTAGACCGGTTTTGGGCTATTTAGCTTCTCGTATTTTCTATCATCAACTCGGACTCGATGATTCCACAATTGAAAATCACATCGCTTCGAGATCATATCTCGAACAAAACGGAAGCTAAATGCAAGAAAAATTAGCCGTCATCACTCTATCTGTCTTTAGACGAGGAACCAACCGATAGCTAATCCAAATCGTTCAAATTCTCACATAAGAAAATGAATTTGACAAATTTTCAGTGAGCTTACTTGAAGACTGGCTATTATATATCGAATCATCTGAAGGAACAATTCGTTATGGCTAGTCTCAATTCACCTACATAGCACGTTACACTAACACATTTCAGGAAACTTCCATTCTTGCTGATATCCTTCAGATCATTTTCTGTAATCCATATTTCGAGTTTTCTCTCCTTTCCTTTCCAGGGGACAGAGAACCCAAAAATGATTTTCAGAAAATTTCTACCTCCTCAAAAAACATTCAAACAAAATTCAGAACATTCAAACAAAATTCAGATGATTTCATTCATAGCCAGTCTTCAAGTGTGCTCACTGGCCATTTGTGGAATCTCCTTATCGATTTTCACTTGGCCGTCCAATGAAGAACAGTAGGTATCACTTGCTGTCTATGTGTTTTTTATCATGACTCGTTTTCTTTCCATCCTGTGGATACTTTTAATTATTTTATGTTACCTTTCATATATTCCCATGCTTCGCTGAATTCGGTTCTCCTTATTTCTCCATCTACCAATGGAGAACAGTAGGTATTACTTGCTGTGTATGTGTTTTTCAACAAGACTCGTTTTCTCTCCATCCTGGTGGATATTCTCCTTGAAATTTACCATTTCAACTATGGCAGTTTATTATGTGGCGTTTCATATTTTCACATGCTTCACTGAATTCGGTCCTCCTTATTGCTTCATCTACCTCTTCTCCCATCTTTCTTTCATCCTCCTGACAATGTATATATCTACATGCACATTCGTTCCTTGAAGTACTTCCTCTATCTTTGATCATAACTGTATATCTCAACAATCTGAATTACTTCATAATTTTCTGATTATGGCCATTTTTCTGGTATCAATGATGAAATGAATATCCATTACCTCTGAAATTCAATTTCCTGATATATATATATATATATATATATATATATATATATATATATATTTTTCAAATCAAATCAATTTTTTTTTTATATATATATATTATGTTATATTCCTCTGATTGACAAATAGAGACATATGAAAGCGTAGAAGGGCTACGTTCATGAAATTTAGATGGTATACTATCAATGCAGTGTCTACAATATCAACTAATTCAACTTGATATATTTTGAAACAAGCTTGTTATTTCATTACCCCTATTGAATCATCTATTGCTGATATGCGTTGATATATTATGTATGAACCCGTATATTGAAGGGGTACTTAGTCGAAATAATTATAAAATTAGTTTCGAATTAATGAGTCGGAATTCCAAGATAATGAGTCGAAATAATCGAATTCCGAGATATTGCGTAGGAATTCTGGTAAAAAATACTGTGGTCCTTCTAGGCCTTCGTAGAGACACGACATTTCGATATTTAAAGTATTCAGAAACTTTTCAATTGTGTAGCATTTTTTTGAAATAGAACGGAGGGCTGTTATTCCACAGTTTACACTTCTGGAGGTTGAAGATCGTCAGCTGGTTAACGGAAAAACATTTTGATTAATTTTTTGAAACAAACATTGGTGTTCTCGATGGTTTCAGATCAATGCTAATCTCAAAACTGAAAAGCATATCGGCATGCCAAAATGAAGCAGAAATCTTATACGGTCTTATACATAAGGCCGTTAATTGAAGATACACAATTTCAGTGTTCATCACATATTGGGCCAATATTCTGAAGTTTATATTTCTGAAAATGCTGATGCGGCTCCAGAAGATCATAAAGGATCTACTTCAATTATACTATCAGCAAATCAAATTCCCAAAGCCGCAAGATCATAATCCGTGGCCGCGTATTTGTACCTTCAACAGAAATATTTATATTTTTGTTGACGTATACAGACCAACTTAGTTATAATTTTTCTTTTTGTTTGACAAGAGTAAGTCGGAGACATCTAGAAATCGACTATGGACAGCAACAATGGTCCTTCGAAACGGAGTCTGAAAAATTGTGGAAAGTTCAAGTCGACATAATAAACTTATTAGAAATCAAACGAGAGCAATAAGGAAAGAGGTACGACACAAGATCAGAACGACGAACTGTAGATAGACCACTGAGAACTAACATACAGAAGAAAATAGCAAGCCAGAATGAAGATCCCCGAGAGAAATGTTAATCTCCAATTGACAAATCTCAAATGAATATGTTAGGGAAATCAAATGATTCGATATATTCCCCTACATCTGAAGTGATATCGAATTCTGGTGTAGTGGATACCAGCACTACCAGGATTAGGTATATAATTATATTGGTTTTCCTCCACGTCCAAAGAGAAATTAGTAATAAGTAAAAAACAGTTTTTCAGTTGCCGAAAGAAGAAAGTTTTTGGAAATGTAGTAGGAAGCACAGCGAAAAATTGCATAACTGAAAGAGGAACTGATACGTAAACAACTCTAGGTAAATAAGCTGAAAATGAAAGAAGAAATTGGCAAATCGAGAGGTAAAAAATCTGAAAGGGTTTCGGTAAGAAATGATTGATCAGGTGAGTTAGTAGATAAGGATTTATCGATCAATGAATGGATGAATCGTTCATCAAAGGAAAACTCCGAAAAACATTTCAACAATCTCTTATATAACAAATATATAACAAAAGATGACAGTTGCAACAGAGTGGTTGATTTTTTTAACGAAATTGATGAAACGACAAAATTATGTCAAGAAATGATAGCGAGAACTTAAATCGAATACGTGAGTGTCTTAAAGGTAAAGCTTTGAAATCAGTGAAAATGTTACTAATTTCTCATAAAAAACTTTCCACAGATCATAGAGACTGCAAAATGTCTTCGATAAGCTTGAACAAATAATGAATTATCTGATATCTAAAGTAAGAGAAGTTCCTACGCCCAAAGATCACAAGCCTGAGACTATGAATAGGTATGCCAATGCAATTCATAATATAGTATTTGCAGTATATCATCAGATCATGTAGAGACGAGTGTAAATCTGATTGTAATTCATTGTAATCTTGTAGGGCTCTGACTGACTCTGGACCATTTCGTATCATCAATAGCATGGCTGTATCTCGGTTATTAACGAAATATTGAAAAACTGTGAATTTCTTTTGATAACAGCACTCAAACATGGAGAGTTACTGGATTCAAATTCACTGCGAACTCATTGAGAAAAGGGTTGGATCATACCTCCAATAGGACAGAGTAATTGCAACAAAACATCCTTGCATGATTTTGATTGGCATATTCAAAACAATTGTAAGTTTTATGTAGATAGCGTGGTAAGATTTCATTTTTTATTTGAATAACTTGCGGTAATTTTAAAACTGATTATAACCATCAGGGTTACCGAATTCCTACATTTTTAACGAAATAATTGTAATCATGAGAAGTTTCGATCTGCTGAAACGAATTGGATATTTCTTTTCTGTTATGGCCTTTCTAGGAACACGACAAACAAAAATTCAGAATATCATAGTTTCTCAAATATTCAAAAAATGAACAATTTGTTCAGGCCAGCCTCAACTCACCTACACTGTAGGTTGACGGACTAACACCTATTAGAAAACAACTACTCCCCTGGCTAATACCACGAAGGGCATTGGATTACATCCAACAGGTGTTAGTGTGGGATTCTTCACAGAAGAAATTCCACATATGCTCTTGGCTTCTCAACCTTATTTTGCTTACCACCCACTTTGAGAATATGTTCTTATCTAGAGCCCCCCATCCTAATTTTACTTACCATCTGTCGCTAGTTTGAAACAGCTATTGTCACGATTATATTTGAACATAAGATATTATATTATAGTCGTAAGATAGGGATATGACTCCTATCCTATTACTGAGTTAAAATTAAAAATGAAAGAAGTTTCAATGGGAGCAATTAAAACGCATGCTTAGTTATATTGAGGTATTTTTTTCCATTCAAAAGACGTGAATTTATGACAAAACTAATGAGAAGGTTGAATTTGATGCATTTTAAGGAGTTTGGTAATATCAGGCTCGATTTTACTTAAAAACAACCGTAAGTCGCCGCGTTCAGAAACATGAAGCCGATTTCTCTTTTTAGTTACCAACATTGCTACAGCACTGAATTCACGTTCAGCTGAATAGGAAGATGAGAATGCTATCAGAAATCGTTGAAAAATCAACCATAATCCTGGGTACAGTTGTGAAATCGGCTTCTGCAGCCAAAATTCTTGGTAGCCATTCTTGAATTTAATTTTTAATTCCTCATTTGTCGTCAGTTCTATTAGTTCTTCTTCTAACTGGAATGACCCTGCTGTGTTAACATTTGAAAAAAGATCCAAAACCCAGTCTGGTACGTCCATGTTTAAAACGTCCTGGAATCGTTCCTTGAAATCTCTGTGGAGGTTTCCCAAGTGATGACAGTAAACAAGCAAGTCGTCGTTATTGAATGATACTCCTGATGAATTTGGGAAGTTGTTGAATTTCCGTCTGCCGATATTTCTTTTGTATAATAGTAGTTTGGATACGAAAGCAGCAATGCTATTTTTTGTCTTAATCAAGTTCAAGTCATCAGCTTGAAGTTGGAGGTTAACATCATTAAACAATTTATATAGGTCTGTCAAGTACGCAATATCGTTCTTTGGTGAGATGAGGTTGTCGCGCAATTCTGGGTCTTTGTTTTCTAGGAACTCTATCACAGATCCAAACAGATTGTAAAATCGAGTCGAGCAAGTACCTTTTGACAGCCAGCGCACCTCTGTGTGGAGCAGCAGTCGGTTGAAATCTTCATCATTGGCAATGCAAAGCTGACTAAATAATCTGTCATTCAACGAGTTACTTCTGATTTTATTGACTGATCTGATGACATATCGCAGTGATATATGGAGGCGTTCATTCAGATTTTTCGCGACCAAATGCTGGCGATGAATTACGCAATGCACACCAAGCACGTCAGGAACTTCATTTTTTAAGCACGCTATGAAGCCTTTGTGACGCCCTGTTATAGCCGGTGCGCCATCCGTAGCAACTGACAAAATATTATTCAAAGGAATTTCCTTTTCGGCACAAAACTTTTCAAGAGTATCAAATATAGTTTCTCCTTTTGTATCCGTTTCCAAATTTGTAGCAAACAATAATTCTTGACATATTTTCTCATCCTTAATGAACCTCACGTATGACAATAACAATGCTTCATTGGTGGGTAAAGTGGACTCATCCAGCTGAATTGTAAATTGACAAGTCTGCAGATAATTGCACAATGATTCTTCAATGTTTTTAGCCATCTCATCGGGAGCAGAGTGCGGGCTCAGACCTGTCGACGCATGTATGTCACTTGCTGACTCCCGAATGCCCCGAAGACACTGTCGAACAAAAAATCAATATAATTTGATCTATTTCATCTTGAAATAATAAAAAACATTCGGAATGAGCCATTTTGGTGAAATAAATCTGAAATTTAATGGTAGGGGTTGACCGCGGCCCCAAGCCGGTTCGCTTGCCAGTTTAAATTATAAAAATACACAAAACATCGATTAATAATTTTCAATTAATTAATGTTTTGCGTATGTTTATTTTATCATAATTTCAACAAATATTAAGTATCTTTTGGAAATTAAAATTTATATAATCTTAATCTCTGTACTTTAACCTCGATTTTGGTACTTTTTGTTTTATAGTTTTTAGTAATGATGATTTTAATCCATTGCCCGTCCAACCAAAAAACGTGCGCACGTGATAAAAATGATTACAATACCTACAATAACAAAAATTAAACGATATTAATTTTTATTTTACTTTAGTACCTGATTATCGTGTATTTTTTTGCCTTTTTAGACTATATTTATAATCTACCCACGCCCCTTCTGCGCCATCTCAATGCCCCCTAATTTACTCTGGGTCTTCTACTGCCCCCCAAAAAGTCTCAAACGCCCACAAGGGGACGTTATCGCCCACGTTGAGAATCTATGATCTAGATGAATTCTATGTGTACATTGGTGATCTTCTCATGAATTTCCCTCTTTTCGGCTGATTGCTCTCCGTGAACTGCCACTGGTTGAATCCGACGTTTTTGGGAGGTGTACTGAAAACGCCATCTAGAAATCTCTAGTTCAACTTCAACCAATTCATATCAATTTATTACAAAGTCAATGTTATAGAAATTATCCCTTTACATCTTATCTAGCAAACTTTCTGAGTCTACCCATCGGTCTTATCGGGGAACTTCGTGAACTGCCAAGAGAAATTTCGCAAAATTATATTTTTTAAATGCAATGGCTACTATCTTTCAAGAGGTTCACGAAAATCTGCTCAGCTACCTCAACTTACAATCCCTGATCGAGAGAAGATATTGCATGGCATTGACATTTTTGTATGAACTACTCAATAATGAAATCGATTGCAAAATACAATTTCTGGTTTCTCGTAGACAATCTAGACAAGCTGTATCATATTATAATACATCTACTAGAACCAATATCTTACAGAAGTTCCTGATATATTTCATGTATCATCTTTTCAATAGTATTTCTCATTTATGTGATATACATTATGATAGCCCAGCAATTATTTTAGGAAAATTCATAAATAATAATTAGCATTTACATTTTTTATATTACCCCCCATCTGAGAATAAAGTAATGAATTTGAATTTGTATCTCGATGCTGAGTATTACGATCGGTAATAATCACTTAATGAAGAACCATGTGAGATCGATCACTAAAGATGCTTCCCAGAAACTTGGATTTCTATTTCGTGCGAAGGAATACTTCACTTCTCGTCAGCTTCTAATGATCTACAAAGCTCAGATTCGACCTGTCTTGGAATATAGTTCCCATGTATGGAGCTCGACACCAAAACATTCATTGAATATTCTTGATTATATTCAGAAAAAGGCAATTCGCCTTGTTGGTGATTCTTCGCTCATAGACTCGCTAACTTCATCGGAGCATCATAGAAGGGTAGGAGACTTGTCTCCCTTCTGTAGATATTATTACGGTCGGTGCTCTTCTGAATTGTTATCAATCGTTCCACCCTTGGCAATATCTACACGGATGACCCTCTGAGGGATTTCAAACTTCAAAAATTCAAAGTGAATGTTTATTCTTATCTCCTGTCCCTTGATTCACATGGTGTTCTTTGAACATTACAGGGCTTTCCTTCCGTCTGAATCTGCATACAAAAAAAAGATTTGGTACCTATTTATTTATCCCCACACTTTTGATGAAATATTTTGCGTGTTTTAGTGTATATAACAGGAATAAGAAGCTTTTATTCATCAGATGTCATTGAAATCTTCTTTCACCTTCTCTATAACTCTCAATCGAATCATAAATTTTTCATAAAAAAAAGTTATCCCCATCGATTTCGATCTTAAAAAAAGAAATGAGCGTGCGGCGCGCTGGCGGGGGGCTAGGAGGCGCAAGGTAATCTTTATTTTATTTCATTCCACCCTCACCACTTTCAATCGGAGAATATAGATGGCATCTGTTTGAAAAACAAATGAGACTGCAGTGCACCGGCGGGGGGCGAGGGGGCGCCTGGCGGGCGTGCCACTCATTCTATTTGTTCAGATCAAAATCGATCGGGATAATGTTTTCATAAAAAAAAATTATGATTTGGTTCAAAGTGATGAAGAAGTTGGAATAAGATGTAAATGGCATCTGACCTATAAAAGCTTCATAATCGTGTTCTATTGGTATTTTAAGATAAGCGTTCTGGTAAAAAGTTTCAAATAATGTCGAAGTACTGTTTGAATGTCATTATTTTGTGGTGGATAAATTATTCCTTCTAGCTCTTTTGGGTTCTTAGCCTGCCAAAATCTGGAAAAATAGGAATTAAATAAGAATCTATACAAGTGTAGAAGGACAGATTTTCAATCTACCCTGAAAAGTTGCTGGGTCTATTGAAAAACATTTCTTTCTGGGAAGAACACGTCCAATTAGTCAGCAACTTCTTGTATATCTCAAATTTGCCTATTAAAAAATACAAGAACTAATATTTATCAAAATATTTGACGTTTCGGAAACCAAATCTGCTTCCGTTTTCAAAACTTTCATAAATATTCTCTTCTAGTTTAGTTTTTGTGCTCGTCTTTCGTAAATGTCAAAAATTTGAGTATTAACATGTTGATTTTTAGAAAAAACTGTCGATATTGTATTTTCATTTGTTCTTTCAATTGGTCTGATGAAGAAACGAGGAAAGAAGCTCCACTTTGAATCCGATATTCAAGATTCTGGAAAGCTGAAAACAGAAGGGGAATGAATATTTAACTTTCATGGGACCAAATTCTGGACCTAGAAACTTTCAAAACTACTATTGATTCCTATTCAGATTTTGTCTGTTTGCGAATACTCCAGTCTATGACGGTGAAAAAAGTGAAAACTGTGTATTTATCCCATACAGCACCGATTCGTATAAAAATTTGGATATAGTTTCTACTTACCCTCTATTCCAAAATCAACCCCGTGCCGAGGGTTGCTTTCTCCCTTGGGGTGGATGCCACCTTCTTGGGGGTGAAAAAATTTTTATTGGAAATAAGTGCGGAAATCAATAGATCGACTAATTCTAAGCACTTTCCGTTCAATGGAGTTTTTTCTGAAAAGCAATATTTTTCGACTTATTCGCGAGTGAAATTGTCGGTTTTCAGTCAAAAAAAACACATTTTCAGATTCTTTTTCGCGGATAACTGGAAAATAATGCATCTAATCGAAAAACCTGCGGAGAGCAAAATTATAGCTTTTGAAAAAACAAAGGCGATTATATATTTGTGATGTATGCAAACCCACTAAAAACTGAATAATTGCTTGTTGAAAGTTGATTGGTATTTTCAAACGCCAAAATGGAAAGTTTCAACGTACAATAACCAAAAACTAATGCATTTTTCGGGAAAAACTAATTGGACCTTTCCTGAAGTCCTTCAAAAATCCTTAATTTTTGTCATTTATAGAAGTCTCTAGCATCAAAACTGACCGAGGTATGAAGGAAATGATGTTGAATCCTATTTTTTCGTTGAAAAAAAATTGTGAATAACTCATCCTATCTCCCGCCTCCCTTTGAAAAAAATCGTTGTTACTCCATAATTCACTTCGTTCATGTTCTTCCATAAATTCTGATTTTTTCATCAATAGAAAGTACTTAGTTTTGGAAAAAATTGAGATTGAAGAGAAAAAATCATATACGTAATTCAGCGAAAAATCACAATTTCTTCGAAATAACTCGAAAAGTATTGATCACATGCAAAATTTTCTGTGGTAGAAAAATAAAGGCTATTCTTTTCTGAAAATTTCGGTGTTTCATTTCTTTCTGCAGGATGAAAATAGAGTAAGATATGGCCAGTTAAATATTGTGAGGTTTCGCGCAAAGTACCTTTTTTGAGCCTTTACAGCATGAACCTTTTCAAAAATATAATCTGAAACGAAGAATAATGTGAATGAGCTTATAGCTCTTGAAAAAAAGTACAAAATACTTTTTTGGCGGATTTGATTGCTTGAAGACTAAGCGAGTTATGGGAAAAAAAACAAAAACATTTTTTTTTAGAAATTAGAGTATGTACATTAGTATATTGAAGAATACACATAGTAACTATATTTTAGGCCTAGTCGAACTATTTGTTTATTATATATGTATATAAATATATAGTTCCACTAGACAACGATTTTTTCCGAAGGGGGGGGGGGAAAGCAAGAATGAGTTATTCACAAATTTTTTCAAGGAAAAAATAGGATTGAACATTATTTCCTCCATATCTCGATCAGTTTTGATTCTAGAAACTTTTATAAATAACAAAAATAAAGGATTTCCGAAGGACTTCAGATAATGTTCAATTAGTTTTTCCCGAAAAATCCATTGGTTTTTGGTTATTGTACGTTGAAACTTTCCATTTTGGCGTTAGAAAATACCAATCAACTTTCAATAGGCAATTATTCAGTTTGTAGTGGGTTTGCATACATCACAAATAAACAATCTCCTTCGTTTTTTCAAAAGCTATTATTTTGCTCTCCACAGGTTTTTGGATTAGATGCATTATTTTCCAGTTATTCACGAAAAAGGATCTGAAAATATGTTTTTTTTTGACTGAAAACCGACAATTTCCCTCGCGAATAAGTCGAAAGGTATTGCTTTTCAGAAAAAACTCCATTGAACAAAAAGTGCTTAGAATTAGTCAATCTATTGATTTCCGCACTTATTTCCAATAAAAAATGTTTCACCCTCAAGAAGGGGTGGCATCCACCCCCAGGTAGAAAGCAACCCTCGGCACAGGGTAGATTCTGAAAAAGAGTGTATGTAGATCCTCAATAAAAATTTTCATGCGGATCGGTGCTGTATGGGATAAATACACGGGAAAATGGTCATGGACTGGACTAGAATATGTATTAATTTATTTATTCTTCGATTCGTCCCAACGAGTCCTACAGGCTACATGGATAGACGATCATGGATGACGTAACAGAATCTGAAAAGTGTTTTCGAATATAATAATAATATCATTTCATTAACATATCAGTTTTTTAATCATCAAGAGTTTCCTCATTATGAACTGCTGCTCCAAAAAAACATATCATAACTAGCTGAATAGATGTAAAAAAAATTGTCTCGAATATTTTTGTTTTCACAATCGCTACGGGAATATAATGGACAGAAAGTTCATCTTGGAGGACCTGTGTATAAATGAGATTTTCTCCTGTATATTCTTCGATTTCAAGTAATTTTCCATTCGGTCTTTTCATTTGAATAGTTCCAATCGACAAAGAAAACATGTGCAAGGTAAATCAGATTCCTCTGAAATCCGATCCGCACTATGTCGATTCTATATTTTTCATTCAATCGCTTTTATCTGCGGGGGCATGATACAACAGAAAATGAATGCACATTTCCATGATCCTGTCCCAGAGCACTCGTTTTGTTTTCTTTGATTATCAGCTGCAATGGTCACTGAGAGGGTTAAATAAATAAAACACACCGATATCTGCATAGCATCGAAATTCGAACTCAAGCCTCATAAACGCAATTCTCGAAATTTTCACTGAAAAATACAATGAAAGCTAGTTCTTTCTTTCAATATTTGGTTTATTTCCATTGTATGTTCGAAACAACGGTTTCGACATATTGGGTTATTTCCTTCTCTGAAATGAAATGATGAAATGAAAACATGAATTATGGGAAACATTCGATGACAAACTCGTCGTGATTTCTATACTCCAGAGAATTTCAATTCACCATTGCAATCAATTTTTATATGGTGAGTGTTGTAATACTTGATGAACAATGATATTCAACACCTCAGTCAAATTTGATTTCTTCAAAAGAATCCCTAAAATTTAACACATTTCTCGAAAAATTTTAAAATATAACTGTCACTTATTGTATTTTGAATCCCTCTTCGGACAAAAATCCTTCCTTCGAAATACATCCCCTATACACATTATTTAATTGATCGTGAACATAGCTTGTGGATCTTGATATACTTTGGGCAGAAGCCACACCTCATAGACTACAAGCCCATTATACTTTTTCATGTGATCAATAGACCCAGCTTAAATTATGTTCATAACGATACTGGAAGATCAAATTCTAGCATAATGATGTCAGTTGGCATAATGATATGTTGGTTTGATAAGAGCTTCAAATATAATTTCATGGTGTTGTAGATTTTATATAAAGGTAATGAATAAATAAATAATGTATGAGAAGAATGAATGGTGAGTTTATAAATTCATCTAGAATGAAGTTATAGGTAATGTAATCAACCATTTAAAATTGATGTATATGATCGAAATGTATATAGAAGAAGAAGAAATCTAAATATCTTCGTGAGTCTGAGCAGAGGCTGAACGTTCAATGCAAACTTTTGATGAATTTACTGAATTGAGCAACATGGGGGCTAAAACCTCTACTATTACATACACACATATACATGCCAATGATAATAGCATCGTAGTGGCCGTTGAATCATATTTTTGACTATTATTTTATGAACTCACCATTAGTACAAAATAATAAACAATAACTATTTCATGTCCTATTTGGAGCGTTTATGAATATTCCACAAATACATTATACAGCTTATCGATTTTATCTTGGCAAGGAAATGATGACGTATTAGACAATACGGGACAAGCCGTCATTTGAAATATCCTGTCACTTCAGTGCGTAACTGGATGTAGGACTAATTTCCGCGACAAGTTGGATAAGATAAGCTACCTATATATACTTCAAGAAATAACTTGTTTCGTTCACAACGCCATAGTCAATAATGCATCTTCATAACAAATGGTTGTTGATTAGCGAGGATCGATGCTCTGTGCGAAACTAATGTGCATTGATCAGAAGGTTACCTATACTTTAGGCGACATCAAGGTGTATTCATCAAAAAGACAATGCCCCAAAAGAAATTGGCGTGTATTGATCACGAAAGATCCACGTGACAACGTTAACAACACTTTCTTCATATGACGCAATTTGCGTAGAGGAATTATGGGACCAAGATCCACTTCAACTTGAGTCTAGATGAGGTCAATGATGTAGGTACTAAGGCTTTTTTCTAGATGATAGATCCTGAAAAACTCACCACGAAGTACTTTATAATAATAGAAGCACCGGAACCTATGAGATTTTTTTTTACAAGAAAAAATAATGGCTTTCTGTACCATTATTTCTCTTCGCAGGAATACAATTGTTGGTTAACAATTGTTTTTTTTATAGAGATGAATGGTAAATTGTTGAGCTATCGGTTCATGCAACTTCTGTTAATGTAGTAACGAAGAAAAAAACTGTTCAAGAACCTGATATGACCTAGGTGCAGACACGGAGAAGGTCCCTAACAGTTAACGAAAGCTATCTAATGGCTCGCTGCCGCTAACTATTAGAGGAGTGAAAAGGGGCCAGTGGGGAGAGGGTAAAGGGATGGCTCCCCAATACCTTTCCGTTGATGAACCAAAATTCGACAATTGGCATTGTGAAGAGTCAACGTGCGTGAGTGAGTTGGCACATTTCTGTGGGGAACTATGGGGCTGTTTACGCCGTCTCAAAAAAGAGCCATAGTCGTCGACAGAGTATAAGAGTTTTTTGACTTATGCTCATAGGGAAGGAGGATGACTTAGTTCTCTGGCGTAGAGGATTTTTTTTCGTTTCTTCAATCTGCCCCTGTAGTTTTTCATCCGCTGCCTTGACTCATTCCTGAAGCTCTACTTTCGTTTCCTCAACTTGTTCCCGCAGCTCTTCTTCTTGATTTCTCCCTGAAGCTTAACTTTCGTTTCCTCAACTTGTTCCCGAAGCTCTACCCACGTTTCCTCAACTTGTTCTTGAAGCTCTACCCTCTATTCCCCAACTTGTTCCTGGAGTTCTTTTTTCTTTTCCTTGGCTTTTTCCTGAAGCTCTTCTCTCATCCCCTTGAGTTCTTCTCCACTGACTTTCGTTTCTTTCAACTCGTAGAATATTTTCATGAGCATGTCTTTATATTTTCTTTTCTTCGCTGTTCCTTAGCCTCTTTCTCTTCCGTGCGATGTCATTCTTTGGGTTTCTCCTCTTCTTTTCGACGATTTTTTTTCAGCCTCCTTTCATTCTCAGAGTCATTGCTCTGTTTCTTCCCAGCGACGTTGTTCCAGCCCCAACTCCATGACCTCCAACGCTTTTTATTCCTGGCGTAGTTGTTCTACAACTTCTTCTTCTTTCGGGCGTTGTTGCACTTCAACCTCTTTTTCTTCCCGGCGTCGTTATTGTTCAGCTTCCTTCTCTTTTTTGCAAGTTTTGTTTTTATCGGCGACTTTGATTTCATCCTTCTTTTTTCCTAGTATTGTTATTCTAAGCGCAACCCCATAGCCTCCAATACTTCATTTACTTCCTGGCGTCGTTGTTCTAGCCGCAACCTCATGACATTTGAGGCTTTTTTTTCCTGGCGTCGTTACTCTTCACCTTCCTCCTCTTCCCTGCGACATTGATCTCCAACCTCCAGGCTCATGGAACTTTCTCGAAACAGAGTGCATCACCTATTGCGGAGTGCAATGGTGATGAATTGGTTGTCATATGAGGCACCAAGCATGATCTTCACCACAACGTCAAAGTGATCATCAACTGTTTTTCATTTCCGAGAAGAAAGAGTTTTTTTCCTTTATTCAACGTCGGCCATATTCCCGCTACAAAGGCCAATCACCGATGCCGGTATTCCGACAAGAGGTAGGGAACTGTTACGAGTCCAACATACATGGACTCGGGTCCGCCGGCTTCACGTGTTCTCCGAAGGACGGCGAATCGTCAATATATCTTGTGCTCTGATTGCTGCAGTTGTATGGGCTTTCGATGCGATCTTTCCCTGAATGGTCACCCATCCAAGTACTAACCGCACTTGGCGTTTCTTGACTTCAGATATTGAATGACTGTCAGTCAACCTGAAGAACTCGACCGGGCCCGTAGACAACATTAAGAGAAATTCGTGACTTTGGCGGGGTGGACTA
Organism: Zygogramma bicolorata; assembly: GCA_032362365.1. Lineage (NCBI taxonomy): Eukaryota > Metazoa > Arthropoda > Insecta > Coleoptera > Chrysomelidae > Zygogramma > Zygogramma bicolorata. The sequence goes on along the minus strand of JAVJAQ010002653.1, from coordinate 1,018,737 downwards.
ATTTCTAACCGCCATTCATAAGAATATGACTCACCATTTCATCGATGTCGAAAGGAGAATAGCACGAACACTACCATGATCAGCATTTCATTGCTCGAAATGTTTGCATTCACAAAACCATCGCCAAGCAGCTGTTTCGACCCGTCTCCATAGCGACACTCGGCTGTTCCTTACAAAACAAAAGTCTGAATGTAGTGCAGATGATGTAAACCTCGGAGGCGAATTGCTTTCTGCTGGAAAAACGACCAACGACTCGAACTACTACCACATCGAGTTGAGGAGATTTGGCACAGCAGTAAAAAAATCTATATTCGAAATGATTATTCACAAATCCTATGCCTGACAGCTGTTTCGACCCGACATAAGTCTTCCGGTGATTCTCGGTGACACTCAGCTGGACTTGCAAATGAGAAACATTTCGAAGGGTATGTTTGTCTCCATAGCCTTCAATGCTTCATTCGCCTCTTTGTGTTGTTCTCCAGCTTCTTTTTATTTCCCGTGTCGTTTTAATGTGGTGGTACCCCATCTTGTTGAAATAATAATATCCATATCGAATTCCTTACTATCGTTTCACTTCGACTTCGGTGATTAGAGGATCAACAGCATATTCAACTCCAGTTCCCCTGTTAAATTCTCTCCAATTGACCATATGGGACATAGATTACGTTGTACCTATTCACTTGTGCGATTATGTTCGTTGTCTTACTGACCTTTTTGTCTTATTTTAGGAACAAAAAATAACTCATCAAACCTCATCAGGTTGTTGGGATTGCCATTATGACAAATAAAAACGAATATTTCCAGAAATATCGATAATGATATGTTTGTATTCGGATGATTATTAAATGTTCCGCCTTCATGTAGTAGGTGAAAATATTGACTTCATATTCTAGGATTGTGAAGTATTCGTCAGAAGCTTCAGAATGATGTATCACAAGACCATTCTTCCATTTATTTATTTTTTTCAAGTGGCGCCCAATCGCTATCATGAAATTTCCATTTTTCAGTTTCAGTCCAAAATATAGTATTTATGCATCAATTTCATTATCTTGAGTTTACATTTTTTGAGTTGACCTGATCAAAAAATGAAAGGTGGTGGACGTTAAGGAAAAGCACTCTACGTTACCGATACTTTGTGTGTTATAGGTGAGTTATAGATAAACAATAGGTTTTACCCTCAAAGTAAATTTATGATGCGACCAAATTCAAAATTTTGGAAATTGATTCATTTCGTCATTCCAGAAATATCGGAACCATGGCTTATTTCGAATTGAAATCGAAGGTTTCGAAGAGAAACTTGGAAATATTTATGTAAGTACATTATTGCTTGACTTTGGATATTTCAAAAAGGGGTTTCGAATTGACACATGAAGTAATTAAAAAATATCATAATTGAATATCACTTTTGAAAATGAGCAGAACAAACGGCTGAATACTGAGATGGAGTCCAGTCTTTAGAAGGTATGACAGACACCCAAGTCTTCTTCATTTTCATCTTTGGGAAATTCGAAAACTAATACAGACTCATTTTGTCAGTGTTAAATGATTCACATTTCAGCACACAAAGATGAGACGATATTCTTATAAGAACGAGATGCAAACCTGAGAAAGTTAACTCTAACTTTTTCTTTGGAATTGTACGTGATATCACTTTCACACCTGAATATCTACATAACTGATAACTAACTGAAAATGACGAACAATATTATATTTCACTAGAGAATAAGGAAATTTCACATTTGTGTTCAAATTTGTTGGGCTCATGGAACTTTCTCGAAACAGAGTGCATCACTCATGGTGCGGAGTGCAATATTGGTAAACCACAACCACAACGTCAAAGTGATCATCTGTTGTTTTCCATTGCCGAGAAAAAAAGTTTCTTTCCTTTATTCAACGTCGGCCTATTTCCGCTATCAAGGCCATTCACCGACCCCGGTGAGTACACTTCCCCCAACCGGAAATTTAATGAACCCTCCCGTATTCCAACCAGAGGTAGGGATCATTTTGAGTCCAACATTCATGGACTCGGGACCGCCGGCTTTACGTCTCTATCGAAGGACCGCATTTCCTCAATATATCTTGTGCTCTTATATATTGCCTGCAAGATATGATATGCTATTTTGTTGCAGTTGTATGAGCTTTCGACGAGGTCTTTTCCTGAATGGTCAACCATCCGAGTACTAACCGCACACAGCGTTGCTTGACTTCAGATATTGAATGACTGTCAGTCAACCTGAAGAACTGGACCGTGTGCGTTTAAAACATTAAGAAAAATTCGTGACTTTGGCGGGGTGGAATTGATTTCCAACCGCCATTTATTCGAATATTTCTTTCACCATTCCATCGATGTCGAAAGGAGAGAACACAAATACTACCACAATCAGCATTTCATTGTTAAAAACGTTTGCATTCACAAAACCATCACCAGGCAGCTGTTCCGACTCATCACAGGTCTCATCAGCGACACTCAGCTGTTCCTTACAGAACAAAAGTCTGAATGTAGTGCAGATGGTGTAAACCTCAAAGGCGAATTGTCTTCTGCTGAAAAACGACCAATAACTTGAATTCCTACCACACCAAGTTTGGGGAGATTGGACAAAGCAGTGATAAATCTATGTTCGAAATGATTGCATTCACGAATCCTATGCCTAGCAGCTGTTTCGACCCGACATAAGTCTTCGCGGTGACTATCGGTGACACTCGACTGCAATTGCAAATAAGAAACATTTCGAACGATCTGTTTGTCTCCATAGCCTCCAATGCTTCATTCGTCTCCTAGCATCGTTGTTCTCCAGCTTCCTTTTCTTTCCCGTGTCGTTGTTCTAGCCGTAACTTCATGGCATTTAACGCTTTTTCTTTTTCCTACCGTCGTTATTCTCCACCTCCCTTCTCTTCCCTGCGGATTTGTTTTTCAATCTCCTTTACTTTCTGAAGTAATTATTCTCCAGATGTTTTTTCGCCTTTGGTGTCGTTGCTCTTCAATATGTTGCTCTTTCACCTTTTCCTTCAAACAGCCCCATCTGAAGGTGTTATCTGGCAAGCGGGCTGGCCATTCCGTAGGACCTCGATGGCCAATCCAACGACATGAAAAATATTATCCAAATAGTTTCTTACTTGTTTGGAGTAATATGGTGATGCTCCATCTTCTTGGAATAATAATATCCATATCGAATTCATTGGGATTGACTCACTTCGATGATTTCGGTGAAATAGATCCCAGTCTTCTTCATTTTCATCTTTGGGACATTCAAAAACTGATACAGACTCATTTTGTCAGTGTTAAATAATTCACATTCCAGCACACAAAGATAAGGCAGTATTTTTACAAGAATGAGATGCAAACCTGAAGAAGTTAACCCTTACTCTCTCTTTGAAATTATACGTGATAACACTTTCACATGTTAGTACTGAATATCTACATAACTGATAACTACCTCAAATGGCCGGAGGAATTTACTCTCGAATCTGCGAGATACATACGCGGTCTTTTCCTGAATGGTCACCCATCCCAGTAATAACCGCACTCGGCGTTGCTTGACTTCAGATATTGAATGTATGTCAGGCATCTTGAAGAACTGGGCCGTGCCCGTAGACAACATCAAGAAAAATTCGTGAATTTGGCGGGGTGGAACTAATTTCTAACTGCCATTTATTCGAATGTTACTTTCACCATTTCATCGATGTAGAAAGGATAAATGCACGAACACTACCATAATTAGAATTTCCTTGTTCGAAATAATTGCATTCACAAAACCATCGCCAGGCAGCTGTTTCGACCCGTCATAGGTCTCCTTAGCGGCACTCGGCTGCTCCTTAAAAGACAAAAGTCTCTCTTTCTTTCCTTTATTTAACGTCGGCCTATATAATAATAATAATAGTGTTTATTCACATAAATATAAATATAAAGACATATTAACAATTGTATAAATAAAATTAGTAAATAAACAAAATATCACAGAAGCAAAGATATGCTTGTTTGTGATTTGCTAAAATAAACATTTGAGATACGAGATATGGAGTAAAATGTAGTACATATAATGTATAAATCGGTATGACAAGATCGCGTAAGTATACTAGTCATAATTTGAAAAGTATCGACAAAGCAGGAAGGTTTTGACAAAATCATGTAAGAATGGACAAAATGTTTGTGATTTGCTAAAATAAACATTTGAGATACGAGATATGGAGTACATATAATGTCTAAATCGGTATGACAAATCGGGTAAGTATACTAGACAAAATTTGGAAAGTATCGACAAAAGCAGGTAGGTTTTGACTGAATCATGTAAGAATGGACAAAAGTAAGTATAATTATGGTTAGTATGGATTATTTCGAATTTATATACACATATATACATATATACATGTATACTTCAATTTGGGCACAACAAGTGATTTATTGTATCATCTTAGATATTTCAAGTCAATCAAGTCACTGAACCTTTTTCTTCCAGTTGCAATAATCCACTTTTTAAGTTTGTGTTTGAATCCATTGTGAGACCGAACAATTTTCAATTCATTTGGTAGTATATTCCAGATCCTTGGCGCCAAATATTGCATCGAGCGTTGTCCAATTGTTTTATTGCTGAATGTAGTGCTAGACTGTGTTTTTTTGTTCCTTGTTTCATATGTATGTGTGGGAGAGATTAGTTTTATTTTATTTTTATGTATATTCATAATTATTCGTTGGTATAAAAGCTGTCGGATGTCCATTATTTTTGCTTCATTAAATAATATGTCACTTGAATACGTGAGTTTTTTTTTTGAATATTATTCTAAGTATCCATTTTTGCACAATACTCAATTTTTGTAGGTGGCAATCAGCTACGGCACCCCACCCTAGTATACCGTATGAGAGTTGAGATTGCACGAGTGCAAAGTATATTATTTTGAGATTTGTACTATCCAGGTAATCTGAGATACTCCTAAATTTAGTCAGCAGACCCCTCAGTTTATTAGTTAAATATTTCATTTGTAGATCCCATCTGAAGTGTCTGTCGATGATAATTCCCAAATATTTAATTGAGTCTTTTTCTAGAATTTGTATACTCTCATCAATATTTAGTGGCCCTAGTTTCGGTAGGTTGCTTGCGTAGGAGGTGAATGGTAAGTAGCAGGTTTTCTGGCTGTTAAGTGTCAATTTGATAAATTTGAACCATTTGCTTATATTCCGGAAATCTTCTTCTGATTCATTTTTCAGATGTTTCCAAGACGGAGATTGGTATATAATAGCCATATCATCGGCAAAACTGATTATTTTGCCCTTTTTTGTTATTTTCATAACATTGTCCAAGTATAGTGTGAAAAGTAGCGGTCCAAGAACAGTTCCTTGTGGAACACCATAGGTTACTGTTCTTGGATCACTCAGAGTACCGTCGATGTTGACAAATTGTTTTCGATCACGTAGATAATCTTTAAGTAACTCGTATATATTCCCTCTCAGTCCATAAGAGTAGAGATTTCCGCTATCATGGCCAATCACCTACGTCGGTGAACACACTTCCCCCAACCGGAAATTTTGCCGATCCCTCCGGTTTTCCAACCAGAGGTAGGGATCTTCTAAGAGTCCAACATCCATGGACTTGGGTCCGCCGGCTTCACGTCTCCTCCGAAGGACGGCGAATCATCAATCTATCTTGTGCTCTGATATATTGCCTGCGAGATATGATATGCTGTTTTGGTGTAGTTGTATGGGCTTTCGACGCGGTCTTTTCCTGAATGGTCACACATCCGAGTAATAACCGCACTCGGCGTTGCTTGACCTCAGATATTGAATTTTATTCGAATTTTACTTTCACCATTTCATCGATGTAGAAAGGATAAAAGCACGAACACTACAATAATCAGAATATCCTTGTTCGAAATTATTGCATTCACAAAACCATCGTCAGGCAGCTGTTTCGACCCGTCATAGGTCTCCTTAGCGACACTCGGATGCTCTTTGAAAAACAAAAGTCTGAATGTAGTGCATATGAAACGACCAATGACTCGAACTCCTACCACACCAAGTTGAGGAGATCGAACACAGCAGTAATAAATATATGTTCCAAATGATTGCATTCACAAATCCTATGCCTGACAGCTGTTTCGACCCGACATAAGTCTTCTCGGTGACTCTCGGTAACACTCGGCTTGACAAAATGGTTAAGGCTTTCGCGGCCGAGGTTATTAGTATAACTACTGCTCTTCGGGCTTGAAGGCCGTCGTTCTTTGGAATTTCTTCCTTAGGAAGAAATTCCAAAGAACGACGGCCTTCAAGCCCGAAGAGCAGTAGTTATACTCGGCTTGACTTGCCAATAATAAACATTTCGAACGGTCTGTTTGTCACGAAACAGGAGTCTGAGTCTGGTTCAAACAGTGTAAACCTCTGAAACGTCATCTGCTGGATGACGACCAAAGACGCAAAATCCACCATACAGCGTACAGCAAAGCCGTAACAATTGACCCGCCGCGAACGGAAATCGTCTTCGGTTTACTTGCAGAGGAAGCTGCAACCCTCTACAGAAAGCAGAATTTTCATGTTTAAAATGATTGCATTCACAAATCCAATACCATACAAATTTTCCAATCCGGTATAGGTCTCCTTAGTGATACTCAGCTGGAACACAAAACATATTGAACTCTACATGAAACTGCGAACATAAAACATATCGAACGGTCTGTTCCTTAGGAAACAACAGTTCAAATCTGGTGCAGATGGTGTGAAACTCTAAGACGAAACGCCATCTGCTGGAAACTCCTACACCCAAGTAGGAGAGATCTATTTTAGCGGTTACATCGTAGGCATCGCCATAGGTCTCCTCAATAGCAGATTGATACTTTTGTTCCATAAGAAACATACCGTCCGAAATGCATTGTGTTCGCCAAGTGTCACTGTGGACATGCAACACAAATTCTCAAATACCCCAAGAGGAAGCAACCATTTCGAAAATGCATATTATGAATTTCGAATAAGCTATAGGGCATTGTTAGAGAGTCATCATTTTTTGATGGATAAATCTTCTCTTATTGTTTTCTGGGTTTCTGAACTAGGTACCACAATTTAAAAAAATAACTATCAATATTAGAATATATACAGAAGACTTCTATCTACCCCGATAAGTTGCTGCGCAAATTGAAAAAATATATCTTTTGTATAGAACAAGTCCAAATAGTCAGCAACTATATATATATATATATATAATGTTCCGGGAAACAGAATCGATTTCCGTTTTTAGTGATGACATCAGAGAGAGAAGTCTAGTGGGTTATGTCCAGTTCTGTCGAGTATCTCAGGTCAGGCAACGCTCCGATCGGCTATGATGTTGATGGGGGACCAAGCTTGGATACTGATATCCACTCCCGTGCTATCAATCACACGATAAAATGTTAAAATGAGTCACGGAATGTAAAAAGTCAAAATATGAATACATTTTTTCAGATGTCTCGAAAATTACTGAAGATGAAAAGTTGATATCATGGATTGTTATGCCATATAACGTTGATTTCATAAAGGAAGATGCTGTCAGCAAATAAGATATGGAATTTATGAAACATAAACTTTTGAAAATTCTATAAAAATCAACTTCTGTTCGTGATATATGGAAATAATCAGAAAGCGTATCCATTTTTATGCACAAAAGGCTTTTATTCCTGTTCCTGAGATATCCAAATAAAGTCACATGTCCACTCCGACATATTTTGTTTTAAATGTCGGAGTGGAGACGCACTGAATGGAATATCAAGATCAATGATGGTTTTTGTGATTCTATCCCACATATTTACAGATCTCATTTTTTATCTAACATGTTTGGAAATTTTCCGAAATTGGAAAAAAAATTTCAGTTGAATAAGGAAAATGAAAGATAATTACGTTAGAAAAATTAAATCAGAAAAATTTTTTGTTTGAAAAGGCTTGTATTTTCCACATAAAAAATCATACCTTTGTGACATGTACAGATTGGACTCGCTTTTGATTTGAGAGTGTAGCACGGAAGGCTTGACAGCGAACGAAAACGAGCGCAAACAAAAAGACATTCATCATTATGTATGACTGCACCATACAAATATGAGTCTTTGAGAACTATTATGATTTTCCGGAATTACAAAACAAAACTCATTACACACCATTAGCATATTGAGTATTCAAAAAAGGGATTTTAATTGCATAGAACTACGGAGTTCATGAAACGAACACATCAAAAACTCCATCATGATATGAACAAAGGTGAACTTCATCATATGCTCATTAATTTAATTAGAGTCGGACGTGAATGAACATATAGGATTTCTTTTGATATTTTGCACGAATTGAATGGAAGCGAACTGTTATTCTGCATGTAACATAATCCGTCGTCAGTCTGAATTCGTAAAAAGGCTAGGAACATTGTATATATATGGGGATCTGCTTGTTCGGATTGAAAAAATAATGAACCATTTCTTTATCAGTTTTGCTTTGATGGAATGATCGATATTAAAGGAAATGAGATGTTACAAAATATACTATGTATTCAGTATTCGATAGAAAGTACAGTACATACAAGTATGCGAAAATCAGTAAAGCCATCAGAAATTATTCTCAGTTCAAGGCCTTGCTCTGTTTACACATCTTCAAACCCTACAACCAGTGGAAATTGAAAACGATAGGAAAATTACAATCATTTCTCAATGTCTGATTTGTAAGTTGAGTTAATGAACATGTTTAGATGAAATCTAATTTTCAAAGAGAATAACTGAAATTGTAATTCACTGAACACCAAATTGAGGCGGAGTGCTAGAAAATCAATAAAAAACTAATAATCAATAAATTGAGAGATCCGTTCGCGACGGTAAATCAACTATCCGATTGCACCACTCTCCGTTCATGAATCTGCACCCACAACGTGCATATGTCCGCTAGAGACCACGGGAATGAAAACCGTCATGCGTGTGAGAATATGTTTATGTTTTCTTTTTCGAAGTTCCATCGTCTGCGATAAATTATTTGCTATGATGAATGCAAATAATCACTCCACTGAAAAGAATGAATACTTTGTTTCCTTTCTGCAATAACGGCTTTTGAAATAAAATAGATGCCTCGAATACAAAAATCAATCGAAAATGTTTCATAAAGCTCAGAAGACATGACGTGTAGCGTGAAAACTGAAGTAAAATGTTACTCAAAAATAGATTACAAACCTAAGGTATCAGAGGTTTTAATTATTGCCCTCTCAATTCATCAAAAATTTTTAGCTCTCTGAAATTCATGCCGATACATTCATGCCCTGAGAGAAGTAAATCACTCAGAGATAAATCTGGTGATCTGGGAGGTGGCATCCCAGACAGCATAAGCATTAGGTCTTCATAAAATGGTTATATGATAAAAAGAACATTATATATATATATATATATATATATATATATGATATATATATATATATATATATATATATATATATATATATATATATATATATATATATATATATATATATATATATATATATATATATATATATATATATATATATATATAGCTGGCTGGAACTTCCGGTTGATCCGCGTCTGGAAAGATTTACTTGTCTACGTTTCGACTCCCATTTCAGAGCCATTTTCAAGACTGAGTGACCTTACGTCTAGGTCTGAGTTGTCTCACTAGCTGGCTATCATCAGAGATCGAGGCCGAAATGGGAGTCGAAACGTAGACAAGTGAATCTTTCCAGACGCGGATCAACCGGAAGTTCCAGCCAGCACATTTCTGACCGCGGAAGCCTAGCCGATCAAATATATATATATATATATATATATATATATATATATATATATATATATATATATATATATATATATATATATATATACATATATATCAAATATTCATAGAATATTAATGAATATATATTTATATTATAACCTCTGAAATATCCATATGAAATTCTTAATATGCCTAGAATATTTATTTTATGAATATCACCTCGTGAATTTTTGAAATGTTATCTATTGAATATTCCATACCTCCTGCCAAAATATCATTTACGGTTTATTTTCAGCATATCATTCACGTAATATTTTCAAAATGTTCTTCACGGTATAGAATAATCTCAGTGCTATATAACTGAAAATTTAGGTTGGTATCGCTTATATTACTGTAAGAGAGTAAGAGATGACCGTTCGAACAAGCACTTCATGTATTTGTTCAATGTGCTGTATTGAGTGGAATGGGGTGAATCCAAGTGAATCATCAAAAGACTTCATTTGGAAAACTGCTTGTCTCCAGAGTGTATATCGGGAGATTTGCCCATTTTTCGTTGAAAAGTTAGAATAGGGGAAGATCAAGTAAGAATGACAAGCGGCTTTGTTTTCAATATAAATCTTGAGAATAACTATGGAGTTGGTTCCAAAATAATTCCAGCCTCATCTCTCAATACGTCAACATCTCAGTGTGATTGTTAGTGCTCAAATTCACCAGATCGAAGTTACGAACGAAGACTATCGAATCATGACAAAGTTAAAATTTGAAAATATACATCCTGATGTTTTTGTATGTCTAAAAGTGTAAGCAATGGATGTACAGTTTCAAATGAAAATATATGGATTATTCATGTAAAGTTAGCCGCACTTCTCTAGCCACAGTTTTTCGGGTGGTGAACGTGTCGAGTGGGATATGCGTGAGAAGTTGCTATATTTTTTCTTTATCATAGGTTGACAGAAATCTGTTAATATTCTCACAGTACTATAGTTTAGAAAATAGTGGCATAATGAATGATGGAAAAAATATGTTGGATAAAGAATGATACTACCAACAGATTACAGAATTACAGAATTCTTCAAGATAAATAGTACTCGGACTACTACGCCTAAAAAATTACTAATACGGAGATGAAGGAAAACAATTCAATTTTATTACCCTCTCACGAGAATAACAACTAACCACTTTGTGAAGGCAGGGGGCAGTTTGTTCCGTAATGAAGCCAAAGAAAAATATTTTCTTTGCGAGGACACCTGTGGAGTACACGAAATAATTGGTGTGCCAAAAATTAGATTGGTCCAGGTGATGTTCATATACAGGGTGCGGTGAAATGTTTTGGTAATTCATCTTGCATATCGAAGATCCGTTAAAACATCAATTTCTACTTAATACCAGAATGGGCAGGTACAACCTCAGAGAGAGATTAATTATATAATCATCAATAATATTGGACCTACTCGGATGAAAATTGAGGAGAATCGTTATAAAAACCAGTTTCTATAGTGATTAGACAATTGAAGTATTGCTTGGTTATTTCGTAAGGGGACGGTATGGACAGATATTCGTCTCACACACAGTTCTGGAGAGTGACTTCAAAATGGAAGTCGAAACGTCGAACAAATCAGAAGATACCCGGATAAAAACTTGGAAAATTAATCTTGCATATCGAAGATCCGTGAAAACATCAATTTCTACATAATATCTGAACGGGCAGGATACAAACTTAGAGTGAAATAAATGAAATAATCATCAATGATATCGGACCTAGTTGGATAAAAATTGAGGAGAATCATTATAAACACCAGTTTCTATGGCGAACAGACAACTGAAGTCTTCGCTTTGTCTTGCTTGGTTATTTCGTTAGGGGAGTGATTGGCCGGGACGGTATGGACAGATATTCGTCTCACAAAGCTTGAGAATGACTCAAAAGTAGAAGTCGAAACGTTGAACAAATCAGAACATACCAAACGGTTAAAAACCCGGAAAATTCATCTTTCATATCGAAGATCCGTGAAAACAGCATTTTCTACATAATACCTGAATGGGCAGGATACAACCCCATATATGCATTGGTATTTTCATCAATTTCCATATTCAAACCAACACATCATCGTTCGAAGGAACAGGAATTTGTGAACATCTAGGTCTTGAACTGACATTCCCATCCTAGGGTGATTTTCCTACCCGAAGTTTTCGAATTTTTCGATGAAATTATTTAAGTACACGGCCGAGAAAAGAGTTCAGTGGTGGTTCGTATATTGATCTCCTGCACATGGGTAGCATTATCTTCCCTTCTCAGTATTATTTAATTTCTCTCTCGTTGGTATCTTTCGACACTTGGGGTACGGGAATTGGAATGTCTTCTTTTACGGCTGCCCATTTTCGATGAAAGAACACAAATTGACTCATTTTTTGGATTGAGGTGGCCTTTACTTGATGGAAATCCATAGTTATCACGCTATACGGTAGAACACGATTAAATTTCCACAAAATTTATTGTCTTCGCGACATGTTTCGATACACTGTATCTTCATCAAGCAAATGTATTTAAACACAAAATTATTCATATACACCAGGGCCTACTATAATTATTCCTGATTCCTAGATATACAACTGATACTGATGATGATTCCTAAACTTATGAAATGATGCTGATTCCTGAAATTATACAATGATACTGATTCCTAGAATTACAACTGACGATGATTATGATATCTGAACATAGTTACTACTTATTAATTGAATAAGTTCAACAAAGGGGAACTATTGAGATCCAATTGATCATTTAGGTCATGATTGTTTATTTCCAATCCCACTTCTGATGTGAATGAGTTGATACAAATAAAACACCACCGTAAAACTTTTACACCGTTATATTTAGACCGTATCTGAGCACTACACAAAAACTACTCTACCATGATTGATCGATCATAAGTGTTATAATAACAGTCTTTATCACTGGTCGTACTTCACACTATCAATGAATAATACCTACAATGAATCTCGACAACCCCCAAAATGAATACTACTTTGGAATATATGTTACTTCCTTCGTGAACGTTATGGACCGAAGACTGACTTCTACGTCGTATTATTTGCTTGAAGTAAACAGTTTAGGAAGGGATACGGTGGTTTCATTTGATAGCTGATATTTCGTTACTGTGTCATAAATAGCTGAAGTTCCTTATCTTGTTTGTTTATTTGTTTGTTTGTAGTTTGTATACGATAATGAAAATCACTTCACTAAAAGAAAGCTACACTATCCAGGAGTAAAATGGGCTATATTTCATTATGATTAGCAAAAAAATAATAGTTTATATTAATCAAGAAAAGTGGACGAAATTGAATGCGTACCGGCAAGCGCTGACTAATCGGTTCGGTTCGACTGCTACGCCCCGGGCAACAACTAGTTTTTTGTATCAAGAATCAGACCGAAATCCTCATACACAAAAAACTTCGGTTCATTTCCCTATCGTAGAAATTATATTTCAATGGAAATAATAGAGAAGGTTGTTTCCATCATCATTTCAGATATACTATATTCAATATAAAAAAAATATGAAAATGATTACGCTTTTACTTTTGAAATTATTGTTTGTGAAAGGTGAAAATGGCCAAAAAATGTATGATATTTTTGATGAAAGCGATGAATGAACTTGAGTTATTTGAATTATTTTCCTGAGTTATATCGATCATTTCATCTAGGAAGGAGACAAAAACTAAATTCGGAATATTTTTTTAAATAAATTTTAACCCGTTCCGATATTAATCGATCGCAATGTTCACAAAGAACTCATACTCATTATTCTCACAAATTATATCAATTATGCATTAAATCAGATAAGTCGGTAAAACAGAACTGACCTCAACATTTTTTTAGTATGCTGCAAAATTAGAGGGAAACGTAATGGAACTCCACTCACCAAACCACATCTGCAGTCGAATTTTCCATTAGCTGGAGTATAATTGCACGAACACATAGCATTAAATCACCTGTGAAGCAGAGAGCAGCAAGGACAGCACCATCTACCCAAAACGTGTACCGAAGGATATTTTATGTGGAATCGGTCCTAATTGATATATGGCCATGCAAGGGTTCGTCACTGTGTTGCCATTGCCGCGTTTCCTCGATCGCAGCATACAGGATGGTCCAACGATAATTATATTTCCTGCTTGATGGATTGTCCTAAACTTTTTGGGATTACTCGCATCGTCAAACTTCAATCCCAGTGAAAAATTTAAAGTTGGATAGAGTGATACTTCAGGCTGAAATATACAGAATAATGTTTTCCATTGTAACAGTTACTTTTAATCATTCCACCTAGTTACACTTCTTGATATTCCTTGCGATTGCGTTTGGAAACCTAAAGCCTATAGTTTGAATGTCAATCAAGAAAAAATGCTTGGTTGTTAACGATATTCTTTTTCTAAAGGCGTGTAATTTTCAACAACACCATAAAACATAAAATTTATATGGGATGCTCAATAATTTGTATTCCATTATATTTCAAAAAGTATAATAGTAGAAAAAAGTATCATTTCTAGTGAGAAGTTCAGGGACATTGTTTGGTTCATTACCGATTATTTTTCGGGGATCTGACTATTTATTTATGTACTTTGAAAAAATTCAGTAGCAAGATATGGAGAGGGAGGCAGCTACAGCTATTACAAACTACTAGAACTAGACTGAAGTTGATGTTTACTCAATTTATGAGATGATATTTGCAATAAAAAAAGTTACCTAACTCGTGTTACAGAAGTTCTAAAAGGAATTAGTTCAATTCACATGCTATTGATGAACACCTGTATTGATTTGGCAAGTTTGCAAAAAAGCCACTCACTACACGATATATGCCGATCGTGCGACTATCGGTGGCAGACTTCAGATATTCCACACAGTCAGGAGATTTTAAAAGAAGTAATGATTTCATTAAAAAAGTCTGTGTAGCGTAAGCCTTTTTACGTTTCCTACTATCAAACATTTTGAATAACGCATCACGCTCTGTTGCGCCTGCTGTCTAGAGAACGGAGAGCTTGGCGCGCTCTACATTGCCCAGCTCGTCAGTGCAACCAGTAGCGTTCACGGTTCAGGAAACGTAAAAATGCTAAGCGTAACAACCTGTCCCTGATACTCTCAAGGGTTTCCTCAAATGCGCCTAATGCTGAATTCAGACAGATCCGAAATCCGATCGTACGACGATCTGGCAGCTTTCTGATTGGTTAAAATTCAAATTTAGACCAATCAGAAAGCTGTAGATTCGTCGTACGATCGGATTTCGGATCTGTCTGAATTCAGCCTAAAACGGATGCAATGTATGAGACTCTCAACTCGCTCGTTTCACGCGCGAGCGCCGCACGATTTCAGATATACGGGCACAAATTGCTGAGTCCAGTACTATGGGCAAGTT
This sequence comes from Zygogramma bicolorata, assembly GCA_032362365.1. NCBI lineage: Eukaryota > Metazoa > Arthropoda > Insecta > Coleoptera > Chrysomelidae > Zygogramma > Zygogramma bicolorata. Next base: position 1,003,623 of record JAVJAQ010002653.1, on the reverse strand, counting down.
CATGGTGAGTGAAGGTATTGAGGAACTTCTTATTGACGAAGTTGAAAAAGAAGAGGTATATGGGAGATTAGAGAGTTATTGCAAACTCGCATAATGTATACCGTATACGTTATACCTTAGCGCTATATATCGATGTACCTACGACGTTATAAATTTTGTTTAATATTGCGCATGCGTACATCTCATTATAATGCGTAAAGTATACCCCGATGATGTGTAATAACTTCCTATTGTATCACCAGTTAATTCCAACAGAGTCATTAAACGAAGGAACTGGGAAGAAATATTTGAATTTTTTGTGAAGCTGGTGATTCCGAAAAAAAGGGTTTTGAGTATGATGTTATAATCAAAATATGCGTCAGTCTGTCACGTAGAATTTTATGCACGTTAAATCTCGACTTCCTTTTCGTTTACGACGTTTCCATCGACTATATGCAAGCCACAACACAACCGCTGTATCCAAGTCCATATTTATAACTGGCAAAAAATTCAAGTCCGTCCCAGCGTAGGAACGCGCGTAAAACGCGGTATCTGGATGCAATGTAAATAAAAGCGCGCGAGTGGACTCGCGCATAAAACGCCTCATCTGGACAGGCTCTAAACCCCTGTAAATATGTAAATTTGTCTCTTTCGCAAATTAAACCTCAAAGCAGTAATGATCTTTATGTGAATCGATGATAACTCACGGAGTTCCAATTTGAATTCATCAGTAGGTCTCATCCCCGCAACAAAATAAGCTCCTTATCTAAAATATATACCAAAGTGAATGCTTACTACACTTATGTGAGAATGGTTGACTAGATGGTACAGTTAAACATCTATGATCATGTTGATCACGACGTTCAGTTTATATTGTTCACTAGGTCATTATCAATGATAACGAAAAGTCGTGATCATCATGATCATAGATGGTTTTTTAAAAATAATTTTCGACATGTCTTTGAAAAATTCTCTCGAAAAACATTTTCTAAATCATTGGATACAACCTACTGTAATCGTAAACCAACCTTTAGGGAAATATTCATATGCATATATACTGGATTGTTATTATACACTGACAGTTGTACCAATCTCCAGTTGACACCACTGTGACAATTGACTCGACGTATATCAGTCGAATATTCTGAATTTTTATTTGATTCTTCTACCTGCCAGTTAAATTCCAACCACATGGTTGAGGACACTAGATTTTAGGATGATATTTCAACTGAACAATTTCAAGCTGTGACAGAGTATTTCAAATTCAATCACAAAGCCAAGATTCTCAATACTGGTTCACCGATACCATGATTCTAATATAAAACTGTAACATCCAGTCAAACATTCTCATAAAAGTGTAATAATTATAGATTTCATTGTAGTTTCCCTATTGTTTAATACCGTCCTGGTACTCTCCTTTTGAAATAACGAAGCAAGATAAAGCAAATACTTCAATTGTCTGTTCGCCAAAAAGAATGGTATTTATAATACTCCCCCTCAAATTTTATCTGAATTTATTACGAGACAATTGGTCTGATACTATTTGAATTATTATTTGAATGCGATTCAAAAGAGATGCTAAAAAGTATTGTCCATATGCATTCATTGACAGATGTCTTATTATCCTACCCTCTGGGATTGTCTATGTGATATGTTTCTCAAATATTCATTTCCTATCTATGAGTGCTCACATCATCACCTATATGAAATTGAATATTATTGCATAATCAGATATCGATTTTGTTCTCTATATGAACTCGTTATTAGCAAATCCCCTTAAATCCTCGATTGGACTTCTTTACTGTTATAACGTATTAAACATCTTTTTCCGGCAATGATCAATTACCAAAACACCAAACTGATTAAGGTAAAAATATTAGATATCATTGTAACCTATCCACTTAAAATTAAATCAGCCATGAACTCTTTCAAACATAAAACAACTGACGTGCCCTTTGACACCCAAGTTCTCCTGATGATTTGGATTTGTTTGAAAAAACATGTGTCGACTACTGCATTTCTTGGATTCCTATCAGATATAATATATGACAAGCCATGTTCAAATATATTGAAGCTCTGAAATATTACCACTAACGAATGTCATTTGGGGTTTCTGTTATAGTTATCCGCTTTCAGTGAGTCCTACTCTGCCTTAGACACCTGACCAACTCATAAAGTAGGTAGTCAAGTTCAATTTTGAAAGCCATATGTTATACAAGGTACCTACTGGTCTTCCAATCTTCTCAAAGCAATAATATATTGCGACAGATAATAAATTTATAGAGTGCCTTCGTCTAGCATAAAAAAAAACACTATTCGTTCACGAAGAATTACGTAATAATAAAAATAGAACGACACCGTATTAATTGTATAAATAAATGAAGTGAATGAAGTAATAAACTAGAAAGCAGTAAAATATAAGTATTACGTATATTGGAACTCAGTGATAAATAAGGCAAATTGTTTCAATATTAAAGTTCTCTTCAATCGTTTTTGTCATATATTTCAAGTCAAGAATGTGCAGTTGTCATTTTTATTCAGTCGCAGACGATAATAGCCCAAGTGTAATCGAAGCAATAAATAGGTCTATAGCTGCCATTTTAGAACCAGTCAAAACTGTGAAATCATTCTTATTGGGATATACTAATTATGAAGGTAGATGAAGATATTTCATCAACATTATATAAGGGGAGATATAAAACGTACCTGCGTATACAATTTGAATATTTCCGTTCAAAGTTCCGAGATGCAAACAGGAAACAATGAATTTTACAATTGAAAACTGTATCACAATGACATTTAATGATATATTCAAAATAGGTCCATTCCGAGATATCGCATTATTGATGAGAATTTGATCATATTTTTATTCTTTTGATATGTTTCCTATTTTACATTTATAGCTGTGTTTGTTACAGCATATGCGATATCCCGTGGAACTCCTCACAGCGAAGTCATTTTGGGGAATTGCTTTCATTGACACAAATTGTATAACCAAACATATCTGCACATATGACAAGAAAGTATATCCAAACGAAGTAATTTCAGTGTTTTCCGATTATCATCAACAATGCGATACCTTTAAAATACACATGTTTTGAATGCTCATGCGATATAATCGTGGGATATACTCATAATTCCTAATTCGATACTTTAACAGCTATCCATGCGATGTAACGTGTTTACTGGTCTCTCCTTCCTTGCTTTCTCTTCATTTTTAACCACTAAGCAGAGCACGTGCTCCCAAACTTGTTTTCGAAACAAAATTCTAATTTGATGAAAATTTTTTAGTGCTTGTCACAATGATGACTTCCTGTTCCACCTCATTTTTACGTTTAACTTTCTACTGTAACCTCAAGTTAGTATTTTTTCACCTGTCACTTTTACAATGTGTTGTAAACCAATTTTGTTTTATTTGTCTTTGAAAGTTGCTCAAAATCGATTATCACCCTACATACCGAATTCCAACCTAAAATTTGAAATTTGATAATTTTTGTAATTTTCATATTCAAGTCAGTTTCAATTGGTGGCTACAAATAAGAAGCTGAATTATAAAATAGTCACAGTAAATGGCATATATTCATTGAAATAACTTGAATTTGAAATTATCATTTCATTATTTCTGTAGCTTCTTTCTTGGAGCCATTATTCGGAAATCGAACTTGAATGTGAAAATAACGAGAAAACTCTAATTCAGAATTTTTGGTTTAAATTCGGAACGTAGGATCGAAATCGATCGACTTACTGCTCGATTATTCAGGGATAAAATGCTTCGTATGTGGCCAAGTTAGCGGGAAAGTTTGTCGATGCCTGATTAGTCATTAATGTGAAACACCTACCGCAGAACCCCATCAGAAGGGAACTTCAGGAGTGAATAACAACAGAATCTATAACATTGAATAAAAGCAAATTGATTTCATTTTCAACTATTGTTGAAGTGACTTTTCGATGAATCAATTGAACCCCTTTTTTTACAAAGCACTGCCACAAATAACAAACATCGTGAAACCCACCACTAATTTTGATAGTAAACACTACATATCTGAGTATTCTTGCTTGAAATAAGAAAACAAAGCTAGGTGTATACTTTTCGTATGAATATTCTTCATTCTAGCTACCTTTCATTTACCTTGTGAGTTTCGCGATATATATTGTTATGATATGAAAACGTTTAAAACAAGGGAGATATGTAAAATCGTGAATTTTAAATGTAAGAGTGTAAATATATTAGTTATACGTAGTCATACGTTACCAACAATATGTCTAGCTCATTTTGGATAACCAAAAACAACAACCATAGAACAAACATCCAACATCCTCATGTGAGGAACTTCTCAGCTGCGGTATGATTTCAGACAGCGGAAAACGACAAGACAGGTACAACTCCACACAGTAGACAACCTACCATACAAATAATACTACATAATCATCACAATTACTCAAAACTCAAGACCAACATGAAACACACTATACTTTGAATTTCACTGACCAGACATAAAAACAAAACACAAACTTCGATATAGAATAAATAACAGATTCAATATTAATTGAAAGGAATTTAATGAAAGAAATCAATTGGAAGTTATAAAAATTCAATAGAATACCTTTCAAGAATCAGATTTCAATATATCATGATCATTTGTAAATAGTATTAAGGATAATAAGATTATAATAAGTGGCCTGTGAAAGTGTCTCCTTAAATCGTGAGGTAGTGAAAGCAACGGGGAGTAACAAAAAACAAGAAGGTAAGCGAGATTTCTGAACAGCTGTGAAAATTTTTGGAAAGAAAAACATAAGTGAGCAGATAATATCATAGCAAATACAAACAGCCATAAGAAATGAAAAAAAAACGAGTAAGTACCAGAAAAGTCAGTTTGACATGTTCCAGTAAGATAGACGGTAGCAGAAATCCAGGTACCACAAAACTAATTCATATCCTGTTTGATTTATTCCAAGTGAACATTTCTATCCCTGTGTTTATTTCAATCTTCGACCTTCAGAACTTCATTTTACAATCCATCCTCACAATATAACCTGAGGAACTATTTTTCCGTGGTGAGAACATTTGGGTAGTGTTCGTTTTTAGTCACTTTCGATTTGTGTCCAAATCTCACTATTTATGTTTTGGTTGATTCAATCAAATCGGTAATATATTTGAAACCTTGACATTCATGAAAAAGGTAATGAATTTTCAATAAAAATTGGGAATGGATTGGATTTGAAAAAATTTTTATGGTTATTTCTTTCAATCACAATATATGACATCATGAAGCAGCTCTGCATTCCGCTGAGAAGGAGTTAATCATGTTCATTGGCGTCTGACTGAGCTAGAAAAAGAGGTAAACTGAAAAAAAGCATGAATACAGGTAAACTACTGGGCATATTTACAATTTGAAAATTTATAACAATATTCTACAAAACAATTTCACATTTCTAACAAAATTCTATAACTTAATTACATTTTATTTCATTATAATTGATACTCCAAACTTTAGGCAAATTCTCAATACAAAAATAATACAAATAAACAAGATTGAATATATTTGATCGAGAAGAAGCCGTTAAAATGATGGGCTCTTTTCTAAAGAAAACTTTTTTTAAGGTCGATCTTTCGAGAATGTTTATTCACTTCATCAAGACATCAACTTGGGATTATAGTAAAGTGTCATACGTGAAAATGAGGTAAAATGAAAGGTCGTCATTTCCTCACTTTCCTTCAATTTCAAATGAGTTTTTAAAGATACAATATTTTTAGTGTTTTACAAAATTCTGTTGTTCAGTTCCTAAAACCCACAACTCCTCATCATTCCATTATGGAAAAGAACTCGGGATTATGAGAAGAAATAGCCACCGGTGACTCTCCTGAAAATAATGAACCACTTCAACAAGAAAAATAGACGCTCTGGAGCTTAAGAGCAGCGGTTTTACGTGGCATTGCGAGATTCTGCTCATATTCACATTAATCCACACTAATGTATGCCACGAAGAGGCTTTTCGCGAACTTCATCATTACACTGAACTATCAAAGTAATATTGATGTGAAAGGAATACCGGGTGCTCTCGGATCATCACAGCTTTGGAATAATTTTGCTATGACTGTAACTCAAACCCACGAACCGTTTATATTCTGATTTATCAAAGTAAGACACAGAAGTCATTAAGACTGTTGTGATAATACTTTATCCATGCCATATGACTTATTTTATGAAGCATTTCTCACTAGTGTAATTTTCACTTTCACCCTCATAATTGATTATTATATACACATATACCGTGTGTCACAGACTCATGGTACACAACTTTCAATTTTTCCGGAAATGACATCAACTTTCGATTCTTGAATGGGACACCCTGAATATTTTTACATGATCGGCTAGGGATGATCATGAGGAATCCAACGATACCAGGTTTGATGATGTTATCTCCAATGACTGCGGAGATATCGCCATTTATATTATCCATAAGCTCAAAGAGTGGGAGAGAGAATTGGATTGACCCGCCAGTAAAGTTTCTCTCTCCTACTCGTTGCGCTTATGGATAATATCAATGGCGATATCTCCGCAGTCATTGGAGATAACATCATCAAACCTGGTATCGTTGGATTCCTCATGATCATCCCTAGCCGATCATGTAACAATATACAGGGTGTCCCATTCAAGAATCGAAAGTTGATGTCATTTCCGGAAAAATTGGAAGTTGTTTTTTTCTTTCAGATATGTCGAGAAATGCTGTTCAGTGAGCTTATTCGATGTTCCGAATCTCAAAAATATAGCTAGAAAAACAAAGGAGAAAACGGGGGTGTACCATGAGTCTGTGACACACGGTATACATGGTCGATTCACAATCGGAAGATTCTGGAATCTGTACTTCAACCAAGAACCTCTCTGGCGAATTGACCAATGTCTCTACACAATGTTGAATGAGTGATGAAATCGTGAATAACCAATGCAAGATTGCTATTTCGGGGTTTATTTCCGTATGGTTCTCTTGGTTGGTTCGACGTTTCGCAATAACGAATAAACGAGACGATTCACAAAGACTTCCCAATTTCCACACCATCGGACCCACATATGGTTATAAACACCAGTCCTCCATCCACACAACTTCAGTCTTCACTTTGTTATGAGACTTGAGGATAGTTAGACCACGGCGTCAAGTCATGCCAAAGTCTTCATAATGGGTCTGAAGTGGGAGCCGAAACGTCGACAAAATAGGTATGATGTATCTGTTACGTAGTTTTCTGGGTTTGTAACCTACCACAATCTGAAAAAATAAGGATAAATATTGGAATCTATACAAGTGTAGAAGGGCAGACTTTCAATCTACCTCGAAAAGTTGCTGCTTCTATTGAAAAATAGTTCTTTCTGGATAGAAGAAGTCCAATTAGTCAGCAACTTCTCGGATAACTCAAATTTTGCCTATCAAAAAAATAATAGGAACTAATATATATATGAAAAAACTTATCGTTAACGTTTCGGAAACTAAATCCGTTGCTGACTTTTTCCACAATCTCAAATTAGGAGTACAGAGCAACCATTGGAGAAAGGTATAGGTATTAATCAGAATGAAAGTACTATGGTTTCATGAAAATGTATTTCGTACATTTGATGTATCGTATACTACGCACAAAAAAATCAGGAAAGAATGGACGACGAAATTGCTTCACGTGCAATTTTCGATAGAATGGCCCCAGTGACAAATAATTTCCCTGAGGTATCGTTTCCCACATTACGCCTTGTATGATGTGGAAAAACTGTTATTTTTAATTAGATATCTCACGAAGTTTACCGTTCGCAACATATTGCAGCAAAGACGACATTCGCCTTAATAATATTGCTTCTCCGGCTTTACAGGGAATTAAATTAGGTTTGCTTTTACGGGTAATGCAATAGCGTTCAGGTATAGAATAACGAGATCTGATTTCTCGGTGAGGGGTATCGGATGGATTTTGACAACTGAAGTGATTATTGTTGGGATTTGTTTTGAGTAGATGGGACTAGAGGTCTCACTAACAATCATTTGGCAGGTCAGGTCAGCTGTTATTGGTTTCCATCACAGATACAGATATTACTAATGTACCCAAATTTCGCAGTTTTTCTTCAGAAATATGTTGAAGTATATATGTCATGGTCAAAGTATATATAATGTAGAAATTGATGTTTTCACGGATCTTTGATATGCAAGATTAATTTTCTGGGTTTTTATCCGTTAGGTATCTTCTGATTCGTTTGACGTTTCGAATTCCATTTTGAATTCATTCTCAAGAACTGTGAGACGAATATCTGTCCATACCGTCCTGGTCAATCACTCCCCCTCGCCACTCCCCTTACATGATTGACCAGGACGGTATGGACAGATATTCGTCTCACAGTTCTTGAGAATGAATTCAAAATGGAATTCGAAACGTCGAACGAATCAGAAGATACCTAACGGATAAAAAACCAGAAAATGCATCTTTCATATATATATATATATATATATATATATATATATATATATATATATATATATAGTATAACTATATAGTGGGGTATGCAGCGTTGTAAAAGAAGACTCTTTAAAGTTTTTCCAAGCTTTCGGAATGTTATTTATTCCATCATCAGGGACTACAATATAAAATGTTATATAAAATGTAAAATTCAGAAATATAAGTACTTACATCTTTGTTGAGGATGTTTACATATATGTTATGTTTGCAAAATAAATTTCTTATGATCGTTTTGAATACAACAGGAAGATAATTTTAATTTTAAGAACCACAACTGATCGAAAAAACAGATTGTGTACATATATTCATAGAAACATAATTCTTTTGTTTCAGAATTTGAAATTTCAATTTTGACAATTTTGATGTTAAGAAAGACACTATTCATATGACGTTTGACATGTGGTAAAGTTCTAATCAATGAATCGAACGGAAACAGTTGAGTCGGTCTCATCTATTCCTTAAGATTCTCAAGGAATAAGATGCCCCGACCCAAAAGTCCCATTCGAAACATGAAAGAACTTTGTTTAGTTTGATAACTGTGTTTGGTTATTCTGTATATTTGATTTTATGTCAAGTGAAAGCAAAAAGGAATATATTTCGCTCAAATGGTTAATATCCGTTTTTTTATTTATGGAATCAGTTTCTTGTGATATGAAAGACATTTCTAAGAAATTTCTTTTTGAAAGATGTGGTTCTATTGCCATTATTTTTGTTGAATGATAGTCCATTCGATGATCCAGATTATTAACATGATGAGCTAAAGCACATCTTTCAGGATGTAGTCTACTATCACTTTTATGAGAAATAATTCTATCTTTCATTAATCTTTTTGTTTGCCCAATATATTTCTTATTGCAATCTTGACAAGGGATACTATAAACCACATTAGAAAGTGAGGAAATAGGAATTTTGTCTTTTACTTTTGAATAGATACGTTTCATTGGATTCACTGTTTTATTAGCAATTTTTAAGTTGTCAATAGATTGAAAAATTCTGGTGAGTTTAGGTGTTATCTCTTTAATATATGGTAATGATGCATAGAAATTTGGAATTTGATTTATAACAGCAATCTCATTACTATTAGTAATATCATTTTGTATTCTATTGTTATCAATTTCAGTTAGAGATGTAGTACTAAACAAAATTTTCTTTACTAATGTTGGTGGATAGGAATTTTTTATAAAAAGGTTCTGTAATATTTTTAAATTTTTGTTGTGGAAAGATATGTCTGAAATTTTGAGTACTCTGTCTTTCATTTGTTTCAATAAATTCACTTTCATTGAAAATTTGTGATAGGAGAAAAAATTCAAATACCTACCTGAACTACATGGTTTTCTATACCAATCAATCAATACTGTGTTATCGATTGTTCTTATAAGTTTTGTATCAAGGAAAGGTACTGAAAAATCTCTATCTTCTACTTCAATGGTGAATTGTATGAATGGGTCGTAACTGTTAAAAGTATACAATTCACCATTGAAGTAGAAGATAGAGATTTTTCAGTACCTTTCCTTGATACAAAACTTATAAGAACAATCGATAACACAGTATTGATTGATTGGTATAGAAAACCATGTAGTTCAGGTAGGTATTTGAATTTTTTCTCCTATCACAAATTTTCAATGAAAGTGAATTTATTGAAACAAATGAAAGACAGAGTACTCAAAATTTCAGACATATCTTTCCACAACAAAAATTTAAAAATATTACAGAACCTTTTTATAAAAAATTCCTATCCACCAACATTAGTAAAGAAAATTTTGTTTAGTACTACATCTCTAACTGAAATTGATAACAATAGAATACAAAATGATATTACTAATAGTAATGAGATTGCTGTTATAAATCAAATTCCAAATTTCTATGCATCATTACCATATATTAAAGAGATAACACCTAAACTCACCAGAATTTTTCAATCTATTGACAACTTAAAAATTGCTAATAAAACAGTGAATCCAATGAAACGTATCTATTCAAAAGTAAAAGACAAAATTCCTATTTCCTCACTTTCTAATGTGGTTTATAGTATCCCTTGTCAAGATTGCAATAAGAAATATATTGGGCAAACAAAAAGATTAATGAAAGATAGAATTATTTCTCATAAAAGTGATAGTAGACTACATCCTGAAAGATGTGCTTTAGCTCATCATGTTAATAATCTGGATCATCGAATGGACTATCATTCAACAAAAATAATGGCAATAGAACCACATCTTTCAAAAAGAAATTTCTTAGAAATGTCTTCCATATCACAAGAAACTGATTCCATAAATAAAAAAACGGATATTAACCATTTGAGCGAAATATATTCCTTTTTGCTTTCACTTGACATAAAATCAAATATACAGAATAACCAAACACAGTTATCAAACTAAACAAAGTTCTTTCATGTTTCGAATGGGACTTTTGGGTCGGGGCATCTTATTCCTTGAGAATCTTAAGGAATAGATGAGACCGACTCAACTGTTTCCGTTCGATTCATTGATTAGAACTTTACCACATGTCAAACGTCATATGAATAGTGTCTTTCTTAACATCAAAATTGTCAAAATTGAAATTTCAAATTCTGAAACAAAAGAATTATGTTTCTATGAATATATGTACACAATCTGTTTTTTCGATCAGTTGTGGTTCTTAAAATTAAAATTATCTTCCTGTTGTATTCAAAACGATCATAAGAAATTTATTTTGCAAACATAACATATATGTAAACATCCTCAACAAAGATGTAAGTACTTATATTTCTGAATTTTACATTTTATATAACATTTTATATTGTAGTCCCTGATGATGGAATAAATAACATTCCGAAAGCTTGGAAAAACTTTAAAGAGTCTTCTTTTACAACGCTGCAGACCCCACTATATAGTTATACTCTTAACTAGTCAGCGACTATTCCTCCTTTATATTGTAGACATGGGGTTTTACGACCAAATTCGAACTACTTATGGAACAACAACAGTCAAGAAATTCAAGAAATGGTCAAGTACAAAAATGAAATTATCTAAAGAATACAACAGAAGATGCTTCCTCCTCCAGTGCAGACAACAAGGCATTCTCCCACGACATATCAAAGATACCATCAGACCTGTACAGAAATTACTACTCAGACAGGATTCTTATGTAAACATTCCTGAGCGAACAAACAGGTTAGGAGTACAACTAATTAGTATTGAAATTGCAACAAACCAAATTTTGATTAACAAATTAGAAAATTCACTTTTTTTATTGAAAAGAGACATTATTTCTTTGACAAATGAAGTAATTTTTCAAAATTTCTATAGCAAACAAATTATTCAGTACAATAGAATATTTCATAAAGTGAAAACCAACCATATTAAAAAACTAAATGAATTAAAAGAAATTGATAATGGAATAAAATTAAAAACAGATTCAAATTGGATAAGAAATATTTCTAACACAACTATTCCCGAAGAAATTTTACAATTTTTATCATTAGGTCCAAAATTTAGTCTTGATCCAATAATAAAAAAAGACATTCCTATAAAAAACATTCTAGCAGATGTAGATTATATTACTTCATTTATCACTGATACAAACAAAAGAAACATCACCATAGCTAGAGCTACCAATATCATTACAAATCATATACTTAATTCTAATAACAAAAAACATGATATTTTTCGAAATCTTTATAACAAATCAAAACAATTTTTGAATGATAATCAAAATTTGGTTCTTATTCAATCTGACAAAGGTAATGTCACTGTCATCATGGAAAAACAGCAATACTTAGATTTATCCAATGATATTATTAATAACAGTACTTCATATGTTCAACTGAATAATGATCCAACTTTTCAAATACAAAGAAAATGCAATAATTTGATCAAATCTCTCAATGAAACTCACCAAATTGATGACAATGCTAAGAAAGAACTCACTGTTTATAATGGCATTTCTCCAAAATTTTACTCCTTACCAAAAATTCATAAACCTAATTTATCGATGAGGCCAATTATAGCTTGCATTGGTTCTCCAACAGAAAAAATAGCTTCTTTTTTAACAAAAATTTTGTCTAATGCTTATGATTCAGATAACATATATTCAATCAAAGATTCCTTTGAATTTTCAGAAAAATTTAACAAAATTAAATTACCAGATAATTACGTCCTGGCTAGTTTGGATGTTGTCTCACTTTTTAGTAACGTCTATCTAGATATTTGCCTAAGAGCAATTGATAAAAATTGGTATCGTATCAGCAATCACTGCACTATCAAAAAAGATCATTTTATGAATTTAATAAGATTCCTTTTCGATAATAATTATTTTTCTTTTGAAAAAAAATTTTACAAACAAACTTTTGGAACTCCAATGGGATCTTCCATTTCACCTATTTTAGCAACTTATGTTATGGATGAATTACTAGACACAATTATTCCTGTTCTTTCTTTTAACATATTTTTCATAAAAAAATATGTAGATGACATTATATTATCTTTACCTGAATATGGTATAACTGAAATTTTGGATACTTTTAACAGTTACGACCCATTCATACAATTCACCATTGAAGTAGAAGATAGAGATTTTTCAGTACCTTTCCTTGATACAAAACTTATAAGAACAATCGATAACACAGTATTGATTGATTGGTATAGAAAACCATGTAGTTCAGGTAGGTATTTGAATTTTTTCTCCTATCACAAATTTTCAATGAAAGTGAATTTATTGAAACAAATGAAAGACAGAGTACTCAAAATTTCAGACATATCTTTCCACAACAAAAATTTAAAAATATTACAGAACCTTTTTATAAAAAATTCCTATCCACCAACATTAGTAAAGAAAATTTTGTTTAGTACTACATCTCTAACTGAAATTGATAACAATAGAATACAAAATGATATTACTAATAGTAATGAGATTGCTGTTATAAATCAAATTCCAAATTTCTATGCATCATTACCATATATTAAAGAGATAACACCTAAACTCACCAGAATTTTTCAATCTATTGACAACTTAAAAATTGCTAATAAAACAGTGAATCCAATGAAACGTATCTATTCAAAAGTAAAAGACAAAATTCCTATTTCCTCACTTTCTAATGTGGTTTATAGTATCCCTTGTCAAGATTGCAATAAGAAATATATTGGGCAAACAAAAAGATTAATGAAAGATAGAATTATTTCTCATAAAAGTGATAGTAGACTACATCCTGAAAGATGTGCTTTAGCTCATCATGTTAATAATCTGGATCATCGAATGGACTATCATTCAACAAAAATAATGGCAATAGAACCACATCTTTCAAAAAGAAATTTCTTAGAAATGTCTTCCATATCACAAGAAACTGATTCCATAAATAAAAAAACGGATATTAACCATTTGAGCGAAATATATTCCTTTTTGCTTTCACTTGACATAAAATCAAATATACAGAATAACCAAACACAGTTATCAAACTAAACAAAGTTCTTTCATGTTTCGAATGGGACTTTTGGGTCGGGGCATCTTATTCCTTGAGAATCTTAAGGAATAGATGAGACCGACTCAACTGTTTCCGTTCGATTCATTGATTAGAACTTTACCACATGTCAAACGTCATATGAATAGTGTCTTTCTTAACATCAAAATTGTCAAAATTGAAATTTCAAATTCTGAAACAAAAGAATTATGTTTCTATGAATATATGTACACAATCTGTTTTTTCGATCAGTTGTGGTTCTTAAAATTAAAATTATCTTCCTGTTGTATTCAAAACGATCATAAGAAATTTATTTTGCAAACATAACATATATGTAAACATCCTCAACAAAGATGTAAGTACTTATATTTCTGAATTTTACATTTTATATAACATTTTATATTGTAGTCCCTGATGATGGAATAAATAACATTCCGAAAGCTTGGAAAAACTTTAAAGAGTCTTCTTTTACAACGCTGCAGACCCCACTATATAGTTATACTCTTAACTAGTCAGCGACTATTCCTCCTTCATATATATATATATATATATATATATATATATATATATATTTATATATATATATATATATATATATATATATATATATATATATATATATATATTCTTGGTTTCAGTAGGGATATTGGAGTTGTTGATGAGGGTCCTGGTTTTCTTCTCAAGATAGGTCGTTGGGTCTCTGTCGGTGGGTTGAAGAAAGCTCTCATTCCCCGGGAAAAATCCTCACGCACACCCCGCATATATGGTCTCCCAAAAATACACAAACCCAATGTTCCTCTTCGCCCCATTGTCAGTGCTTTCGGTTCTCCAACACAAAATCTTGCTAAACACCTTGCAAATACTCTCCAACCCCTTGCAGAACAGTCCTCGTCATATGTACGAAATTCTTTCCACTTCATTGAAATCCTCAAAAACCTCAATATCCAACAGACTGACATCCTTGTGAGTTTCGACGTAGTGTCCTTATTCACAAATATCCCTTTATCAGATACATTGAACCTTCTCGAAACCAAACACCAAATTCCCAAAGGCACCATCAACCTCATCAGTCACTGTATGTCTAGTACATACTTCCTATTCCAAGGTACCTTTTACAAACAAGTGAAAGGCGCCCCCATGGGATCTCCCCTCTCACCAGTCCTTGCAAACCTTTTCATGGAAGACTTCGAGACTAAAGCCATTGACACGTTCGACCACAAACCCTCTTGCTGGTTCAGATACATAGATGACGTTTTCGTCATATGGCCTCACGGCTCCGAAACTCTCCATAATTTCCTTGATCACCTTAACGACCTCCACCCAAATATAAAGTTCACAATGGAAATCGAAAGCAATAACTCCCTTCCATTCTTAGATGTCCTCATCACAAAAACCAATGACTCCTTCACCCACACGGTCTACAGAAAACCAACACACACAAACCGATACCTTAACGCAAACTCCCACCATCATCCGGCACAAACCAATTCCGTTGTGAATTCCCTCATCCACAGATCCATCAACCTCACAGACCTCCACAACAAACCACAGGAACTAGCCCAACTCAGATCAGCCCTTCTTCAAAATGGATTCACAGACCATCAAATTGACAGATCCATCCGCCGCCATCAAACTTCCCATTCCATTCCCAGAGACCCAACAGACAATAACATTTCCCACAAAGCTTTTCTTCCCTACATTAAAGGTGTTACTGACAAAATCAGCCGAATTCTCAAAAAACAGGACATAAAAACGATATTTACAGCCAGCAATAAAATCTCCACATTCCTCCGCTCCCCCAAGGACAAAATTGTCAACGAATCACAGGGTATATATGAAATACCATGTTCTGATTGCCATAGAACATATGTAGGCCAGACCAACAGACGTGTGACAAGTAGAGTATACGAACATCAACTTGCTGTGCGAAAATCAGACCCATCTTCAGCTCTGTCGAAACATCATCAAGAGACAGGACACAACATAGACTTTGCGAACACTAAGACCATCGCCACAGCAAAAACACTACAAGCTCGTATAATTCGCGAGGCCATCGAAATCGAGAAGCGACCTTCCTGCTTAAATAAACGTGACGACGGCCAGAGACTTCCCACTGCATGGAAACCCCTAATTTCCAGATGCCCAGTCCCCACCAAGACATCCGACGGTCCTTTAGTAGCACCCGCTGCTATAAATACTACCCAACATCCCTCGATACCTCAGTTCGATCTAAGGAGTAGGCAGATTGAGACCTTAGAAAGAACTCGTGACGAGACCTGGGGAGTAGGCAGATTGAGGCACCGGCGTCAAGTCACAAACCCTTGCCCCCTGTGACAACACCTGAGGAGTAGGCAGATTGAGACCTCAGCGTGAAGTCACATTTACCTCTTGAAAATGGCTCCAAAATCGGAGCCGAAACGTCGAGAACAAAACTCCAGACGCGGTTCAACCCGAACTCAACAACAGCACACAACTGACCGCGGAAACCTATCCGAATATATATATATATATATATATATATATATATATATATATATATATATATATATATATATATATATATATATAAATATTGTTATGTAATTAATTATAGGGAATAATTTTATAGAAAATGTCATCACTATTATCATCAGAAAAGGCTGAATACTCTACCTGAACTCTAAAGTACCCTATTTTCAAGCAGACAGCCATACAATTCCAAAGAACCATCGCACACTATTGAAATTATAGTTTCCGAAGCAGGTTTAGGTCATTCCTCAACCTTCTTTCGCATTACAATAAACCAACAGCTATCAGCCAAATTTCTCTAGAAAAACAATAATATTTCTGATCATATAGCAAAAGTAAAGTCCACAGATTAGGCAGAACCAATAAATTTGCAGAAAAAAGTAATATGAAAGAACTCAGGTAGGTATTTGAAAATCTCATTTAAATTCTATGCATAAGTGTCAGAATTCATTAATATGGCAATTCTGTATAGAAAAATAAACATTGTATAATTTTTGACAGAGCCCCAAAGGTAGAATAAATCAGAAATCTTTTTGAAAAGCAAGTTCAAATTGTGATATTTGCTACAGAACCTAGATTAGAATTAATCATGAGAATTTTATGTATAATTAGTAAACAATCATAAGAATTTTCTGTACAAATTAGTGAATAAGAATATTATAAGCCCATAGAAACTAAAGTGCGTGGAAAAAGTGAAATAAAATTCGCGAGTGCCGTGGAAAGGACGCGTATGACGACTTAGCAACGGTAGTTATGTATTGAGGAGGTTGTTTTTTGGCAAGATTTTGGTGAATAGAAAATTTTGTACCGGCATTTATAAAATCATCAAATTGTTAAGAAAAACTACATAAACTAAGCAAAATCCAAGTTCTACCCTCTCAAGAAAGGTTTACTATAGCAGAGTAGTAAAATTTTTACCTGAAAAGCAGTCCCAGAGAAGAATATCCTGGTTGAAAAAACTTCACCATTCCAGACCATATCGTCTCCTGTACTTTGCCAAGGTATTTTTTCCATATCATCATCTATGAAAAACTTCATTGAATTTCCGAGGTATTTGTTTGAAGCCTGAGAAATAACATCAGTTTTCTTCGAACATTTAAAATCGTGCTAACCAAATAAACTTTCATTTCCTCGCAGCAATCTTCAAGAGAGCTTTCTCACGCCTTTCCTTGAACTCTTCCTAAATTTTAATATCCTCTGATAATTATTCATATTCTTTCGTAAATATCTTTATTCATAAATGTAAAAATTTTCAACATAACCCAAGAATAATTTCCACATTTCTTCAACAGTACGTTCAGAAATCTATCCCGAGCAGAACGTTCTCAAGTTTGTTGAGTATTTGATAGAGTGCGTTCCATTCACAGCCTGACTCGGAACTTTAAATTCTTTGGTTATTAGCATTCAGTTAAACTTGATATTAGCAAGCCTGTAGATAAGTTATCTAGCGCAGAGTAGGTAAATATAAGAACCATATTTGGGAAATATCACAATTCACTGCGTGTCTTTTGAAATTTGATGAAATAAAAACATACTCTGAGTGTTTGAATATATGAACCTTTATTCATTTGCTGGCTGGAACTTCCGGTTGATCCGCGTCTGGAAAGATTTACTTGTCTACGTTTCGGCTCCCATTTCGGAGCCATTTTCAAGACTGAGTGACCTTGCGTCTAGGTCTGAGTTGTCTTACTGGCTGGCTATCATCACTGGAGATCGAGGATTGAGGGTTGGTGGGATTTAAGGGTTCATTAGTAATTATGGCAGGATCAGGGATCGGACGGTCGATGGGAGGTTCGAACGGATTAGTTCCCAATTCGGAGTAAATAGAAGTATGTCGGACCAAGAGTGGTTTCCAGGTATTGGGGAGTCTTTGAGACTTTATTTATTTGTATAAATATAACCAACAAAATATTTGGCGAACCCTTTCCTGGAAACCAACCTATGGCTCCAAATAGACCTATTCAACCAAAGAGGCATCTAAAAATAAAAAGTCATGCAATGGTCATTGCACAGAGCTGAATCAATTCTTTGAGTTCTGCGGTGAATTGCAGCTGAACATTGCTGTCATTGAGAAGGATTACTGAGACGTCAAGTGACGTCTAACGCTATACCGCTGTATGGAACGAAATTAATCTTGCAAACGCAAATATACCGTGTGTCACAGACTCATGGTACACCCCCGTTTTCTCCTTTGTTTTTCTAGCTATATTTTTGAGATTCGGAACATCGAATAAGCTCACCGAACAGCATTTCTCGACATATCTGAAAGAAAAAAACAACTTCCAATTTTTCCGGAAATGACATCAACTTTCGATTCTTGAATGGGACACCCTGTATATTGTTACATGATCGGCTAGGGATGATCATGAGGAATCCAACGATACCAGGTTTGATGATGTTATCTCCAATGACTGCGGAGATATCGCCATTTATATTATCCATGAGCGCAACGAGTAGGAGAGAGAAACTTTACTGGCAGGTCAATCCAATTCTCTCTCCCACTCATTGAGCTTATGGATAATATAAATGGCGATATCTCCGCAGTCATTGGAGATAACATCATCAAACCTGGTATCGTTGGATTCCTCATGATCATCCCTAGCCGATCATGTAACAATATACAGGGTGTCCCATTCAAGAATCGAAAGTTGATGTCATTTCCGGAAAAATTGAAAGTTGTTTTTTACTTTCAGATATGTCGAGAAATGCTGTTCAGTGAGCTTATTCGATGTTCCGAATCTCAAAAATATAGCTAGAAAAACAAAGGAGAAAACGGAGGTGTACCATGAGTCTGTGACACACGGTATATGGAAATATTCGAATAATTCACCCACATATCCATGAATTATATGAAAAATATATGATCTCTCACATAAACAGAAATAAAAGCGAATATTTGTTGGTTCAGTATACCTCGTGGTGAATCAATCATTGTCAGCGGCGCCATTCACCTACTTGTCGGTTCGAAAAATTTGATATTTAGAATGAGGAAATTGTTCATTCAGGTCAATAATTTCAACTTCGAAACAATTGCGACTGACTTCCACTTTGGTCAAAGATAAAATTCTCTTCTCCCAATAGCGGCAAGATTTTTACATGGAACATAGCTAATTCATTGAAAACCATCCAAATGATCAGTACCGGGTGAGTATGATTTTACCCTTACATATCCGCTATCTTTTTCTACCTCAAAGTCCCTCTGAGTGACCTTGGCATTATTATGTACCTACTTTTCCGCCCCAATTTGAAATACTCATTACATTGATAAGGCGTATAATAAAATCATATAAGGATTTGTCATGAGTTCCTGATCTATGATAAGTTAGCGCCCAACCCTGAAAAGAGGCATGAATATGCAATTCAACCGACATAAACAGGCGAATATTCTATACACGGACCTGCTCGGGTCCCATATAGCTCAAGTCGTACTGAGGATTTACATATCAGGTCCATTTCTGGGCATTTACTCCTAAGGACCAGTCAGAGACGTTCTGAGTTCATACCTTCTTAGACCCCGTACGTACTGAAGCGTATAAACTGAGTACATACATTTATTAGGAGATCATTGAGAGTTTCTTTGTTTTTTTATGTTTGAGCGACTTATAGTCTGCTGATTTATTTTCCGTAGTATTGGATTAGCTACAATTCGGAAAAATAGTTTGGAGGGAATGATTGAATATATTTATTTTTTTGTCGTGCTTGGGAGGCTATTACCTCCGATTATCGCCCCCCAGGGAAACGCTTCTGACATTCACGAAACTTATGATTCTATTCTCTGGTGCGTCCCACTTATCGTTTGAGAGGTAATAATCGAACAAATTCTGTCATTGGCTTCTGGTCTATATATTAGTCTACTTCATGAATAAGTCCTAGAACTATCAATTTCAGGTACAGTTTGGACCAATAATGTTCGTACTGGGAGGTAAGTGGTCTATCATTTTCACCGGAACCCATTTAACGAATCCATTTTTTAAATCGTAAATTCTGGTCATTTTTTGATATTAAAACATAAAAAAGGGGAAATATTTTTCAAAAAGTGTGAATTATCAAAAGTGTTTTATTCATCCACAGAAATAAATTATCTTTGAGATTATACATTATTTGTTTGTAACAAATTAACAATAACTTGGAGTGAAGACAAATTTCATTTCGGTTGTTTGTGAGGAAAAATAAAAAAAAAACGATTCGAATATGTTTCAAACCAGCGCCCCTGTTTGGTTGATTGTGTTTTATTTTTATTCCTCTTTCAGGTGTAGTTCCTTCGCTTATAACGAGTGTAAGATGAAATGGTTATGAAGTTATTGAGCTTCTGATTAGTTGACAAATAGCAAATCGAATAGATGAAGAGGCAGCATCATCGCTTGATTGTCATTGGCTGTTAAACGATATAGGTGATCGATATCCTTCTATTGAATTCTCTCTGTTTCAACCGAATATGACTTGATTACATTTTTTCTGGTGGAAACTGCGCCTTATTGTTTTGAAGCTATTGATACATCATGCAGAACCCTCTATTATGAACTACCATTTTCATTATTCAAAATGAAAATCAAAATGAAATGAAATTTAGAATATTCGCGGAGCGGAATATGAAAAATGAATATCGTCACAGAATAATACAATCAGAAAAAGAACCCGACGGCATCACCTTTGCTCTTAATCCAAGAGTCAGTGGCCATTTCCCTACATGTATTCGATCAGACCCCAGACCTGTTTTTTTTTGTGCAGTGAGTCCCCCTTATCTACCCTACATGAAGTGGGGACTCGCTATGCCTAGATACTGGCTGAAGCTCACCTAGGACAGATATCAAAAAATTACGAAATTAAATGTATTTGATCACGTTTCCCATTTGAAAACTTGAAAACACAATGTTGGTATTATTGAAAAATTAAAATGGTAGATCATTATTATGTGATTGACATCGAGGCAGATTTCGTGCCAAAAAATATTTAATTTTGAAATGATTTGACCACTAGTGCCGTTGATATATTTCGTTTATTAAAATATCAATTTAATATTATAGTGGATGTATGAACAGGCTGCATGATGTCTCACATTCATTGAAGCTTCTTGTAATTGAATTTTATTACGTTTTCAAACATTGTTATTATTAAAGAAATTGATATGTGTAGGATAGAATAAGCAATTTTAGTCACTGAAACTTTTTCTGGTCATTGAATGTCCAAATAATTGTATAAATTAATCATAAATGTAATGACCAAAATTTCTGTTTATGTAAACGTCAGAATTTGAAAATTCAATGAAAATATTATTTTAGAATTAAAGTAGATCCATTATGAAGTAATTATGAATAGTAGGATATAATAATGACAACAAATTATAATTAAACTTGTATATTTCGTGTTCCAGGAAAAACTCAAAATTGTTAGGTAGACATATAAATCTTTGATCATATCAATTATTTTCTGCTCACTTATCATTTTCGAAGTTTTCCTCATCATGAAAGTCATCTTCATCATCCTCTGCATCAGTTTCTGTAACAATAAAGCTTGAATTTGTGAATTGCCCAAGCACATTCAATACATTGTTTATTGTAATAGACTTACCAGGGACTCCGCTAATCAAGTCGCTAACAAATCCTAGAAGTTGATCCCCCTCAAAGCATTTAAAGACAAATTAATCTTCTTGTTGAATCCAACCATAGTCAAATGGATTAAATCTCTAGGTGAGGTCAGATAAGGTTATGTTAGGTTGCATTTCAAAGGCATTCCTCCAATACTCGAAGTTATGAGTCCCCAAAAGTGCACATGAAATTGCAATAACTTTCATAGTGAAATGAACAAAAAACGATAATTAACGTTTATTTGAAAATGCGACAATAAATAAGTACTTATTATACAATA
Source organism: Zygogramma bicolorata (assembly GCA_032362365.1). NCBI lineage: Eukaryota > Metazoa > Arthropoda > Insecta > Coleoptera > Chrysomelidae > Zygogramma > Zygogramma bicolorata. The sequence continues at coordinate 981,349 of JAVJAQ010002653.1, read as the reverse complement.
CTTCTTTTTCTTTTCTTTATTTTTTATGAGTAATAAGTTACTTTTTAGTCCAGTTTTTATATAAATGATACCAATAGAGGGGAGACCTTAATGATTGCATCTGTGAATCTTACAGGGCTCACAGGTTTGACGGTTCAATGACAGCTGTGCGAAAAGTACTTTCCGCAGGAGTGAGAATAAAAGTCAATTTCCATTGGTGTAGATTGTGCAATATGTGTCACTTTCCTTTGTGGTCGTAGGAAAAATTATTTTCGAATCCGCTTCAATTCGATAATATCAGTTACAATTTGATGAGATGGCTCAATCTTTGAAATCTATGGAAATAAAAACAGTCGATATGATCCAAGATGTATATATGTCCACTCAACACTTTTTTATTTTGCCTCGTACACAAAATATATACAAGTTAAATTATAATTTGTTATCATTATTACACTACACTATTTATTATTACTTCATACTAGATCTACTTTGATGCTGAAATAATATTTTCATTGATTTTTTGAACTCTGACATTCACATAAAAAGAATTCATGTCATTACATTAATAAAATTGATTTATGCAATCACTCGGACATTAAATAGCCAAAAGAAGTTTCAGGGACCACAATTGGTAATTCTCTCCTTCTTATATTGATTTCTGTAATAATACCTAGGTTCATAAACATAACAGTCAATTCAGTTACAAGCAGGTTGAATGAATGTGAGACGTTATGCAGTCTGTACATACATCTGCTTGGGAAGTAGCTGATATTGTATTATCTCCTATTGTCTGATCACCTTGAAATAGTCTGCCGTGAAAAATAAAACCTTCCAATACTACAATATAAAAAATATATTTACGGAAGATGTGATCGATTAATTTCAAAATTGCATATTTCTTGCCACATTGAAAATTATCTGTCATGATATTAATTGTACGATAATGATCTGCCATTTTTATTTACAAGAGATTATAGGAGATCAGATGAGACTTTGCGGCAGCATCGAAAACCAGTCTGATTTTTCCAGATAAATCGAATTCCTTTTTGACATGTTTCTTCAGGTATGAATTTTCTCACATATCCTTTTTGTACATATTCATCAATTTTATAACTATATTCTCTGGCGAGATTTTCATCTCTTGAGCGGTTTTTCTCCACAGAAATCAGACACTGAGGTGCAGTCGGTTTACTTCGAGGTAGTTCAATATCAACGTCACGCCAGAGGTGCCAGAGATCATCTATCCTCCTAACAGTTTTTCTTGCGATTTCTATCGCTCTTGCATCATCTTTACCAAACTCTTGGGAAGTGATCTAAACTCCAAAAGCTTCAGTCGAGAAAGATTGCTTCACTAGTTTTCGTAGTTGGTCGAAGGGATTTTCTGTGCAACATATGTGAAAGATGTAGACATTTACATAATTATTCAAATCATTTTGGATTTCTAAGACAGGACCGAGAGGTGACCCTCCCATTTCACATTTTGTTGCTATAGGAATGTTGTCTGGCCCAATTCGTACCTTTCTGGAAGCTATTAGATTGATATTGTCTTGACCTATCAAAAGCAATGGTTTCTCATTTCGAATATTTTAAGGAGGTGCATCAGATGACTATAAGTTTTCCACTCACCCATGTTGATGGTTTAACATCGAAGTGATAGGTTTTTCACACTACTTTTTTGAGTGTTAAAACTTCGGGTTTTCCAGAATTTTAAAAAACCTTGTCGAAAAATATAGAATTATCTTGGTATATAGTGATATCATTCGTCCACAGCAAACAGCTATTCTCCGCATCCACTGAGCCCCAAATCGTTCATAACCTTTTCGTCTATTAAACTGACGATAGAGGCTTCATCAGATAGAAACTATGTATCGTATATCGTTCTCAAGAGAACTTTTGTGCTCTCATTCTGAATAGCCAGTACAGAATCAGTTTTGACATTTTCGATCCTATAATCATGAAGCAGAATATGGTGATAAAATTTACAGCCATTTTCTCCACATACCATTCTTATTGTACATTTGGACTTTCGATAGGAATTTTTCAAAGATATGAAAAAAGCTTCTCCACGGTGACAGTTTTCTACCTCGAGTCAATGTCATCTTCTTGCATTTTCGCACATACTTTGGGATGTTTTGAATCACAATATGGACAAATTTCTTCACAAATTTTGGTGGTGAACTCGTTCATGTTTTTTCGAGATGAGAGTTTTCTGAAGGTATTTTTCAGATATATTCAAAATTTGGTTGTCGCACGGCGAACCAATGAAACATGCAGCTTTTTTAATTTTTCCCAGCCATACAGAAGGGTCCTCCAATTCTATATAAGCATACTCTCCCCATCTCTATTTTAATACATCGGAAAACTTCAGGATGATATATATCTTAATAATTGTGTATTCTGCATATGTCCCTTCGAATGTAGCGGTTTCATAGTAGCTACGAGATTATCGATTTCGCCCGAGAAATGGATAATTTTTTCCATGTTTTTATCTTTCAGTGCTGGTAATGATTTTATTTTCGAAATGATCACTTCGATTATTTACTAAGGTCTTCCAAAGCGAGATTTCAGGGTCTCAATCAGTTTCGAAGTTCTCAGGTCTTGCAAGAATTTTTTCCTGTAGTGAGTTTCCTATTTGGGATTGTGGGGTTACAGCTATTAGTGCTTTTGAAATGGTTGGGCATTACATCCCAATGTCATTTGAATATTTGTAGTACTTGGCTTTCACTTCCTTTTTTCTTCAGGATGAATTGAAAAGTTGTCAGGTTCGTGGTATTGTCCTGAACGTTCAACCCAGTCAGCAAAAAAAGAAGATTTCGACACATCTTTTTCATTATCTTGGTCATAAACCTGAGAATGGGATTCATTATTATTCTCTGTTATGTTCACTGAATGAAGCAAACAGTCTAGAACAGTTTGATATGATGCTGTTCTAGCAAATTTTTCCTTCGCATTTTCCAAATCGTGTTACATTTCTAACAATCGCATATTAGCATTTATCCCAGTTTGCTGTTGTAAAGTACTTGCTGCCTTTTATGTAACTCCTGTCGTTTCTTCTCAGTTTCGATACCAAGTTTATCTCTCTCAATCCTCAACTGAGAACTATGCGATTTGCCCGAGCTGTTTTGGAAATATGTGTCTTGCTTTCATCGCATCCGCCAAATCTCTGAGGCCACACAGAAACCGATGAAAGTTTTCTGTTCACGCCAGCGTTCTTTCTTGTAGAAATTCGTGAATTATTCTCCAGGATTTGATTCAAGTGAAACTCGAAGGACTAATGTTGTTTCCCATTCTTGATTTGCAAATGAATATTTCGAAATTATCAATCCAACTTTCATTCAGTTTTTTTTCTGATAACAACATTTTCCCAACTTAACTCCATGACAACTAATGTCACCCAAATAACAGTCTCTAGCAATCAATATACGGAGTGAGATCGAACACTAAATTGTAGCAATCGAAATTATAACACTGATTTTGTTTGTTTCTTCCGCTGAAATCATAGAAACGGCTTCACCAAATTTTATGTTTTTTTTTCTTTCGTTTTCCAGCAGGAAAACACATATTATTGTCATAAATTTATGTACCGATAATCTAATATATCACAGATCTCTTCTACTCATTCTATTCATCAAGAAATTTTACATGCGGGTACTATTAGGGGAAATCAATCGAGAATCTGAACATCTATACAACTTTCACTTACTCATATACTGATAATGACAATTTTTTTCGAATTTCCTGAGAAATAATCAGTTATGTTTCATTTTAATTAGATTTTTCGCTTTGAAAAATGAATGGGAATGGTGGATTGCAAATTGAGATGGTGAAGTATCCATTTCATTTTCATTCTTTCTATTTCCCACTTTATTCATATTCAAAACAAGAAGACAGAGCGTTCAACAGGCAAGTACTCTCCAGTATGTTGTATCTAAAGCCTGAAAAAAAATCAAACCAAAATATGATGGAGAGCTGAATAAAAATATAAAAAACATAATAAAACACACGAAATAAAAATTCCAAAGAAAAATTGAAAATAGAGAAACAATTTATCAAATGACTGGCAGAATTGGCTGATAGCTGATGAAAATCCATTATAACATAATTCGAAAATATACTTTATTCCGTAGTTTTTACAAGACAGTTTATGAAACCGCTGCACGTAGCTTCTTCAGGTGCTCAGTACTATAACAAGTGTCTTTTTTTCGATGAGATTACTTTATCTGTATTTCAGAGCCGGTGCATCAATTGTCAAAGGAATGAAGACGCAATAATACGAAGAATTGTTCAGCAATTGAAGTGTGGTGGAGAGAAAGTTTCCGCTGAACCGCATCCCTTTAAAACTTTCTTAATACTTCGCAACTTCACCCCTGGAATTCTTTTTCCATTGGCCATGAACTGTGAAATTCATAAGCCAAAGTACACAAACTTCATAAGGTGTATAACATACTTTTACTCTTTTCTCTTGAATTTATGCACCCGTATATCTTACAGAATCGCTCTGTTAGGATTGTGCTTTTTGTGTTACATTAGCATTTTGCAATAGATGCAGCATAACAGCTTTCTGCTTTCGTCCTTTTCGTAATTTAACGATGATATGCATGAGAGATTCTCAGACCGAAGATCGAGAGTAGTACTCTTTTCTAGAAAACGTCTTCTTAATTGGATTTTTTCTCTTGAAGATGTTATCCTTGTTAGCGAAAATCGCTTCCAGATCTCTTTAAAGATTTTTCGAAGAACTGAGTACCAAGATGATGAAATACCCTATTCATTGCGTGATAGTTCTCTCGACCTAACTTCATGAATTTTCGATTTTCTTGCTATCAAAAAGTATCATTTCACGCTTCAAATTAAGGTAGACACTTTTCTCATGTACCTGCTCAGCTGTTTTGTTCATCGATCATAAACAGACAAACATTAAATTTAGGTATTGATGATTCAAAATGCTGGTTTATGCAACCAAACGAATTGGTAGGGTGGAAAGATATACTGAGGTTTGTTTATTGTTTGTGTCTTTCAGGCGTTCTCGCAAGAATGTGAATGGGGAAGAATAGGAATCAATAAATACAAAAATATTTTTCCGAAAGTTCTCTAAAAATTGTTTGGGGTGGAATGAAATATTTCGAATATTTTTCATCATGAGTGAACTAACTAGGTATATAAGTATGAATTTTGGAGAGTTTTTATAATCTTGTGAATATAAATTGAAATATTGATCAACCACAGACATCTTGCTATTACAGGCGCTTCCTCATACTCCAGTATAATTTCAATTGGAAATCATACGTCTTAGTTTCATTTGAGTAACAAATAAGTCATTCAGTCATGGAGTTCGAATCGGTGTCATTATTTATTACGAAATTCAATTGATTGTATGAACGATGAGATTAGAACCTTTGGTGTGAGAATTGAAACTTTTCCTAGAGATAAATTACCCTAAAACCAAACCGATATTTTTGCACTCGACGCGAAACGCGTTTGGTGTCAGGGTAATTGATTTCTAGGAAAAGTTTCGATTCACTGTGTTTTCTTCAAAAACTTTTATTATTCACAGATAAAAATTGTATTACTCTGAGTAGTTAACATACACATTGATGTGCTCTTAGTAAGTCAACATTCGCAAAATGCTAGATTCATGCTCGGAATCGTGGATTGATGTCATTTGATATCTCAGTTCCATTCAAATCTATAGACCAAAGAGCTCTTCAATCTTAATATATGGCATGGAGCCAATATCCGAATGATGTAAATAAATATAATCAAGAATAATATAATCCCTAACATCATAAGGTTTATATGAATTCATAGGATGGGATTTCATGTCGCTGGATCCGCTCCCTGATTTCACAAGGCTTTCAAGATTTCTTGGTATTCTGCTTCTAAGGCAAATACGATTTTTTATTATAATTTCTACTTGAAGGAAAGCGATGAGTCTTGTATTTACTGATTATTCTAGTTAAAACGTAGTTTTCAAAACTTCAGATTGTGGGTTGTGTTAGGTTCGAGTTGAAGTGAATCTTCAAGTTGCCTGCCTCGTGGTAAAGAGGACTATCACAGTTTGTCTGGCATCAACTATGAATGTCACCTGACATTCTTGTTAGGATATGTTACCTTTCCGATGTGGTCATTGCCGAATGAGAAGGTTGCAAAATATAATACTTACCCCTTTTCTGTCGAGAATATCGAGCAAACTATTCATTAGAAGTGATCACATTGTAAATCAAATGAATTCAAAAATCAAATTGTGACTTTTCAAAAGAAAGAAGCTTAAAATTAAATTGAACTTGTAGAGTTCGTGGAGATGAGGGACTCTGATAACCTAATGATTAAAAATATTTCCAGAATTGTTATACCTTCTTTTAAATGGATTCAACTCTAAGCGCATTTCAAAGAACTGGAAGGTATATCTGGTGTTGAAGATGTGATCCTTTACGAATATCGAAATTTTATCATAGAGTACCTAGTGTAGTTCAATTCCATTCTGGGTATTTCACATGAAAACCTCCCCAAAACCCAATTTCGATTGAATTTGGCAGTTCACAGATTTCATGGAAGATGTGAAACACAAAGCTCAAACTTCACGATCGGAGAATCAGGGAATGCACTTGAAAGACTATAGTTGGACATCAACACATCATCGCTGGTAGAAACTCTGGGATTCGTAATTGGAAAGTTTAGTGTATAAGGAAAAATCTGGAATTGGTTATTCAGAACAGATCTCAAAGCACTAAAATATCGAGACGACGCTGGTATTCTTTGTGGAGGTTTTCATTAGCGCTCGACCAGTGAACGTCGTTCGACGTCATTTCAGTCCGACCCATCACCTTCAATTTTCAAGCGACCATTACAGTTTCGGTGTACATTTTCATCTTTGTTCCTTCTCCAAGAGCTAAAAGGTATTTGGGAAGATATTATGTTTTGACAAAAGTGCGGGATGAAGTTTTCCGAGGTGGTAAACCTCCAGGGGCGTACGAGGATGGGTTCAGTTCCCGATGAAAGATGGAAAGTTTCGTTCTGTATCATCAAATACCTATAATTCTTCGTCACGTTATTGGAAATCTGACTCGAACGGACATGACGTCGGGAAGCATTGTGCCCTGCCGTCTGGCATATTCACAAATACAGAAATCAAATCCTCCCTCTTCGAATTCCACCCACACCCAACATTTGCTTCGTAACTGACCTTTTGTCACTGAAAATGGACGAATAACGCTACCTTTCTTAATGCATTCAAATTCTCTATTTAGCTCTGGTGATAATCGAATCAGTTTTTCAGTTCTGTTCCATACTGATTTAAAAATTGTTGTTCTAAAATTGTTCGTTTCCGTTAACCAACTGACGACCGTCAACTCTCAGAAGTCGAAACTTGTCGGAGCAATGGATCAACGAGGTCTTACTTTTCAACGTGCGATTACCCAGCACGGTGGCTCGGCGGGGCATCGAACCTCGGTCTTCTGCTTCAAAGGCGAATGTGACTTCTACACTAAACAAACTGAAATATAATATGAATCGATATCGAATGGAGCATAGCAAAACATTTCCCATAATGTGTAAAAGTTAGTATTTTTTTTATGGCGATGAATGATGCTACTATTGTATCAAAAAGTAAAATATCTCTGTCCATCACAAACAGAAAAAACATTTCTTTTCCGAAACATTTATATCTGCTGGATACATATTTCAAAAATAACACTAGGAACAAATGGATTCATTTATCCATACAAAATTGAAATGCACAATTGCTACGTGTTCAGATGATTATCAAACTATTTCTCGTTTTTCCCATGACCGGTAGCGACCATTTTATGTACCTAACTCAATACATGAGGACTCTCATGAAAAATTCAATCAATTGATTGAGAAATTGATCGGATGAGTATCAATATTTCACCAACAGTGACAAAATAGTCATGTTACCGCCCTCCCATAGGCTGCCCTAAGCGCGTGCCTAGTACGCCTATTGCAAAATCCGCGTCCCTCAAACTCATGTTATGCATCGTTCGAATATTTGATTGGTTTTCTAGTGATTACAGTGTAGCGCCTGTGAGGTATTTAAAAAGCAAATTCCATTATTTCATCTGTCGAATTTCTCTGACGTACAGTATTTCTATCAGCATGTGATTTATACTGTTAGAATGTTTTGGGGTGAATGATTAGCATCACCGTTGCCAATGTGATTGTAAAATTACTCGTTTGGTAATGAAAAGCTGTTTCCAGGAAATAACAACGCCGAATGGCAATATATAATCACGCAGTCCAGTGGGAGTGGTCTACTGGAAACCTTTCATATAATCAATTCTTTCCCGTGGGATTCATTCACAAATATACAGCTTGTCCATTTCAATTTGGCACGGAGATGATGACGTATTGCGCAGTACGAAACAAGCAGCCATAAGAAATCTTCTGTCAGATTAGTGCGCAACCGAATGTTGGATTGAATAAGCTTTACATACCTACATACATACATACATATATATATATATATATATATATATATATATATATATATATATATATATATATATATAGAGCGGTCCAACGGAGAGTATGCACCTAGCTTTTCTTCATTATTTGAAATTTGAAACAAAAAGGCTCGGACACGGTAAAATTGCTCCTAGACCCCTTATAGAGGGAGTGTAAAAAAATATCTTTCAATGATACCCTGTTCATTGAAACAACTCGATGATTTTGGCACTGCTGAAAAATACAAATAAGATTTGGGATTCGAGAATCAGAATAACTGCAAACATTTCTGAAATACTTCATTTCAAGTAAAGTAAGAATTCAATATTGAAAGTTTTCACTACAATCAAATTCCCAATTCATCGACGGTTTTTTTCGTTGAAAAAAACTACAGATGAGTTCAAGAAACTAATTCAGGATAACTTTCTTCTCAGTCTTGTCACTGATTCAGTTTGGTTATTTCAGAAATTATTTGACTTGTTAACTTTCATTTTCAAACAAATAGTTTTGCTAGGCTTACTGTTCGTTTGGTTGAGGACATTCATTCCGATAACATGATTGGTATGTTGCCAAGTTATTTAGGAAGTTTTTCGATAGCGTATTCGTCTGTAGTGTGGCACACCAGCCGCAAAACCCTATCAGAAAAGAATTTCAGAAATGCGTTTCAACAATATCTATAATAGTGTATGAAAACAAATGGATTACATTTTCCACTGTTGTTGAAGTAGCATTCGAAGAAATCAATTCAGCACATTGATCACTTTTTTAAAAAGCACCGTTAGAAATAACGACCATCGGAACCTATCCCCAATTGAAAATGTTTTGATTTCTAATACGCAAAATTTATTTTGATTCTTCATCACTACCAAAAATACGGGTTTATGTTCTTAACTTTTTCGCATCAATTCTTCAAGTAAATTTTAATAAATAGGATTTCATCAGAAAAATAATTATATGCCTTTTCACATGATATATAGCACTCGTCCGCACTTTCCATTCGGAGTTTTGGAGTGGTGACACCTCCTCGCTAGTAGTTTAATGCATATGTTGAAGAATATGTTTGAAATGTGTCCCCCTCACATTCAAACTCTACCTATTCGAGCATTTCTCCAAAAAACAAAATAGAAAAGCTAGGTGCATATTTTTCGTTGAACCACTATGCATATAAACACATAGAAAGAAGTTTTGGGAAAGTTTTTCTGTTTTTTTTTCTTCTCCAAGTGAATGCAAAAAGAATTTTAAACATCTTTGAAATAATTAACATTAAATATTCGGCAACCACTCTCTGAATGAATAATTTACATACTCCAACAGAAAGTCGTTCTTAAATGTTTGATTTCACTTCTTTTATAGAAATTTTTTATAATTTTTGCAAAGACTCGGTGAAAAAAAATGTCAAAAATCACTTCCTCATAATGTTTTTTTTTGTCTTACCATTAACTTTTTTCTCTATGCACAGATAGTTAAATTAGGAATAATCGAGTTATATGAGGAATATCAAGTTGTTAGGAATTACTATATAATTCGACCCCGTTGAATCATATTATCGAGATGATACTGTACGTGAATGAACATCTGTTCTTGATGAATCAATAAATTGAAATTCATGAGATACTCGATGTAAATGAACTCCCGCTCCTCTACGTCGGCTGATCTGCTGCGCATCCAATAATCAGAGGCACAGCTAGATTTTTCAAGCTGTAACTTGATCCTGAAATACTTCTTGTTCATACATCGATACATAGATTACGTATAAAAGTTCCAAAATGTTCCATGAAATATAATCGTCTCCAAATAATAATATATATTCTGAAAATGCATTAATGAAATGAAGGTTATTGAGAATGTTGTGAAAATGTTTATAACAAAACCTCAAAACAGGTATACCGCTAAGCCTTTCGATGAAATATTATGGAATTTATTTCGCCTTATTTCACTTCTCTTGCTGCGACACTCAGAATTTACGACCTCAATTTAATCGAAAAGAGTAATGAGGACGGCCATAAATCTCACAATATTAACTCACTTTCATTCCACTCTTTTATGATCGTCCACAAAAACACAATCCGTATGGTTCCATCAAGCGATATTGTGACAATATAAAAGCCCGTTTGAAATTTTGTGGCGATATAAATAATTTCGCAGATGATTCCCAGAAACAACAGACATTATTTGCTACTGTCAGAGTTCGGAAGTGGAAATTAATGCCTGAAGCTCCGATCGAATTGAAGTGCTTCTAATACAGTCGTATAGTTGTCAGATTTGCGTCAAAAAAAGGTTGCTAATTCGAAATCACTCGAGAAGCGGATGTTTTTTTCAACAAACAGAGAAAAATGGAAACCTTGATTCTTTGAAAGTGGAAAAAAGATTTTTTGATCCCGGAACTGTGATAAATGAATAAACGATGAGATCGGAACCTTTTGTTTCGAAGTTGAAACTTTATTCATTACGAGATATCAGTTTTAATAAGATTATCGAAAATGGGGGCAAAGATATGTACATAAAACAAATTGAATTCTGACTAGCCATATGCGTTACTACCCAAGGCTAACAAAAAAAGTCATTCCACGAATCCAATACTTTTTCATAATTTTCCATCTTTGCCAGTATATTTGTTTCAATAGCATTAAATTAACCGTTATGTCGTTTCAGAAAGACAGCGTTCCAACGCAAATGAACGAAAGTGAACTGATGGCCTCAATATCAGTGTTTCTATGGAAATGAAATTTTCAGATATGTCATATGCTGTAGTGAGGTTTAGTTCACCGACAGTTTCTCTGAGCAACGGTCGTAATAACATTTACTTGCCGTCACCCTGGGTAAGGGCCGCAAAATATTATTTTGCCTCTGTTGTGGCTGCAGAATGCTTGGTTTACGTCCGGTTGCATGAAAAGTACTTCGTACTGCCATTTTCTGTCCTTCAGGTGAATCAACTATTCTGTTTCGAGATGACGTTCACTTTTTCTTGGAGTTAATAGCAGATATTCATTCATAACATTGTGCGATATATCGAAAGCATTTTATTGTGTTTCTCATAATCTTCTGCTTGGGAAACTTTCCTTCTATGGTATCTGTGGGCTGTCCCTCAAATTTTTTGAATCTAATCTGCAGAATAGCTCACAGTATGCATTGAATTGGATTGAATCAAATGTAAGACCTGTCAAACATGGTGTGCCCCAAGGTTCTGTTCTGTTTTGTTTATTCTATATAGAATTGACCTATGTCACCATATCACCATGTATGTCTGCTGATGATACCACTTCACAGTGGTGCGAGTGATTCGATTGTTTCTGCCAATGCCACCATGAAATCTGCACGTAACTGATTTGATTCAGATAGACAATTTACACAAATACTAATTCAACCTCAGGTAAAACTGTTACAGATTAAACTGGTCACGTGTTGAACTTTCGAGATTATTGTCGCCTACTTTTTGATCATCTTTAAATTATGTAGATCCCTTATTCAGTTTTTTTATATGGAACATTGATTGAAATTAATAAAAAATCTGATACGAATCGAGAGACTAGAGTAATCACCTCACAGAAAAATTCATTGAAATTTAAATTCTATAATAAATTACCATGTCACATAAGAAAACGATTGTTCCTATTTCTAACATTAGTTGTTTGATGTTTGTTTGTTGAATTGTATTCATTATTGTGTGCATCGTTTTGTAATGCGAACATTGTGATAGAGTTCGATTTATATATATATGACGATATATCTATATCTTTTGTTTCGACTTTCTATGAATGATTTTTTGAATGCATGAACATAGTAGTAAACATGAACTATTCTATTCTATTCTGATCATTAGGAAACCAGAAACATCAGGTTCGATAGAATAATGAAACCTGTAGGCAAAGATATCTACATAAAATTACCTCATTCGTTTCAATGATTTACTAAAAACTTTCGATCCCCCAGTTGTTTTATCAACATTCATGCAATTTCTGTACATGTGACAGTTATGAGGAAAGTTGTTCAGAAAACAAGCATGTAATGCACTATTTTCAAAACCGCTGCATACGTTGATATCATAAAATGAGATTCCTTCCAACACTCAGATGGGTATTAAATTTGTTTTACTTACCTAGTCGTGCATGATTACAACGACACACTGTACAATAATGAAGAAATGAATATCTGGGGAATCAAAATCGTCAATTGAATTATATTCGGTCATGCAAATTATTCCCTTTCAAGTTCAGAGATGTCGCCAATGTTTAGAACAATGGGTTATATGTATATCACAAAAATGCTTTTTTCGCTCATATATTATTTTTCATGAGTGGTTTCACACATTCTACCCAGGATTCCGCTTCAAATTCCTCTTATGATACATTACGACAACTCAATACTTTCTGATCAATGTATCCATCTTTGCCAATATTTGTTATAGTTAGTGTTACAATCAGCTCGAATATATATTCGATAAAGTGGTAATTTTGATAATTCATACTTCGATTCTCGTACCAGTCCATTTCTAATATATACCAGAGTGATAAGGAACATTTATATCAAACAAAGAAATTAAAAATGCATCAAATCAGATATCGGTTGAGATATTATCTTGGTTACATTCGGTGCTTGTTTTCTATGTTGGCAATGAAACAATATTTTCCAAATGCAGTGAATGAACTATATATCCAGTGCAAATATCAACCTTAATCGCAAAAAAACTTTTATACATTTCTCGTTTTGCCAGTTCAATTTTTTTTTCAATATTTGCGTAGAGTTTGGTAGATATTTTCGGTCACTAGATCTTTTTTAGCGTTTCAGACAACCCTGATGCTCGAGAGGATATCCCTCTCGGAGCGTAATTCATCACCGAACCAACTGACTGGAGGTCGTTGATCGCGATGGTGTCTCGCCCCCCACAAAGGAATTATCATGACCTCAAAGTCATTCAAGCCCATCAAAGAAATTTACCTCAAGCATCCGGGAAACGATCCGTGTTCTCGAAAATACTCCAGTTGAAATATTAGTTACAACATAAATTATTCTTCTATAAATTACGTTTTTTGTTGATGTAACTGTAAATTCACTCAGCATGTATTGTCCTGAGTGATCCTATAGACAGGGTGCAAGAAGAGCTGAATATATGCTGTAAGTTTAGTTGAAATGAAAAAAAAAATGTTTATTTTTCCATCTTCATGCTTCCAATGAACTCGAAGCAATAGAACCCCGAAAATAATCCATGATTTTGATTCATTCCGTGCTCTCTATATTGTCACTGAATTTCTTCAATTCGTTCGAGTATTTTCCTATTGTGAGTGGATAGTTCTATTGTCGTATTCGATTGAGTGTCAGTGATCATTGTTGTGGAGCTCCAAGTGAAGAAAATGTTGAAATTTTATATGGATACTTCAGAGATTGATCTGAAGTCTGAGAAAAATATCAAATGATGAAATAAATCTTTGGATTCATAAAAACGTGAAAACTTGAAAACACTAAAATCTATAAGAAACAGTGGGACAGCAATAAAAAGATGCATTATAGGATTAATTCTTTTGGTTGAACCATTAACGAACAAAAAATCAGAGATTCACTGTGCCTTACTGAAAGTTGAAATTTATTTGAAAATTAATACAATAGTTCACTCCCAAATTAATGTGTGATATAAGTGGTGGAGTTCCTTGTTTTTCCTTTCGGCTGAGTCATTAGGCGCAGATTACGAATTTACTCTTCAACACTCCTGTACGAGTATTGATTTTTTATTTCGAGAAATTTCACAAAATTATATACTTGGTATGTGTTTCACAAATTCTCAACATTTTTTTTTGATCTACCTTGGGAACATTATTAATGATTAATGGTTACTGTACAATTATTGAAGATATTGGACGTATTTCGATGTTTCCAAGCATATGCCATTGTTATATTTTCATTTGTTTAGATAACGGTACCGCAACTTGCACCATGCCTCTTCAAATCCAATAGATCGCCACCAGCATCGACTCAGAAAGTGGCCGAAGATCTGCGAAAACCATGTCCTGTGTAGCTATTAGGATTCTCTACTTTAGGAAATTGTGCAATATTTTTTCGTATACTGCCTAATTTATCTCAACGGGTTGTTTGGTGCGTTTTCCATTCATATATTTAGAAAAAGGTGAATTGTCTCCAAGTATTCTCTGGCGTATAGTGTAATATTTCATTTCAGAATGAAAATGTTAAAAATGAAATCATAAAATACCGTTGAATTTTGGCTTTTGTATTTGGAATTTCAATAATGAAGGATTTTTCTGTGTCCTCAACATCTTCAATTTTCATATTCCTCAGTTCCTGTTTTCGGCATGCATCACTTATGCCAATTATAAGAACAGTCTTAAACTAAAAATAACTTTGAGTGTGGAAAATAGTATTAGTGGATATATCAGGAGCCGTTTCGAGGAAATCTTGATTATTTTTGGCCTTCAAAATTTTTGATTTTTTGCTTCTGAAACCATCCGATTTTCCTTTTCAATAGCGCTATTTACTTGGAATAGGCTTTTATATTTTATATTTAGAGTCGATCCAAGCATCTAGTAAGAGGCCCTTAGAGCTAAGTTCCATTTTCTCTAATAGGTATTGAAAATATCGTATCAAAATTTTTGGAAAAAGAACGTCACCTCATGTTTCAGTCTTCAGTCCATGAATCTACTATAACAATTGATGATGCATTCGCGCGATTTAATTGGCAGTGAATCATTAGTTGCAATTTCTGCTATTGCCATGACGTTGAGAGCAGTTAAACTTTTGTTTTCACTATCACTTGACATATTCTTTCCTGGAAAGAATGTTTCTTATAATTATTAAAACCAATTTTTCTTCCAGAAGTTTGTTTGCTTCATCGATATTTTGACAGTTGCTATGAGTACGGTATTGGTGACGATGGTGCGATCATGACCTACTTCCAGAATTTTTTCAAACTGTTTCGTTTTGATTACGAAAACTGTGCGATTTGTTTACCGCGCGTAACGAACTATTTACTGAGGCTGTGTATCGTGTGTTTTCGCCTATTTTGTTTAGTGGCCGTAGGTAAAAAATTAACACTTCTACTCAGCAACTCACCACACAGTAATAAAAAAGTACACCTCCCGACTAGAAAAAATATTTTTAGAAACGTAATATTTCTCCAGTCTACAAAATATAGAAACATTATCAGAACGGTCATATCAAGATGATGCATCCCTTCAATAATGATTTAGTGTCATCATTTTCGGAAAAGTCTAGACCAGATTGTCGGAATAAGAATAATAGGAATTCCAAATAGAAATTACTTCGATTTGCACTTACGTGATTGGTTGCATCTCTTTTTGAGATCTCCACAACTGAACTGCTGTTACATTTCCTCCGATACTGTTTTAGTTCGATAGCAGAGGAAAATCTTATGTCAAATACAATCTACTGGAAATAAAGGAATGCTAAACAATTGATAGTATTTTTTTTGTGATACTTGATATTCATGCAAATTTATTCAACAAATTTTACTGTTCCATCTACTTTGAATATTCCTACAGGTATATTTAGAAAACAAACTATTAACTGTAGTTGATATTTATAGGATTTCCCATTTATTCCGAAGACTGATCATGCTGCTCGCGTTCATGTTTGGAAAATTCGTCATTCCCGCGGACAATATGAAGAGATGTTTTTGAATCTCTCTTTCCTGAATCTATATGAATGATTGATAAAAACTCTATTTGTTTATATCAATATTCTAATTATGGGGAAAATTATGATTATTCTCAAGTGCATCTCAGAAATCACGAGACATCCTGGTTCGAAATTTCATTACTGAGAAATCTTACAATGTTTTCGTTGATTGCAGGAAATTATTCGGAATTTCCTTATATCCAGTATTTAACACGTAAGTATTAGGCGTATGATAGTCCAATCAGAACCATCATTTCACGTAACCCTTCCATTACGGTTTCTGTTGTTCTGAATATACTTTGATATTGATGATGTTTGTTTCACAAAGGTAGATCTGATGGATTTTCTCTCATCGCTGGAAATGGATTATCTGAATGTAATACGCACTTGATAGATCAATTGCGATAAAAGCTCATTATGTACTTCCTACAACTCCTTATCAGGGATTCATTGAAATATCACGTGCTTACGAAGTAGCAGACTGAAAATATGGAAATTCAACACAATGACGCTACTGTTTTTGCTTCGCTGATTGTCTTTCTTTCCTGTTGTAGGTACCCGAAGCAGCTTTGCGCTTTTCTTCAGAAATGCGAATTTTAGGGGACATAATGGAGGATGACATTAGGATTATACTATTCCAATGAAACTATTACGATTATCATTTGCTAACACTCCAATTCAGGAATATTCAGGTGATTTGTTAGGAGACATATTCCATTATGAAGAGAGTTATATTCGAAATAAAATCAAATGCAATTTGCTTCGAGAATCCCAGAAGTATACCCAGAACAGAATATAATGCAGATCAGAAGCAGAAACGCAAAAAACCTACAGTATTCAAGTATCTGGGATATCTGTCATCAATTATTGATCATTTTGAATGAATTGCTGATATCGTTCAGTAAATGTTGAATAGTAGCTACCTATCAGTATCGGCCATCGGATAAATAAATATTACATTCCGATAATCCAAACTTCCTGATTGATTTTTACATGCTGGTTCATATTCTGATGCTCAGTATAAAAAATAACAAACTTTGTGAACTGATTCTCTCATTATAATATTCAATACATATTCAGATTTTCTAACGTCCATTTCATTTATAAATATTCATGTCAGTTATCATTTGCTTCACCTCTAAATCAGAAAGAGGTGTTAGAATTGAAGAGGGGTTTGACTATGAGGAGTAATTGTGCAATTTGAATAATATAATACCAATCATCATACGGACGGATAAACCGAACCAATAATTCAACTGTTTGTGTCTTCTTATACACAGTTGGTTGAAAGGTTGAGTTAAGGAAGGACTAGCGTTGAAGAGATGGCTTGACTCACTTGTTCAATTATCCCCTGTTATTCTTAAGTATACTTACTGGATATCGTTGATATATGTGTAACATTCATGTGTTTTCTTGTGATTTTCCTCAAGAATCCTTGGGAAATTCCAATTTCACCAAACTAGAAGGTTTAGATAGGGGAAGGTACGAGCACTTATTTTGAAATCTATTCTGTGATTATTCGTATCCAATAATTATCCATCATATCTCTATTTGAATAAGTGCAATTGCATAGTATACTCTTAGGACACTGTCCAGGAACGAACAAATTACTCTGATCCTGTTTCGTGCAACTGATACCCCTCCATTAAGGGTCATTACTGAAATGAAAGTGGGGACTTAGCTATTTTGCAGAAGTTACCCAGTGAAAACAAAAGCCTCTCCACAGCTATAGAGTCTCATACCTTCGACTTCTCAATAAATACATTGCTTTCTCGGAATTAGTCTATATGGAATTACTTAAAACGGAGAAAGTTCCACATGAAACGAACAATTAATTTTGACTGGTGGGAATACATTTTCTCCGTTCTATCGCAATGAATATAAATTTTCATTTCAAGGTGAATACCTAGTAAAACTGAACTTTCTTTTTTTTTGCAGATCCACCGGAAATAAAAGTGAAGCCAAGGAATTTGCAAGTCAGGGCTGGTGGTGTTGCGGCATTTTATTGTGCGGCTCATGGTGATCCTATGCCTGTCATTCAGTGGAAGAAGAACGGCAAGAAAGTCTCAAGTGAGTACCTATCATATTCATGTCATAGGATAGTTGATGATATGTATCGAAATAACAAACGGCATTTTTCATTGAAACATTCTCACTGAACTTCCCTTATACCACGCATTCTTTACAAAATTGAGATTTCATATAGTTTTGACCATCAAGAGATCATCTTGAATCAAATATATACATTTGAAGATATTTCTTGGACTCACCTCCACTAACATCATTTCCAATTTTCCCTTTTTTCATGATTGAATGAATGTGTGAATTTTCGAAACAAAGAATAATTCGAAAATATTCTGAATGGAAGTTGCCGTTACTTGATGAAAATCCATATTAAACAAAGAATATACAGTTGCCTGTAAGTTCTTCACATATTAGGGCTTTCTAACCCGCTACACGTGTTTCGCTGTACAATAGCTTCCTCAAGCAGGAACTTTGAACTGAACAAAGAAAATTCTAAAGTTCCTGCTTGAGAAAGCTGTTGTATAGCGAAACACGTGTCGCGGTTTAGTAAACCCTAATATGTGAAGATCTTACAGGCAACTGTATATTATTTATCGAAAATATTCGGTTATAATTGCACGAGTGCATAAAAATTCCCGATAGTTTTGCAAGAAAGCGTGATATCTAAAAATTGCAAGAGTTTATTTTCATATTTTGGTGAAAGTGCCCGAGTCCGAAGGACGAGGGCTCTTTTACAAAATATGAAAATAACCGAATGCAATTTGTATAAGATATCACGCTTGAATGCAAAAATATCTGGTCATTTTTATGCACGATTGTAATTCATTGGAATATTTCACAAATAAAGAAATTCTCAAGGAAATGTTATTTTTTGTTCATTTATACTTTCCTCTATAGATTGTATGGAGCACTCACCAAAACGCGAAATGTTTTTCTATTTTTGAAGTCTATTTGACATTTATTTGTGTTGTTTACTGACGTCTGGCGATACGGTTTCAAATGTGTTGTTATGGCGACTTGATACAATGCAATTACCGCTGTAAGTTTTCGATAATTGCATTGCTCTTATGGGACATTTTATATATGAGGGAAATATTCAATAATATCTGAGCCCTGTAATGGGTTCATCAAGTCTACAAATTGCTGCATTATCTATTACAACGAATTTTTCTCAACGGTTTCTTCTCTATAACTTATATTGAAACCGGCGTTCGTACAACTGTTATACAGTCTTTTATGAACTTTCCACTTCAGAGCATTCACAAAATGGCGACACATGTTTTATAACTCTCCCAAGTCAAAATCGTACAAGAAACTATATTGGCGTTCTTAAATATTGATTTTCATGAAGTGATTACGGGTGTTTTCATCAATCGTTGAAAGCATCCCTTGTGATATTTTGCCTCGTAGGATCAACATTAAAAAGCGAAAAACATCACCCACTGGTGAAAGTGAGATGTAGTACCCCTGTAAGTGAAATTCAGTCACCATTAAGGAAAATATGGAATATGTGTGTTTCGTTTGCTACTCATTCATTTCTACCATTCATTCCATTTCAATGAAACTTTGGCGAGTTGTTTGTGTACCAACCAATGTCTTTGAATATCATGATAATATTGTACCACGTTCGAAACCTGCTGATGAACTAATGCTTTTATCTTATGACGACTGTAATATGAATCATTTAGGGGGGATCTATAAGCAGACATTCAAAAAGTACTTCAAACATTCATGTGAACAAGATAAAATTTTGGTGAGTCATTTTTCGCTAGCCTTTTGATCTGAATCTGATGAGCAATAGAAAGAAAAATTATAGACGATTGCTGCTCTCTATTGAGACTCCTCAGTCCGCAACAGATAAAAACAGAAAGAACTACTCGAAAGCATTCGAATATGTTTTACTCTAGGTCGATTGAAACCCGCACAAAAAGTGTCGCTTGATATTGAATTCACAAATTTTTCGTGAGAAACGGATCTTATGTGAATTGGGCCAGGTCACCAGTTCTTGGTATAGTTCAGATACTCAGAGAACATTCAAATGGAGGTATCCGGCGTCAGATGATTGTGACCACGGCAAAATACGAGTACTCATCGATGTAGGCTTCAATCACATTATAATAATAACGCCTGCCTTATGAATGTCTATACCCTTTTGGAACACTTTTTGATGTACACTTGAGAAGTATTTCGTTTTTACTACTCAGAACGATTTCAAACACTAATTTGTAACCCGAAAAATAGGTTGCAGGAAATGACGACTGAGGTAAACCATACAATTTTATTTAAATAAATTTATGACATATGCAGAATGAAACTCGCGAGTTCATTCAAATCACAGAAATTGCAAAATGAAGAATGTACAAACGTATTCAGAATTCACAAAACGGGAACGGCGTGAAGAGATATATGCAGCATTCGCAATATCAAAAACAACCCAAACATACGAAATTCGAAAAAATTAAAAACTTCATCAACAATATATGATAATACAGACAGAGTTCAAACTTTCTGAACAGATTAGTTACCCTACCACGAAACTGATTTCACTTGCACTCGGCGAGCTTTAGTATGTACAGATTAAAATTGATATTTGTTTGGTGGTAGAGAATTGAGCTCTATGAAATGTGTTCACCATTGCAACAAAGATTAAAATCTCAACGACACAGAGTTTGAACGGATTATCACTAGAAATGGTTATTTTTCTAGCAAACGGAGGTTTGATATTGAAATGAGTTTTTTCAATCGTTGACAAATTTTTGACAACTGAATGTAATAAAATATTCAAAAAATGAACAATTTGTTCAGGCCAGCCTCAAACTCACCTACACTGTAGGTTGACGGACTAACACCTATTAGAAAACAACTACTCCCCTGGCTAATACCACGAAGGGCATTGGATTACATCCAAAAGGTGTTAGTGTGGGATTCTTCACAGAAGAAATTCCACATATACTCTTGGCGATACACCACCAGAATTGATTTTCAATTATTGGGACGGGACACACTTGCAGACCGGTTTCGGGCTATTTGGCCACTCGTCAGTGCAAGGCAGTGCCATCATCAACATAAGTCGATGACTTCCCATAATTAAAAATCATACTCGAGCAGAGTATCTTCCCTAGACCTAGGCTGATACAAACAACTAGCAAAATAGCCGTTGCTGCGCCATCTGCCCGTGGACTAGGTACTAACCAAGAGCATATCCGCATGGCCCCAATTCCTCGTACAAGGAAAATACGAATAAAACAAATATTCATGGGGATGCTTGAAGACTGGCTTTAAATCAAATATTCAAAAAATGAACAATTTGTTCAGGCCAGCCTCAAACTCACCTACATAAAGGTTGACGGACTAACACCTATCAGAAAACAACTACTCCCCTGGCTAATACCACGAAGGGCATTGGATTACATCCAAAAGGTGTTAGTGTGGGATTCTTCACAGAAGAAATTCCACATATACTCTTGGCGATAAACCACCAGAATTGATTTTCAATTATTGGGACGGGACACACTTGCAGACCGGTTTCGGGCTATTTGGCCACTGCCTTGCACTGACGAGTGGTTTTGAAGTCTGCAAGTGTGTCCCGTCCCAATAATTGAAAATCAATTCTGGTGGTGTATCGCCAAGAGTATATGTGGAATTTCTTCTGTGAAGAATCCCACACTAACACCTTTTGGATGTAATCCAATGCCCTTCGTGGTATTTGCCAGGGGAGTAGTTGTTTTCTAATAGGTGTTAGTCCGTCAACCTACAGTGTAGGTGAGTTTGAGGCTGGCCTGAACAAATTGTTCATTTTTTGAATATTTGATTTAAAGCCAGTCTTCAAGCATCCCCATGAATATTTGTTTTGTTCGTATTTTCCTTGTACGAGGAATTGGGGCCATGCGGATATGCTCTTGGTGAGTACCTAGTCCACGGGCAGATGGCGCAGCAACGGCTATTTTGCTAGTTGTTTGTATCGGCCTAGGTCTAGGGAAGATACTCTGCTCGAGTATGATTTTTAATTATGGGAAGTCATCGACTTATGTTGATGATGGCACTGCCTTGCACTGACGAGTGGCCAAATAGCCCGAAACCGGTCTGCAAGTGTGTCCCGTCCCAATAATTGAAAATCAATTCTGGTGGTGTATCGCCAAGAGTATATGTGGAATTTCTTCTGTGAAGAATCCCACACTAACACCTTTTGTATGTAATCCAATGCCCTTCGTGGTATTAGCCAGGGGAGTAGTTGTTTTCTAATAGATGTTAGTCCGTCAACCTACAGTGTAGGTGGGTTTGAGGCTGGCCTGAACAAATTGTTCATTTTTTGAATATTTGATTTAAAGCCAGTCTTCAAGCATCCCCATGAATATTTGTTTTATTTGAATGTAATAATATGAAATAATAAATGTCACGGTGGAAATAAAAATATGTTCAATACTCCAACTTGAATTTATTTTCCATTTATCCATTTAAGACTCTCTGCGATTGGCTTGTACTCTTGAAACTAAGGACTTCGAAACAGCGATAACATCATATAAGATTATATTGGAGCCTTGATGTCAGCAAGAATCCAATGATGAATACCTACAAATGATTTGTTTGTCAGCTCTGAGGCCTTTATGTTTCTGCAGAAAGACGAGCTAGTGAGAATCAAATCTCAAATCTTCTCAACGCGATAAAATGATTGGTTCTAATTGAGCCTAGATGTCAGCAAAAGGTCGAACGAGCGCAAACACAATCAAAATATAAACTGACAACTGACGGAACTTTTTAACCTCACATTTCAAAATTATTATTTTTCTTTTGAAAACAGCAGTATTAACTGCAAAACGGTATAAAACCAATAATTCAGAAAGAGAACGAACACTGATTTTAACTGAATATTAGTTGAATGGAAACAGTATGCTGAGAATGAATCAATAAACGCACCAATGACTCAATATTGCAATCTACCGAATACGAATGTTCAGTAAGCCCAAGTGCATGGATTGAATCGGACACCATATATAATATTTGCTCGAAGTGGTTGTTAGTGTTCCTCACTGAGTGGTCTTCCATTCTCCACAAGATAAACTCTATCGAAATCTATTGCAAAAAGCTCATATTATCAAAATAATCTGGATTCATAAAATACATTGAAGATATTGATAATAAATCACAGGGTGAAGCAATCGAATATATAACTCTCAATCTTCGGAAATGAATGGCAGAATGTAATAACTTTCTGTTTAGATCAATTACCCTAACACCAAACTGATATGAATAATATCAGATATATAACAGTGATACAGTATCAGTTTTGTTCTCCTCAAGATGCTCACCTTGTTAGCGAAACGCGCGTTTATTGCAGATAATATCAGTTTGGTGTTAGGATAATTGATCTCTACAAAAAGTTTCAAGTTTTACGCAAACGGTTTCAATCTCATCGTTCGAGACGAATGTACCTCCTAATCCGATCTCCAGAAAATCTGCAAACCACAGACTTGCAACATTCCCACTTCCAATCCTTCAGCCACTTCATGGAAACTCTTTGTCCTTTTTGATGAAAATTCAGACATTTCGTGTAAATTTTGGAAAGAATCGATGTCTGAGAATGAGACCAGCTAGTAGGTTTCCATGTAGAAAGCTGAGACGGGACGATAGTTAAAAATTAAACAACCCTACCAGTAGAAGGCATCATGGAGTTGCTAGAATGCTGAGTTCAGAATTGCTTCTACCAGTTGAAGGATCGTTCCTTTATTCAAGGTGAAGTACTACCGATGGGATCACCACTCACCGGATAGAGTCAACTTATACGTGGGAATGGTTTGAAGCATTCGCCATCGAACACGACCAGAAAAAGTTTTGCGTCTTGTTGAGATAATTGGTAGCCTTTCTAGAATACCTGAACGACTTGAGGCCAATTAACATTGGAGAGGGCATCTCAGAGAAAATCATCTTTCGAATAATTCGTTTTCAGAGCAGACTGCCGTTTCTGGACGTGCAGGTGAAGGGGACCAGAAATGTGTGAAATATTGGTCTACAGGAAACCAAGTCATACTGGACAAAACCTCAATCAGCACCAATCGATGAAGTAGGATATCGTCAAGACTCTGATTAATTGGACCGTCTAGACTCTGATTAATTGGACTGTCAGTCTCTTCAACTCAAAAGTTCTAGATAAGGAAGTTTACATCATGAGAAAGGATTTTCAGGAGAACGGCTATTAGAAGAAATAAGTTTATCATATATTGGCCCGCACGAACAGAAGCAATGCCAAAAAGACATCGAAACAACAAGTTTCTTCCTATCCGTACGTTAAAGGACCAGGGGAATAATAAGGAAATTCAACGTCAATGTAGCCAGCTCATATTGTTGATACGTCTACAGTTTTCAAAATTTGGTATGGCTATGTGTTACAGTGAATCTTTATCTTTTCCTATATATTTGATATTTGTAGGGGAACCAGTTCTATTATCCAAGATAGAAATATAAAATATTCGGAAGATAGTATGTGTTCCAATTACAACTAAGGGTATTTTAAATATGAAAATGACTTGATATTCTGTCTGTGAAGCTGTGAGTTCGATTAGATCGATGTGTTCAGCTGCGGATATTATTGAAGTGTTCTAGATTCAAGTAACTCTTCATAATATATCCATTTCGCTCAACCATCATCAAAGTACCAGAAAGTACCTATAAAACCTATATACTGATTATCCAATATTCCTTATATCTTCTTTGAAGGTTTCTTCATCGACTCGAAACTTTTGTAGAATCTCATTGGAATTTTTCACAACTGATATTGTTAGTGAAATTTCATTAATCAATAAATTATATATTTGAGATTCATCCTTGTATAATTATTGATTAATTGAAATTACGTGAGATTCTCAATCTGAAGATTCAGTTTTCCAGAGACTGCCCGTACTATTTATGACTTGCCATTTTATTCATAGCATGTATTAGCGATTTGGTTAAGAATGGTAGTATGTAATTTCACACCCACGATAAATATATATTTTAGGGTTATATGTTTCAATTTATTCAAGTTATTTTGAGCATGATCTGGAGCATATTTCAAAGGTTCGAAGTCTTTGTACACGATAAATGTCCATTCGTCGTTAGAGTTATATAAGTGTTCTTCAGAATGTACTGCCTTGAGCACAGGAGTATAGAGATGACTAGTGAGAGCATCTGGAATACAATGTTATTCATGTTTCATTCTCAGTAGGATTTAATTTTATCGAAATTAATTCCACTCTCTTGTTCAATCGATGTATTTTTGACATCTCAATTTTGATGAATTTCCTTTAGTGGTTTCCAGAACTTATTTGCCATGACATTCATATGTTGAACACATGCTTTTTTTCTCTGATATTATTCGAATATGTATCTTGTATATTTGAATAAATTTCATTTATTTATTTGTGATGGGTTTGCTCCATATGAACTCCATCTCCTACTTCGTTTTGGTAAGAAGCTTCGTTCATCAAAACGTGCTTCTGCTTTTAGTTAACTCTCTTGGGTCATTCCATGAGCTAGTGTATAGAATCATTTGAATCTCAGATATATTCAGTAATTGACTGTTCTTCGTTATAAAGTTCTTCAGAACATCGTCCATGGTGTAAATCTATGAGTCTTGTTTCTGGAATTGTAACATATCACACATGCACTGCCTTGCACTGACGAGAGGCCAAATAGCCCGAAACAGGTCTGCAAGTGGGCCCCGTCCCAATAATTGAAAATTAATTTTGACAGTTGAATCGCCAAGAGCATATACATGAATTTCTTCTGTGAATAATCCTGCTCTCACACCTATTGAATGTAATTCAATGCCCTTTCGGGTATTAGTCAGGGAAGGAATTGTTTTCTAATAGGTGTCAGTCCGTCAACCTACAGTGTAGGTGATGTGATGCTGCCCTGAACAGATTGTTCGTTTAGGGTATTCGATTTAAAGCCAGTCTTCAAGCATACCATATGTGTGATGAGAATTATTGATGCAGTAATGGAAGCAGTCGTTCGCGATGTCATTCATAGTCTGAAATGTTATAAAATAGATATTCCATGGGCATCGATCTGTTCTTTTTTATTGACAGTCCTATGATGATTGACCGAGATATATTGACTCCTAGTATGATGTAAAAGTCATTAGAATTTCTATACAAAAAAGGAGATCATAATGTGATCTTTATGAACGTCTGCTACTGCTGAAGTAGCCTGGAAGACTGGTGATTCGGTTATCTGTTATACTTATAGGTCATCAAGAGGTATTAATCGTATCTGTATATCGAGCTCTTCACACCTGAAGTGAAAGGAATGTCGAAATCTTGAATGATGAAGGAAAATCATCTCAAGTAGAAGAATAACATTTGGCAGAAGTCATCCATTTTTCAACAAAACCAGTTCATCTACTTTTTCATTCAATCGGAACTAGTGTGTTTTTATTCCTTTGGCTGACGTAAGCGCCTTTCATATCTGAAAACGTGATGTTTTCAGCGTGTTGATTTTCAATGCGAACGAGGGAGATAATTGAATCGAAAATCTCTACAAATTCCTTTTATTACATGCAATTCTATATCCAAAAGCGCTAATTGCCGGATGTACGGATTTTATGCGGGCAAACCGTCATCCCCTCACTTATCACCCGTGCTGTAGGTATCAGGTATTCCGGCGGTCAACAGTGGCCATTATTGTTCGTCGGGAAAAGCTGTTCAACAAACATTATATGAACGAGTGAATTACACAAGGTATGGCAATGTTGGTCAAGGGACCGATTTCATTCTCGAGATGGTCTGACAAAGGGGAGAATGACAGAAAAATTTTGAAGACCGAATGTCCTTCCAATTGAGTAAGGCAGTTTGAACCTCTCGATTTCTGGGTTCATTTGTGATGACAACGGAAATATATTTCCAATTCATTGTCGATGTCTATTATCCCATAACCTTCCTTATATGATATGTTACACTGAAAGGATAATAATTCCGCAGGGAATTTGGTACATCATCTTGATTACTCATCATTTGCGGTTCTCGATAAGCTAGTATGCATTTTCCTGTACTTCATTTGTTTCCAGTCAATAGTTTCTTGCGACTTAAATTTCTGCTGAATTGGTTCAAAGTCGGTAACAGTGTAATAATACATTCCATAAATAATGTGCGAGCATCAGCTTCCTCAGGAGTTCAATCCTCACATTGAAATAAATATATTTCGGGGTAGGTGTCCTTCTTTAAGATATACTGAATAAGTAGGAAAATAACCAACGAAACCTATTGAAAAATATTCATGCAGCTCATACGACATGACACAAATGTAGGGTGGGTATATTTCAGAAGAGAACCACTCCAAACTATAATTTTTCACAAGTTTTCGTTGCAGAGAGGAGTTTCATCAGGACACGTTTTTCAGGCTTGCAAAAAACGTGCCATTCTTTCATATACTTGCTGAGCATCCTTTAAGAAATTCTCGTATCGTCTCCTTCCGAGATGAACGATAGAAAATTGTTCACAACAAATCAACGAATTTGATTACGAACAGGACCTGGTATTGAAAACTGATAATGAGTCGTCAAAACCAACAAATGAGTATGACATGCAACTTGCATGCAAGTACCAAATTTGTTTTACGGTTGAGCGGGTTCGATGAGCTTTCATTGATCATTTTAATGAATTCATGTAAGTAGGCGACTATATGTGGTTTGAGTGGGTCCGAAGACAAGGAGCAAAAAAGAGAGAGAGAGAGAACATACTTTGTCTGAAGAACAAAAATTCTCATCGACAGAGCGTAGCCTATGTTAAAATTAGTGAAAATATGAAAAAAATTCAAAGATACATAACGTCACACACATTAGTCATGAAAAATACACCGAACATCATCATCTTCAAATATCGACAGACAGATGTGACAATAAAAGCCTTATTGAAATACCATATATGGTCCGGACGCAATACAACATATTCAAACAAACTATAGGTTAAAATACATCATCATAAAATTCTTGTAAGCTATAGTAGGGTCTATCCAGCAAGAGCACTTTGACTTCTCGTCTGAACTTTTTATAGCATTCAGTTTTTCTGATGCATCTAGGTAGGTTATTGTATATTTTGCCGCCTCCATAAAATATCGAGTCCTTAACTAGAACTGACGATGGAATTGGTAGCTCAATGTTGCCAGTCTGGCGAGTAGTGTGGTGGGTAGGCTCAGTGTTGAATTTGTTGATGTGTTCATTAATTAAGCACACTCTTTCCATAATAAAAATTGCAAAAACTGTTAATATAATGAATAATGAAAAGAATCTGAATTTTCCATACTTGAAATGAAATTCAATACCCTTGACTGTTTGATTTTTGGGAAAAGTTCTTCGTAGCTCATAGAATCTAATAAAACAAAAACTCCCGAGTTCAGTATAATATGAAATGTTTGAATATACGCATGCCTTTCATAGTTTGTTCGTTATACAATACACTGAAAACAGCCAGATAAGCTTTCCATTCCAAATAATATCATTAATACTTTCATGATTATTTTTCAAATGACCTTGTAAATATAATTCGCAATTTTTGTTGAATTATTGTTCTGGTAAATATTCTCAACAAATTCAAGATTTTTTGAAACGTTTGTGTCAATTCCTGATCGGGGAACCCACAGTAAAAGATTGAGGACCGGATTTTCAATATACTGTTGGGAACTCAGTTGTCAGATATATGTCGTCAACAGACAATCGAATATATCTGATTTGTACTTGGCTGTTAGTCATGAAAAATACACCGTAGTAGTATTGTCCAAAAAATTATTGAAAAATTTCATTGTATCGAATTCAATCTTTTGCCAATCAGCAGAGGCACTCAATGAAGCTGCACGTTTTTCGATACAAAAATAGTTTTTCAATTCAATAGAGCCTTATGCGTTCAGCCATTTACTTCAATAGTTTGTACCTTTTTATCTCTCAAAATTTTATCAACTCGTATTTTCTCAAGGGAACTTCTCTGGACCATATTGCCACGACCCCTGCAGGTCCTTTTGGTAACCAATTACCAATTTTTACTAATTGGGGGGTTTCACCATGAATTTTGTTTATTTGATTCATCAAATCAGTTCATGAGGTGAGGTGGTGAGTATTCAAAACAGTTAGATAAAATCAATACATCTATAAATAACTAAAAACAACCCAATTGTACTTACAAAATTATCATCATAGTTTATGACAGTGTGTCACACCTTTGGGACCGCCAGCAAGCAACTAACTTTTAAATTTTCCTTCAATCCCTCTCTTTCAATATCGAGGTTATGAATCCTTGTCAGCAAATCCAATTCTCATCATAAAATGCCAACATTAGCCGAGGGGCTGAAACAGCAGTCTCAGCAATTACCTATTATGAATGTTAATATTACTTGATACAATGTGAATTGGATACTTCCGGATATGCCGCCTGGTATTCGACGAAAATAAAATATTTTTACAAATTGATTTGGATTTCATTTGTTTTCCCCAATAATGTGAAAATATTGCATTATTTTCTCCTGGAGATTCACAACTTTGAATATTGGCACATAACTAAGGAATACACCGTATAATACGTTTATCTGAACGAGCTATTGCCCTATATTATTCAATAATTCCTACCTGGATTTTTTTCTGTTTCCGTTGTTCTTTATGAAAAATATCTCTTTCGGACAAATTAGCTCCAATAGTCCAGACTATAACGGTTTGCCATTTCTATGTTGCCTTCGGTTTAATTCCGAGAAGAATATCTGATAATGTTACAATTATCAAAGTTATCGTCCTCAATATCAGTGGTTCCTTCTTACCTGAAACGTATACTGAGAAAATTATTTAACGTGCACCTTTAGCGATCGATCTCACATTACTGATCGTAATTTCAAGCATCGAGATACTTGAATTTGTAGAAATAGTTACTCCTGACATCTGAATACAAGATAAAAATGGATCGACTTTTTTTAGAAGAGTCATGTCTGGGTTTTCCCAGCATTAAATTCCTCCAAGTTCATGTCATTTTATTATTATCTGAAGAGGAAACTTATATTGATTATTCGTTATCAGATTCAGAGTCAGAAGGTTTTGCTTTTAAATGTTTCACATGTCATAATACTTTCGGGCGATCATTTTTGTCGGCTAACTCATATGTAGTTGTATTCAATTTATTTACAATCTTGAAGGGTCCTACGAATTTTGGGGACAACTTCGCCGTGAAGTGTTTTGTGGCATCCAACAGAAAAATTCTTTCTGTACACCTAGTTACCGAAAAAGGTCCAAAAAGATAGACAATTATTGTTTCCCATGGTTTTTTAAGTTCTTGGGGTTCACCTAAAAAGCCTTCTGGAGGATGAAGAGCAGGTTTATTTGATCATTTGGATGCATTCACAGGTTTTGAAAATACCTTCATGTCCTGATGACATCTGGTCATTATTTTCTTTCAATATGGCCAGTCTCTGATTTTTGGTACTGCAATTCCCCAAAATTCGCTATAATCTCGCAGGTTTGGATATGAACATTTCACATATTTAAAAAGTAAATTGTTCTGACATCGCTGTGCTGATACTTTTCCTCGTAGAGAATTATACCAACCATCTTCTCGATTCATTGATGAAAGTTGATGGGTAAAGAGGGCATCAATACTGGTAATTTCAGGAACTGATCGACTGAACACATCGGGTACTATATGATCTCCTCCTTTTCTGTGTTCGTCCTCAAAATTGATTTGTTGTAATCGAAGAGTCCAACAAGCCAAGCGGCCTGTGGGTTCTCTAAGATTATGTCACAAGACCAAACTATGATGGTCAATAATGACCTTATACCCTTCAAGATATGGTCGTTACTTTTCACATGCGTGAATGGAGGCAAATAATTCTTGCTTTGTGGTAAAACAGTTTTCACACCTGTAGAATAAATGATTTGGTGAAGTTTGGAAAAGTAAGAACTGGGCAGAAGCCAAAAAATTTTTGATGAACTGAAAGGATTGTTCACAATCCTCAGAGCAATGCCATTTCTTATGTTTGCGTAATAAAGTGCCGTAGGTGGAGCAACCGTTCTAGAAAATTGCGGCTGAAACTGGCGATACCATGATGTCATTCCGATGATTCTCTTTTCTTTGGTGATATTTGTATAGGGTTTGATATTCAATATGGCACTAATTTTGTCAGGGTCCTCATGCAACCCATACTTATCGACAGCATACTCGAGATACTTCAACTCTGCCTTGAAATGAAAATGTCGTCGAGGTGAACAAATGAATACGATTCCTTTCCTGCACCAAATGAACGATCTATAAGTAGCAGAGACGTTTGTCAACTCAATCGGCATTTTCTCAAAAGGGGTCAGTACATTGTGGGCCAATAAAGAATTGAAACAAACAGCATCTGGAGGGGAACTTTGAAAGGACCAACAATTTTTCCGTAAATTTGGGGTATCTGGATTACTTCAACATAAAGGAAGAGGGGCTGACCTTGAAAAAAATTTGGCATCTGGTTCTGAAGACATTGATGACGAAAATAGACATAAATACAGACAGAACATGGTCCGACCAAAAGATATTAACAAGCCAGCACATTCAGATTTGTAACTAGTCATAGTAGACTCACAGAAATGATTTCAACTGAGACCACGCCGCTGAAGATGGCTGCCGAGGATGCAGCCGAAGGCTCCGGAACTCAAAATTTCAGGACACGACCCTTAAGCCCAAAAAACTTGCGGTGTGAATTCTGAATTATCAACGAACCCATTAAAACAACTTTATTTTGTAATTGGATAGGAACACTGACTGAGCCTAAAACTGAACAGGGTTGACTGTTTGCAACAGTACAACTCCCAACGCGAGAAGATAATTGTTTTCCTCCTTAGTTCTTCAAAATATTCCAACCTTTTATAGTCATGAAACTTAAATTTACTCCTGAATCCGAAAGACCCATGAAGTGTATATCAAAAATGGTTGAATCTGAATAGGGCCCTCACACTGCACAAAAATATAAGCAAGAACAGGTTCAATATATACTATACTCTCACTAAATAAATTTGGGTCGAATTTCTCGGAGCTCATCCTTCGACCCGCGGATAGTTTGGAATAGCGTTTCCCGAATGAACACAATCATCAACTTATGGCCTCTCCACAGGTAGCAATAGGGTATTTTTGGCTCAAAAAGAATTATACGACTTATTCTTCGGCTGGATTATCGGGAGTCCTGCAGAAATTACTTCAAAGAGAAAGGCATTCTGACTTTCATAAGCATTTATATATATATATAAGCTCCTGATATATACATTCAATAACAAAAATTGTTTTGAGCAAAATTCAGACTATCATAATTATCCGACTCGTCGAAAGAATGAATTCAGACTAGAATTAGCCTAATACGAGAGCTACAAAAAATCTCCAAACTATGCTGGTATGAGATTTTTCAACATTCTACCACATGAAATAAAAACTGAGAGGAATATCATTAAATTCAAATTAGGGCTCAAGAACTTCCTTATAAATAACGCATTTTACAGCATGCAAGAGTACATAGATTACTGCCAGCGTTTTTCAAATTCCTAGGTATGTGATAATTTTTTTACTGTATGACGATATGTGTGTATTTGTGCATATGTGTATGTTTATGTTTACAAACATTTCAACCATAGTAATAGTTGATATATAACATGTACTGTGAGTTTTTCTTCTCAATGTTGTAAAACTTCATTTATACACTGACCTGTCAATCCAATGTAAAGATTGGTTTATGATCAATAAAACTATCTATCTATCTATCTATCATTACATGTGCGAATTGTAACATTTGCTCTCCCACATCGAACGAACTGCTCCTTGAAAGCTTTAGTACAGTCTCATTTACGATGACCTGTCTCTCTGCAGTTCCAACATCCCCTCGACTAACGTCTGCAGCAGAACTAGACGGAGTATGGCACTAACTTGTGGTCTACGAGGCCTCTGATACATAAGCTCATGTTCGGCAACCATTCAAATTTATTAAATCAGCAGGTTACAAATGAATACGAACATTAGTTCAAAAATAATACAGAAACGGTCGCATGATGAGTAAAAAATAACAGTTATCGGTGTATAGTTCCGATGCAAAAAAAAAACTACCAATTCATTTTCTCAGGAAGATACCGTTCGAATTCATTCAGGCTGTAAAAATAATTATCAGTTGAAATAGACTTCAACCTACCTTTAAAGACCATGCACGATGAAGATTTTTTTTTTATATTTTTGGGAAGTTAATTGAAAAACTGGACACCAGCCAACAGAGGTGAATTTTTGTAAAAAGAATGATTTGACTTGAATTCATGGTTGTCATAATTTTTGAGAAGTTTATGCTTATTATGATATACGTAACACAGTAATTTCAATAAATGAATTGATGTTATTATTACCATCCTATTATATTTGAAGGTATTGCGACACGAAGTCTGGAAAGGTAGGTCAAATGGGAGTCGTAAAATACGTTTCTGTAGCACGAAAACTCTTTGAATGTCATGCCCCTGTCCCCATGTAATAATGCCTTATAGGCCGGGCGGCAGTGACAGAATTTTTTTGACCAATTTTTTACAGTCTGCCTTTGGAATAGGAAATACTCGAATACAACAACAAATGATCTGGAAAAAATTTTACGCGCTGCTTGATACTTCTTGGCTAACCCAGATTTTTTTATGGAACACACTGTATACTTCCAAAGAGTATGCCTCATAAATTTTCGTTATTCTACCGATGAGCCTAATTCATATTGTAATTGGCGTACTGGAGAAAGTTGGTTTTCATTAAATTTTTTTCTCATAACATTCGGGGAATTTGTGAATCATCCTGTACCGTTTGAAACAGTATTGATCTTTTTTTACTTTGATCGATATTTTTATGTATGAAGCAGTCTGTGGAAAAGTTCACCCGGTCTATTGGGCAATTGCAGAGTAAGCATATGAGAAATAGATGGTCAGCAATGTGTCTTGCGTATTTTTCAATACATCAAGAAAATTTGCTGCCTTAGATTGTTTCATTCCATTATGTTATTATTCATAGGTATTCTGCAATTTGCTGGTGATTTTCGAATGGTATGATAATCAATATAATAGTTTTCCAATATCAACCAAAAGCCTATTTTTTTAACACCAGTTTCAAAACTAATCCAACATGTTTCTGAGCGTTCTGGAGAGTTTTAATTTCTGAACTGTCGGATATAGTTATGCAGGTGTCGCTTGCGTACATGAGCACTTTCGTGTCAATCATATGAGCTGGAAGATCATCAATAAAAATCAGTAATACAAGAAGTGTTCCGAGAACTTTTCCTTGGGGAGTCCCAAGGTCTACATTAAACATTTTCGAAAGGATATAATCATTATTTCCTATCATTTTACTACTCAGAAGATGTGAAATAAACCAATCATTGATACAACCCCTTGTGCCAAGTTCATTGCGTTTTTCGGAAACGAAGTTCCTTTCGACTGTGTCGGATGCTTTTGTAAAATCGAATAAGATCGAAACCAAACATTCACCTTGATCAATTTTTTTTTGTAGATGTAATCAGTATACTCTGCTATGCTAGTTTCAGTTGAAAATCATTTCCTGTATCCATTCTGGCTGGTTTTTAACTTGTTGAATGAGTCTAGGTAAGCTTCAACCCTTCTTGCGACAACTCTTTCATCAATTTGAAACATACAATCAACAAAGAAATTGGTGGGTAGTTTCCAATATTACTATAACTTTTTATAAAATACTGTTACAAGGGCTATTTTTAGACTGGAAGGAAAAGTTCTTTGTATGATAGACGAGTTGATTGAAGCAATTAAGGTCTTGCATTGCTTTATAAACAATATTGGTACTCCATCGATATGTACTTTTTTATAAGGAAATTAATTGATTACATCGATGACATCGACATGACTGACTGATTTGAAAGAGATTGTCCGAGTAGCTGGATCGCATTTTATGCACTCATTTCTTATGTTTTCACCAGAGTGGTTGACTTCTTTTTCGCATATAGACGATGATAGGATTTCACCGAATACATTTGTTTTTTCTTTGGTACCGGAAATCACCTCATTGTCATAAATAATGTCTACGATTTCAATATTTTTTGTTTCACTTTTGCGTAGAATTTTATGTAGCCAGTCCAAATCGCGTAGTTAGTTACTGTTTTCAATGAGTTGTGTGGATAGTTTTATCTTTTGGTTTTTAAAAACTGAATGGAAGTGGCCGTTACTTGATGAAAATCTATATTGAACAATTAATATACAGTTGCCTGTAAGACATTCTCATATTAGGGTTTACTAAACCGCGACACGTGTATACAATAGCTTCCTCAAGCAGGAACTTCAATATATATATATATATATATATATATATATATATATATATATATATATATATATATATATATATATATATATATATCTATATATATATATATATATTTATGATGAATTATATAATATATAATTATAGTGGAGGTTTTCACGGATTGTTGAACATGCAAAGTTGTTATGCCTATCCATTGATTTGTCGTTATTGAGTTTCGACGTTTCGCCAACATCTCAATTGGCATTTTCAAGAATGGTACTGCTCCTACTCCTTCTGGGTGCTATTCGACCAGAAACAACCAACTTAGATGTTGGTGAAACATAAAATCCCAATTACAACGAATCAACAGATAGACTCCCAGAATAACACCTTCGATATATATATATATATATGTATATATATATATATATATATATATATATATATATATATATATATATATATATATATATATATATATATATATATATTTATGATGAATTGTGTTTTCGGGTTTCATTCCGTCTTCTGTGGTTTTGATCCTCTGAAGGATAATTGTCACAACGTTTCAGAGGATCAAAACCACAGAACACGGAATGAAACCCGAAAACACAATTCATCATACTTCGTCCGTGAGAATCTTCATGCTAACATATATATTTATATATATATATATATATATATATATATATATATATATATATATGTGTATATATATATCAATTTTTTAAAATCTTCTATTCTCAGTGTATTCCATTATTTAACCATATTTTCTCTTTTTCACAATTGATTTCAGTCGTACATTTTTCATCAACCCATACCAAATACAACGAGTCATATGACTGATTATTCAATATCATCCTTCAGTGCCCTGAGGATGACCCTATAGAAGTTGAAACGTTGGCAACGAATAATACTGATTTTTGCATTTACTTGACCTAATCCCGACCATATTCCGCCCAATAAATATGGTGAGGTGACATAACGGCATCTAGTTTGTGGTGTTTCAGATCGCATTCATTCTTATTTGAATAATTGTTTTCTAATCTAGAAAAAAATTATGATTCGCAAAATGATCTCTTAAGCAAATCCTCGCTTATAATAATTCAACATAATATTATTCGTAGACGTGTTGTCTCGAACTTTCCCAAATTCGTAGTGCACTCGAGTCATTTGTTCATGAAAATTTCGAGAATTTCGATCGTGCCCACATTTTCACTGATTACAATTGTTGCAGTAAAGTAATAACTCTCAATCACCATTCATTTTAGGTTCTCAAACCCGGTATCAAGTCAAAGAGTTTCCTGATGGTGCATCTTTACTCAGGATAGAACCCGTGAAACCTGGCAGAGACGATGCTAACTACGAATGTGTAGCAGAAAACGGAGTCGGCGATGCAGTTAGTTCTGAGGCCATGTTGGTAGTCTTCGAAGGTGAGTGATTTTTCGATGATATCATTATTCCCAAAGTATCACAATAGTTGTCTCCCAGTAACAATGAACAGGAATTTTACAATTGCAATTTTCGAATCCTTATCATTCATACTTTTTAGCAAGTTGCTAAATATGCGACTGTTGTGCTAGGATGATCGAGGAAAACGTTTCGTTGATTTTCAGTTAGCTGAAGATGACCCTGATCGAAGAACAGAATTCTGCGAAATCATGACAGAAACCAATGCAATGCACCCTACCTATCTCTACAATACTTGTTCCAGCGAATGTTTTTTTTTTCAACAGCAATGACAACAGACAAAATTGTCGCTTTTTCTGGGAAATTCATATTCAATATTCAGAAAATATAAACGTATGCGAATATTGGGAAACCATAGCGTAGCACCTCTTTTCATTGCACAAAATTCAACTGGGCACTTTATTTCAATATGCTGGAAACTACTACTGATCCTCTAATCACCGAAATCATCGGAACGAATCCTAATGAATTCGATTGAAATTGTATACCAACAAGATAAAATGTCACCACATTACTCCGGACAACTGAGAAACTATTTTTGAATAATACTCTCCCGGTCGTTATTGAATATACAGGAAAGAGAATAATAAATATTTGTATAATTTTCGACGTTCCTGTGTTCGAAAATGTTCGGCGTGACATATAGCATTGTCTGTTTTTCGTCATGGTGCATTCGAGCATTATTTTGTTCGAATGCGGTCATCGCCATGATGATGATCCCCATAGGAGCGAAACTGCACTCCACCATGACGTCGGCTGGTAATTTTTCAGCCTTTGGCGAGATGCATTGGATTGCAGATTTGTGGTTCCAAATGTGACTTTCTGCACGATGAAAATTCCAAGAGCATCTGCTGGGCTTTTTGTCAACAAAACTGACAACATCACACGAGAGTAACGGCATAAAACTTCGGTTTCAGACG
This sequence comes from Zygogramma bicolorata, assembly GCA_032362365.1. Classification (NCBI taxonomy): domain Eukaryota; kingdom Metazoa; phylum Arthropoda; class Insecta; order Coleoptera; family Chrysomelidae; genus Zygogramma; species Zygogramma bicolorata. Next base: position 943,599 of record JAVJAQ010002653.1, on the reverse strand, counting down.
TTCCTCGTGAATCTCACAATTTTTGCAGATTACAGGCCTATGCTGGGCTCTCCCACCAGATCCTTTGCTTCGTCTATCCACCACGAGATAGCAATTAGTTCACACTCATCGTTGGATCGTGAAGAGATGAGCCAAATGGCAAATTTCAGCACTCGTAAAGGTGCATTCGAGCATTGAGTTTGTTCAAATGCGGTTATCGCCGTGTTGATGTGCCCCATAAGGGCGAAACTGCAGTCCACAGATAGACACCACACCATGATGTCTGCAGGTAATTTTTCAGCATTTGGCGACATGCATAGGATTGCAGGTTTATGGAACCTTCTGCGCGGATGCTCCCGGATGGAAATTCCGAGACAAAACAAGAGTGACAACAACACACGAGAGTAATGGCAGATTATATATATATATATATATATATATATATATGTATATATATTATATCGACTTGCTGTCCGAAAGTCAGACCCATCCTCAGCCCTGTCCAAACATCATCAAGAGACAGGACACCATAAAAACTCTGTGAACAGTAAGACCATCGCCACAGCAAAAGCACTACAATTAAAATAATAATAATTGAATAGTTGTGATGACGGGCAGCTACTTTCAACTATCTGGAAACTCCTGATTTCCCGATGTCCAGTGCACATTAGATCTTCCGGTGATGGTAATGAGCTGAATCTCCTCTTCCAATCCTAATTACACTCACTTCATAGACCTCCACTGTTATGAATACCACCCAACACCATTCGATTTCTCAGTTCACTCTAGAGAGTAGGCAAATTGAGACCTTTGAGAGAACTCGTGATGAGACCTGGGGAGAAGAGGAAGGCACATTGAGACCCCGGTGTCAAGTTCCAAATCCTTTTTCTGTGACAACACCCGATGAGTGTAGGCAGTCACATTACCTCTTCATGAAAGTGTCTCTGAAATTTGAGCTGAAACTTCGAACACAAAACGTTAGAAACGGGTTAACCACCACCGTGCATCTCCCACCGCGCACAACTGATAAGTAGGAAGCAGGCAGTTGCCTGGGAGCATGAATGAATGAACTTGTTCAGCTTCAAACACATGTCTTCAACTTTATATTACCAATAATGTTCTCGAAAAATAAGCCTTTGTTGTTGAAGTAATTTGATTCTTGTTTTACTATACTGGTACATTCATTTTCTAATATTTATGAATCTGATGCAGATAAAACAAGAGAGAAGTTGAAGCATAGGCAGTATAATGACTTCATGTTGCTATTGAATCAATATTATTCACATGAATTATAAACGGCATGGGCTCCAATTATGAGACCTATGTTACACCTATATTAAGATAAGGATTATCCGTTTCAGCTCTAAAATCTCTTATCAGTCTATCCATCCGTGGTGACACGAAGTATTTTTAACTTTTAGAAAATGATGTCAGACAATTATGCAAAACACCATTTACGCCATGCCTCTTCAATTTCGAGGAAAGTTTACCATGACACACTCGATCGTTCTACTGCTGGACACACTCCCGCATCAGAATTCAAATAATACATAGAGCTTTATCAGATTTCACGACACTTCATGTGTTTTGATACTTATCCCTCAATCGCTGGTGATTGAGGGACGAATTTTCAAGTTACTGTTGAAGTTGTTAACTGAGTCCTTGACAGCCAACCGAATGTTTTGACGAAGCACTCATCAATTGGCTGTAGGGGTTTTAGCTGACAGCTGAGTTTTTTTCAATAGTGAATTGAAAATCCGGCAGAGTCGTTCATGTAGCTTCCAAGCACATTAATGTAGCTGACTTCCTCCATAGACAGTGGCCACTGTTAATTTTATGTCCGATAAGTTCCAATGATTTTTTTGAAGCAAGGAGATCTTTACCTCCAATGATATCAATTATATTTTTTGGATAGAGCAAATTTCCCTCATGTCTAATGAAATAGCGTCGTCATGTTCAAGCGGTTGAAGAATAAAATGGTATGACAGTTTTTACATAATATCACACATAGATCGCTGAGAGTATCTTACTTCAATCAGCATATTGAACAAAGATAGAAATAGTATCCCAAAGCTGTTTAGGCAAACTACTCACGTTCGAGATTGCCATATTGAAAACATTATCTGTATTTTTTGGGTATATTTCACTCGAATGTGGTGAATGTACTATAATGAGTGAATTTTGATGGTTTTTGGTACATTTTCAAATTTTGATAATATACAAGCTTCTTGAGAACGGAGGAGGATGGAATGAAAAATTTTACACAGAAACGGAGAATCTAGCGTTGCAATTCGTATCCTATGAATGTGAGAAATTGATATATGTCGTATGTGACTTCTCTTTCTGCTCTATCATTATCGAAGATCAGCTTAAAGGGATAATATGCTGCATCTGAATTCCGCAGTTATTTTGTGGATTGATGCCAAAGTTGCCACATTCCAAATATGTTTGATAATTTCAAAATTATTCGTTGTAATAATGTGGAATTCTGTTTTTACATGATCTAGCTTGAAGTAAATTTTCATTCAATTAGGTACACTTTCATTTTTCGCGATCGTCTCTCTGATAATATTTATGTATGTGGTTATTGTTATAAAATCAATAGGTTAGAGAACTTGCTAATCTCACGGAATATACTGGTATACCAACTCAACATAGATAAGATCGTCGCGTTCCAGATTATATACCCCGGTGTAGAAAACAGAATTGACCGCCCATAAAAAGCATTGTTTTCAATTCAGCGGATTTTACGAGCAGTCCAATATGGAAAGGATCACCTTTAATGTTCATACGGTCATCAATTTTAAACTTTCTTTCATGATCCATAAAGATTTAATAGTGGATTGGCTTTTTATGTGGGTCGATCATTTCCATAAAATTTTTGGCGTGAGCAATGGCATTGTGTTCTGTGTATAACCGCTTATAAAAGTCGTATCACTTAGGTGACTCGAATGATGAAATTTCACAGTTGCGGTTCAGATTATCCACATCTTTGGATTAGCATTAGAGAAAAACTCCAGGTCATATTTCAAGAACATAAAGGGAACCGAGAGTAACGAAATATGAATTCGTAGTCGATTTTGATTTTGTAAGTTCATCAACTTGAAGGGAAGCGACTATCATTCTAATTTTAAAATCGTGTGCCGAAAAATAGTTCCTCAAACCTGAGTGTTCATTCTGAAGACTGAAAAATCACTGACGAAACAAGAGATAATGAGAAATACCTTCTTCTTCTTCCATATTTTTCGAGTTGAAATCGATGGGTTGGAAATCAGATAAAATTTTTATCGCGAGAAATTGTCAGACGGAGAACCACATTCATATCAGTTTCAATTTTGCAAATTGCATATTTTTCTTTCCTTCTCAGTCTCATTTATACAAAAGTATTGAAATTTTTCTGTAACGGGGGGGGGGGCTCATGACTCCCAACCCCAATATCGCATTCCAGCCTTACCGATTACCGTGTTGTGGTAGAGGAATTGTGCAAAAATGGGATCATTTAGATATCCCTGAATGTGATCTGATGCATTCTGTAAAATGTTTTTGGTTCACCAGACACGGGAATTCAATTCGATTTTTTCGGTATCCTGAATTGAAAAAACTATGTTCTCAGATTTCTCTAACTCTTATGTGTGTTCAATGTGACAAAAAGGAATAGAATAATTTCAGATTCAGTGTAACAGCATTCAAATTTCCATTTCATTGAAGTCCATTTCTTGGATTTTCGCTCCCTTGAAAATGAAGAAGCTTTGAATTCTAATGATATTGCAGTTACGTATCGGGGAAAATACACCAATTGCCCCATTACAGGTTTTATGAGAATCAAAAGGTTTTTCATTTTCAGCGGAGGAAAAACACATCAAATTGGATTTATATACCTATCTACCTCCTCAAGTAGCATTTTTCATTCCTTTCTTCCTTTCCACTTCCTTTATCCAACTGATAAATTGATTATTCGTTATGAAAACACATGATTTATCAAAAAAATAACATTCATTAGTCATGATATGATTATTTCAGTTAAATCCCGACATCATGCAATTTATGAACGACGTTCTTTTTCGATTTTGGCATCGTTCTTGAAAGTAAAAAACTATCATCAGCATCCGCACATTGTGGAGAAATAATCTCTTTATTTCTTGAATAGATCTTCGCTACAATAGTCATTACTAGTATAATGGTTCTGAGTGAGTCTTGACGTTAAGACCATATTGCTGGTAGATCACGAAGGTGCAATATAAATAATATGTCAGTGTCATTCCACGATGATATCTGCAATAAAAGATTCATTTTCTCCAATGGAAGACGTCTACTCATGAGTACCCTTCAAATTGAAAGGTGGGAAGAGTCTGACACTGAGACAGAGTGGGTTGACCCACGAACTAAAATAAAATTGATTGTCAAATTATCTTATATATCGGTAACGTTTCATTTCGGGAAGCTGATATGGAAATGTATGCTTCTAATGAAGGCGGTTATGCATGATAATGCAGACTTATTCCAGCGTTAACGCTGAGAACAAATTTCAAATTTTAAATCACCCAACTCTACATCTTATAACTATCCCTATGTCTGATTATTCAACATTATTTTGTAATGCCCTGAGGATGAATCCATTGAAATAGAAACGGCAGCAACGAAATAATACTGGTTTACAGTTACTCGGCCTTATTCCAAACAAGTTCCACCCAATAACCAGTACTACATGAGTTCACACAATATATTTTTAAGACGTGGAAACCACAGTAGAATTGGATATCCACCTCAATTCTACCATTATTGCAATAATTCGCATGATTCGAAAACGAGCATCAATCGATAGAGAAAATTACTCAGAGAATGTCAGGAATGCAATATAAAATTTAACTAATTCTCGAGACATTTTGCTGTTATTCCGATAAATACCACCTGGAAGATTATTATTTTGGCTTCCCCCTAGTAGAACGAGGATATATATAATAGCAGTGCACTACAGAAAACATCATAAGCGTAAGAAGCTAATGAAATGAAATTTCTTTGAAGCAAAAATTATACTGATAATTCGACTCGCTCCAACTGAAATTTGTATTTCAACAAGTGAAGTTGCCTTCACACTTCAGCATGATCTGAGAACAGTGCTACAACAGAAGAAAATATTTCCATTCATTGATTGAAACTTTTTGGTAAGAATATATACCATACACTAGAAAAATTCATTTCAAGCATCAACAGTACCTGGATCATCAACGAATATTCACAACAAATCTGTGACTGGATTAATTTGTAAGAATACGTGAATCATTCATTGATTAATACATATCAACATAGGATATTTGCTGAATATTTGATGTTATACTAAAACCAATAATGATTGAGAGTAGAAGTAAGCCCAGTTGACAGCAAATCGGGGGCGTGCTTATTAATTTTTGAGAGGGTTACGAATGAAAGAAAAATTCTTAGTAGTTGAAATGTTCATACACATTTTTTATTTATTTCATTAAAGCTTTGCAATATCGTAATTCACCGAATCGTTGTAGTCATTAGGTGGGCCTTATGAAAACGGAGTAATAATCGTGGTAATTATAGTAGGTACCGAATAAATTAACAATATTAATAAAAAACACAATATATATGTATATATATATATATATCTTTGTTATATTATATATATATATATATATATATATATATATAAAGGTATCTTTTATATTTGGGTGTCGTAGTCAATTGGAGGGCTTCAGTAAATGAGAACTATTTTCTGATTATCCAAGCTTTCGGAAAATTTATTTCCTTTTTCAAGAATATCTACAAAGTAAATGGGTTCAAAAGTGATACAATATATTAATATGGTAGTAGAACTCACCAGAGTAATATTATAAAATAAACTGGCAAAGTAAAGTAATACATAAGAACATTGTAAAAATTTGTGAATTTGTCAGTAAAATATTGACATTTGTCAGACTACTTGTTGAAGATATAAAATGAATATTCGGACATGTTGTAACCTTAGAATCACAATGAAACGTCAATTACAATTGTTGAGCTGTCACGGTGACAGTTAGGGCTGATGGGTTGGGTTCCTAACAATGTTGTTTTTTTTTTTTTTTTTTTTTAATGGGCGCCTGGTAAATTGAATTGCCCTCAAAATCAGTATACATTCATCCCCCCAACTTACCAACGGAGATAAAAAAAAAGACAAGCCACAATTCCAATCAACTAATATATTCAATATTTTCAGCGGGATGAAGACTACTATTCAAAAACAAGGGAACATATTTTAATTCACCAACAACAGCAGAACTTATGTAATTGTGTAGAGGTAACTGAATTTTTATGTCAAGTACACAAAAAAGTTATATCGAATAATCTTTCAAGACCTGGTTCAAGTATCATTCAAGTACCAAAAAAATTATATCAAACAAGAGTTCAATTAAGTTTGCAAATGAAACAAATTAATAAACCTCTCAATCCGTACAAGGTATTCGTAATCCAAGGTTCACCGAGAAAGTGTTCACCTACCAACTATTTGGAAGAAAAACAAAAAGAAGCAGAAAGTAATACCGCCGGTAAGTATAGTTTTCTTTGCGCAAAAGAGTCATATGCTGTGGGCCCAGAGCGCAGACGCAAGATGTAATGTATTTGTAAAAATTCACCAAACTTCGGCTTAATTTCCGCTTTACAAGTAATTAGGGTATTCAGTACCATTCAGATCTAATTGAAATAAAAGAACCAAAATATTTATTCAGCTTTTGATGTTTCAGGTACTTGCGTGTCTTCAGACTGTCCAGGTCAAGTAGTAGTAGAGGGTCTCCCCGTATATTCAACTGGGCAGCTTAAACCTCGTAACCTGGTACGGATGACGGCGAGAGAGTTGTACCCCGTACAAAAAAACCCTTGAGAAAAAAAAAATCCCAAGTGAAAAGTGTTACCGTGAAAATCAATTTAACAAAATAGCAATTCTACGGATCTTTGATAAATATGGCAACACCGCAAAGTTACTCTGAGGGTGAAATCAAAATGATGAACTCATTGCAAATTATTTTCAGTGGCCTAGATAACAACGTGTGAAAATATTCAAGGCAAAAAAAAATATCAAGCAGCTATCCATACTTTAATGAAACAAAAAAAACTACAACTGCATCTTCATGTCTGGTTGGAAGTAGGTCCTCAACCCAGTATTAAAGTAATCATTAAAAAAAATATAGTTCCACAAAACTAATATTTTCGTTTCAATTTGGCAACCGCGCCGAAAGCTTTCAGTTCATTGAAATTGTTTAAAACAGGTTTCACAAAAATAAATAAATCAATACCCTTTTTGCAGATAATAATAGTTCATTTTATAAACTTGGCAACAATGCCGACAATTACTAAGAAAATGCACTTTGATAAATTGAAAATAAAGTTACGAAATTTTGATGAAATATCTGCAAAGTATCCACCGGTATGCGTATCAGATGCTTTACTAATTAACAGACTGCTTGAACTTGATTCAAAATGAAAAGCTTTTCAGTGCAAACCGAAGAAATTATTTTTGTGAAAACTGCTTATAGAACCACGACAATAATATCGGACACAGACACTATAGTTTCAACTATTTGTCGAAGCAATACTAAAATTTGATCGCGGACGTTACAAAAAAAATGGAATACTATTCACACAAGGAAATGTAACACAATATAGGGGGAAAATACTTTATGGGCACAGGATAGATTCAATTGAAGCATACCTCTTAGCTTAGAAGGGTTTGTTCCACTTCAAGATAACAATCGGGGCTCGGACGACAAGTTTTTCTCCTGGTTCCCGAATTCTACGGAAAATCTCCAATACTAATAATACAAATGGAAAACCTCCGATGATTCAACACTTCAACAGCCTAGTTTTGAATCGGATAGTCCAACAATTGCTCTAAAATAGAGGAAAGAAGCTTGTAAGCACCTTTCAACCAACGAGAATGTGATTCGAAATTTCCAGAAAATGGCGTAGTTTACTCACTTGAAGTTCTTTGATCCTTGAAAAAGGGTGAAAAGGCCAGAACAAATCCACTACTCAACAAAACAGTATTCAACTGGCACTAATTTTCACATTTAGCATACCTATGGAATTTACTCCTCAAAGAGATGTCTAATCAACAATTTATTTTCCGATAGGTACCTTCTGAACTCACAGTGAGAAAAGCAATGGCCGTCTTTCGCTAGAACACTTCCAACCTTCAATCTCGAGGATGCCGGAAATTCGGTTGGGGGGCAAGCCCTTTGGAGCCTATTTGGAAAAAATATCCCTAACGCATACGCATGACGATACGTCACACTTGAAGTAGAATGGACCAATCAAGAAGCAGTTCCCTACTTGCCGTTTCCGGTCAGTTAAACACTTTGGAAAATAACTAAAGAAGCAAATCGAGTACGAGTATGTTGAAATTGAATCTAAAAATTCAAAAAGAATATATACATTCCCTAAAATTGGTTTAATTTCAACTGAAGGAATTTCTGCTTACCCAAGGAAAATAAGTGGGTGGAGCTTGTCTGAAGTTAACCGCTGATTCCTACTATTCTGAGCAAGGATTCAGATTCAATATTTTGGAAATTGGTTACCCTGTCAACAGATGGCGCTAACGTCAATGAACGGTTTCAAATTCAATTTCTTCAGAAGAAAACACCGATATTGTAAACATGCCTTGGTTAGATATTTCATTAATAAATGGGGAATAGGAAACCTGCGCGCCCTCCATCGACTAGAGGAGTGAAATCATCTCAGTCTAGAGAGACAGAAAATTGTCAACTTTTGATCGATAGATGACTTACCTAAAATTTCACCTACTTCAACAAAAATATGATTTGAGAATCCTGACAGCAAAACAGATTAATATTTACAAAACCAGGAATCTGAATCCAGGAAATGATCAGGAGAAAAGTAGGTACAATAATATAACATATTTCAAGTCCCAAAGGGAATCGAGCTATGGACCATCAGACTTTTCAAACATAAACAATACCTTGACCATAACGTTTCAATCCCTTTCAGGTATCCCAAGTTGGCTACTTTTACTCTGCAAGGAATCCATTAAACCCTCACACAGGAATAATGAACGATAATTTGATGAGGAGTTATGGGGAACGCTATATAAATTTCTTGTTTCGATAAGGACCTGAATCGATGAAGCTTCAACTCAAATCTCAACGAGACACAACTTCTTTGTGGTCTACCTCAGAAAAGACTATCAACAGTTAATCAGTACTACTCTTCCACCTGAATCAGTGTTAATAATAAACGAACTATTTACATGAATAAGACAAGGTTTGCAGAATGAAGATGATGCCATAACCGTGCTATTGTATATTTAAACAGGTAACGATAAGGTTAAGAACTAATGCAAACACAAAAAGGCATTAAATATTGAGAAATGACAAGAATGTGTAACAACAGCTGCTGGCACCCCTAACAATTTTGGCCATCCATACTAAGTAGAGATTTATCCCGTTACAATTCCCCCCTTACCTGAAGAAAATCAACCGGAATCGGTTGATTTTATTTGTGTGAAGTTTTCAAAGAAAAAAAAAAACTATATAAACATCAAAATCTTATCATTCTAAACAGAATGGAGGCTTAATATTTTCGATGACAAAGCACCTCAACTTTGTCACCCCCCAGCAAATTTCCGTGGATGGAACCCGGCCCGTCAGACCACTCCAGCTATCCGACTCCGCCACGAATCATCCGAAGACTAGCCATGGTTGGTCGTGGAATGGAAGTGGATCCAACAAAACCAAAATTGCACGGCCCAAGTAGCATGGAGCGTCTCGTTTTTTGGTCACGTCCAGCCCTCGAACAACTCCGAAGCGAACCCCAACAGCCCAAGCGATCCACCAAGCCAAACCCACACAGAAATTGTCCAGCATCCGGGAGCTGCTATCCCAACAATAGTATGACCTATTGTCAGTGCCGAAACTCCCAAAATTCAAAATCGGCCCTTGAAGAGGTACTGAGCGGGAGAAATTTAAACACAACATGAAGAAGGATATATGAAGTGAAAAGAATTACACCTGATTTGTAGTCAAGATGGTTCAGGAAAATAATTACCACCCACATCCAGAGACTAACATGAAAGAGGTCCCTCAAGTACAGATGCAGCCCTATTGATGGATAACCTTTTAGGACAAAAGAATGATTCTTCTGGTGGTGCTCTCTAAGGACCCAACGTATCCTAGGACCGAACTGAGATCCTGTAGGGAACATTAGATGTTCTATAAAACTCCCCAGAACAACCATCCTCGAAAAAAAATTACAAAAACAGGGTGGGAGTTATCTTCAATAACAACAATAGGGAGGAGTTCAACAACAATACGATAGACCATCATTCATATCATTCGTCGGGATGCTAAGGAAGATAGAGTAGATAGTAGATAGAACAAACAAAAAAAGACAAGACAGAACTCATGAATCATACCTAACAAATTCCCCTATCCAGCATAGTAAACCTTGATCTTGACAGAGAAACTAGAAAAGAGGTACGTGAAGAGAAAAATGACAAAGCCAACCTACCAAAATAATTCAGGACAACAGACGGATAGCACATATTTCAAAAACGCAACTCAACTATAAGAACAACGCAACGCATTTTTGAAATACTATTTCTCAACAGCAGAATTACTGTCATGGACCTGAAAATAACAAATTAAAACAAAGTGTATCTTCAGCCACTAGATGGGGACGGTGCTTAGTCCAAGTTGCTTTATGCCCAATGCAAGGGTCAGCCATCTTCTAACCCATGTCTGCTTGAAGAAAAAAAAATCACTGGAGTGATTTGTCATCCGTGCTAGCGGAAATTCCTACCTTTAAATCTTTAATATTCCAAACACCTTTATGATTCCCATCTTTGTCCATCAACTCATAAGTCCATGGCGATACTTTTCTCTTCACGTAAAAGGGTCCCACATACTTCGGTGCCAATTTCGCCGTGTAAAACTTAGCTGCATCAGACGAGACAAAATTCTTGCGCCACACTGGTTGGTTCGGCCACAGTTCCTCATGACGCCTCCTTAGGTTGTACGTCATTGCACTCCGCTTCGCTACCGCATCCAATCTCTGCCTAACTTCAGAAAAAAGCTTCTTGAACCCTTCGGGTCGAGATGGTTCTGCTTCAGATTCGTTGTCGTTTACGAACAAGTCTTTTTTGTTGAAATCCTCGCCACACAGAATCATAGAACGACCAAAATTTATAAAATACGGTGAATAGTTTGTCGATTCGTGTTTAGCGGTCCTCAATGCGCAGCTAATCTTAGGTAAGCTTACATCCCAGGTACGATGGTTTTCTGAAACAAACATAGCCAACATCGCCTTCAGAGTTCGGTTCACCCTCTCGGTGGGGTTAGCCTGCGGATGATAGTTTGCGTTGTACCTAACAGTCACTTTATATTCATCAGCTATTTTGCGGAGCTGTTTCGATCGATACTGAGGTCCGTTATCACACAATAATAGGCGAGGCGCACCATAGACAAGGAAAACATCTTCTTCTAACTTTCTCACAACCACATCTGCTGTCGACGTCCTGAGAGGAAACACTAAAGAGTATTTGCTGAAATAATCAGTCACCACCAGTATAAATTTGTTACCCTTGAGGGATCGAGGTAAAGGACCCATGATATCTGTTGAGATCATTTCCCATGGTCTTGTTACTCTAGGCTGGGCAGTCATAAGACCTTTAGGCCTTCCAAGGTCTGGTTTGTAAGCCGCACAAGTTGAACATCTACCCACAAATCTGGAAACGTCATATCGAAGTTTAGGCCAGTAATACCTTTCTACTATACGATGATATGTTTTAAACACACCCATGTGACCCGAAGTAGACGTATCATGAGCCTCCGCCAGAATATTAGATCTTCTTTCTTTCGGAATGACCATTTTCCATGGATCAGATGCATCACCCAATTCCGGAATATTCGGCTTCACATATTCAAACAACATATTTTGATGAACTCTCCATTGGGGAAACTTCATAGGGTTCTTCGCCACCTTTTCCCTGAGTCTCAGATACCACTTATCCTGGATGGGATCCTCTTCTGCAGTCGTAACAACATCAATAACGGGAACCGACCGAGACAAAGCGTCTGGAATCACGTGGTCCTTTCCTTTACGGTGTACGATTTTGAAATCGTACTGCTGCAGACGAACCGCCCACCTGGCAAGTCTACCCGTGGGATCCTTCAAGTTTTGGAGCCACAACAAAGAATAATGGTCTGTAAAAACAGTGAAAGGTACGCCTTCCAAATATGGCCTCAATTTCTCTACCGCCCAAAGAACTGCCAAACATTCCCTCTCGGTAGTGGAGAAATTTCTTTCTTGCTTGGTCAAAGACCTACTAAGATAACAAATAACTTTGTTGCCCCCTTCTAGACTCTGGGTTAGAACAGCGCCGATACCAAAACCCGATGCATCTGTATGAAGGTAAAATGGTAAATCATAATTCGGGCAACTGAGTACAGGTGCTGCGATGAGGCATTCTTTGATCTTCCTGAATGACTCTTCGCAAAGAGGAGTCCAGTCAAATTTACGTCCTTTTTTCAGTAGAGCAGTAAGTGGTGACATCAGAGAAGCGAACTCAGGAACAAATCTCCGGTACCACGAAAAAGTTCCCACCAATCTGCGGACATCTTTCACGGTGGTCGGCGTAGGAAGTTGAAGCATGGATTTCACTTTATCGGGATCAACGTGCAGTCCGTTTCTGTCGACGACATGTCCCAAATATTTCATTTCCGGGCGACAGAAATGGCACTTCTCGAAACTAACGGTCAGATTAGCTTCCCGCAGCCTTCGAAAGACTTCTTCTAGAACGGAGAGATGTTTTTCGAAAGTTTGTGTTACCACAACAATGTCGTCTAAATAGACGAAGACATGAGGTTCGAGCTCGGGTCCTAAAACTTGATCTATCAATCTCTGCCAAGTGGCAGGGCTATTATGCAACCCAAACGGCATCCTTTTAAATTGATAGAGGCCCCGTCCAGGCACGGTGAAGGCAGTATAAGGTCTAGAGGAAACTGCAACCGGAACTTGCCAGTAGGCAGATTTTATGTCTAAGGAAGATAAGTAATGTGCATCTCGTAGCTTATCAAGAGTATGAGAAATGTAAGGCAGAGGGTATCCATCTCGTTCAGTCACTGCATTCAGCTTACGGTAGTCGACACAGAAGCGGTAAGAATTGTCCTTCTTTTTCACCAGCAAAATGGGGGAGGACCAGGCGCTATTCGACCTTTCAATAATATCATCCTTCAACATAGCAAACTGGGGATACAGGATAATACCTCTGCTTTATAGGTGGGGAATTTGTCACTATTACATGTTCTGCTTTGGATGTGCATCCAAGCTGGTCTCCCATCTGAGCCTTATTGCGATCTATCAATGCTTTCAGTCGCAATTCCTCCATTTCTGTCAGAACCGTTTGACCCCTTAAGTGATCCACTACATTCAGATGATATTCCTCTTTGGAGAAATGCCACTCGTTATGCCTCAAGTCTGGAACTATTCCCATGGCTTTCCAGAAGTTCGTTCCAAGGATGAGATTTTGGCTTAAGCTTGGCACTACAAGAACGTCAACAAGTTTAACTCTTCCTCGAACACAAAAAGGTACCTGACAAACTCCTATGCTCTCACAGGTTTGTCCATTTGCGACAGTACAAAAACCTTTCCTTGACGTGTCCAAAACAATGCCTAATTTTCTTACCGTCTCCCCTCCATAGCTTCCTAAAATTGTAGCCGAAGCTCCTGAATCCAAGAGTCCCAGCATCTCGTAACCCATGACCTCAACCTTAAGATAAGGACGTTCATCATGATCGGCATGTTCAAGTATATATTCTAAAACAGGTGTTAGCGGAGTTGTCGAGGAGATTCCCTGGTCATTCTTACCTCGACGAATTAAGGATGACCTCGCCCGTTTCCCTTCTTCGAACAATCTGGGCAATTGTTCTTGGTAAAACCTTCTCGTTTGCAACCAAAGCATTGTAGTCTCCTAGGCAGGGCACAACCAATCGCTTTATGACCTGGAGTTCGACAGCGATAGCAAACAATCTGTTTTGCTAGGTTAGAACTCGTCTGTGTAGATCCAGCATCCACTTGACTGACATTCCTCTCCACTTCCACAAAGGCAAGATCCTTCTCCAAAATATTCGATTTTCTTAACGACGGTTCCACATATCCATTGATTATATCTCTTCTAGACTCCATTTGTCGACAAACAGCTCTCAACTCCGACAAATCCTTTGGTAGTGGTTCTCTCAAGCGATCCTGGTAAAAAGGATGTAAGTTCCGGATGATAATATTCAACTTCGCCTCTTCCGTAATTGGACAACCTAAACGTTTAAAATAGCTGGCCATCACTGCCAAATAAACTCCAATACTTTCCGAAGAGTGTTGAGTTCTCCTTTGAAGTTCATCGAAGAGTGCGTTACTGTGATCTGCAGATAAATACTCTGCTTTGAATTCTTCCATAAGTTCCTTCCAACTAGTTACTCGGGATCGACAGTCCTTGTAGAATTGGCCAACCAAAATATTTATTCAGCTTTTGATGTTTCAGGTACTTGCGTGTCTTCAGACTGTCCAGGTCAAGTAGTAGTAGAGGGTCTCCCCGTATATTCAACTGGGCAGCTTAAACCTCGTAACCTGGTACGGATGACGGCGAGAGAGTTGTACCCCGTACAAAAAAACCCTTGAGAAAAAAAAATCCCAAGTGAAAAGTGTTACCGTGAAAATCAATTTAACAAAATAGCAATTCTACGGATCTTTGATAAATATGGCAACACCGCAAAGTTACTCTGAGGGTGAAATCAAAATGATGAACTCATTGCAAATTATTTTCAGTAGCCTAGATAACAACGTGTGAAAATATTCAAGGCAAAAAAAAATATTAGGCAGCTATTCATACTTTAATGAAACAAAAAAAACTACAACTGCATCTTCATGTCTGGTTGGAAGTAGGTCCTCAACCCAGTATTAAAGTAATCATTAAAAAAAATATAGTTCCACAAAACTAATATTTTCGTTTCAATTTGGCAACCGCGCCGAAAGCTTTCAGTTCATTGAAATTGTTTAAAACAGGTTTCACAAAAATGAATAAATCAATACCCTTTTTGCAGATAATAATAGTTCATTTTATAAACTTGGCAACAATGCCGACAATTACTAAGAAAATGCACTTTGATAAATTGAAAATAAAGTTACGAAATTTTGATGAAATATCTGCAAAGTATCCACCGGTATGCGTATCAGATGCTTTACTAATTAACAGACTGCTTGAACTTGATTCAAAATGAAAAGCTTTTCAGTGCAAACCGAAGAAATTATTTTTGTGAAAACTGCGTATAGAACCACGAGAATAATATCGGACACAGACACTAAAGTTTCAACTATTTGTCGAAGCAATACTAAAATTTGATCGCGGACGTTACAAAAAAAATGGAATACTATTCACACAAGGAAATGTAACACAATATAGGGGGAAAATACTTTATGGGAACAGGATAGATTCAATTGAAGCATACCTCTTAGCTTAGAAGGGTTTGTTCCACTTCAAGATAACAATCGGGGCTCGGACGACAAGTTTTCCTCCTGGTTCCCGAATTCTACGGAAAATCTCCAATACTATTAATACAAATGGAAAACCTCCGATGATTCAACACTTCAACAGCCTAGTTTTGAATCGGATAGTCCAACAATTGCTCTAAAATAGAGGAAAGAAGCTTGTAAGCACCTTTCAACCAACGAGAATGTGATTCGAAATTTCCAGAAAATGGCGTAGTTTACTCATTTGAAGTTCTTTGATCCTTGAAAAAGGGTGAAAAGGCCAGAACAAATCCACTACTCAACAAAACAGTATTCAACTGGCACTAATTTTCACATTTAGCATACCTATGGAATTTACTCCTCAAAGAGATGTCTAATCAACAATTTATTTTCCGATAGGTACCTTCTGAACTCACAGTGAGAAAAGCAATGGCCGTCTTTCGCTAGAACACTTCCAACCTTCAATCTCGAGGATGCCGGAAATTCGGTTGGGGGGCAAGCCCTTTGGAGCCTATTTGGAAAAAATATCCCTAACGCATACGCATGACGATACGTCACACTTGAAGTAGAATGGACCAATCAAGAAGCAGTTCCCTACTTGCCGTTTCCGGTCAGTTAAACACTTTGGAAAATAACTAAAGAAGCAAATCGAGTACGAGTATGTTGAAATTGAATCTAAAAATTCAAAAAGAATATATACATTCCCTAAAATTGGTTTAATTTCAACTGAAGGAATTTCTGCTTACCCAAGGAAAATAAGTGGGTGGAGCTTGTCTCAAGTTAACCGCTGATTCCTACTATTCTGAGCAAGGATTCAGATTCAATATTTTGGAAATTGGTTACCCTGTCAACAGATGGCGCTAACGTCAATGAACGGTTTCAAATTCAATTTCTTCAGAAGAAAACACCGATATTGTAAACATGCCTTGGTTAGATATTTCATTAATAAATGGGGAATAGGAAACCGGCGCGCCCTCCATCGACTAGAGGAGTGAAATCATCTCAGTCTAGAGAGACAGAAAATTGTCAACTTTTGATCGATAGATGACTAACCTAAAATTTCACCTACTTCAACAAAAATATGATTTGAGAATCCTGACAGCAACACAGATTAATATTTACAAAACCAGGAATCTGAATCCAGGAAATGATCAGGAGAAAAGTAGGTACAATAATATAACATATTTCAAGTCCCAAAGGGAATCGAGCTATGGACCATCAGACTTTTCAAACATAAACAATACCTTGACCATAACGTTTCAATCCCTTTCAGGTATCCCAAGTTGGCTACTTTTACTCTGCAAGGAATCCATATAACCCTCACACAGGAATAATGAACGATAATTTGATGAGGAGTTATGGGGAACGCTATATAAATTTCTTGTTTCGATAAGGACCTGAATCGATGAAGCTTCAACTCAAATCTCAACGAGACACAACTTCTTTGTGGTCTACCTCAGAAAAGACTATCAACAGTTAATCAGTACTACTCTTCCACCTGAATCAGTGTTAATAATAAACGAACTATTTACATGAATAAGACAAGGTTTGCAGAATGAAGATGATGCCATAACCGTGCTATTGTATATTTAAACAGGTAACGATAAGGTTAAGAACTAATGCAAACACAAAAAGGCATTAAATATTGAGAAATGACAAGAATGTGTAACAACAGCTGCTGGCACCCCTAACAATTTTGGCCATCCATACTAAGTAGAGATTTATCCCGTTACAATGTACAGTGTGTAAAGTACAGTTGAGTTGTGAAGAATATCGACTGAATTAGGTCTTCAAAACACAAATCATTGATCAAAAGTTAAAATGTAATTGTAAATTTTGCTTAAATTTTGAATCTCTGATTTTTTATTCAAATTGTTTGGACATTTACTTATATGTACCATTTCGAGAAATAATCTCTTAATTTTGTTTTGTTCAACAGTTAAAATTTTTGTATTTTGATAATCCATTATGTGATCTTTTGAAATAACATGGTCTGCTAGTCCACAAGAAGATTTGTTTAGCCTGCAGTCACTTTTATGTGAAGTGATTCTTCCAGAAAGGTTTCGAGATGTTTCGCCTATATAAACTGAATTGCAAGAAGTGCACGGAATACTATAAATAACATGAGATTTTTCTTTTGAACTGAGAGGAGTTTTAATTCTTGAATAGAGCGAAGAAATTGTTTTTTGGCATTTTGTAGAAATTTTGATATTTTTGATATCTCGAAAAATATTCGTTAGTTTGGGTGTTAAATTGGGAATATATTGTATGGAATAGTAATGTAAGGATTCAATATGATAATTAGGTAAGGACAAGTTGTTAAATGGGGAAATGATGATATCAGATGAGATGGAATTATTTGAATTTGGATGCTGTCTTGAATTATAGTCACGTAGTGGTATATTGAATAAATATTTATTCAAAAGAAAACCATATATAGTAATAAATTTATTAGCTTCTCTTCCCATCATCCGTCTAGAATGAAAACCAACCTCATTTTAGCACTAAAAGAAAGAGTTACAAAATTATCCCATCCTGACTTTGTGTTAAATGATCTGAAATACCTTAAAGATATTCTACAGGAAAATTCATATCCACCAAAACTTTTGAATAAATATTTATTCAATATACCACTACGTGACTATAATTCAAGACAGCATCCAAATTCAAATAATTCCATCTCATCTGATATCATCATTTCCCCATTTAACAACTTGTCCTTACCTAATAATCATATTGAATCCTTACATTACTATTCCATACAATATATTCCCAATTTAACACCCAAACTAACGAATATTTTTCGAGATATCAAAAATATCAAAATTTCTACAAAATGCCAAAAAACAATTTCTTCGCTTTATTCAAGAATTAAAACTCCTCTCAGTTCAAAAGAAAAATCTCATGTTATTTATAGTATTCCGTGCACTTCTTGCAATTCAGTTTATATAGGCGAAACATCTCGAAACCTTTCTGGAAGAATCACTTCACATAAAAGTGACTGCAGGCTAAACAAATCTTCTTGTGGACTAGCAGACCATGTTATTTCAAAAGATCACATAATGCATTATCAAAATACAAAAATTTTAACTGTTGAACAAAACAAAATCAAGAGATTATTTCTCGAAATGGTACATATAAGTAAATGTCCAAACAATTTGAATAAAAAATCAGAGATTCAAAATTTAAGCAAAATTTACAATTACATTTTAACTTTTGATCAATGATTTGTGTTTTGAAGACCTAATTCAGTCGATATTCTTTACAACTCAACTGTACTTTACACACTGTACATGTCCGAATATTCATTTTATATCTTCAACAAGTAGTCTGACAAATGTCAATATTTTACTGACAAATTTACAACTTTTTACAATGTTCTTATGTATTACTTTACTTTGCCAGTTTATTTTATAATCTTACTCTGGTGAGTTCTACTACCATATTATTATATTGTATCACTTTTAAACCCATTTACTTTGTAGATATTCTTGAAAAAGGAAATAAATTTTCCGAAAGCTTGGATAATCAGAAAATAGTTCTCATTTACTGAAGCCCTCCAATTGACTACGACACCCAAATATAAAAGATACCTTTATCCTTTATCTTTATATATATATATATATATATATATATATTGAGTCGTTTTTTCGGGTTTCATTCCGTGTTCTGTGGTTTTGCTCCCCTGAAGGATAATTGTCACAACGTTTCGGCAAAGTCTCATTTGCCATCTTCCAGGTGATGATTGAGTTTCGTCCGTGAGAATCTTCATGCTAACATATATATATATATATATATATATATATATATATAATAATTGTCACAACGTTTCGGCAAAGTCTCATTTGCCATCTTCCAGGTGATGATTGAGTTTCGTCCGTGAGAATCTTCATGCTAACATATATATATATATATATATATATATATATATATATATATATATATATATATATATATATATATATATATATATATATATATATATATATATATATATATATATATATATATATATATATATTCACTATTGGGTTGCAGCAATTGATAAGTGAACTCTTTATAACTATTCTCAAGCTTTCGAGTAACTTAAACTCATCGTCAGGGGTACTAGAAAATACAAATTACAAATTTTTGATAATAGAATATAATATAAATGTACAAATTTTCGTCTAATCTTCAACCTCAGATTCGTCACTGTTGCTACCGCTATCATCAAAGTGAATTATGATTGGTTCAATATTGTGTTCAATACGGTTGTCTACGTCCCAGATTTCTTGCTCTTCTTTTGAAACATGCTGCATGCATTTCTTCCAGTCTTGCTCAGAAACAATTCGAATAGCTTCTTGTAGGTGATGTTGCACGTCCACTAATTTAAATGTTCTGTTTTCTCGTGCCACATATCCTTTTACTTGCGCCCAGATTAATTCTATTGGGTTTAATTCGCAGTGGTATGGTGGTAACCTTAAAACTGTAATGCCACGACTTAACGCCATTTCATCCACTGCGAATTTTTTATATTTGTCTGTGTGTAATTTTGTTAGCTGAAGTAGTTCTGCCTCTAAACTATCTTTGTTATTTTGGATGTTCTTATTAATTAACCATTCTTGAATTGCTGCTTTTTTCCATGATTGTTTCGGTAATGGTTCTAAATGTCGACTATGGTATGGGGCATTGTCCATGACGATGACACCCAGGTTCCACAAGTTGAATGATGCCTTCAAACCATTTTTCAAACACCTCCGCATTCATCTCTTCATGATAGTCGCCTGTTTTCTTAGATTTAAATATTAATTCACCATTTGGTAAAAATCCACTGTCGCTTCCTATATGCGTAACTATCAGACAACTTCCTTTTCCAGATGGCTGTTTTAACCCAACTGACAAACCTTCAATAAAGGCTTGTCGTGCACTTATTATATTACCATCCTGTCATACTTTTTTGACCGTATGTCCTTGGTTAACCCATGTCTCGTCCATGAAGTACAATTTTTTTTTGAGCTTCCGAAATTAGTTAATTTTTTTTAGATAGTTTCTTCTCCATGCTATTATTTCTTGACGTTCAATGAGAATGCTTTTCCTGTCAACTTTCCCGTACGTAAATTTCATTTCGTGTACAAGTTTCCTGAAAGTTTGTTTACCCATTTTTGGGACCAATTCATGATCGCTAAGTGCCTCCAGAACTGTTTGTAGTGTGGGCAGCTCATTTCTGAAAAAGAAACTGAATAGTTCTGCGTATAATGGTTTTGGATTCTTTATCAACTGTGATTTTTTTTCGTCCGCTACTAATTTTTGGCGTTTGTACGTCCCCATAAATTTCTGCTTCTCTTAGTATTCTCTTAGTATTGTAAATCGATGATTTTGGTACTCCGGTATAATCAGAGCACATATCAACTAATTTATCTTTTGTGATTGTGGAACTTAGTGATGTAGAAATGCCCGGATGGTTATTCGGAGGTACACACGTAGAATTACAGCACATATGCACAAAGTCATATTTTGGTGGCTGATGATCTCTTTCAAGACAGTGAAATACTAGCAGTACAATTTGTTTTTCTCTTACTGACCGAGACTCCGACCGTTTTACATTTTTCGACGTGGAAGGCCCGACCATGTCTCCCATTTTTTGAGTAGTTTGAGAACGGTGTAGAAATATAATTATGTAACGCTTAGACACTTATTAGCACTATTATTTTCACCAATTGTTATCACAACACGTCGATTGCTGACTAACTCAACTGTAAAACGTACAATTCACGCTGTATAATTCACAAACCAATGATACGCTCATGGCTGCAAGTATATTAGTGAGGACTGCAACGATGAGATGGAAGTTACGGTAAAGTGACAAAGACAGAAATATCGTTGCGTACAGCGTTGCCACTAGTTGTAATAAATATCTACCACTATACAAAAAATGATGAATTTTAACTGATCAGTAATCAGGAAATGTATAAGTATTACTCATTACAAGCTCATTACTGATTTTTGTCATAAATAATAATCGTACTAGTATTGTGTATTATCCATAATTTGCCACAACCTACAACTCTACTGCTTACTATATTTTGATTCTGCTATTAACTGGTAACGTAAAATTTAGATATGACAACGCGCTTCACTCTCAATCATTATTGGTTTTACTATAGCTAGTATACTTCTACTATATAAGTTTCGTACTCTTTTTGCATTGACTTGGACAACAAATGACGAAAATCACTTCTTCATTATTTCCATACCTTACCAAAATCTGAGTAAATGCCTCTTCAGAGATTTGAATTTTATTCAGTGATGCAGAGATTGGCAACAAACTTGCACTTTAAAGACTTGAGTCCTGTGAGACATAATACTCACAAATAGTACAGCTGTATTATGTTTCACATAATGAGGGTTACAAAATGGGGTAAAATTGTTAAAATTACATTTTTCCGACACAACTTCTCAGAAAAGTCATGAAAGATGTAAATTAGTACAAAAGTTATACTCCTCGCAGAAAGAATTCGATTGAATATCATATAAATAATTGAAGGAACATTGCTGCCTCGAAAATAATTGTCACAAATTCGTGTAGGTATGCAAAATATGGGTGTTGATATTGATTTTTTTCATCTTCCATAGGAATCGGAACATTTTGTAATTATTCTGAACGCCAGCTATATTTTCGTTCGAGGCGCCAAAGTTAAATTTTATTTTCGCAAAGTGGGAGGTCGTATCAAAAATCCGTGTCTAAAACTATGATTGATAGTTTGGCACCAATCCACAAGTCACACTCTTATATCTTCCGAAAAAATCTTCAGATACGAGTAATATTCAGTAAGAAAATTTAAAAATCGAAATGATATAATGCAAGTGATGACATGATATATGAAAAATGGATATTGAAATAAACGTGCAGCGTGTTAGTGTTTACGCCAAGTTATCAATAAGGCCGTGTTCTGTGCCTCTTTCCATTTTCTAAATTCATCAATATCTGGAGCACTCTACAACATTGTTAAACATAGTACAAATCACACATTTTGAAAATATGTCTATTCCGAATACCAATAACCAATTTAAAAAACGCATTTTCTTGAAGGAACACATTCACAACCTTCGGTCAAGAAATGGAATCTAAATTACAAAAAATCATACGGATAATGAATACAGAACTGTATATACAAAAATATGTGAGAATTTAGAATAATCCAATGAAGAAAATATTCAATTGAAAGCTGTTGATTCGTATTCCCATTGTCTTCACACTTTACTCCATTGGAATTTAAAAAAAAAACTTATTAGATCGAAAAAACTAAACTGAGGCAACAAAACCCGAATGGAAGAATTGAAAGAGACAGTGAATCAATAAACGTTGGAAACATAAAAAATTTTGAATTAGAAGAATAAGATAAAATGAGCAGAACTAATTCTGTTATCGTATTGGTAATAGGAGTGCTGTTTCAAAGAAACTTGGATACAATCTTTACTGGTTGGAAAGCAAATTATTCTACTCGCCACCATAGTAGTTATAAGGAATGAGAGTATAGTTCTTCAAGACCCACAGTTGCATAACACTTTCGGTTTCATTTCAAGAACCTGAAGCCGATTTCGAAATCCTTGAATTTGGCGAATAACGTCACAACAAAAAGCAAAGGGATTGGTGAAATTGAGATACCATTACCTGAAGGACGATTCTACAAGTCGCTCTCACTAAAGAATGCCATGCATGTTCCTGATCTTCGAACAAATTTGTTATCTGTGTCTGAAATAACAAATGTAGGGCATGAAGTGCATTTCAGTAGAGACAAAGCTATAATTTTATCAGAATGTGAAGGAATAGTGGCAGAAGCAAGTAGAGAAGGTGATTTATATTTCTTGAAAACTTCATTAGAAGGCACAAACTTAGCTCAAATCATCTTTCGAACAATCTGTTCAGGCCAGTCTCAAATTACCTACACAGTAGGTTTCGGCTGGCACCTGTCAGAAAACAACTACTCCCCTGGCTAATACCACGAAGGGCATTGAATTATATCCGACCAGGTGCCAGTGCAGGTTTCTTCACAGAAGTGAATCCTGCATTTGCTTTCGTCGATACAAATGAAGGAATTGATTTTCAATTATAGGGACGGACACACTTGCAGACCGGTTTCGGGCTATTTGGCCACTCGTGAGTGCAAGGCAGTGCCATCATCAACATAAAGTCGATGATTTCCCATAATTAAAAATCAAACTCCTACACGAGTATCAAGCCCCGGCCAAAGCTGATGCGAACAACGAAGTTATTACGCCACCTACCAATGGACGAGGTATTCAAAAGCAAACCGAATTCGCCCATTCCTCCTGCGAGGAAAATGTAAAAACACTTGACATAGTCAGTGGGCATACTTGAAGACTGGCGTTAAATCAAATCATCTTTCGAACAATCTGTTCAGGCCAGTCTCAAATTACCTACACAGTAGGTTTCGGCTGGCACCTGTCAGAAAACAACTACTCCCCTGGCTAATACCACGAAGGACATTGAATTATATCCGACCAGGTGCCAGTGCAGGTTTCTTCACAGAAGTAAATCCTGCATTTGCTTTCGTCGATACCTCGTCGTTGAATACCTCGTCCATTGGTAGGTGGCGTAATAACTTCGTTGTTCGCATCAGATCTGGCCGGGGCTTGATACTCGTGAAGGAGTTTGATTTTTAATTATGGGAAATCATCGACTTCATGTTGATGATGGCACTGCCTTGCACTGACGAGTGGCCAAATAGCCCGAAACCGGTCTGCAAGTGTGTCCGTCCCTATAATTGAAAATCAATTCCTTCATTTGTATCGACGAAAGCAAATGCAGGATTCACTTCTGTGAAGAAACCTGCACTGGCACCTGGTCGGATATAATTCAATGCCCTTCGTGGTATTAGCCAGGGGAGTAGTTGTTTTCTGACAGGTGCCAGCCGAAACCTACTGTGTAGGTAATTTGAGACTGGCCTGAACAGATTGTTCGAAAGATTTGATTTAACGCCAGTCTTCAAGTATGCCCACTGACTATGTCAAGGATTCTCTTTTTCAAATAATTGGTTTGAGTAATGAGTAAAAAATGAAATTTGTTGTTTTTGACGAAACGTGCATCTCCAGTAGAAAAAAGTAGAAAAAGGTTTGAAGCTGTGAAACAGTAAAATAAAACGTATAGTGCATTCAGCATGTTTTATAGAAAATCATGTTTACTCTGAAGTTCAAGGGACTTTCGATAAATGAAGATTGATGAGTGCGACTTTCTCTGAAAATAAAACCTCGATAAATCGATTTATCGCACACGAAAACTCTTACACACTGAATTTCGGGAAAATAGTTGAAGTCATTTTAATTTCATTCAATCGTGAGTTATATTGATTTTTTGTGAGCATGTACAGTTTTACTGATAATCCACGAATATTTCCGAAGAAGTTGGTTTGTGGTACCAGTCTGTATTGATAACATTACTCTCAATTCTGATGACAGAGATGTCGAGAAAAGAAATTTTGTTTTAAGTTTAACATTCGAGTGAATTGTAATCGTGGATAATAATTATTAGAAATATTCATCACACTTTCATTTTTTGTTCTTTTGGGAATGCAAGTGGAATATAATCTAAGCATTGTTCGAAAAACTGAGACGAAGTGAATCAAATTCTTTAGCAAAATGTTCGTTCGTAGGTATTTCAATTCTGGTTATATGTATCTTTTCAGGATATGGTTGTTGATTAATCTGATTTTACGTTCGGTGTCCAATGACAGTTGACGAATTTGAATTTGGTGCCATATGTTGGTTAGGTTTTTGTCATAAAACCTTAGTTTTACATTTCTATTTCTTGCAAGATTTGGTGTACGAATTTGGCGAAAACTGGAAATGTATGTAATGAAATATTAGTATAACTACTGCTCTTCGGGCTCTCCGATGACTCATCGGAATCATCGGAGATGAATAAGCCTCTGAAGAAGCTGGCCACTCGCGCTAGCGAAACGTCAGAAAGAAATTCCAAAGAACGACGGCCTTCAAGCCCGAAGAGCAGTAGTCATACTAATAACCTCGGCCGCGAAAGCCTCAACCATTTTGTGTGTTGAAATATGTTTATTCACTCATAAGATAACACGTAAAATGAGATGAATTAGTTTTTATCGACATTGCAGATCTTTCAATGTTCGAGTTGTCAACATCAGGATACTTTCGTATAAATGAATAACAGGTTTCAATGAAGTCAAATCAGTTTTTCGAAGATGGCTTTATGGTTTTACGATTTTTTGTCAATTTTTTTTTATTTATTGCTTTTTGACTTTTAGTAATATAAAGTTCTTGTTACCCAGTCTAAAGTTGTTCGGAGCGATTTTCCACAGTTATATGTCGTGAATCAAAATATGAATCAACGCCTCTTTGAATTCAGTTTTTGGAGTCTGTCATTTAGGATATCGAAATGAGTATCTGCCGTAGTAGTCTCAGCTCAAACCTACATTTTTGTATGTACCTAGTACCATTTTGGCATTTTGACCACGAAATATATTCAAAATCCAGAGCTGTTTGATATGAATACCCAAACCGTTTTGTGGGACTTCAAATGAAGGAGATAGCCTGTAAGGTGTAAGGCCTTACAGGGATCGGAAAATGCTCATATTCTTACCATCGAGACCAATCCATCGATACTGGTTTCAACGAAATCGGGCGACAGGAAGTGGCAGGTTTGGACTCTCCATCGCATGAAGAATACGAGTACACATTTCTTTTCACTCTACGATAAATTTCAGCATACCGGACTATTTTTCAGCGAAACATTAAGATATATCATCGATATACATCCTCATACGACATACATACATCCTCGAGTGAGTAGAAAAAGCACAATACAGGTACTTCAGTGTCTAGGTTAGAATAAATTGAAATTGAATTGAAAAAAAGTATCAAATATTTTAGAACAATTTTAGAACAACAATACCAATGTAGACACTAGTTCCTTTTCACATCAAAGGATGCATATTTCGACACTTTGTATTTTTTCTTCATTTCAAGTGAAGACAATAGTGCCTTTTTGCCCCTCCTGTGGTACATTGGTTTTAGATTCACCCACCACCTGAGAGAAAACATCTAATTCTATATGACAAAATAGGCATACTCGAGAGCGTATTTCTGTGGATTTTCATTGAAATGTTGCTCCGCAATCGGGTCTCTGTTTTGTTATAATGCGAAGTTTTTTCCAATATTTTACTTTGTAATAACGAATAAGGTGAATATTTTCACTCTGATTTGTTATATGTTATGCAGTTTTCTGCTAATATTCTACTTTTGTAACAAGTGCATGAGTTTGTTATACCAATTTATCAAGACAACACTGTATAACATACCTATTCAATTATTGTTGAATTAGAAATTATATAATAACATACAAAGTGGTGGAACAACAATAATATCCAGACCAAGAAGTTGATTGCGGGGGGCAGAGGTCACACGCTCAAGAAAATCATCCCAAGTGACAATAACATCTAAAGTGGAGGAACTACAATGTCATCCTAAGTATGATACTTTGGCTGCTACAGGGTGTTGAAATCACAAATTCCTAATCTGAGAACCGTTTTCACAACACTTCTCAAGATAATTGAATCAGACTCATTAGTTTTTGTTGATAGGTGACTACGATCAAATTGTGATGTACGAGATCAATGTACCACTCCACATTCTTTTTATACAGTGTTGGTCAGAAATTGGAAATTTCTGAATACTGCCTGAAAAACTGTGCGGCTATAATTGCATCATTCTCAATTATTATACTGCTCGCAGTTCTCCACATCTGAATTAAAAACTCTCAACCTAATTAATCCATCACCGCTCGTAATAAGTCAAGTCTCGTACAAATTCAAGAGTCAGTCATGGAAGATTATTGATGTGCTCTGCAGTCCGACGATCCCATTGTCCATTTCTGCTACCCAGTTTCTCAAGTTCTAGGCGAGCTTCGACCACATTTACTCGACTAGCTTTTTCAAGCATACTTTCTGACAAATCTGCATTAGCATTCTGGATAGTGATAAGTGGATGGTACTTATTCATCAAGGTTCCCGCTATCAATAAAAATTGATTTATATTCAATAAAGTTGGTGTTTTAATAATGTTGAAAAACTTGAACATTGAGTTGATATGACCATTTCTTGCTTCTAAAATCCATCTTGTTTTAGTTGTAATAATGACGGCATCTCACAGTGAATTCCGAGGTTCTGAAGAACCGGGATAACATCTCCATAGCCTCTATCTACGACAAAAATATCACCTTCCTGAAACCATTCCCTTATTTCGTTGGCATCACGATTCAATTTTTTGCATCTGTGAAGTATGGACCTTCAAGATCGATAATATATCTGTCAATTCCTACAATCAATGTTGGTTTAACAACGTGCCGTCCTTTATGCTTTGAAAAAGATTGGCGCAGTATACGAAAGTTTGAGTTTTTATCGATGAACAAGTAAGTACCATCAACGTAAACCACTGCTCTTGGAAGTTTAGGTTCCTGGTTGTAGTTGTGAAGTCGATTCGCAAATGCACTTATATGTCTTTCAATGAGCTGTTCTCTTGTAATCGACGAAAATCCAATGTTCTGGGGCACAAAACGGATCATTAACGATTCTCGAACTTTCGAAATAATCAAACTTGTTGCCTGACGACTGGAATGGTGAAATATGGTGGTTAGAAAGTCAGCTGGAATTCCCTGATGAAGTTCACATAAGTACTTCAATGAGTATTTTTTTTTAATATAACTGTCGCTTCAGTTATCGGAGAAATGCTGCTGAACTCATCATCAGTGAAGTTGTTTTCATCCATGTACGTCATTTTCTGCAAAGAAATATTCCTCATTCCCTGCAAAAATGCCAAGATATCCTGCCCCTTCAATGCATAAGGTTAATCAGTAAAGATGAAATACCTGTCATCCGATGATGTCTACAGGATATGGTATTTTCCCTAATAAGAATATTTCGATTAATGAAGACATTGAATCTGCATTCCAAAGATAGTCTCATCAAATCAGCTCCGCTATCACAAATAAGACAGTTATGTCGAGAAGATTGAGTGAGGACGTTGAGCCTTCCACAGGCTGGATTATCCTGAAGTTTTTGAATTTCTTGAATAATGAACTAGTTGCATGCTATACGAATCCTGTTTTCAGCGTTGTGAAGGTAACATTGTCATTTTGTAATCCCAATGCCTTCTATGATAGACAAAAAACTCTTGGCAAGATTCCTCTTGACTCATTTATTGAAATTGATAATATTTTTCGATGAATTATCATCATCGTATATAGAGTCAATTCACAGAACAATAAAAAAATTCGGACATCGTCAGAGAATTTTGAACATTTGAAGAAGAAATGAGGTAAGGGGCCGTTCATAAAATACGTTCGCATACAAGGGGTGGGGGGAGGGGCCTGGCTGAGGGTGACAAGATGTGACAAGGGGGGACGGGGGGTATACGGCCACGTGACGTTCGCCGTTTATTATTTTTTGACATGAGTGCTAGGCCAGCGTGACCACTTTTGGTAGAAATCTACTTCCTTAGTAGATTTCTGACGAAAATTGAAAAATTTTGGTATGAAAGATATCTTCAGTAGATTTTGGTAGAAATCTACATGTGCGACATCTTCTAACGAAGTCCTGAACTCGTCAGATTTTTTAATCAAATCTATAGTCACTCCATCTTTGCGAATGAATTTTCAAATGGGAAAAATGGGAATGCGAATTATTCTTGTTACACACTGTATTTCACTATACAAATGAAACGGAATAAAGCGATTTTTCACTGTTTCGTTGTGTTAATGAGCATTGAATCTTCTGATTATTTAAAATATGTATATTATTTGTGGCCATCCATATTGAAATTGTTTATAAATATCTAGAAACCAAAGGCCAACCAACATATAATATTATTTATATGTTCGTTATGGAAGATATTCATTAATTTATTTAAATTTTATTATAATAACCAAATAAATATTTTTAATTTTCAGAATTTGTGTACTATCATTTAGAATTTATCATACTCAGTAGGGGGGGGGGGCTTAGTTTTTGTGACGAAATATTTCTAGGGGGGGTCACAAAAAGTGTGACACAGCGTGACAATGGGGGGGAGGGGGTCAAAAAAAGCTGATTTTAGTGTGACGTATTTTATGAACGGCCCCTAAGGTAAAAATCGAAAAACACTATTGTACTATTTGACAGATGACAACGAGGTACATAAAGATAATGGGATGGGTATCTGGTACACTATATAATAATAGTGAATGATGCATTTCTAGTCGCACAGTTTTACAGGTCAATTTTCAGAAGTTTAGAATTTCTGACCAACACTGTATACATTGATCCCGTGATCACCTATTCACAAAAACTGTTGAGTTTGATTTGATTACCTTCAGAAATGTTGTTGTGAAAACGGTTTTCAGATTAGGAATTTGTGATTTCAACACCCTGTAGCAACCAAAGTATCATACTTAGGACTATGTTGTCTATTCGAATCCTCATCACAACAGAGAACTCCAGAAAATATCAAAAAATCGAACAATTTAGTTGAAAGCACATAAATGGTGCGGGGTCTGATGAAATCATGCGTTGAAATAAACTGAAAATAAATTTGTTTTGAATCTTGCAATCCAATTTTTCCCAACGATCTTTTGACCAGTTAATAACGGATACTTGATGATGGCACGATACTTTAATTGTCACAATTTTGGTCGACATCCACCTTCCTTCTTTTATTCTCATTGTGCAACTCTGGTTTGCCTTGCAGAATGAACCTACTAACCCACCGTATTCATCAACTGAAATGGAAATATATCAAATCGAGATTGAGATTCCTCTCATCCCCAGGATGATAGTAATGGATAATCACATGCAGGTTCAACGAAATATAGCGAAAAATGCACAGGAGTGAAAACATTGACTCCATTAAGGACAGATAGAGCAAGTCATTCATGAACAAGAGCAAATGATGCTTTCACAGATTACATAAATCAGTTCACAGATCATAGAGATAGCCTACTTGTATTCGGTTGATATTTGCTGTTAACCAGCTGACGAACGTCATCTCTCAGTTGTCGAAACTTGGGCGAGCATTGGATTAACAAGGCCTTAACTTTCAACGTGTGAATCACAGCACAGGAATCTATTGCGCCATATTTTGTCAATGAATCCATTCATATACATATCATACCTATCCTATATATCAAAATTCTAAATATAACATACACATTCAATTACAATTGCAAAGTGAAATCCCAAATGTTTGAATACTCACCAGAAGCTAGCGCGGGTAGAAGCATGGCATTCGACCTGTGCTCGTTTTGAAAAATACAAAAACTCCTAAAACTGTGTTGGTGGTATGGATGAATCTTGGGTACATTTCTACGACCTAGTCGATGGAATGAAGCCTCTCATCTTCAAGGCCTAATAGAATCCCTGTTGAAAATCTGCTGGGAATGTTCTTGCTTCCGCTTTTCAGTGGCATTGAAAATAATCTAGAAGATCATTAGTTTTCTCCAACGAAGAGATGAAAGGAGTTGTTGAGGCTTGGTTTGTAGACAAGTTATATTTTCTTCAGAGGTCTAGAGACTGTGCAAGTGCTGTGATAAATCATCCAATTAGGAAAAAGATATATCAAATAACAATACATCCCGAATTTAAAATTTTGTTTTTCTATATAGAATGCGAAGAGTTTTTCAATATATCCTCATACAACTCCCATAAGCCTCGGGGGTTCGATATACGCCCAATTTTATTTTATTAAGCGGGATATCTAGTAGCTGAAATCGAGCCCCATCCGTATATAGGAAGCCTAATATCAGTTTATATTTATTTTACCGAGTATAATTGTTTTTGTTTCTTTTATTATCGTTGTTTCTTTTTATCCGGGTTTCGTAGAGCATCCGCACGGAGTTCTTTTCACATTTCCGAAGCTTCCCCACTTTTATATCTATACAATTTTGTTTCATAAATGTGGTCTTTTGTGCTCGAAAGAATAACGAAATTACATCAATCATGAAAAAGAAATACTTTTCTGTTCATAATAACCGCAAAAAATTGGTTTTGCATTTTGGAGAATTGATAAAACAGATTCCGATATCTTCAAATGCAAGGAAATTAAATAATTTACTGATGGTTCCTTGGAAGTTTTGCTATTGAATAGCTGCATCTGTTTCTCCTCCCAGTAAACTATATTGGTATTTTCACACTTGATTTTCAGCGCCAAAATAACAGCCAATCTGTGAAAAACCTCGCCGAGAAAGTGTCCGCTGACGCTTGCAACATCAAATATGTGACGAGAATACGGCATTATATTCCATTTTTCCAATTCATTAACTGTTCTCAGGAAATAATACTAGTTTTTCTCCCATGAAGACTTAACAGTAAACGAGTATACTCAGTATTCTATGGATATTTTGTTGTCGTTCTATAATATCACCAACCGATTTGATTTCAGCTTTTTATTGTAATGCTATCGGCCAGATAAATCCAACTTTTCCTTTTTCAACTCTGAGAACCACTGCTAATATATTCCAGAAAATTCAATTGGTCACCTGGAATAGCTGTGAAGAACATTTCCAGATCAATCATATTTCCAGATATAACAGGATTTTCCCGTTTTCAACAATAACAATGTATCTTTCAACTTTTTGACACTTTCAGCTGAACAAATATCAAAGTAGTGTTCAGGACTATTTTTCATGCTTTTTTTCCTTTGCTGAGCATTCCCACGATTGCATCCAGAAGGCAGAGCCTAGTGCGGGCAAGGGTCGACTAATTTTCTTCGATGCCGGAGCTTCTTACTGATTTTAACGGTGTCACCTTTACTATTTCAAATGCACGGAAAATTAGGACACTCACAGTGCTACCGGGTCAGTTGGTATATTCGACCAAGATATTGATATTTAGGCAACCAACAATTGACTATCGCACCGAGGCGAGGTGAGGTGAATCTGTATATAAAAAAATAAAGTACCCTCTCGCTGAATTTTTTCTTTGAAAGTGACCATCCAATCGAGGCATTGTATTCCACTCGGTACATAAAATATAATTGTTCTTGATAGAAATTCAGCGCATTCACATTATCTCAACCTGTAGGTATACAGAAAGCGGTGCAGTTAACATCTACCCACTGGTAACTCCAGCAACAAAGTTTTAATGATTTCAAAAAGAAGTTTCGGATTTATTGTAGAAACAGACTGCGGAAAATAGCCTTCACTCTTGAGTCAAAGTATTATCTCTGATAGCTGGAATTGAAAAGTTAAAACAATAATACTTCAGATGGAAAGTTTCACTCCGGAAACATTTGAGCCAACAGTACTTCCGACTGAATATGTAGTGAAGGTATTTGTATTGCAACGGATGTCGCAAATCCCATGAACTCCATCTGAGACCAGCAAAATTTATCTTATTGTCTACGTTTTGAAAATGTCTTCACGTTCCTTCTCATCAGCCTAAGCTCTGGTAGGTTATATTACATTCATAATCTGTATATTAATATATTTTTCGTTCTCGTCTTCTTTCCTTGAGGAGGATCTCGCGTTTGTCTTATTTCATGAAGAGGTTGCTTGATGAAATAATTAATCAAGCTAATAATTTGCATGGAATATAAATGGCTTTCCTGAGGCCTGAATTCAGAATCAGGTAGACATGCCGGAGCAATTTATAAGCTAGGCAACTATATGAGCTTCACAATTTTACTGTTGGGTATTCTCGAAAACCACTCCATATTTTATATAAATATTTAATGTTCCAAACATGAGATAGAAATGAGATCGCCGAAATAGTATGATTGAGTGAGAAAAAGGGTCTTCGAATGAAAGTAAATGACCAATTCCTCTAAAGATACGTACCCGACATCAGATGAAAAAACCACAAATAATATACCTATATCTATTTTGAGAATAACGCCACTCGTAGAATATGAATTTCATTTTGAATTTCAATGAACATCCCCTGTTATTGTTAATGAGACCAAATCGCAAATCGCCTCTAATGAAGTAATAGGTGAGTAATTTTTCGAATAGGACTTACCTACTGAACCTACTGCCTACTCACCTACTCTGCTAGTGCACATATGACTTCAATATCAATTACGGTGATCACAAAAATATATATTGTTGTGATAGTCGAACAGCAAGACAGTTCAGCTCCTAACTTGACAACGTAGATAAATATAATTTCCTCCTTATATAAAGTATCAGGGTGCTGCTACATACAAGGCTCACACATCTTCATTCCTTTCCACCTCTTCAGCGAGTGTCACTTATTGGAACGAAGTGGACGATGTGCCTTTTGAGCACTATATTTTCACATTGAAAATGAATCCCTTGTTGATGACACGATGAAAATAAAAGAAGTTCATCGAACATCAAGACGTGAGGGCAATCAAACAACGAGAAACATGAAACTTTTAGCTTGGCTACGAGAGGTGATTTTGACTGTATGTGAAGTGTACCCTGTTGGAGCAAAAAATATAATTTGTACAGTGAGTAATAGTGAATCAATAAAATAAAAATTTGAAATTATAAACAATAAAATGAAACAGGTGGAAACAATGCAGTAAGGATAAACAGACGTAATAAGTAGGTACTCACATTACAGTTCAGAAAAAGAGGAGATGTGTTTTCTTCATTCTTTTTGAAGAGGACCCCAATTTCTTCGAGAATTTATTTTAGTCTCGTTGGTCACACTGATTACTGAAGATCAAACAACAGAAAGTTCGAATCGGAAAAGAGTTTTCCAATTTATGTAAAAAATTATCCTGTTGTGGATTATTTCGCCGACAGTCGCTAAATCGATAATTATTCTCAATGTTCAGTTACGATTATTGACGGCCCGTGATGTAACTTGAAACCTGATTCCTCGAACGGCGTTAAACTTGCCGGATATAACACTACTGGGAAAGTTGAATAATATAACATGGGTAAATGATTTCTTTGAAATAAAATATTGAACTGAATAATTATGAATCAATAATTATAGATTGAATGACTTACCTCAAGAAAGTTCAATTTGAATTATACGAGAACCACATCTGAATAGACCAAATAGTAGTTAGGCTCCTGGTGCGGAACAAGTCACACTGTTTTCATTTCTCTCAAGCAAAAAAATCTCGCATATCAAGCATTTTTAATAATCATCATCACGTAAGGCTGCACTGGTGAATAGATGTCTTGTGCTATGGCTGGTGAATATTGAAGTATCTAAAGCACTTTCGGAAAGTGCTGTTAACTCACCGTGATATTGACTGCCTAGATGCCTTACGATATGGTTTTCTGATGGTAAGAAATAGATATTTGATGTTCTCTCGAAATTTGGAAGTGAATTCCATATAATATTTCAATGTTTCATGAACACATTCTTCAGGTTTATTATTGAATGATGGTATTCAAATAATGGGTAATTAGGTGATGAAGTTTTCAATATAGCTTCGATAAGAATGAGAATAACGTTTCCATCATCTTTTATATTATCTAATTGAATAGCTGCTAATGTCTGGACACGGTGTGTCAGGATCAGGGCTAAAAGAGTTGCTAACTTAATGGTCAAGTTTTCCAGGCTGAGATTCTCCAAGGGATAAAGCGTAGCCAAATAGGTGAAAACTATCTGTGGATACCACGCTACATTTTGATCTTAATTCATTCATCATGGAATTGAATATTTCATTGAAGACACAGGGGATCGTACACAAATCGAATGGAAGATGAACTAATTCATAAAAAGGTCACTGAATTCAAATTTCAAGTATCTGCTATGAACTTTGATGTAGTGGAAGGGAAAAATGAGCATCCTTCAAATCGATTGTACGCATTAAGCAATTCTTTGTGATGGATGACATTACTGTTTTGAAATTCTTCATTTTGAAATGTTTACTGTCGAAGAATTTGTTTAGTGGTTTGAGATTCAATACAAATCTATGTTTACCATTTGGCTTAAGTACCAGAAAGTAAGATTCGAAAAAATCTCCCGCCAGCAACAAACTATGAATTCCCCGATGAATGAAAGTTCATCTAAATAAATACTTCATGTCATCAATTTTTCTGAAAGGTATGAGGTCGTTTGTAATGGTGGAAAGAAGTAAAAGGTATTTCATAACCGGTTACCTACTTCAAAATCGATGGGTCAGATGTTAACTGTGATCACCTGTCATAACTGTTTCTAATTCTACCTGCATATTTCTCTACCTCTAATCTCAGCGACGGCGTCTCGGAGGCTGTTTATGGGAGGCGTTGGTTTGATAGTTGGATGTCGTCGATGTCTTGTATGACCTTTTTTTTCGGAAATTAGGTGCTGGGATGGGTATTCCATTTCGGCTCTTATCGGCAGGCGCGTGTAGTTTAAATAACTTGCTCCGGAAAGCTCCGGTAAGTGGTTTCGGGCGCATATTGGTGCCCGTTTTCTGAACTGCCTGTGCCCCTTATTATTATAAATAGTATTATATTTTTATATTATATTTTTTCGTCGAAATACGATCCATAAAGCCAGATATCTGACTTGCATTCTCCAGCAACTTTTTGTGCTGCCGAATTCAACACATGAAATATTTGATGTTTCCTGTGGCGTGAGAACAGATTATGTTCCCCACAAAAAATATTGAAAGCAGATGGTGAAGTTGGCAACAGTTTCTCCTTCATTTCATGGAGCGTCGTTCGACACAAAATTCAATACCTTGCCTAATGCCCCAAGTCATTTGCCTATCTTGTCTTGGACCCCAATAAAAATCGAGTCCTTTTTATCTATGGGAGGAAGAAGTGTTTCTATTTCCAAGTTCATTCTGAGGAGATTAAGTGCTGGACACTTCTCCGGAATTTTCCACTTCTGGGACAACATCGCTCGAGTTCCTTTCTCTGAGCATACCAAAATTGCTCGTCCAGTGGGAGACTGAGTTGGGGTTCAGAGCTGGACCAACTGAGGGTTTCGTCGTGAGGTCAATGCCAAAAAGGGCAATCATGCGATCCTGTATACAATGCTGCCCCCTCCTTTTGGATTTTCTGTGTCTGGCTTTATCTCAATACCTACTACCACTAGCAAGTCTGGGACTTCCTCGGACTGATATTCACTGTCGCCTAAAAAAACAACTGTCATTCAAACAAGTATATAAGAAACAGGGAGAACATCCCTGATATAGTGACCCATTTGAAGAACATTCCACTGAGTTCACATTCATCTATAATAATATTGGGAGAACATCCCGTATTCATAAAGACATATAGGTTCATATAGGTTATGAAAGTAGTGGAATATTGGGGAGAACATCTCCACATGATTGCAGTAACATGGCATGAGTGTATAACCAAAACATACACCTCCGAATGTTGAAAAAACACATACTGGACGCCTCGTAGAAGGAAGTCGACAAATCAATTAATCTTTCCAGTTTTCGTAGTTTCCGTTAAATTGTTTTGTACTTTGCATTGTCCTTGGAATGCTTCCATTTGGGCATAATGAAATTTCAATTCACTTAACAATTGGTTTCAACGACTGACTTGTTCACACACTAAATACGTAATGAGGATAGGACTGTTTGGCAGGAATGAGTAAAGGTTTTTCGAAGTTTTTTTGCTTGAGATGAAAGAAAACAGTGTGACTTGTTCCGCACCAGGAGCGTAACTACACTTTGGTCTATTTGTTCTATGAGGATATGGTTCGTTGTATGATAATCACTCGATTTTTCAAATTCATTTTCAGGTTGTTAATGACAATTGAAATGAGAAAAAGTAATTTTTTCATGAGACCTCTCTCTCATTTTCAATTTATGACAATATAGAGCATTGGTCTTGAGAAAATAATTTCTAGTGAGGATTATAAGGTATTCATATCTTTAATTATAAATACATGAAAAATTTGCGAAGGTTTGCCGCCCCATGAGTTTTGCCTTCAAGCGACTGCTTAACACGCTTTATAGGTGTTTTAGGTCTGTAATTTTACCGATTTTCTTAGAAAAATAACTATTCTGAAAACCATGGTTCTATTCCTCTTGGGCAAAAATCCAATTTCAATTACCTGAATTCCTTTTAATATTATAAACAATATGTTTCTATATCATATATCAGGGCCTTGTCATCCTTAGCGAAATGTACCACAATACATACTAAAATCAGTCCTTTCTACCGAGTAAATCTCGAAGCCGTAATGTGCTGAATGCGTGAAAAGTTTCATTCTGCTCTCCAGTGAATTCCTAGTAACTTATCATTTTCGGGTAATATATAGCGACCTTTATTCGGCACAACACCGGATTAGAATGAATGTGCCCTCGGGTTGTCCGAATCCCAATGCTGTACGGTGGAGTTTTGGTCGCAGGAGCGGAGTTGAATAATTGCAACATTCGGAACGTGTGTGCATTCGTCAGGATTTTCGGGTTGATGAAGACGAATACCCTTTTTTATTGTATGGAATGGAGGGAAAACTATAGATGATCTAATACTACTAATGAATATGAGCCCAAGGCCAAACTCTTTGAAAATACATTGACATAAAAGCATTATTCGAACGTCATTTCTTTATGATGAACAACATTTGTTTCATTTGAATTCAGAAAATTTTTCTACTGTATTATCGAAATTCAAGGAATATGAAAAATATTGATTTGAAAAATGTACTCTTAGAGTTCCAATGAAATATACATTTATTTTCTTGGTGAATTTTGAATATTTCTAAACTTTCAATAAACTGCTACATATATCAATGATATAATCAAGAAATATCGACGATCAGTACTAATAACTCATGGGAAAACCATATGAAATCGATCGCTACATGTGCTTCCCAGAAGATTTCTATTTTGTGCGTAGAAATACTTCACTTCACAATGAACGTATACGGGGCATGTCTTGGAAGGTTGTTCTCATGTGTGAGGCTCGGCACCACAACATTCATTGGAAACTTCTTGATTCTATTCAGAAAAAAATCAACCAATCAGTCAACGGAGTCAAACTCAACATGTATGAGCCAGTGAAACGTCAGGAAGAGATTCCAAAAAACGACTGCCTTCTAATCCGAACAAAAGTAGTGATTTTTAATTCTTGATTATCTACGAACAGTAACGCATAGGTGAACATCCAACATTTCATTCATAGGGACAACTTTTTGAACCCATCAAACAATTTTCAATATTGTGCTTTCACCTATGAATACCAGATTTCATTTTGATTGGACCAATCGTTGAATTCATGATGAGTTCAAACGATCTACCATCAAAAATGTTTTGGTCAATCAATTCTAGAGTTCCACTCACAGTTTCGCACAATTTTTCCTTTCTACTACAGAGAAGGGCAATCCGTCTTGTTGGTGATTCTTCGCTCACAGTCTAGCTCCCTTGTTGGAGCAGCGTAGAAGGGCCTGAGACTTGTGTCTCTTCTATAGATATTTTTACGGTGGTTGCTCCTCTGAATTGTCATCAATCGTTCCACCCTTGGTGGTATCTACATGGATGAGCCGACGAGCACAGAATTTCCACCTCTCTGTTGTGAGCTTGAAAACCTGTCGAACATCTCTTGCTCAGGGATCTTCTTTCAATAGAACAGCTATACTTCCTTTTGTCAAACACTCTTTCGAGTGCGCCCAGAAGGCAAGTCGTTGTGCGGGTAAGAGTCGGCCGATTGTCTTGGGTGTCGAAGCACTATGGGGCATCTTACTGATTAGCGTATTTGCTATTTCAGCTGTGAAGAAACCCAGAGAAACCCACGGTGACACCGGGTCTGTGTATTCAAATAAGATATCCCAAAACTTCTAGGATTGGTATATAGTCTACCAACAATTGCGTTTCGCAACGAGCCAGTCAGAAAAATTCTGCCCTGACGGCGGATTGAAGTAGCAGTCAGAAAGCCAAATTGAATATACGACAGCGCTGGAGGCCGCTCGGCCACTAGTGATGTATTTTCAGATAGGTATTGACTTCCCAGTCGAATGAAGTAACCAGACTGGCTCAAAATTCACACTTGTTTCATTCGGAGTATATATCAATGGCAAACTTCGAGTGAAAACGGAATTTATCATATCTCCAACTTGAAGAACCAAGTAGGTTCCTAACTGACCCAGTATGCATGCAGCAGCTTCAAGATATAAGTAATGAAATATGGAAATTCGCCAACTACCTTATGCCAATTGTATGTGCGTTCCGGTAGAGGTTTGTTCATTGAAAAGTGAAGGTATAAACTTTTTATCACCCCCATCTTTTTGAAAAGTCGAAGATTCACATAAAATACGGAAGGGTAGAAAAATCCAGTGTTGCTCAACACGCTCTATAGACAATGACCACAAAATTGGTGGAACCAATTCAAAACCGATTAGGCATGTACATGACACAAGGCTACTCGATGCATGTGAGAGTCTAGAAATAGCAGTATGTACAGCTCATCCAATCCATTTTGGCACAGAACTTATAATGTATATGCCCATCAATCTCTGTAAAGTAGGCTGTGCTTTCACTCTAGCAGATGACTGGATGTGGTGTCCATTCTCAGCACCAATTATTTCAAAGGACTCTCAATCAGGTCTAAAGTACCCACCCTAAGATTAAAAAACACCGATTATATGTGTTCACTGAGTTGAAAATTATCTGCAGACAGTAATTTTTTCTCCGTCATGACCTACACTATCAGTGTGCAACTGGAAAAGTATCTGAGTTTGTGCCAAGATGGATTGGATAAGCTGTAAAAACAGCCCGCTTTTTAATCTCCTATCTAGAAATGTATCAGAATAATCAGTTATAACAGTCGAAGTTCATATCGGATCAAAACACTTTTCAGGTAGTGGCTGCACTAGTTTATTATCGAGAAATTGATTGGAATTATCAGCAGTAACAAACTGAGCCCATATCATAACTACTTTTCTTCGGGTTTGAAGGCCGTCGTTCTTCAAACCCGAAGAAAAGTAGTTATACTAAAAACCTCGGCCACGAAAGCCTTAACCATTTTGTTAAGCTCACATCGCACCAGAAAACTTCGGGTTTACAAAAAGCTAACCATAGTATTTAGTTTTTGTATCAATTTTCTTCTCTTGAAGATGCTAACCTTGTTAGCGAAACGCAAGTGCAAATATATCAGATTGGTGTTATGGTAATTGATCTCTACAAAAGGTTTTCAAGTTATGGATCGTCAAAACAAAGAGCCATCTCGTGGCATATCACGCATTATACCGGGAAACAAATGATATGAAAGTTGTTGTGAACCATTATTTATTGAAAATGTTTAGAGATGTTACAGGTTGTTATACAGCTGCTGTCTCCCCTTTAAGGATTACCCATCTATTTTGGGAAATTCCTTCGAATCGGCTGAAAATAGGTTACGATTCCTAGAAAAACGACTGAAAATTCTTCCTGATTCTCACTACACTTGTAATATTTTCAAGAATATTTAGAGAAATATTATGTGTCTTTAGCGGATTCGAAATTGGATGAATCGCCATTCTACTATATTCCTCATCACTGCATATTCAAAGAAAATGTTTCTACTCCCTGTCGAGCGTGTTTGAAAACCAAACGTGGAATTTCGTTGAATGACATTTCGTATAGAGGTTCCAAACTACATAAAAATGCACTTGATATATTGTTGAATTTCAGATTTTTTCCCATAGCAGTCGTTTCCGATTTGAAAAAATGTACTTCATGTTAATTCAGCCAAACTACATAGAAAGTTCCAAAGAATTTTATGTAGTTTCGACGTTTCGGAAGCAATCTCAGTTTTCCATTTGAATACCTTGAGCTTCGACATCAAATCGTCTTTATTCTTAAGTTTGAGCGTTGTGAAGCTAGCTGGTTTTCTGATGCTGTAAAGTACATCTGTCGCGATATGTAAATGGACGATTTCAGAAGCAGTCTTTCTAGTATGCAGGATGCTATGAGGCAAGATGCAAGAAAACCCTGGTGCTTTGACTTATACGTGAAAAATCGTTAATCCAAATTCTAAATATCTCGCATTTTTTATTTTGAACAATTTTGACTGAGGAAATCTCTTCGAGAGATTGGCAAAAGAGGCGCACTTCATGAATTTGGTAACGTAACGTTGAAGTTTCTGCACGTCCGACTGGAATTTTGTAAGTTATATGCATTTGAGAACACTCGCATTAGAGAACTTTCAATGCTGAAACAAATTCGCGCTCTATCGTAAATTGACATCAATTTTGATTCTGGGTTTTTCAAAACTATTTTCTTTATTCGAAATATTTTTTGTAACTATCATATATTTTCTAACACTCAGAAATAATTTACCTTGGGCAGCTACATGATATATTATGGAGATGGATACTGGATTCAGCACTATTAATACCACGAAAAATATAAAATGCATCACATTATAAAAGTATCCTGAGGTAAAAATTCACTCAACACCAACAATAGTGACTATTGAAACGTGGTAAGTACATCGTGAAATGAAACGAACAGAACTAATTGGAATAGAATTGATTATTGAGTTTATCGGAATTCCCAAAAGCATTTCAAATCAAAATACTTCAAATCGAAGTATCAAACAGTCAAACTTGTCTGTGAGCGGATAGCTTTCTATGAGATGGCCAGTCTACACAAATTTTGTGTACTAATGATTCTATTGGTGAATGAAATACCCCGCTAGAGTTCAGCCAATGAGACCGTCGGTATTGAAATTTCCTTGTGAGCCGTCACTTAATTGGAATTGCAGCTTTGAGAAATCGCATTTGTATCATCACTTACCGTAGAAAGATATAAGCTGTCGCTTCGAACTCTGAGGTCGAGAGGAATGGATTAAACGAAAGCAAAACAGTGTTTCTATCCATCTTGCTCTGAAGATACAATTGAAGTTATTGACTTATTAATGCGGTGGCTTTGAATTGCTAAAATAGATGCCAAACTCAACTGATTTGTTAGAGAAAATTCCGACAAATTTCAAATTATTAGTCACAGAAGAATTTGATAATAGTCAGCTCAATGTCTTGGGCTTATAATGGAAAGCTGATTTTGATAAAATTAGGTTTTCAACCAGTTTGGAATTTTCCCCAAATACTGAAAGAAATATGCTATCCCTAGTAGCACAACATTCGATCCCTTGAGATTTGTTTTTTTCGTTACGTTGTTAATCAAAATACTTGAAAAAAAATTGGGAAATACATTCGAGTTGGATCAAGTAGCACCTAATACGATTCAGAACACATGGAACAGAATTCAGAAAGAATTTAATGTACTGAACATTATGGCCATTCCAAGACATTTTTCAGTTTATCCTTCAAATGTTCTGTCATCAACTGGTTTCTCAGAGCCAATTCTTCTGGATTCACAGCTGCCATTCATGCCAGACCTGTTAATATATCTGGTGAAGTGGGAAATCGGTTACTTTGTGCCCAGTCTACAATTGCACCAACATCAAAGGTAACTCTCCCAAATCTCGAAATTTCTGCCGCTACATTTTTGAGAAGAAAATTTGCTCATTCAACTGAATTATATTCTTATCGAAAAGCAATAGTTAATATTTTTTCATTCTTCTATCCAATGATAACACTTCATTGGATCAACTCTTCGTTAGTGACAATCCAGCCCTTTGTTGCCAATAGAGTCAAAGTATTACAAGAACTTTTACCCAAATCCAACTGGTATTTCGTTTCCGGAAAAGACAATGTATCGGAATGTGCTTCTAGGAGACTTACCCCTTTTGATTTAGTCAATCATAAGACATGGTTGATAGGATCGCCTTGGCTGCCTCACAACCCCGATAAATGGCCGATCAAACGTCTCTGAGAAAAATATATACAGACTTCAGAGCTCAGAAATGTTAGATTAGGTATTGCTCAAGAGATTTATTTCCCATTATACTCCATAACCATATTTCTTAGTTTGGACAAAAATATTAAACAACTGCTAATGTATTTAGATTTCTCCGACTTCTACCAATTTCTCCAGTTATAGAATTGAATGACCTAGCAAGGACCGAGGAGGCATTAATTGGAACTGTCTAGAAATTCGGAGATTTATGTGACAAAGCAGCTGCTGTCCTTCTCAGGAAGCATAAATCGATGAAATCATGGAGAAATCAGGACTGAAATTAACCACCTGACGAACGTCAACCCTCAGGATTCGAAACTTATGCGAGCAATGAATTTTTGAAAACATTCTTCGGATATAACGGATACTTCTGTTCCACTGTCTAATAAAAATGACAACTCAAACTCACTGACACATACATCAGTATAAATCGGTTTGTTGTCGCTGGAATTTATAGTAAACATTTCAGTTCCGTTAGAGTCTATCTCGCCATGTTCAATCTCCAAACAATTTTGTCTATTTTCCCAAACTTTAGATAAATGCCCTACTTTGCGACATACATTAAACATACATATGCGTATTTTCATATCTGTTTACCTGTATCAACACTTACACTTCCATTCACCAGAAGGATGGTCCATAACACTCACATTCTGAAAAAATTTGTCTATGTGATTCTTTGAAATAGTTTCTGCTCTGATTCCTCAAAAAGACTGACATTTGTACAGGTTTCCCTC
This sequence comes from Zygogramma bicolorata, assembly GCA_032362365.1. Classification (NCBI taxonomy): domain Eukaryota; kingdom Metazoa; phylum Arthropoda; class Insecta; order Coleoptera; family Chrysomelidae; genus Zygogramma; species Zygogramma bicolorata. The sequence continues at coordinate 899,641 of JAVJAQ010002653.1, read as the reverse complement.
GACGTAGATGCTTCCCTGATGAGAGCCAATTCCAACAATTTACCCAACGCGATTTGAAGTCTTTCTTCGCACAGTCATCTCTGAAAGTTCCACTTCCCATTGAACAGATGAATTTATCTTTCAAGTATCGACCCAAATGAATCGCGAAATAATTGATTCTCCTTCTTGACGAGACCCGAAAAATTTTATCTTCTCCTTGTATACAGATGTTGGAGGAGAAAAATGAGTTTCGAGTACCGAACATAACTGACCAAAAATGTATCTTTGGGTAACTGTGGCGTGCAGAGATCCCTCAAAAATTTATACGTATTTTGAGATCAAACTTGATAGCGCTGACACTCTTCGTTTATTCGTTGCATAATCATTAATAGTATTGATGTCGAGAAACATTTTAAACTGTTCTTGATATGTATCAATTTGAAGGTTGTATTCTCGCATCGTGGCCATATAGATTCTGAAATTCTGGTTCCTTTTTGTTAGGTTTCTCCTCGTCACCAATTGTAAAGAACCTAAATTAAGATAATAATCACAGTCATTATGGATATAATAAACCAGAATATGATCATTATAAAACCTCCACTTGACAACTAATGCTATATGTCCATATAAAAGTTGCTAACAATTGAATTATCAAGGAAATAATTTGGATATACCAAAGTTTTGTGGCTCCTTACTTCAGATATTGCATCTACCTCTGCAGTTTCCAAATCGTGTTGCATTTCTAACAATCGCATATTATCATTCATTTAAGTTTGCTGTTATAGAAATAATTGCTGCTCTTTATGCATCTTCTGTCATTTCTCGTCAGTTTCGATTCCAAGTTTCTTCCTCTCCATGCAATTTGCTCGAACTGTTTCTGGAAATATGTGTTCTCCGCATCCGCCAAATATATGAGGCCACCTAAAATCTGATGGAATCCTTCTGTTCACGCCAGCATTCATTCTCGTAGACTCTTGTAGATTGTTCATGAGTTGATTCAAGTACGGCTGGAAGGAACAATGAAGTTTCCATTTGGGAATGAGTATTTCGAAAACATTCAGTCCAACTTTCATTAAATTATTTTCTATTAACAACTTTTTTTCAACTGAACTAATGTCAATCAAATCACAATCACTAGCAATCAATATACAGAGTGAGATCGATCATCAAATCATAACAGATATTAAATGATCTTTGAATTTCATTTGAGGGGGAAGATATATATTGAAAACTATTTTTGGGTTCACCCTCCCCTGAAAATGAAAGATCTGTTACGTATCAAGGCAAATATACCATTCAACCCTAAAAACAAATATTATAGGAGTCCAAATATCATTTATTTTCAGGAAAGAAAAAACACAAATAAAGATTTTAACGAAAACTGTAAACCTTGCCGAAATACCCAGTCTCTATAAATCTGAATATATCAATATTCCTTTCAACAAATAGTTGTTTCAATGAACTAGTCCGTTTCTCTCCTTTCAGCTAAAAAATATTCAAATAGATCACCATACAACTTATTTAATATATGAGAAAGAAGGGAATCAACACACGATAAGTTATTAGTTTCACTATACAGAGAGAAAGATTTCACTTACATCTATTCTGAGATATTCCCAACCACTCATCTTTTTGTTTTCATTGAATTCTCTCAACTATCCATTTCGAAAAATGTATGTATCCCTTCATCCAGATATTCACTTTGTTAGGGACATACTCGACATCAAATAGGTACACCGGATACGATTTTCCAAATCATCTACAAAGATTGGCTATACACTTTGTTATCTGAAGTGTTTCCAACCATTGAGATACCAAACAAAACTCAATCTGAGCCACGTCACAGATTGATCAAGTGATATTTGGCAATATTGACAGATGTCTAGATTTGCGGAAATTCACATAGTCTTGCGTTTCTTGTATGATCGGGATCAGTGAATTGGTCAACAAATTCTTGTTATACTACAGATGCTAATCCCACAATGATATCACATCGTTTCGAAGAATCAAGCAAGCATCGAAACTTCGCGTTGGAATACTCCGATTATATTATTATGTGTGGACAAAGTTTACGATTAGACACTAGTTCAATCTTGAGTATGACGGACGTTCAGTTGCCAAAATCTGATTCTGACTCCCTCACTTATTACTATTCAAATCATATTTTCTTTCTGTGGCCAGTTTTAGGGCAACCCTAACTCAATTTTTAGTCAGAATACATGTAGTTTCTGCGGCCAACATGTGTCGTATTCCATTTTCATGAGGAATATTAATGAATATAAATTCACCGACTGGAGTTTGGTCTCTAATATGCATGAAGAGTCGAGAAGCAATGCAGATTTCCATGATATAAGTGGAAATAAAAATTGTCTCCACTGAGTTCTTTATGACTCGACTCATTCATTATGTTCCGGTGCTAGCTGAAGTTTTTTAGAGAGTGATCCTTCGTTGTCGAGATCATTATAATGTAGGGTATTTCCAATTTATTATCGAAGACAGTTCATCGGGTTTTATGCAAAGTGATATATGTCAGTGACTGACAGAAAATGAACTCTGGAAATATCAAATGACACCAATTCTTTCACTGAATAGGTAAAAAAATTCAAAATGCAAAACTAAAAACAGGATATTGACAATGATATTCATGGATTTATTCAAGACAAATATTTCGTATTCCAACATATTTTTTCATTCGAGGTATTGATATATTGGTCGAAATACAATTGAAAATTGAATCGTAACAATGAAAATCGAATTTGCTTTGCGCAACTTTTCCCAAACATTACTCACTGTGTCATTTTCATCAGCACATATTTTCCTAACCACAAAATTACAACTTTTTCACCAAATGTAAATCTGTGTAACCCTAACAAACTTCTCCAATGAATAATGCTCCTAAATGAATGGACCTAGCTGAATTTATCCCACCGACGAAAATAATAGTTACAGCTTTAATTGTCAGAGCTCAATGTGATTTATTGCCAGAATCGAGCACCTTTATTTCATGAATTCGTGTTTCCTCTGTCACGTTTTGAGCAATATGATCCCTTTTGCCGCATGGATAAATTCGAAGGGAAATTATTCACGCCGAATTTAATATTTCCAATCAGTAATTAAAATGTTTTGAATTGGTATGCCATCACATTACGGGAAGTATTTTCCAGCAGAAGGTGCAAATTCCAGTTCAAATTTCAATAATGAAGGGTTTAAGTACGAAAGAAATTTTGGGTAGAGTGTCAGACGATAAAAACTCTTTTTATTGATTCACAATTATAACAGGTCAGGCAAGGGTTCGAACAGAGCAGCATTTATGAATTTGATGAAGTTTTGTCAAATTTCCTGCACGTCCGTCGGAAGTTTTGTAGGTTGTATGCATTTTAGACCACTCACCTGAAAGAACTTTCATTCCGTGATTTCAAATTATTTATATTTATATTACTGAGACTGGCCTGAAAAATTGTGCGAAAGATGATTTTAAAGATACTCGTTTACAAAAACACTTGAATTATTTCAAACAACTTCGTGATTTTACATCTGCCCCAATGAAATAGGAAAAGAAGGCTCACCTGAGGCTAAACTACGAGATAGTGAAATGAAAGAAAGATGGACTAAACTCGAAAAAAAATCATGTAACCAATTGTTATGGTGGATTCATGCAACAATCGTAGCTCGGAAATCGGAACTCGCAACAAAATATAAACCATTCATGCAGCAATCTCAAGAGCTGTTGAATCGTAAGAGTGGAAATTTGTTCAATATCTTACGAATTCCGACTCAATATACCTGCATGAACGTTTTCATTGAAAGATATCGACTCAACTTCTTCCTTACGACTTGCGAATTCCGAGTTACGATTGCTGCATGAATCCACCATAAGACTAATACTCTTCCTGAACATCTACGGAATGCGAATAATTTCAATGACTTTTTACCCAATTCATTACCCAACAACTGATGAAGAGCTAATCAACTTTCACTTCAACTATGTCAAAGGTGGAATATCTTCATTTACTTTCATTTCCATAAATGAGAGTATTATTAATTATATTATTCGTGAACTGAATCAACTGATACTGATAATATGAATGTATCTACCATTCAATTATCTTGTTCATTTTTAATTCCATTAATCACACATATAAGAACCATTGTCTGAAGAAAAATATATTTTCAGATTCTTGGAAAAGAGTAAAAGTCATTCCTCTGCCGAAAGTAAGAAACTCGGAAACTTTCAACGGTCCTCGAAGTATCAGTGTGTTACCCACATTAAGTATTAGAAATATTGGAGAAAATCATGAAGTCACAAATAAGGATCTTTTTAGAAAAAAATAGGATAGGTATTGCCTCTCGAACAGTCTGGGTTCATAGCCTGCTACAGTTGTGCAACAACACTGTCTGATAATGTAGATGACATCCTAAAAGCTAAGGATTCAATAGAATATGTGTTTAATTTTTACTAGACTTCTCAAGCATTCGATATGATAAATTACCGAATTTTACTATGTTCCACTAACATAGATTCAGTGAGTCCATCTGCAATATAGTATTAACATACCTATCCGATATATTTCAGAGCGTTCGAATAGATGACCAAATATCTCACCTAACAGAATTCTTGCCTGGCGTTCCACAAGGTAGCATACTAGACCACTTCTATACACACCATATACATCAAATTTCATTAATGTATTGCAACATGTTGGCTATCTCTCATACGCTGACATGTTTACTTCGCATTTGAGCTGTGGGAAATAATTTCTCAGACTCCAATAAATCTTTTGCATAGCTTTCTTGTCCAGAGAGTGTTACAAATGATATTCTACCCATTTACTCTTTCAAGACTTTGAAATTGTCTACTTCACATTTTCCTTCAGAGCCAGCTACAAGAACTTGGGTTTGATAACGGAACATATCATACAGAAATTCAGGAACGCATATGGTTCACTAAAACTGATAAACTCACAACGATTCAACTTGAATCATGATACAAAAAAATGCTTTCTCATGCACTAGTGCTGTCACATTTTAAGCATTTTGACGTAGTTTATGGGCCATCTCTGAATTTCAATGACTCCACTAGAATTCAAAAATGGCAGAACTCATGTATTAGATTAATTTATGGCATAAAGAGATTCACTCAAAAGCAAACTCAAATAACATGGTTGGCTCAACATGTTTAATAGACGTCATCTACAGATGGAATGAATGTTTTATGAAATCTTCGAACTCAAAACTCCTCCGTAACTCGCTTGTAAAATCTCTCACAGAACAGACATTCATGAATTGAATATTCGTCGTCTCACAATTGTCACGGTTACTACCCACAAAAAAGTAATATACGAAAAATCTTTCAGCTACAACGCGGTCACCGTTATCAACAATTTGTATACTCTAGACTTGTTCTCTTTTGGCACCATGGACATTACATCCAATGGACTGGCCTTAATGACAGTTTTATTATATAACACGATGCGAAATACATTAGACAAAGAAAGGATAGCACATTGAAGTGATATTGTGAAGGACAGAATGATAATCCTCTACTTGAATTACTCTACTCTTCTCATCCTCTTCTTATCTGCTACATCGAGGGGGGAATTTGCATAGACGTTATACTTGAAGTATCCTGCTCATTCCGCAGTCCTCTCTCTCTCTCTCCTAGGGCCATTCCATTAGTTGTAATGTCCATGTTTGGCACTTACCATAAACTGTTTCAGAATGACACATGATCTATTTCATTCTCTCTCCCTCTATTCCTCTCTCTTCTATTCTCTCCTCCTGCTTGTCATCTCAAAATTAACTGTACTCATTCTTGGCGCTGGTGGAAGAACAGAAGCGAAAAGTTCACCGTAAAACTGTACCTAACTATTAAGTATCCTGTACGTAATACACTCATTCTCTCCCGGAATAGAAATTGAAGATACTGGAAAGCACTGTCAGCGATTCATCTCACAGTGTTTTCTCATGAGAGATTATTTCTGATCGTAATTCCTAGCATCGAAATAATTGACTTTGAACGAGAAGTTATTCCTGTAATCTGAATACTAGATTATAAAAGATCGGCTATATTTGGGTTTTGCCAACATTAAATTCCACCAAATTGATGTCACCAGGTCCAACGACTTCGAGAGCGAATTTCTCTCGCAGTTGGGTGAAATTCTGGAATCTTCTGCTACCACAAGTTTATAGGTTTCAGGTTGTTGGTCGAGTGCAGATGAAAGGATCACCTCTGTTCCGACAATCAAGGTTTTGAGCCCAAGAATAAATTCGTCGACAATATCAGCCACCAGGACATTAACATCTGTCTCCATGTCGAATCTTGAATTAAATCTCACCATGATTTGATCTTCAATGGCTGTTTGAAAACGGGTGTCTGCGTAGTAGTCCTAATGTTCTGCCTTGCCATTCATCACTGATCTCGTGACTCCCGTGTCCATAGTGGAACAGTAGACTGCTGCCATTGCATTTTATTGTCGAAATTTTGAACTTATGCGATTAGGATGAGTGAGCCATTGGTTGCCCCTTACGTTGACTGAGCGGAACTCCAAACCTCTTTGTTTTTGTTCGGGTGTCGTACATTGCCACTTTTTTCTTTTTGGAATTTTGATCGTGACCGGCAGTAGCGTTCCAGATACCCCTCCCTGACACAGTGTAGCATTTCGGCCACTCCTTTCGGTCGTTGGCAGGTACTCCCATTGGCGAGCGTTTCTTCAAAATATCCAGCTATTTGGCCAGTGTTTCTAAGACTTTACTCGGAATCTCTTTGACTTGTTCAGTGATGGTCCTGACCTGATAAACTTTTTGAAACTGTCGGGAGCCTTTTTTGGCAGCCTTGACCCAATCTATACAGCTCTTCACTCAAAAATGGTGGTTGAATTGTTCTGATACTTCCAGATAGGTGAGTCTGACCAGTTTCTCAATATCAGCCCCATATTCCTGTAGAGTCTTCAATGTTACTCTTTCTCTCGACTCGAGCTGGCTCTTGCATACTTGCTTCAGATACCGACTGCATTACCTAATTTCCTGAGCCGACACGACTGCTCCATAATCCCCCGCGACAAAGTATAAGTGTTTTCGCCTTCTGCCCTCCGAGGCAGAGGATGACTTGGTTTTATTGTCTTTTTTCTTGCGCTTGCTCCTGCAGTCCTTTTTCGTTTTATTGACTCATTTCTGAAGCTTAACTTTCGTTTCCTTAAGCTCTTCTCTACCGACTGGTTTCCTACAATTCATGGAATATGTTCAGAAACATGCCTCTATCAATTTCGTTCCGCTGTTCCTAAAAACAAAACAAGAATGTAAAAACATTCGACTCAGTCGATGGGCATACTTGAAGACTGGCGTTAAATCAAATGAAATTACGTTCATTTAATGAACGAACGTAAGATAAAAAGCGTCACATTGACATCTCGAGGTAAAAATGTAGACATGGAACGGCAGAGGTCGACTAATTTATTTGGGTGCCGAAGTGCTCTGGCGTCTGCTACTGACTTTTACTTTAGCGCATTTGCTAAAGGAAAACCCTGAAAAGCCTGCAATGCTACCGGATCGATTGATGTATTCCATAAAAATATCTCGCCCACCAGGACTGGTATCTGGGCAACCAACAATTGCCTATCGCACTGAGCCAGATATGGAAATGCTGCCCCGACAGCGTCGTAGACCAAATATGTAATGCGATTTTTTATTCAGGTCAAGGATAAATTCTTCTTCGTGTACTTAAACAACCTATGCCATGAGAACACGTATTTTCTGAGGTAATTGGTCCTGAATTTCTGCAGCAATCGTACTCAATAATAGACTTCAGCATCAAAAATCGCTCGATTCAGCTTATTTTATAGTTACATCTTCGATATTTTCCTCTCGATATGTTATACACTTTCCGGCTTGGTATTGCCAGGTCTATGATATGTTACAGTCATACGATCTGGTTGGTTTTCTGTGTTGAAGGCTATTTTATTGGTATTTTTCAAATAGCATTCTGATTACGACGAGAGTTATATTTCATTCACAAACTGAGTATGTCATAATGATACAACTTTGCGGGCACCAAACCAACCCCCATAGTCAAGAACAATTCCCAGAAAAGCTTTTGAAAGTTCTTCAGAGTGTTCACGAACAGAATATAATAATTCACGCACGTGGCCCCAGTTCATCAAACTCGGTTACTTCCGAGTATCCTGAGTTTAATATCACGTTCGCGAGTAAGAATCTGAACACACTGTGAATATTATTTTGAATGGGTTGTTGAAGAAGCAACTCATCTTCCTAATGAAAATACGTAGAGACATAACGGAAATCCAAGTTTTTCAAATTTCCTTTCGATTGGCATCTCGTGACGGAAATGAGTAAATTCGTCCAACTCATTTTTCTTGTTCGATAAGATGTCCTCAAATTCATTATACTGAAAAGGACTCTCTCCTATAGATTTTTCGGTTTCTTATCCTACCACAATCTGAAAAATCAGGAATTGAATTTTTACAAGTGTAGAAGGAAATATTTTCAATCTACCTCGATAGGTTGCAGAAAAAATTAAAATACAGTTCCTTCTGAATGGAACACGCTCTATCATTCAACAACTTCTCGTATATCTCAAATTTGACTATCGAAAAATACAAGAACTTTGTAGCAGAACCATCTTTGTGTCCCTCAGCTAATATAAATAACATGTCGGATTTTGTCGTTCCTTCGTAAATAAACCATTTGAAAGGCAACCCGTCACTCATGGCTTTGTTTTGAGTATAGTATAACCTGCGGGGCAGCCAATGTTTGGGTCGGTTTGGGATTTCTTCACCTTGACCATGTGTGTGAAATACGACTACAAATCGGCAAAACTAACTTTTCCATATAATTTCGATATTTGCTTGATTCTGGCTTCAACTTGAACGACCGAAAAGTGCGAGTCACGACCTAAGGGCAGCGACTATAGATGAAATTGCTTGTGGCTTCAAATGGTTTCAGATATAGAAATAATTTATGTTCCAGTCTGTGCCTGCATTTCCTTTTAGGAAGGTTACGGCATTTTTACTACAACTGTGTAAGATACATATTTGTTCGCAAGAATCACATAACCTTTACATGTCAAGTGTAGATATCCCGCTTTGTTGAAATAAGCATTGCATTCCTTTGTAGAACCTTTCTGTGGTTGTGGATCTCCTGCATATTTGCCGTATTGAATTGTCACTCAACCGTCTTGCTTTTCTGTACTGAGGAATATCCAGGTCCGATACCCATCAACAGATCTACCATAAGATATTGATCGATTGCAACTTTTATTCATCAAAATACTGATCGTTGAAGTTTCGAAAACCAAATTTAGTTTCGCTTTCCAAACTCATTCACAAATATTCTTTTCTAGTTTCGTTTTTTGTAAATGTCAAGAATTTGAAAGGGGCTATAGTCGCAGTTACGGAGTAGATTTCCCTGTATTCGAAGTGAAGGTGGAGGACATGTCACCAACTATTTCATCTATAGTTTTATTATTGATTCTGACGTGGGAGTAGTTTTTCTTGTTTCTAATTTATATAGTTATTTCCCAAGATGAGGGAGAAATGAAGTTCTAGCAGCCTCATTTTTTTTAGTCTCCACATTTCATGATTATAGATCCAATGAAAATTATATTTGGTACCTAATTTAATGTTCAATTATGTAGCGTTCCCGAAGAAGAACCAATCGAAGTTCGAAAGCTTGTTCAGAAATGAAATTGGAAACCTTGAAATGAAATGAAGATTTCACTCATTACTTCAGACTGCGCTTTCCGATACGTATCCATTGCCACCATACCTTAAAGTGTCTCCTATTTGTTATGAGAGATGATGAGAGTTGGGTATTGAGGAGATTTAGACCCCGACGTCACGCCATGCAGAAGTCTTTGTAATGGCTCCAAAGTGGGAGCCAAAATGTCGACAAAATAACGATTCCAGAAGCGGTTTCCAATCGCCATCGACTTGGGACTAGTTTTCCAATCTGATGTTGAAAAACTAAGTTATCAGTTCAAGTTCTCAGCAGCCAATCGGAGTGATTTGCCGAGACACCTGATTCGCAGTTGCAACTTCCGAAGAAAATAACGGTACTGTACTGTTTGAACGTCATTATTTTGTGATGGATCGACAATAGTCAACTACCAAGATTGCCTACAAGAGATATTGGGATTTGTACAGGAATTTGCGTATCAGTTTTGAGAACGGAAGCGAATTTAGTTTCCGAAACGTTAACGATGATATATATATATATATATATATATATATATATATATATATATATATATATATATATATATATATTAGTTCTTAGTATTTTTTTGATAGGCAAAATTTGAGTTGTACGAGAAGTTGCTGACTAATTGGACTTGTTCTATCCAGAAAGAACTGTTTTTCAATAGACGCAGCAACTATTCGGAGTAGATTGAAAATCTGCCCTTCTACACTTGTATGGATTCAAATATTAATTCTCATTTTTCCAGATTGTGGTAGGTTACAATACCCAGAAAACTACGGAACAAACAGTGCTGTGTTTTGACTTCGGAATGATGTTTTACTGGTAATTGAAGGAAACATCTAGAAACTGCACCGAAATCAAGCGGTGACTGCATCATGAACGAAGCTTTTAACGATAAAGGCGGATATTTTAGTATATAGTTCGGTCGACGGATCTTTTCCCAATCATCAATTCCTGACGAATTGAAACACATATTTTCAATGTGACATCTGTTTCAATATTGTAACAATGTTTGAGAAAGATGTGAGGAAATCCATTTTTTCGATATTCTCTCCCCTGAAAATGGAAAAAAAATGCTTCAAATTCCTACATCTGATTTAGATTTCAGAGCAAATCATCCAAATACGTTACTGCAATATTATGAAAAATCAAAATTGACTCACTGATATGTCAGTTATTTATCGTTTTTTTTTTCATGAATTTGAAGATTAAAAAAAGATTTCAAATATTGAAAAAACATCTCCTTGGCATCGTTTCGGAAGCTCGCCTGCTTCCATTTTGGTGAGTAGTGTTGTTTTCGAAACAACCTACTTCGAACTGAAGAGGGAAGTTGGACTGGGAAAACTCAGGTCGAAGTGGGTTTTGTCAAAAACAACAATTGGTAGACCCATTGATGAATCAGTCATGCCATTGTCACATTTTAACAATGCTCATCATATAATCAAATATTACACCCTATTTCAATAAGGCAATTTTTGCTGAAATTCAATGTCATCTATCTGTCAGTTTGCATTGCCGATTTGAAAAAATCAACGCTGAATATTACCAAGATGAACGCCTACAGTATAACAACTGATATATGATTTTATTCATCATTAATAATTGTTTTTGTGATAAATCCACCTCATTACTTGATTCCTCAAGTTTTGGAAAATGATTGGAATATTCAAACTTGAAATTTTTCACAATTATGCCACCACATATTTGTGGTTTGCGGCAAAACAAAATACCATGGGAAAAAACAAGTCGCTGCAACTTATCGCACCAAAATAGATTTATGTAGCTTTCTTTAGTTGCAGCGACAAACTGTATCATCGAAACAGGGTATAAGAACACCTGAATTCCACGATCCAAGGAGATTACCTGTGTTCGTGCAAGTTTTTCGGGCTACATGGATCTCTGTTGGTGTGATAAGTTGCAGCGACTTGGTTATTCCTTTGGTGAATTTGTTATCGCAAACTACGAATACGTGGTGGCACGTACCATTGAGAAGAATGGTCAATTTGAACATTTCAATTATTATTTTTCCGAACTGTGAGGGAATCAATAATAGTATATTATGCAACGATCGTGTAATGATGGTTATTTAATATATGAGCATAAACCGGGATACGAAACGAGCCGAAGGTGAGTTTCGTATGGTTTATGCGAGTGTATTAATAACCATTACATGAGAGTTGCATACGCTATTTTATCTACACCCAATAAATAATGAAGAACTAAAAATATTATAATATTAGGTATTTATATTGAACACAATAATAGTGGGTAATCAATCGTATTTCTTTGAAAAATTCTACAGAATTATAATTAATGATATAAGCACCGAAAATACAACAATGAGAAGAAAAAAAAATTAAAAAAGGCTTTGCCGAGGTCTGGAATTGAACCCGGGACGTTCGTGATCACTGCCCGCGCCGCTGACCATTCGGCCATGAAAGCACATTCTACTCAAGCAAAAATAACAACATATGTGTTCCATTTGTCAAATGAAAAATATAATCCTTTCGATTGTATTTTTTTCTTGTCTAAGACATCTGTGGAGTCGCTGGTAATTCTTCTATATCACTGCTATAAGACATTTTCATTCGATTATCGAAAATTGACTAAATTCTTCAAAAATTCAATACCTACTGATTTTGACTTGACAAACGTCAAAATGCAAAGCTTGCACATCATGCTTGATTGAAAAATAATGGGTTTCTATTGGTTGAAAATCTGTATCGTAATGAAAATCTGTATCGTAATGGATTTCATTATAAAACGGGTGGTGAGCATATAAGGGTATCATTAGAGTACGGGTGTAGATAAAAGTAATAACAGTTATTGAAATTGCAATAATTGAATATGCATGAAACTATATATTTATTTTGATAATATATGCGTTTATCTTAGTAATATTCAGTGCTATTTCTTAATATACGCAATGAACACTGACAGAATGATGACATTTTCAAAACGCTCACAAATATGTACTGGCACCATTGAGACGAATCGTTATTTTGAATATTCCACTTTTTTTTTGAAATTGCTAAAAACTTGAGATAGGTAATTAGTTAAAGTTATCACATGGACAAAAAATTAAATCTGAATGAAATCCTTTATTAGTTGTGAATATATAAATATGCGTTTATCTTAGTGGTGCTATTTTTCAATATCAGCAATGAAAACTGACAGTTTGATAACATTCCTCGTAGAGATAAGTTGCCGCAAGAAATTGCAGCAACAAATTGCATTGTGAAATTCGGATGTAACAAATTTCCAAACGGCAGAGATTATTCTTTCGAGAATTCACCTTTGTCGTATTGGGGAATGACACTTTTCACAGTTGTCAGTTCCGTGAATAACTTGCTTCTTAGGTATGGCGTAGGCAGTTAAATACAAAGCTTGCTAAAGGAGTTCAGTCGAAATCGATGGCGTTTAGTATTAAAATACTATGAATGACATTAACTTATATTTTTTCTTCTATCTCTACAGGTTCAACTTTCACCTATGAAAATCAATTTCGTATAATGATGTTATAATGAATATTTCCATCGTATGTTGAAAATCCCATATGAAGCGGGACATTTTCGATCAATTACAGCGATAAATTCCCGGCGAGACATTTTCGGGCTGGTAAATACCCGGGAGGTATCGAAAAATACCCGCTCGGTCCGTGTATCTATAGTAACGATTGTTAGAATGTACATTTGTCATCTTGACAGGCATAAATACTGGATTTTAAACGTCGTTGTTTTAACTCCGGCAATATTCTACCAAATTACACTCGTGCATCAAAATAAACCTGATAATTTTCCATTCAAGCATGTTGTCAGTAAAAAAACTGCATTCGATTATTTTCGGAGTCGGGCTCTTTCGACAAAATATGAAAATAAACTCATGCAGTTTTCAGACAACATACTTTCATGGAAAATTATCGTTAATTTTGAAGCACTTCCGATAAGATTATACAGGGAGTATATTTCAATACTGAGAAACGCTTTATTCGGAAATGGATAGCGAGACAGAAAAATAACAATATATCTGATAGGAAACAAATCGAAATGATGTTTCTCCTACGGAGGATCGACTATGACTGGATCTCGACGCCTTGTCGGCTAGCCACCTGCTTGAAAACAGACGATGATCCGAGAGATTTGGCCAGCTCTTGTAAGAATCACATTCGGAAGTCGAAGGGGTACATAAACTATGCTATGAAAAATAATGTTATTATCAATCAGAAACACGTCAAGAAGATGTTTCGTCTACGGCGATCGACTATGACTGGCTCTCAGTGGCTAGCCACCTGCTCAGAACTTTGATTCTCCGAACTACTCAACACTTATGTAAAACTGAATATTTTCAAATGGAATTTGAGCTTGAAAAACGAAAATAAGAAGGTTACTTGAAAGAAAACGAAAGAAAATTACAGAAAGAGTTCGAAAATTCGAAAAAGAAATACAAGAAGTGGACTGGAATATTTTAAAAGCTTTTTCAAATGTTTTTTCAAATAATCGATTTTCCTTATTCAGTTTTCTCTCTCAATTTGCTGTTTCCGTTTCATCGACCTCTATCATCACATTCGAATTATTCAGTTTTCAATAAGAGGTTTTGAAAGAGTTTAATGATTCAGACAATGCAAGGTCGATCCACTACCACTCCGTAGGACACTGTATCAACACGACACATAAAAAATTCCTAGGGTATACATGTTATTTGCATTCTGGTATTCTACGAGCCGAAAAACATATAAATATCAATTTTGTGGTTGACGATATATCTTGCTGACTAGTTTTAGCATTGAACGATGAGATTGGAAACTTGGGTTTCAAAGGTGATGCGCGTCGAGTGCAAATAATATCAGTTTGATTTTAGCACGATGATTGATCTACACAGAAAGTTTCAGTATTAGCATTGCTTATAGAGAAATAGGATAGCTAGTCAACGTCCGAGTAGAAAGCATTTGAAGCGCTTTTGTGAGTCCATCACAAACATTTATTGAATAGCATCGAGCATCCATACTCAACAAGGACAAGAACTGAACAAATCCCTGTGTACGAAAAAAATTGGGCACAGATATTTAGCACTGAAATCGTTCAATTTTTTTCCTAGAATATAGAAAAATTATGTTGTCACGATAAATTCATAAAAATTACTAAGGAAAAAATTAAAGGTATTCATACTAGAAATGAATTTACACACTATCAATGAATTACTAGCATGATATTTTCTGCTCACCATAACTTCTTTGTTATTTGTTTTTTCAGGCAACTTGTATGTTGGTAACTTCAACTGGAATTGTGAAGATTTACAGTATACATACAAAAATATTCTAATCAATGTGTCAGCCATTATTCATATTATTTACTTCATTCTCTCTTTCAAATCCAACTTTATTACTTTTATTCGCATTATAAATTTCTTTCATTCATTTCCATCAATTTCGAGTTTACTACAACATTGACTGCACCACGCGCAGGTTCGGTTTTTGTGGTTTGCTCCCAACGTTTGCTGAGGCTTATATAATATATAAATATATGAAAGAGGCAATTTTCTTGTATTGTACAATATCCTGAATGAACGTTATTATTATTATCATTATCTACATTATAATGCCGAATGCTTCCATTAATTCAACAATATATGACAAAGTTTTCTTCGCTACAGATTTCTGCTTGGTTTGACTGGAATATTGACATAGAAGTAATGCAGCTTCAAAATATAGCAATAGAATTTCATTAAGGAAATGAAAGTTTAAGCTATGTGATAATAATCGAAATATGATCTACTACATTGATTGAATATTCCACTCCAGTTTCTGAATTGATTGCCATCTTCCGGAATTTTGTATAGGTGATCAGCATATGCACTCCGTAATAAAAATACAGAAATGACTTGGAAACAACATCACGAATGTCATCCTTCTATAGAATCTACCCCTTGAAATGATATTTCCATAAAGTTGGCCAACTATGTCTCTTCAAACAATGGTACTGGTTGTAAGAATCTGTAAGAATAAAATAATATTAACTGAAACAATGAATTCGAATTATGGAATTTGAATATAGTGGAACAATTTCAAAAAGGAATGAGTAGAAGTCAATAAAGAATCAGTGACATGTTAAATTAGGCAAATCCAAACAAGAAAACTGAAATGCATTCCGTTCAAAGAATAACATTCAGGAAATTCACACTGCCCAGTGTCAAAAATGTGAATCAGCAAAAAGTAATGATACTGAGAAAAAATAAAATATTGAATGTAAAATAGTAAAATCGAACAAATCGAATGAAATATTAAAAATTGTTATCGTAGAGTGTAATCGACTTGGTGTGCAATAAGAATCAGATGGTAGGGCAATCCATGCCATTCAGGCGGAAATATGCTCCCGTGTTATTTTCAGATGGCACGAGCAGTGTAGACGTGTATAAATTGTTCTGTCCAGCAACTAAGTGAAATAGCAAAGTAACTCATTGAATAAATACTCTGCCGGATTGTGAAATCTGCCAGTTTGTAGTTATTGGTAATTACCTCAAGATCAGTGATTATGTCTAGAAGTAAAACTGAAATTACTTCAATCGTCAAAGATTCCATCACGGAATTATTACTAGATAAAGACTTCATCAGTAAAATCACCAAAAAGATAACCGATAAAATAGAGCAAAAAATAAGAGACCTCGAAACAGAGGTAGAAAATCAAGCTGATAAAATCTGTGTCCTGGAGCGAAAAGTTAATGATCTTCAACAAGAAGCAGATAATAATAACCAACGTGCGAAAGCAAACAATATTTGTATATACTGGGTGCCTGAAGAGGATAATGAACAACTATCTAATTATGCCTTGCAGCTCATAAGAACGAAAGAAAATTTGTCATGGAATTCCGCAGATATATTAGATGTTTATAGAATCAGAAAGAAACTTGAACATCAAAATAAACCAAGGTCTATAAAAATGAATTTGTCCAAACCAGATATGAAAATTGACATTATCAAATGTGCCAATAAATTCAAGGGAACAAATGTGTTTTCCACTGAGGATTTGACGAAGTTGAGGAGATCTCTCTTGAAGAAGGCAAAATCCGAATTTGGCGTCAAAAATGCATGGTCGTTCAATGGACAAATTTATGCAAAAATTGAAGGCAAGAATACCAAGATCACGAGCCTAGCTGATTTTGTATGGATAAACCATAAATCTTTGTCATATAGTCATATTGTCTTTCAAAATTTTCCATTCATTTTTTTTTCTCAACAATGTAATGATTGCTTATTGTCACTTAACCTAACTTTGATCCCAAATAAGGAATATGTCACCAACTTTTATTACCCGCTTATGTATAGAATGATTTCAATTATCCGATTGCTATGTTAAATAACTACTATCATATCAGATTGGGACAGAACAATTTATGTTCCTATTTTCACGCATACTCCTGGGATATACTGAATATTCTATATCTTTACCTATTATTATCATTTCTTTCATTTTATTTTCAATTATAAATAATCAAGTAGGATAACTATTAATATGTTAGATTTTTTACGAAGCCTTGAGGATTATTGGGAGGGGGAAACAGTAGTTTGTGACAGCCTGGAATTGGCTGCAGAACGTTTTTGTGGTGAGCATTTTTTTAACATTTTTCACATGAATATCAGAAGTATTAGAAAAAATATAGACGAATTTCTTGCATATATGAATTCAATCAATAATAATGATATAGGCATTATAATTTTATCAGAAACTTGGCTAATTGAAGATATCCAAATGTACTCCATTCCCGGCTACAACATAATATACAATGAGTCCAGTTTCAATCATAATGATGGTTTGATTTTATATATCAGAGAAGATATTAGTTTCTCAAGTAAAATGAAAAAATTGAGTGAAGTTAATCTGCTTGAAGTAAGTGTTATAGTGAATAACAAATCTTTTTTGATAACAGCTTCCTATCGTCCCCCTGCATCCAAAATGGAAACGTACATATCAGATATTGAATACTATCTCCCAACTCTTACAGGGGTAGACTTGATAGTATTTATGGAAGATATAAATATCAATATAACAAATAGTACAGATGCCTTAGTTAATAAATATTTATGTACAATGGCTGAACTAGGTTTTGTTTCATATATCAACAGACCAACTAGAGAAACGGCTACTACTAAAACTTCAATAGATCACGCTTATGTGAAATATTCCAATACCATGATGAATAAAATATATATCAATTCCTATATTTTTAAATGCGACATAACTGATCACTATTTATTACTCCTGTCGATCAAAGTTGATAACAAAACTAAAAATATTAATATATTTGAAACTAAAAATACCTATGAAGTTCTGAATCACAACAAATTTGAAAAATATTTAAAACAGGAGAACAGAGAAACAGTACTCCAGTTGAATAACCCACACACTGCCTACAAAAAATTCTTTGATAAACTATCGAAGTATTCAGAAACTTGTACAGAAATTAGGAAAAAGTCAAATAAATTGCTCAAAATAAAGCCATGGATGACAGATGATCTCCTGAAATCAATAGTTCACAGAGATAAATTGAAACAAAAATTCCTGAAAAGTCCTTCGAAAGAGAATGAAAGTGAATATAAACTGTACAGAAATTATTCAACTAATCTACTACGTGCATCAAAAAATGAGTTTTATTCAAATAAAATTGTTGAAGCAGAATATGACATGAAAAAAATATGGAATAATATAAATGAAATAACAAACACCAAATCAGAGATAAAATTGAAACATTTTGATATTGTTGATAACAATGAACTTGAACTTCCATCAGATACAGAAAAAGCCACCTATTTCAATAAGTTTTTTGTTGAAATTGGGGAAGACATGGCCCGAAAAATTGAGACACCCGAAACTTCCAATGTTGAACGCCATATAAACATATGCAATTCAATATTTCTTCAACCGATAACACATAATGAGCTAGTCAATGTCATAGCTGGACTCAAAAATAGAACATCACCTGGCCCCGATGGAATTTCTGTTCATATGATTAAAAGTATCACTCCTATTTTGTTATACCGCTCTGTCATATCTTAAATCTTATTCTCGTGATCGGAAAAATACCAGATTCCTTCATGGAATCAATTACAATACCAATTTTTGAATCTGGGAACAAAAAACTTGCAACTAATTACAGACCTATAACAATCATCAACAATTTTTTTTGAAAAGTGTATGAAAAAAAGAGTTTTTTTCTCAGTGTCAATTTGGATTCAGAGGAAACGAGTCCACTGAAAAAGCAATTTTTGAAGTAATAAATCTCATTTACAATTCTTTTCAAAATCAAGACAAAACCATTACTGTATTTTTAGATCTGGCCAAAGCCTTTGATACGGTGGATCACGATATACTTCTTCAGCGTTTATATGATTCGGGCATAAGAGGAGTGGCGTTGAATATTTTTGAAGATTATTTATCACAAAGATTTCAAAGAGTTAAAATAAATGATACAATTAGTGATCCACTATTAATATCTCGTGGCGTACCCCAGGGAACGGTGCTAGGCCCTATCTTATTTCTGATATACATAAATAATATTTTTTCAGTGTTGGATTCCGAAGGTAATATCACTTCTTTTGCGGATGACACAGCAATAACTTTTATCGGGACCACATGGGTAGAAGCTCATAAAAAGGCGGAGACAGGTATAAAAAAAAATTTCACTGATTGAGTAGTAATTTATTCAGTGTCAATATAACAAAAACGAAATACATTGCATTCTCTTCAACGAAAAAGGATCAACCCAATATTACCAAGATTAGGATTCACAAACCCACTTGCGAAAATGATATACTTCCTTGCACTTGTCCCTTCATAGAAAAAACTGAAAAAATAAAATACTTAGGTGTCTTTGTGGATCAGTGCCTTCATTGGAATGATCATATTGAACATACAGTTGAAAGATTACACAAACTCACCTACAAATTCTATCATCTCAGGGATATAGTGAATATTAAAATTATGCTAACTGTATATGAAGCTCTGGTCGAGTCTATTCTACGATATTGTTTGATAATATGGGGAGGAATATTCAAGTCTTCCTTGCGCAACTTAAAAATGATCCAAAATTCCCATCAAAATTATGTTCAGAAAGAATAAACGCTATAATCCTCGAGCATTATATGAAGAGAGAAGAATATATAGTGTAAGAAAACTGTATACCTTCCGTTGTATTCTATGGACAGCCAGTGTAACGAATACATTTGTGCAGAACAAATATAATACTCGCTTACACACTTCTCAGATTGCAAAGGTACCACGATGTCGACTCATTCACAATCAAAAATTTATTACATATATTGGACCAAAACTTTACAATTCATTACCACCATCACTAAAATGTATTAGAGATTATACTAAACTAAAAAAGGAATTGAAAAGATTTATCAATCAAAACTACCACACATTTGAAATAATACTGGATAGTTGATTATTTCACTATAGTGCGATCACTCAGTGCAATGTCCCGGACTGCTAAGCATATTTCTGTTTTTGTGATTTTTGTTTCATTACATCAATAACTTATGCGAATGCCCAGAACTGCTTAGCAGGTTATCATCTCATATTATGTTAATGCATTGGAATTGTAGCTGTAATACAAGCTTGGCTTAGATAGCCACAATCCCTCATATATGTAATTTATAATTCTGTAATGTGAAATGGTTAATATTGTTATAATCTGAATTGAATAAATTGAATTGAATTGTTATGATGTATTCACTACTTTCAGAGATTTCCAATTCCAATATCATTCCTGTGGTTATGTGGTCATTTTCATTCGAAGTATTGGACCAATCTGAGAAAAAGTACCTCTTGAGACGTTTAAAGCGATATGCCATACAGAGTTTGTTGCCATACCCATCAAGGTCGCACCCAGGAATTATCAAAGTGCAGAATTGATGGATTTCGTACACTGGTATTTTTCTCAACAAAATACATATCACCTATCCAATTCTTTCGACTTGAAAAGCATCGAAAATGGATAGTCAAGTACAAATAAGGAATAATCATCAATTTTTCAATGGATAGGTTGTACACTTATGTAAAACTAAATATTTTCAAATGATGTGGGAGCTTGAAAAACGAAAATATAAAAATTACTCAATTCAGTGAACATAAAAATATCCAAATTCGAAAGAAAATCACAGAAAGAGTTCAAAAATTCGAAAAAAGAAATACAAGAAGTGGACTGGAATATTCTGAAAACTTTTTCAAATAATCGATTTTCCTTATTCAGTTTTCTCTCTTAATTTGTTGTTTCTTTCATTTCAATGGGAATTATTCAGTTTGCAACAAAATGTTTCGAAAGAGTCTAATGATTCAGACAATGCAAGTTCGATCCACTACCACTCAGTAGGACACTGTATCAACACGACGTTTAAAAAATTCCTGGGGTGTACGTAACATTTGCATTTTGGTATTCTACGAGCCAAAAAAAAATATACATATCAATTTTGTGGTTGACGATATATCTTGCTGACTAATTAGAATTAAACGATGAGATTGAAAACTTAGGTTTCAAAGGTGATGCGCGTCGAGTGCAAATAATACCAGTTTGAGATAATAATGAAATATCAAATGAGAAACAGTAAAATCGAACAAATGGAATGAAATATAAAAAATTGTTATCGTAGAGTATAATCAACTTGGGGTGCAAAAGGAATCAGTTGGCAGGACAATCTATGTCATTCAGGCGGAGATATGCTTCCGTGTTATGATGCATTCACTACTCTCAGAGATTCCAATATTATTCCTGTGGTTATGTAGTCATTTTCATTCAGAGTATTGGACCAATCCGAAATAAAATAGCTCTTGAAACGTTCAAAACGGCATGCCATACAAAGTATGTTGCCTTGCCCATCAAGGTCGCACCCAGGAATCATCAAAGTGAAAAATTGATAGATTTCGACTACACTAGTATGTTTCTGAGCAAAATACATATTACATCTTCAACTTTTTCGATTCAAAAAGCATCGAGAATGTGAAGTCAAATATAAAATCATCAATTTTTCAATGGAAAGGTTGAGTTCCATTAATCAGGCATTGGCCTGTTTCTGAAACGAATAATATTTTGGTTTGGACTGGAATTACATAATATCAAAGTCAATGTTGGGTGCCCCCTGATGGTCAGAAGTTGCGCCTCTAATAGTGTCTACCTCATTCGCACAATGAAATAATCGGAACTCAAACACTTTCACATTCCACCTAATTTATCTTCATTGAAACATTCGAAACATTTGGGACGGGTGGAAAAATCAGAGAATCCTGTCGAAACTATTGAAGGAAGGAGAAAAAGGTATAAAGGCGACATGGTGATGAGACAATTAGTATGTTTTGTTGTTTTTTTTGTAGAATTAATTATTATTGAAATGAATACCCTTCTGTATTTTTCATTATTGCTTGGTTGAATAAAGAAATAGCTGAGCTGAACTTTTTGGAAAATAGCTAAGCTGAGTTCCAAAAAATTTGGCACCTTTCATTCTCCACAACGGACTCAATATCCCCTGGAGCGTAAGGCAGTACCGGTGTTCTGTCTATTCCATATGAGTGGCAAAAAAAATAGTTTAGCAATCGTAAGGCCGCGGTATATCGATGGATATAGGCCGGACCGCATAAACTGCACAAGATGACAGCAAATGCATCAAAGTCTCGGGAGCCTGTCGGCTATACCCATCACGCGGCTCCGGTAGACAAGGGTGCTGAAGACACGCCATGATGAACCCTTCAGCCTCCAACTTCAGCTCACCTGACCTGAGGAAGGCAAATGTCAGCTTAATAGACAAGCCATGGTCTTCGATGTACTTGAAGAAGACTCCATGCAAGGGCTTGTCTGTATGCAGCTGCAGCAATCAGCAATTTTGCATTCTCTCCAGCCTTGATGTGAGCTTTTCTCTGTGTGGACTCCAACTCGATCACAGAGAGTTGATCCAAGTTGATACCAAGTTCATCGGCAGCGCGCCTTGCTGCCTTGAATAAAAAGGCTCCGATTCCTGCATGTTCATGGTCTCGAACCATGCATGCCTCTTGGGTGTGTCGTTGTTCCACACCCAAATAGGTGTGTGTCTCTCCGGCATTCAAATGATGTAGAATGCTTCCGTCTACGAGTTGGGCATCCTCAGCGAAATCCTCGCATCGTCCTCTTTTGAGATGAACCAGTGCACATTTGTCAATCCCGAATTCCATACCGACAGCATGCGTGATCTACTGCACCACCTTGAGGGATTGCTGTAGGTCCCTTCCTCCAGAAGCATAGAGCTTGAGGTCATCCATATAAAAAAAAGGGTGACCTTATGCCTCCGGTTTCCAGGGGTGGCGCAGTTATATCCCCGGATTTTCTTGAGCGCAACGGACAATGGCATTAGTGAGATGCAGAAGAGAAGAAGGCTGAAGGAAACTTCCTGAAAAACACCTCTTCCTATGATAACCGGCAATGTTTGGATCCTGCTCTCACCTGTTGTTATGGTAAAGTGGGTCCTCCAGAGCGGCATCAGTTGTTCGATGCATCTCACTGTTTGATCAGGTACCGCAAGGCACTCGAGTAAGTACAAAAATAACTCATGTGATATTGTATCGAATGCCTTGCTATAGTCGATCCAGGCCATAGAAAGATTCCGCTTCAATTGCACGGAGTCCAGCGTGATATATCTATCGCTCATATATTCAAATTCAATTCAAATTCAAATTCTTTATTTCCGTAGACTTTTTCAAAAAGCATGGAAACAGTCAAGTTTATAATATAAGACTAAATACTAACAAAATTGAACACATGGAACGACATATCGTTAAACAAAACACATACACAAATTTATAGAATATGAAATAACAACATTCGTTCGAACACCGGGTCAACTACTTGGAGAGTACGCATATACAAGATGCGTGTGAACATCTTGTAACACGTATTCAAGCATGTTATTGGTCTGTACTTGTTAGGATCCGACGAATCTCCGTTCTTCGGGATTAGCATAGTTCGCCCCTCGACAAACCATTTCGGAATCAGCGAAGAGCTGAATATTCTGGCCAAATGGAGGTGGGTGCCCGATAACTTTTCCACCAATAGTTATTGAGGCCAACAGGGCCTAGAGCAGCAAAGTTCTTCGAAACCTCAAGAGCTCTCCGAACTTCATCCGTGGTTATCGGTTGACGCAGTATTTCGGGCTCAGGCTGTTGAAGCCTTTTACAGAAAGCTTAAAACTGCGTTAGGGCTGGAATGTCTCGGTTGAGTGGTTGCGGATGCTCGCAGATACCTTTCCAGAGGGATTCCACCCGATCAGCGGCCGACGGATTATCCACAACACGTGGAGGCAATTGGAATAGACAAGAGGGTTTCTCGCGGAACTGTTCGTTCTCTGAGAAAGCCCTCGCCCGCCTCACTAGTGACTTTTTTGCAGTCACTAGCATTCGTTTCCTCTCGAGGCAATGCTGCTTGATGGTGAGCAGCACCCCTCGATTCAATGAGTGATGGGATCTCCGCAGTTTTGCAGCGATTTGCCGCACTGCGTGCGTGAATGGTCTTTCAGCCGCTAAGTAGTCCATCAAACATTGGATACGAGACGCCTGTTGTCTCGCCGACTTGATCTTAGCCTCCATCTTGTGTTGTTCTGGCCTGGGGGCTTCAATTTGTGAAGCATCTTCCGGGTACCGATGTTTCGGGTTCTTGGTGCTTCCAGGCACACCCACTCCTTCACCAATCGCACTGGCGGTATTTCTACCGCCTGCTCAACTGGTCTCGGTGGGGCACGTATATAGCCACGGCCACGAAGATGGGATACATAATGCCTGAGATTATAGGAGGAAAAGGCTTCATGCTCCTGGTGTGCCACGCACCACTGCTCATGCATTCTCGCCATGTATCCCCTTCGGGCGGGCTCACTACTCTCGTAGTCGTTTCTCAGTTCGTCGGTCCACTCAAAACGTTGTCCGTTTCCATTGCCAGAGTTGTCATGGGGCTGTCATGGGGCTGTCTATCGGTTTGGGCCCCTCCACCTTGCCCTTGACCCCTATCCAAATGGGGTCGGTTGTGGGGGCCCTGAATGAATGAATGGTGTCGAATTTTTTGGAACTTTTCATTCCCCACCCCCAGGCAAATACAGGCCAATAAGCCTGATACAGTCCTCTTTGACCACCGAAGTAAGACGATATTCGTTATTGAGTTTTCGGCCCCTGCCGAAACGAATATCGTCCGAAAAGAGGAGGAAAAACGGACAAAGTACCAGGACTCACTTTACGAACTCCGCAGGCTCCACCCAGACTATTCTGTCAAGTTAGTGGTTCTGACTATAGGTGTTCTCGGTGGTTCCAGATCAACGCTACTCTCGGAGCTCAAGATCATACCGGCATGCCGTAATGCGGCAGAGATCTTGGCCGGCCGCATGCAGAAGGCCGTTATTCTCGGTTCGTTGCGTCTGCTCAGGACTCACGATTCTCGGAGCCAGTGACCACTTACCCCGCGGTGCGGGGAGTGGTCATTGGTTGATTATACTAGCGCGTCCGCCCACTGGGTCGGAGCAGTGGGGAGTACGGACCCGACTAGGCTTGTTTAGACGACAAATACATAATAATAATAATAATAATAACCAAACCGATAGACAGCCCAATGACGACTCTGGCAATGGACATGGACAACGTTTTGAGTGGACCGACGGACTGAGAGACGACCTGATGCGGTGCTACGAGAGTAGTGAGCCCGCCCGAAGGGGATACATGGCAAGAATGCATGCACTGTGGTGCGTGGCACACCCGGAGCATGCCGCCTTTTCCGCCCAAAATCTCAGGGATTATGTATCCCATCTTCGTGGCCGTGGCTATGTGCGTGCCCCACCGAGGCCGGTTGAGCAGGCGGTAGAAATACCGCCAGTGCGATTGGTGGAGGAGAGGGTGCGCCTGGAAGCACCGAGAACCCACAACATCGGGACCCGGAGGATGCTTCACAGAGTGAAGCCCCTCAGGCCAAAACAACTGGCCCTAGTGGATGCAGAGGTTCGTAGTGCGCTTACAGAAGAGGCCGACATCTGGCAGATCAACTGTGCCGTGTATGACGCAGTTCAGGCTCTTTCTGGGAGAGAGGGAGGTGACAGATCCTTCGACCCCTCTAGGCAGCATGAACAGCACATACACAAGATGGAGGCTAAGATCAAGTCCAATGTCCAAGTCGTATCCAATGTGTGATGGACTACTTAGCGGCTAATAGACCATTTACGCACGCAGTGCGGCGAATCGCTGCAAAACTGCGCAGATCCCATCACACATTGAATCGAGGAGTGCTGCTCACCATCAAGCAGCATTGCCTTGAGAGGATACGAATGCTGGTGACTGCAAAAAAGTCACTAGTGAGGCGGGCGAGGGCTTTCTCAGAGAACAAACAGTTCCGCGAGAAACCCTCTCGCCTATTCCAATTGCCTCCGCGTGTTGTGGATAATCCGCCGGCCGCTGATCGGGTGGAATCCTTCTGGAAAGGTATCTACGAGCATCCGCAACCACTCAACCGAGACACTCCAGCCCTGACGCAGTTTGAAGCTTTCTCTAGGAGGCTTCAACAGCCTGAGCCCGAAATACTGCGTCAACCGATAACCACGGATGAAGTTCGGAGAGCCCTTGAGGGTTCGAAGAACTTTGCTGCTCCAGGCCCTGATGGCCTCAATAACTATTGGTGGAAAAAGTTACCGAGCACCCACCACCATTTGGCCAGAATATTCAGTTCTTGGCTGAACGGAGAGCAGCTGATTCCGGAATGGTTTGTCGAGGGGCGAACCGTGCTAATCCCGAAGAACGGAGATTTGTCGGATCCTAAGAATTACAGACCGATAGCGTGCTTGAATACGTGTAACAAGATGTTTACACGCATCTTGTATATGCGTACTCTCCAAGCAGTTGACCCGGTGTTCGAACGGATATATGAGCAAAAAGGGTCGAAGAGGGGTTCCGCGGGCTGTAAGGAGAACCTGCTGATCGATAGATGTATCACGCAGGACTCCGTGCAGTATAAGCGGAATCTTTCTATGGCCTGGATCGACTATCGCAAGGCATTCGATACAACATCACATGAGTTGTTGTTGTACTTACTCGAGTGCCTTGCGGTACCCGATCAAATAGTGAGATGCATCGAACAACTGATGCCGCTCTGGAGGACCCGCTTCACCATAACATCAGGTGAAAGCAGGATCCAAACAGAGCCGGTCATCATAAGAAGAGGTGTTTTTCAGGGAGATTCCCTCAGCCCTCTTCTCTTCTGCATCTCACTAATGCCATTGTCCGTTGCGCTCAGGAAAACCCGGGGATATAACTGCGGCACCCCTGGAAACCGGAGGCATAAGGTCACCCATCTTTTCTATATGGATGACCTTAAGCTCTATGCTTCTGGAGAAAGGGATCTACAGCAGTCCCTCAGGGTGGTGCAGGAGTTCACGCATGCTGTCGGTATGGAATTCGGGATCGACAAATGTGCACTGGTTCATCTCAAAAGAGGACGATGCGAGGATTTCGCTGAGGATGCCCAACTCGTAGACGGAAGCATTCTACATCATTTGAATGCCGGAGAGACATACACCTATTTGGGTGTGGAACAACGCCACACCCAAGAGGTGGACTCGGTGAAAAATGCTCTCCGTGGCAAGTATAGGCAGAAACTACGGCAGATCTGGTCCTCAGAGCTGTCGGGCAAGAACAAAGTTTCTGCCACCAACATGCTTGCCATTCCGATTCTACTCTATTCCTTCGGAGTAGTCAAGTGGACTCAGGAAGAGTTGCGGCAACTTGACGTGAAGACTCGCAAAATGATGCATATGCACAGAAGCATGCATCCCAAATCGTCCGTTCCACGGTTATATCTCCTCCGACAACAAGGGGGCCGTGGACTTTTGAGTTTGGAGTGTCTCCACAACAGAATGGTGCTGGATGGAGCCTGTAGAGTCATCAGGAGTTCGGATCCCCTAAACTGCATGGTCCGAGATCATGAACATGCAGGAATCGGAGCCTTTTTATTCAAGGCAGCAAGGCGCGCTGCTGATGAACTTGATATAGTCTTCGACACCGAGCAGGTAAACCAACTCTCTGTCACCGAGTTGGAGCCCGCTCGGAGAAAAGCTCACATCAAGGCTGCAGAGAATGCTAAAATGCTGCAGCTGCATACAGACAAGCCCATGCATGAGGGTGGGGAATGAAAAGTTCCAAAAAATTCGACACCTTTCATTCTCCACTACGGACTCAATATCCCCTGGAGCGTAAGGCAGCACCGGTGTCCTGTCTATTTCATACGAGTGCCGAAGAAAATAGTACAGCACTCGTAGGGCCGCGTTATGGCGATGGATATAGGCCGAGACCGCATAAACTGCACAAGATGACAGCAAATGCATCAAAGTCTCGGGCGCCTGTCGGCAGGCCCTGCATCTAGTATCAGGGACCTCTATACCCATCACGCGGCTCCGGTAGACTAGGGTGTTGAAGACACCGTCTTGGCACGCCATGATAAACCCTTCAGTCTCCGACTTCAGCTCACCTGACCTGAGGAAGGCAAATGTCAGCTTAACAGACAAGCCATGGTCCTCGATGTTCTTAAAGAAGACTCCATGCATGGGCTTGTCTGTATGCAGCTGCAGCATTTTAGCATTCTCTGCAGCCTTGATGTGAGCTTTTCTCCGAGCGGGCTCCAACTCGGTGACAGAGAGTTGGTTTACCTGCTCGGTGTCGAAGACTATATCAAGTTCATCAGCAGCGCGCCTTGCTGCCTTGAATAAAAAGGCTCCGATTCCTGCATGTTCATGATCTCGGACCATGCAGTTTAGGGGATCCGAACTCCTGATGACTCTACAGGCTCCATCCAGCACCATTCTGTTGTGGAGACACTCCAAACTCAAAAGTCCACGGCCCCCTTGTTGTCGGAGGAGATATAACCGTGGAACGGACGATTTGGGATGCATGCTTCTGTGCATATGCATCATTTTGCGAGTCTTCACGTCAAGTTGCCGCAACTCTTCCTGAGTCCACTTGACTACTCCGAAGGAGTAGAGTAGAATCGGAATGGCAAGCATGTTGGTGGCAGAAACTTTGTTCTTGCCCGACAGCTCTGAGGACCAGATCTGCCGTAGTTTCTGCCTATACTTGCCACGGAGAGCATTTTTCACCGAGTCCACCTCTTGGGTGTGGCGTTGTTCCACACCCAAATAGGTGTATGTCTCTCCGGCATTCAAATGATGTAGAATGCTTCCGTCTACGAGTTGGGCATCCTCAGCGAAATCCTCGCATCGTCCTCTTTTGAGATGAACCAGTGCACATTTGTCGATCCCGAATTCCATACCGACAGCATGCGTGAACTCCTGCACCACCCTGAGGGACTGCTGTAGATCCCTTTCTCCAGAAGCATAGAGCTTAAGGTCATCCATATAGAAAAGATGGGTGACCTTATGCCTCCGGTTTCCAGGGGTGCCGCAGTTATATCCCCGGGTTTTCCTGAGCGCAACGGACAATGGCATTAGTGAGATGCAGAAGAGAAGAGGGCTGAGGGAATCTCCCTGAAAAACACCTCTTCTTATGATGACCGGCTCTGTTTGGATCCTGCTTTCACCTGATGTTATGGTGAAGCGGGTCCTCCAGAGCGGCATCAGTTGTTCGATGCATCTCACTATTTGATCGGGTACCGCAAGGCACTCGAGTAAGTACAACAACAACTCATGTGATGTTGTATCGAATGCCTTGCGATAGTCGATCCAGGCCATAGAAAGATTCCGCTTATACTGCACGGAGTCCTGCGTGATACATCTATCGATCAGCAGGTTCTCCTTACAGCCCGCGGAACCCCTCTTCGACCCTTTTTGCTCATATATCCGTTCGAACACCGGGTCAACTGCTTGGAGAGTACGCATATACAAGATGCGTGTAAACATCTTGTAACACGTATTCAAGCATGCTATCGGTCTGTAATTCTTAGGATCCGACAAATCTCCGTTCTTCGGGATTAGCACGGTTCGCCCCTCGACAAACCATTCCGGAATCAGCTGCTCTCCGTTCAGCCAAGAACTGAATATTCTGGCCAAATGGTGGTGGGTGCTCGGTAACTTTTTCCACCAATAGTTATTGAGGCCATCAGGGCCTGGAGTAGCAAAGTTCTTCGAACCCTCAAGGGCTCTCCGAACTTCATCCGTGGTTATCGGTTGACGCAGTATTTCGGGCTCAGGCTGTTGAAGCCTCCTAGAGAAAGCTTCAAACTGCGTCAGGGCTGGAGTGTCTCGGTTGAGTGGTTGCGGATGCTCGTAGATACCTTTCCAGAAGGATTCCACCCGATCAGCGGCCGGCGGATTATCCACAACACGCGGAGGCAATTGGAATAGGCGAGAGGGTTTCTCGCGGAACTGTTTGTTCTCTGAGAAAGCCCTCGCCCGCCCCACTAATGACTTTTTTGCAGTCACCAGCATTCGTATCCTCTCAAGGCAATGCTGCTTGATGGTGAGCAGCACTCCTCGATTCAATGTGTGATGGGATCTGCGCAGTTTTGCAGCGATTCGCCGCACTGCGTGCGTAAATGGTCTATTAGCCGCTAAGTAGTCCATCACACATTGGATACGACTTGGACATTGGACTTGATCTTAGCCTCCATCTTGTGTATGCGCTGTTCATGCTTCCTAGAGGGGTCGAAGGATCTGTCACCTCCCTCTCTCCCAGAAAGAGCCTGAACTGCGTCATACACGGCACAGTTGATCTGCCAGATGTCGGCCTCTTCTGTAAGCGCACTACGAACCTCTGCATCCACTAGGGCCAGTTGTTTTGGCCTGAGGGGCTTCACTCTGTGAAGCATCCTCCGGGTCCCGATGTTGTGGGTTCTCGGTGCTTCCAGGCGCACCCTCTCCTCCACCAATCGCACTGGCGGTATTTCTACCGCCTGCTCAACCGGCCTCGGTGGGGCACGCACATAGCCACGGCCACGAAGATGGGATACATAATCCCTGAGATTTTGGGCGGAAAAGGCGGCATGCTCCGGGTGTGCCACGCACCACAGTGCATGCATTCTTGCCATGTATCTCCTTCGGGCAGGCTCACTACTCTCGTAGCACCGCATCAGGTCGTCTCTCAGTCCGTCGGTCCACTCAAAACGTTGTCCATGTCCATTGCCAGAGTCGTCATTGGGCTGTCTATCGGTTTGGTTATTATTATTATTATTATTATGTATTTGTCGTCTAAACAAGCCTAGTCGGGTCCGTACTCCCCACTGCTCCGACCCAGTGGGCGGACGCGCTAGTATAATTAACCAATGACCACTCCCCGCACCGCGGGGTAAGTGGTCACTGGCTCCGAGAATCGTGAGTCCTGAGCAGACGCAACGAACCGAGAATAACGGCCTTCTGCATGCGGCCGGCCAAGATCTCTGCCGCATTACGGCATGCCGGTATGATCTTGAGCTCCGAGAGTAGCGTTGATCTGGAACCACCGAGAACACCTATAGTCAGAACCACTAACTTGACAGAATAGTCTGGGTGGAGCCTGCGGAGTTCGTAAAGTAAGTCCTGGTACTTTGTCCGTTTTTCCTCCTCTTTTCGGACGATATTCGTTTCGGCAGGGGCCGAAAACTCAATAACGAATATCGTCTTACTTCGGTGGTCAAAGAGGACTATATCAGGCTTATTGGCCTGTATTTGCCTGAGGGTGGGGAATGAAAAGTTCCAAAAAATTCGACACCTTTCATTCTCCACAACGGACTCAATATCCCCTGGAGCGTAAGGCAGTACCGGTGTCCTGTCTATTTCATACGAGTGCCGAAGAAAATAGTACAGCACTCGTAAGGCCGCGTTATGGCGATGGATATAGGCCGAGACCGCATAAACTGCACAAGATGACAGCAAATGCATCAAAGTCTCGGGCGCCTGTCGGCAGGCCCTGCATCTAGTATCAGGGACCTCTATACCCATCACGCGGCTCCGATAGACAAGGGTATTGAAGACACCGTCTTGGCACGCCATGATAAACCCTTCAGTCTCCGACTTCAGCTCACCTGACCTGAGGAAGGCAAATGTCAGCTTAACAGACAAGCCATGGTCCTCGATGTTCTTAAAGAAGACTCCATGCATGGGCTTGTCTGTATGCAGCTGCAGCATTTTGGCATTCTCTGCAGCCTTGATGTGAGCTTTTCTCCGTGCGGGCTCCAACTCGGTGACAGAGAGTTGGTTCACCCGCTCGGTGTCGAAGACTATACCAAGTTCATCAGCAGCGCGCCTTGCTGCCTTGAATAAAAAGGCTCCGACTCCTGCATGTTCGTGATGTCGGACCATGCAGTGTAGGGGATCCGAACTCCTGATGACTCTACAGGCTCCATCCAGCACCATTCTGTTGTGGAGACACTCCAAACTCAAAAGTCCACGGCCCCCTTGTTGTCGAAGGAGATATAACCGTGGAACGGACGATTTGGGATGCATGCTTCTGTGCATATGCATCATTTTGCGAGTCTTCACGTCAAGTTGCCGCAACTCTTCCTGAGTCCACTTGACTACTCCGAAGGAGTAGAGTAGAATCGGAATGGCAAGCATGTTGGTGGCAGAAACTTTGTTTTTGCCCGACAGCTCTGAGGACCAGATCTGCCGTAGTTTCTGCCTATACTTGCCACGGAGAGCATTTTTTACCGAATCTACCTCCTGGGTGTGGCGTTGTTCCACACCCAAATAGGTGTATGTCTCTCCGGCATTCAAATGATGTAGAATGCTTCCGTCTACGAGTTGGGCATCCTCCGCGAAATCCTCGCATCGTCCTCTTTTGAGATGAACCAGTGCACATTTGTCAATCCCGAATTCCATACCGATAGCATGCGTGAACTCCTGCACCACCCTGAGGGACTGCTGTAGGTCCCTTTCTCCAGAGGCATAGAGCTTAAGGTCATCCATATAGAAAAGATGGGTGACCTTATGCCTCCGGTTTCCAGGGGTGCCGCAGTTATATCCCTGGGTTTTCCTGAGCGCAACGGAATTATTATTATTATTATTATTATTTTTTCGTTTAAACAAATCTAGTCGGGTCCGTACTCCCCACTGCTCCGACCCAGTCGGCGAACGCGCTAATAAAATCAACCAATGACCACTCCCCGCACCGCGGGGTAAGTGGTCACTGGCTCCGAGAATCGTGAGTCCTGAGCAGACGCAACGAACCGAGAATAACGGCCTTCTGCATGCGGCCGGCCAAGATCTCTGCCGCATTACGGCATGCCAGTATGATCTTGAGCTCTGAGAGTAGCGTTGGTCTGGAACCACCGAGAACACCTATAATCAGAACCACTAACTTGACAGAATAGTCCGGGTGGAGCCTGCGGAGTTCGTAAAGTAAGTCCTGGTACTTTGTCCGTTTTTCCTCCTCTTTTCGGACGATATTCGTTTCGGCAGGGGCCGAAAACTCGATAACGAATATCGTCTTACTTCGGTGGTCGAAGAGGACTATATCAGGCTTATTGGCCTGTATTTGCCTGAGGGTGGGGAATGAAAAGTTCCAAAAAATTCGACACCTTTCATTCTCCACTACGGACTCAATATCCCCTGGAGCGTAAGGCAGCACCGGTGTCCTGTCTATTTCATACGAGTGCCGAAGAAAATAGTACAGCACTCGTAAGGCCACGTTATGGCGATGGATATAGGCCGAGACCGCATAAACTGCACAAGATGACAGCAAATGCATCAAAGTTATTATTATTATTATTATTATTATTATTATTATTATTATTATTATTATGTATTTGTCGTCTAAACAAGCCTAGTCGGGTCCGTACTCCCCACTGCTCCGACCCAGTGGGCGGACGCGCTAGTATAATTAACCAATGACCACTCCCCGCACCGCGGGGTGAGTGGTCACTGGCTCCGAGAATCGTGAGTCCTGAGCAGACGCAACGAACCGAGAATAACGGCCCTCTGCATGCGGCCGGCCAAGACCTCTGCCGCATTACGGCATGCCGGTATGATCTTGAGCTCCGAGAGTAGCGTTGGTTTGGAACCACCGAGAACACCTATAATCAGAACCACTAACTTGACAGAATAGTCTGGGTGGAGCCTGCGGAGTTCGTAAAGTAAATAAGTAAATCCTGGTACTTTGTCCGTTTTTCCTCCTCTTTTCGGACGACATTCGTTTATTATTATTATTATTATTATTATTTGTATTCGTTTTTTTTTATTATCTAAATTCAGGTTAGCAATTCGTTGAATAATTTCAGCCTTAAGTAAATAATTCACTGTATGTGACTTTCGTACATGAATTATGAGCACTACCAGTGTTTCATCTTATCATTTCATTGGAAATAGTATAAGTAGAGTATATCAGGCATTGATATGCATGAATACTCCTTTTATTAAATAATTGGCCTTCATTATACATCAAATTAATGTTGTATAGTTTTTTCAAGATAATTTTCATAATTACGCCTGGATATTTTTCAAAACATTATCAAACATACTTCACATTGGTTTCCTATGCCGCAGTAAAATATTTTTGATTGGAGTGCGGTATCAAAAAATGTAATGCTTAATTCTAATCAAAAAATAGATATCGAAAGTATATAAAAAGTTGTATATTTTCTTCGTTAGTTCAGACGATTACAGTGGTTTTCTTTTCGTGTGAAACTTAAAATAATCGAATATAAAATGATTCGGATTTGCCCTTCGACTGATATCTTTACTTTATTATCTATTGACATCAGAAACCGCTTCAACATGAACCGTATATGTATTCATTTCACGTCACAAAGGATCCTTGATACATTTTCAACGTTATCGTTTCTCCAAAATACTTAATGCATCCACTCGAACCATATCATCTCAGTGATTCTAGCATTCGAAACTCATGAGACCTGGGGAGCATCTTCTTTGTATCCCGCAATTTCATTTTTGGGCGTACGGTGTACTGAAATTACTTATGTAGAAAATGTAGAGTGAAGTGGGAAAACAATTTATTTCAAATTTATTCCACTTTGCGACTTGGGAAGAGGTAGACTGGTTTTCATTCCTTTCAGTTATTAGATTTTTCTTCGACGTTTATTGATATTCCTTTAACTAGCTTGGAATTTTTATTTCTTTGTCAGCCTGAAAGCACGAAAAGACATTTTGTTAATTCTCAATGAATCTGTAGCATACTGATTGGCGACGCTTGGCGATAATGAACCCGCCTGGAAATCTACACGACCATACAGTCTTTTATCAAAACTGATTTGTTGAATAATTATCCTAAAATTAGCTGTACTTTTTGAAATTTCTGATTGATGTATCAATTTCTTCTCCAAAGGATGTCAACTCAGGTCGTGCAACTCATCTTGAGTACTACTTCTTTAGTCAATGTCAATGAAAAGATCATGCTCCTGAGAAATTTTACCAACAATTATCAATCAATGGCAATAACTACGTGAAGAACTACGCAAAAACCTAATCATTAATCGAACAGAAGTTGAAGCTTTTGATTTGTGAATATGAGATAAAAAATATTATTCATGTTGAATGTTTTATCGACCAGTTAGAAACATGGTTTGCACGCTTTTTTTTGAGGGCACTGAAATGAATTTTCTTAGATCTTATTATTACTTGAAACCAATCCAAAATATACGTCCCAATTATATGATCTGATGTGAGAAAAAATGTTGATCCTTCTATATCGAAAATTCCTACTTGACAAACTACAAAAGCAAACGCTGGCGATCTTGAGAAGGCGCAAATCCGGGCAAACAGGCAACTTCTAATTCCAAAAATAAAACTGCGAGCACGGACGTATTGGATGGCTTGCCTTTGATCGGATTACCCGAGTCGAAGAAAAAATAAAACGATATGCCTGGGCAGAGAGCATTCGAGTATTTTGTCGTTAAATAAGCTTGTGGTATCAAATGGTCACGTGGGCTGGGAGCAGAGTGGACGAAGAGATGCAGTGGACCGAATCGAAGTCGGACAGCGTAGTAATAATATTCACATGCAAGATTTTCAACAATGCTGATATTTATAAACGTTTCGACAATTCTAAAAGTCGTTGGGTTTGAGTCTAGACCAGGAAGTTTCGTTCCAAGGAGAAATAAAAATAACACGTAAACGTACCTCATTACTTCATCCCCTCGACCCAATACTCATATCGTACTTCCAATAACAACTGCCATATAATGATTCATTGCGATGGTTTCTGAATTCCCTATCGAACAAGCATCAGTTTGCCAAATTCTGATTATAGGTTGCGAAATAATGAATATCTCATCGGTTTTCTCTCCAAAGTATTTTTTTGGTTACTGACCTATCGAAATTTGAAAATATTCAGGAATACTTTCGAATTCATACAAGTGTTGAAGGTCTACCCCCAAAAGATTGATGCCCTAATGAAAACTGTTCGTTCTTAATGAGGATTACACAAAAATGATGACTTGCGTTTTAACTCAAACTTGCCTTAAGAAAATAAAAGAAATAATTTTCATTCGAATTGCCCATCTTTCCACTGTTGAAATATTAATCGGAATCCGGAGAATTATTGCTCGTTGAATATCGGATTCAGATATAATCCAAATAAGGTATTAAATAGGTAAATAACTCTATTGCTTATCATTTTCAATTAGTCATGTGATACCATTTAGAAGGACGTTTCGAATTCTGATAATTGCTTCCGAATAAAAAGGGCAAACATGACTTCTTCACAAAAAATTAGAAAGGAACAAAAATACCAAAAAAAATTGTGGAAGTGTGTTTGGTCAGTAGGTCTTCCTATCGAGAAAACAGATATGAAGAGTATCAACACTACTTGCTCAGGTAAAACAACGACAAACCCTTTTAAAATTTTCGAAGAATCACTGGATATTTCAGAGGAATTGGAAAGAAACATCCAAGGAAAAGAAAGCTATTCAGAACTTCAATAGTCATATCAGTAGAAGCACAGGAAGAGGTACACGGGACGATATTCAGTCGGACGTGACAATATAACAGATGATTAAGGAAATTGAGTATAGGGTGTCACAAGGAAGTATACTAGGTCCGATGTTTTTCAGGATCTATGTAAACGACATATTCGACTTACCTTTTACTGGCGATGTCATAAGTTTTGCTAACGAAACGGATTTTCAACAGCTTATAAACGTTTCAAAGAGTAATCTTTTTAACATTAATGCGAAAAAAAATTTTTTATACTTTTTACCAGCTATTCCTTGAATTTACTAAACTATACTCAGTAGTGTTGAAGTTAGCACCTTCGCCTTTCAAGCGAAAGACCGGGGTTCGACTCCCCGCCGGGCCAACGTGCTGGATAATCACACGTTAAAAGGTAAGGCCTCGTTGATTCATTGCTCGCACAAGTTCAGACTTCTGAGGGTTGACGTTCGTCAGCTGGTTAACGGAAATGAATTTTTTTTAAAACAATGACAGAATCAGCCTGGATCTCTCTGGCGAAGATATTGATATAATCAGGCTTATTTAGGAGTGGATTGGTTACTGCCAAATAACTAATAATAATAATAATAAAAATTTTTATTGACATCAGTTAGTACAAATTGATGTGACTTGAACAATAATAGCACCTGAATGTCAAAGGGATGTTGCATTGCTTACACATTTTTCAGCAACACCCCAAACAGTGAGTTTTTATTTTACTAAATGGTAGAATAAATGAATACAAAATAACATGAACAACTACAAACAAATAAACATATAAGAATTTTTAACAAATTAAAGTTCAAAGTAATAATTGGTATCAAAGATGTGGACAACAAAGTGGAGTATATACACAGAATCAATTACATAATAGAATAATATAATATAAATAGTAATAATATTATTGACAAGTTAATGTCATTGAGAACGAGTATATAAACTGTTCAATATAAAACAAAATACAATATTGATAATTATTATCACAGTTATAGTTTTAATTCAATTATCTGCCAGGTATTAATTTCCGAGATGTTTTTGTAGATCCAATAAGTGTAGCTTAAATTTTTTGCGAAAAATATTTAGAGTTGGTTCCTCATAAATGATGATATATCGGTTGAGGATATCGACAGCAATATAGGAGAAGCAATGTTGAAACATGGTAGTTCTATGACGAGGAATAGCATATAAGTCCGCACTACGGGTATCACGTGAGTGAATATCCGATCTTTTGGTAAGAAGCTCCATTAATATTGGTTATTGAATTATTTCAATATTGAAAATTTGGCGTTTCCAGAAGACACCTTAAAAGAGGATTATTGAGAATTGAAAGTCGACTAGATATCAATTACGGAGCTCACTACACCATCCTGCCAACTTAAACAAAATTTTTGGTAATCCTTAAACGTGATCAGTAGAAAAGGTCGTTTTTTAACGAATTATTCATTGTTCATTTTTTTGCATTGTAAGGAGTTTTTTTAATTTCAAATCACAATCGAAGAGCTAGTGGAGGGTTCAAATAGAATCGCATATTCAATAATTCGGTAAAGAGAGCGAAAGAGCATTTGAGTAAATAAATATATGAAGTACATAATAACCCACCAGAGTCTCAGTAATTCGATAAACAAGATTTTTGTTGTTATAAATTGAGTTTTTTGACCTGCATCGACCATTTTTTCAAGTGGAGATATTAATGAACACTATCTATCAACATTGAGGGGTGTTGTTGGAGTAGAAGATTCCTGTTAATACTTGTACTCCTTATTTCAGCATCATGCACTGATCCTGGACATCTCTGATTAATATCGTCTATTTTCATTTCTGCTCTGAAAATCTCAGGGCTGTCAACTTGTTTTTTATTTCAAAATGAAGTTTTCATTCAGTATATGTAGTTGGAGCCTGGATCCTAGTGTGATGTATCGATAACGCCAATTATTCCTACATTTAAGTATATTCAGGTTATGCAATTGCCAAACAACGAAAATATAACTATTCCACCTGAAGTGGTAGCCATTGATTAGAAAAAAAATTGTCTATGAGATTTTACTTTCGATTAATGGAATATTTTGTATGTGGTTGAAATGATCCACCAAACGCATTAGTCATCGTGTCAATACACCTACTCACTACTGCTTGGCTCATAGGTCAGTTGATATTCTGTCCAACTCCTTTTTGATAAGCAACCTGAACAAGGTACATGAAATCACAAGAGATGTAGGACTTCATGGTTCTCTCTCCGCCTCCTTAAGAATTAGAGAAATGATTGATCCATTTTTTCAAAAATTGCTCTGGCAAGTTCAATGATGCAACTGAAAGAATACACAGTATGTTTCTGCGCTGATACCTGTCAGAAAACATGTACTTTCAAATGAAAATGAAAAATGAAAATCCCGCATCTGCTTCTGGCGATACAAATGCCGAAATTATTTTACAATTATAGGGAATATTCATCTCTAGGCCGGTTTCGGGCTATTTGTTAGATCCGAATATTCGAAATACCTGCCTGTGCTGGGGATGACTCAAGGGTTATGGCGATATGACCAACCGCTGAGTCATACACCCCGATAGATGAAAACTACCAGTATAGTTCTAACGTTCGTACGAGACAGTGGGTCTGTGGTTTTAAAATTATTGTGGGTGAATAGTTGTGATAATTGTATTGTGGTGTTGGCATTTATTCAAGGTAGGAGTGGTTCTTTTGTATACCATGAGCTTTAGCGATTTTCATTCGAAGCTACTTTGTGGAAGCAATTTATAGGTATTTTATTATTACCACATTGTTTTGCTTTGCTGTATTCGAACTAATTTAAAGCTTAAGTGATCCATCTTACCCTGGTCTGTGTGACCTTCTGTTTGGGATCTAAGTGGTCCATCTCACCCTGGTCTGTGTGACCTTCTGTTTGGGATCTAAGTGGTCCATCTTACTCTGGTCTGTGTGACCTTCTGTTTGGGATCTAAGTGGTCTAAGCGGTGGCCTGAATTATGTTGTATATTTTCTATATTTATTGTTATCGCCATGCTTGTCTAGATATGTTGAAATATAATGTAGGTATCTTGCTATCGAGGGTTGGCTGTTTTTACATGTATATATGTGTATATGCATATGTGTGTGTGTGTGTGCGCATATGGGTATGTGTATTCATGTATGTAATTATTTCTGATCAATTAAATTGTGGAGT
Organism: Zygogramma bicolorata; assembly: GCA_032362365.1. NCBI lineage: Eukaryota > Metazoa > Arthropoda > Insecta > Coleoptera > Chrysomelidae > Zygogramma > Zygogramma bicolorata. The sequence goes on along the minus strand of JAVJAQ010002653.1, from coordinate 859,924 downwards.
CATTATATGAGTTTCATTCAAGTCACGTAAACCCCCCCCCCCCAAAAAAAAAACTGTCACATATTTAATCTCTCGTCAGTACAAGGAAATACCCACCAACTATTCAGTTTTTGATTGTCCAAAATTACAGTAGCATCCATATCAAACTTCGATAAAGTCTGAAGCTGGCAACGAGCAAATAAGTCGCAATCGCGCCATCCAACCAGATACAAGGCATCCTTAAAGCAAACGGAATTCGCCTATTCCTCGTACAAGGAAATGTAAAAAAACATTCGAAATAGTCGGTGAGCGTACTCGAGGACTGGCTATATGAATGACAAATTTGTTCTGCAAGTAAGCTCGAATATTCAAGAATGTATTACTGTATTTTTATCGACGAAAGCACAGCCTTTGATATAACATCCTCAGCCGAGGTCAGAGAATTGGCACCTTTGCATTCCCTGCAACTGAAATTTCGAATTTGCCGTGCTGACGGGGTACATAATTACGACTTGGTATAGAGAATTTTCAGCGAAATAGTTATACCAATGATTTTGAAATGATTGATGTTGATTTTCTAAGATGATCATAAATAATTATATCAGTAAAAATTAAGGAACTGACGAAAAACTTCACCCACCTCAATACTGAATACATGATTTATTTTGACAGATTTAAAAAATGGTAGTTTTCACTACACCCAGAGAGTACTACCTACCATGCAGCGTTAATCAAATTTTCAGATCGGTAGTGCAATCTTGGAGTAATATACATCTATCAGATAAAAAACAACTTCTTTTCCCTTGACATCAGAGTTGAGGAGGTATTTGATATATAATTATTACTACTGATATCACTTTATGTAGATACACGCAGATCAGCAGTAAATATATGCCACTGGGTAAAACGAAAAAATGTCTCAAAAGTTCATAAGTTGACTGAGGAGTTTTATATAACATGAAAGACGTAATGATTGTGGCAGATGATCTGTCTAAACTGATCAATCGAAAAATCAAGATTTTTTTTTATATGAAGAATTGCCTTTGCAGGATGTAATCAAGGCTTCGTCTAGATGTTTGAAACTCTTGAATCATCCTTATATGTTGACGAAATATTTTCAATTTGTGATCATCTAATCAATTTCATATCGAATGGAAGATATATTCTTATATCAGTAAAGTACAATTGATTCTCACCCAGAAAACCTGGACCACCATTTCATCATCTATTACAAATTGAGAAGTTAACTTAAGTGCATCCTGATTCGTCTGAATTATCAATTAAAAAAGTACGATTTATATTGTCTCTCTGGTGAACTTTCATCAATTTTCAGTTTTTTCGAATATTCATTTTTTAATTGTTTGAGACTTTCAATCATATCAGATCTTTAAAATTTTTCAACTATTTCATTTTGAAAACTAATTTCGTTTTGAAAAATTGATGGAATCAATGGGTAATTTTGGATAGAACAAGTTTGTTCGAATTGATCCATTAGGTAACGTCAAAGGATCATATTTGATAATATCATTTTTTTGAAAATGAGCAGAACAAACCGCTGAATACTGAGATGGAGTCCAGTTTTCACGGGGTATAGCCGAAACCCAACTCTTTTTCGAATTAAATCGTTCTTAGGAGATTTACAAGTTGATATATACCAAATTTTTTAAGTCGTGATTAGATACATTCCGACACACAACAACGATGCTGTTTTTGGTATAATTTTTCATTCCAGATCAAAACCTGATTACAACATTGGCACACAGTATGAGCTCGAATGAAACATTCCTCATTATCGATGAAATAACTGAATTGTTAATCAAGAGGTTGCGATTCAGAGGTAGCCGATGCTATAAAGTGCGACTACCCTCCCAACGAACTCAAACTGAGTATATATAGCAATCCGACTATTCACTATTATTAGCTATCTATATAACATACTTGTCCGGTGATCCGTAATCTCAAAAATAGTCATTTGTTGAGACTCGAGAAGAACAAAGTCCATGTTGTTGTCGTCGATGGAAGAAGTAAATTTAAACATCTACAAAAATTATACCTACATACCTATATACATATACGTCGATACCGTTCAAACAAAACCAAAAATTAGAGAACTTGAAACTAAGACGAGAGATATTGAAAATATTCGAACGGAACCAAAAATTAAAGAACATGAAACCTAAATACCCATTTGAAGGAAAAATGAGATATCGAAGACATTTAAACAAAGGATGAAATATCGAGTATAGATGATTAGAACACGCAAACAAAATAGAAAAAAAATAAAACTATAAAACCTTACCTAAACATTTTATATATGTATACATATATATATCATTTGCCATCTTCTAGGTGATGTCTAGAGTTTCGACCTCCGAACTCGACTAATTAATTCGAGTTCTACTTCTCAATATATAGGGGTGTTCATTGAAGGTATCTTTAATCTGGGCCCCTCCCACTTTCTTCGTTGGTCCGACTGCATTTGTAATTATGTCTGGGTAATTACGTGGTAGGGTCCGACATTGTTCCTCTGGTGTGATCGGCTTGTTTTCGTTTAGTGATAGGATGGATTTCCACGTTCTTGGTAATCTTTGGGCATCATCTCTCTTGTTCATACTACTCGGTCGTTTCTCAATTTCGATAGCCTCTCTGATTGTTCGAGAGTAGAAGTTCTCATCGCTCGCTAATGTTTTTGTGTTTTCGAAATTGATGTTATGTCCTGTCTCCAATACGTGTTGGAAGATGTGGTGACTTTCACTTTCACTGATAGCTCATGTTCATCCTTGCGTACGTTGATCCGTCTGTTGGTCTGGCCAATGTAGGACTTGTTGCAGTCTCGACATGGTACTTCGGGAACTCCCTGGGACTCCAGTGGTATCTGGTCCTTCGGATTAGACGTTGTGACAATTATCCTTCGGAGGATCAAAACCACAGAACATGGAATGAAACCCGAAAAAACAACTCATCATACTTTGTCCATGAGAATCTTCATGCTAATATATATAAATATGTTTTTAATTATCGTTTACACATTTCAGAAAAACTTGCCTTTGGACATTATCCCAAAAACAACCATACGTGCACATAAAATAACACGATGAAAAAAATACTGGTCACGGTAGTGTAGTGGTTAGCATATCTGCCTATCAAGCGGAAGGCCAGGGTTCGAATCCTCGCCGGGCCACCGTGCTGGGTAATCGCACGTTAAAAGGTTAGGCCACGCTGATCCATTGCTCGCACAAGTTTCGACTTCTGAGGGTTGACGTTCTTCAGCTGGTTAACGGAACGAACAATTGCAGAACAACAACAACAATGATGAAATAGAAACGAATTATATTTCAAACGTCATGATTCAGAAATGAAATATCGAGTGATTGCTTCCTCACACAACATCCACATCCAGTTTATATTTCATGACTGTATACTATACGCGAGAAAAAAAGCTATATACAGAAACTAATCGGTTATTTTCCCATATAAATTTTCCCAAATAAGAAACTCAGGCATCCATCACTTTCCAGGTGACTACCCATGTACTGATGTCTATTTGTACGTTTCCTTTTATATTCACGGGTTTTTTCGATTTCAATGAGACTTTTTTTTCATTCAAATCCATACCTATTAATAATTGACTCGAATGTGAACACTGCTGAAATATTCGACGAAACATACTGAACAACTTTATTCACGTGGAATACTGATCGTATATCAACATAATCCATTTCGAATAAGCCCTTTCGAAACAGCTGCGTTGTATTGGATCCGAACAGAGTTTCGATAAATTCATTTTATTATTGGAGGAATTACATTTCATCTCACGCATTTACAATTTCTTACAGTTGCGTTAACTTCCCAAATATTCATTTCTTCAGTTCCATTCACACTGAATCTCATTTTTCTATGAGATCACATGGAAATATCTTGTGGAACACATAAAAAATCGTGGAATACAAAAAAAAATCGTATAAATTTCGGATATTTTGACTCAAAAAATAACTCTTGGTATCTGAGAGACCTCTCTGCTCTCAACAAAAAAGTTGGTCAAATTAACTATGAAATCACCAAAGGTGAAGCTTAAAGAAATGTTTACATTACTCCCCTTTGATATTCTTTAGTTGTTGCACCTCGACACCTCATCAAAACTATATCTTCACTTTGACTGACCCCATAGTGGAAATAATAGACAGGAATTCCAATATAAAATATGCCATAGTTGCATCACTGCAGCGATATAACAACGATTTTATAGCATGCCAACTTCACATCCATGTAAAAGAGATATTTTTGATTGAGAAAATGATAAAATATGAATCATTGTTTTGGAAGTTCGGAAACAAGATGCACAGCGCAAATATGCAGACGTGGATAGTGGCGTTCCTCCAAAATACAAACGGAATAGAAAAAAGAGTGCTCATTGTCAGAATATATCTCGAAAATATTAGGATGAGTCAGTTCATAATGCTACTTGAAATCTCATATTTCGGGGAAGTAGGGTAACAACTAAGAAATCACGTGAATTGGTTTGAAACTGTCAGTAACCTTACTGTCGTTACTAATGTCAAGAATGAGACTGTCCGGTCCTTGTCATTCTTTCCCGATTTCGTATTCATGATATTTGAGAAGTTCGAAGGCGAGTCTCTATATGCGCACCAACGTTTTATCGAGATGTTTCTTCAATAGTTAGATCAATAGAACGTTCTTTATACAGATGATAATGAATCCGTGTGTCATGAATTCTCCTCTGTAATCCATTTTTCTAATGTTTTTATATCAAGTCGCAGTTTGAAGTCGTTGTGCTCATACTAGCTAGCTCGATTGGGCGTTATCATTGACAAATTGAGTAGTTGACCAACTTTTTCATTATACAAATCGAAAAATATTCACTAGAGAAGTACAACTTGGAATACTTCCGGAAATAAGCAGCAGAATAAGAACATTCGAAAATTCGAAATCAAACAAAGATGGTTAGAGTAACGTGCGAAGTTACTTTTTACATGAGAGATGCAGATGGCAACTTTAGTGTTCTGATAACGTGATTCAACAAATTGAACATAAGTTAACATCCCTATCGGTGATACCCAACCATGTAGGCTTTTTTCCATGGATAAAACATCATATATCAAGTTGGATCAGGAGAGAATGAAATCGAGCTGCCTGGGGCATTCATTCTCCACTCTGTCCGTTTCCATTCAGATGCTTAGTGATCTGGGAACACATTCAAACGAGTTACATCCCATACCATGGCTCGACCTCTATACCAAGTTATAAGTTCAGTACCATCAGGACGTTTACAATAAGCTATCGCGAAGCGTAAACTATCACGATCCAAAAAAGTCCCAAGTTGTTTTAATGGAAGGAATTCTAATCACTCGCCTGACTTCCTTGCTGAGAGTCACAAGGAACTAGCGCGTTTCACTTCAATTTCAGCTCCGTCAAACAGTTGAATTTGTTAAACTCCTCTGAGAGGTTCATTCAAGTTTCGATCTATCGTCCTTCTTGGGTAGATCACTAGAGAGTGCCACGTAAAACTGTAAACCACCACATACCGCTCCATTATTATCCACATCGACTATTATCCGTCGATAAGATCATAGAAAGTGTTACAAATTCTACGATCAACATAAATTCTGCGAAACAACGATTCCCTTTCTTTACGCCTATGCCTAAGTTTTTTGGAGAAGACCACGCCCATCGACCGTTAACGCGATTCATAGGGTATGATCGAGAGGGATTCCAACCTCATTTGTTTACACACGGAAAGAACTATCGCGAAGGTTCCAGTAATGACGATACCCGTTCGAATACGGAAAATTCCAGAATCATGGACCTATATAAAGCGGACGGGATAGCAGAGTTAGTTGATTACAGACATCGATCAAGTGAATAAATAGGCGAAACAGTAATAGTTATTCGAGTGATTTATTGAGTTGTGAGTTAGCTGTTTAGTGATTTGTTTAGTTTATTGCAACGAAGTTGTTTGATTTCGCCGTACCAATTGTCACTTATTTTTCAACCCAGAGTAAGAATATAACAATACCATTGGAGTCCTCGAAGAAGCAGGTATGGAAAAATCTTGTATGTCAAGTACACCAAGCCAACCACGGAGATGGTGAGAGTAGCTTGCATCCATCTGGAATCACTCATTCGAATATTGCATAATTGTTTTAATGTAGATCTGAAAATATCGTCAATCAGGTCGATTCTGTTTACACATTGCTATGAACCTTGCCGGATTGGTCATATTGCTATCTGTCTAAGTTATAACAACATGGCTATGATATTTTGTATTCTGTTCTGACTTTCATAGCAAGAATGGTTAATCAGTTTCATATTTGCAATATTGCTATCGAATACTTCATGAATCAGTGATGTCACAACTGACAACACTGTATTTCTTGACTTTTATGTGAATAAGAAGAAGAATCTAACCTCATGTAAAACAAAAACAATTTTGTGAAGGTGGTAAAAATGTCGCTGAGAAATAAAAAAACAAGCAAATCCCAGATGGAAGTGATGCTAAACTTCTTGGAAAACAATAGAGTTGTAGTAACAGGAAAAACGCATCCGCTGAATCCTGGTGAGTTAGATGCTAAATGGGAAGAACTGACAGAATTGTTGAATAGGATGGAGCATGGTGCCCGAAAAGATAAAAAGCAATGGAAGACCGTAAGTTAACACAATTCAGTGCATTGTGGTGCAGATTGTCCAAATGTTTTTATTCCAGTTCTTGTACGAGTGGAAATCTAAAACCAAAAAAAAGCTCGCTTGAACTCCATATCAATTATGCAGACAGGTGGTGGCGGGTACATTTGCACAGATCTAACTGATTTGGAAAATAGACTGATGGCCATATTTGGATGGATAAATATTATTGGGTGTCCTGGTGCACCGGCTGAAGTTGACCCAGATGCAGATATGGAAGAAATAGTTATAGAACTTGAAAATGAAAGCCATGTTCCCAAGGGTCATGATACTGATATTCAGACAGATAGTGAAATTTGTGAATCTGAAGTAATAAATCATCCAAGAGATTTACCTTCCAAGAAACTAGGTATTTTATGATTGTGATTGTTACAGAATGCATAATGGAATGATGATTTATCTATTTGTGTGTGTGTTGTGATAGTTTCATCAAATTGATAGATTATTGTACATAGTTGATTTTAATTTTTATTATAGGTGCTGTTTCAAAAAGCACACAACCAAAGAAAACAAAGACCATCAGATCTTCCACAAAACTAGAAAATTCGGCTATTCTTTACAGCCAAAGCACTGAACAGATGGCTATAGCAGTCAAGGAAATGGCTGCTGCTCTTTCCCAGCTGGCTGCTGCTATTTCAAACATTGCTGTAGCCCTGAATAAAGAAAGACAGTGATTTGAAATGTGATTCCTTATTTATTTTTGTTGTGAGAGTTATTTTTAGTTTTTGTTCATACGTTTAATTCGTTCCTGAAATCAATTGAATTTTCAGAATTCATATGTTATTTTGTGTTTCCATGAATAAATGACAACTATTAGTATATGTTTACATTTCTTGTATGAGGTTCACTACTTGTCTTCTAACATATCTGCCTTCAGTGAGCTCATCAATATCTGAAACAGATAAAGAAAATTAGACATCTATGGGTATTTTGACTTGTTTTAATAAATACGACATGGTTTTGTTGTCACAATACTAATTATTCTCATTTATGTATATGAACTAATTATACCATTATTTATTCTATCCCCATCATTTTGAGGCAGTTCAATGTTATCTTCTCCATCATCTTCATATGCTTCATCTGGTACATTATGAATCCTACAGATGTTGTGTAAAACTACACAAGAACAAATTATTCGAGCTGCAACGTCATGTTTATAATGTAGAACTCTGTCTTTTCGCAGACATCTAAAGCGTGCTTTTAAAACTCCAAAACATCTTTCAACTACGTTTCTTGCTTGGCGATGTAAACGATTGTAATGATCTTCTGGGGAATTTGGTGCTGCATTCAGAATTGGCGTCAACATCCAAGGTTGAATAGGATAGCCACTATCGCCAATAAGGTAGCAATTTCTTCTCCCTTCCACATACTTTCTTCTTAGATGAGCTTGGATTATTGATGTATTCCAAATTGCTGCATCATGAACAGCTCCAGGATACATAGCATTAATATTTGTTATCATCAGCGTTGCATTAACTATCTGAAAAATACATGTACATTTTATCTCCATACGGAAAACTTATCTTTTATTCGACACTTACAGCTTGAACATTAATACTATGATAACCCTTTCTATTGATATAGGCTACAGCAGGATGGATAGGATCATCAATCTTTGGTGGAACAATTGCAATATGTGTGCAATCTATCGCACCGATTGTATCAGGAAAATTTAAATTTCCATTCATGAATCTGAAAATATTTTGATCAGGATGATACTTGGGAAAGCACAGTATAATATTTACCCATCCTTAGCGTCCCTCACTTCCTCTGCACTCGTGGGAAATTTTACATACCGCTGCATCAAATGACTGCAGATGAGGCTAGAAATTTTATTAATTATCCAGCTCACTGCTGGTTGACTCATGCCGAGGTTCAGGTCTTCACCAACGACAGTTTGGTAGCTACCATGAGCAAAGAAATGCAGACTTGCAAAAACCTGAACAAAAGTTGAATTTTATTTTTTTCAGATTATGCCTTCCAATACACACCTGTATGTGAAAAGGGACAGTATCTTTCCTAGTTGGCTCAGCAACAAATTCCTCCAAATGTTCAATTAAATCAAACGCAGCTACTTTATTCAGGCGGAACAGTTTGGAAAACTTTTCTGTTGGCAAATCAAACGGATTGCTGGTGTCCCTAATGTGCCGGTATTTCAGTCTAAGAATTTCCCTTAAATTCAACTATGATGTACCTTTGAATCAATTTTCTAAATCACACGTACCTATTTTCAATATTTTCGAACTCTTGGAAGAAATAATAGTGAAACAAGTGGTTCTCTGCCATATTCCCAATCTTGTCTTGATGCTCAACAAGTACTATTTATGAGGTTGCTGAGATAGCAATGTTGATAGCAAGTCCAAAATGGATCTTGCCGGGATAGCAAGATTAATTACAAGATTTTTCAACACTGACAGATAAACATTGCTGAAATTTATGAACCAGAATAGCACTTTTCGATACCTGGTTATTTACATGGCTATCATAGCAATATCTTCACATAACAATATTGTTATTTACGAACAGAATCGACCCGATTTTCTGATAACACTTCTGGTCATGTTCTTGACGTATATCATAGTTCTGGCAACCCGAGACAATTAATCAGGAGATAAAGTGCAGTGTGGGATGTGTAATATTCTGACACATGATCTCAAAGGTCTTTTAACGGTCTTGAAGAACTTTTGATCCAGCATCACTTATGACAGCAGATCTTAGTAACTGTAGACTTACAGGATCACTAATCTGAAGTCCTGGTAGCAATGTAGAAACGCTCTTGGGAATGAATTTTCTTGTTTAATCATCAAAATGTTTTATGAAAAGTTCGCATTCATCAGGATTGACTTAATGAACCCTCACTTTCTCGAATTTTCGAATGTTGTGAAAAATACCGTCAAGATAACCAGATAAGTGTCATTCATTGGATTCAGAGGTTTCGAACCAATACAAAATAATGCAGGTATAAGAGGATCATCCTGTCTCTGATGAAATAACATATTCTCTGAAGAGTAAAGGAAAATGATACATTTGCGATACAAATCTGAAACCTGTAGGAGAGTCATATTTTGCTGTGTATCTGGTAGCTGCGTGTATTGATACTTCTGCGCCCTTTTGGATGCCCATTTTATGTGGTTTGAGGAATTCAGCTCTTTCAGAAGTCTCAGATTCTCTTCTCAACCGGTTTTCCATACCTTTTCCATTCTATTCAATGATGTTCGCAGAATATATTTCCATCGACATGTTTCCAGTACAGTAAATTCGAGCAACGGTGACAAGAACTGAAAACTTCAACAACACAATCTTTCGAATCACAGTGATTAATTTCAGTGTAGTAATAATCGATAATGAGTGTCTTCATAGTTGAATATAATCCGGTTTGAATTCAATGCAGGGAACATTACAATCGCTTCAGTAAATCGAAGACCTTTCTGTGATTCAAATTTTGAAAGTGACAAATGTCATAGTTTCCAAAAGTTTGAACTACAGTTCTATAACGTATATGTTGAGAAGGATATGTGTACTTTTATTGTCTATGGGATCAGGGACCTCAATCATATAGATAGATTAATTCTTGATAATTTCAGCCCAGCAGTAACTTGAATATCGTTCAGATAAGCTCATAGGTCAAAGGGCCTGAATCTTTTAATTTCTCTTCATATTTATTTTATATTCATATTTCCCTTTGCTGAACACTCTTGCGAGTGACCCCAGAAGTCAGAGCCTTGTGCGGGCAAGGTAAAGGCTAATCGTTTTGAGTGTCGAAGTGCTCTGGGGCGTCTTACCGATTTTCACGGTAGCGCATTTGCTATTTCAACTGTGGTGGAATCCAGATAAACCCACAGAGCTACTGGATCATTTGGTGTATTCAATCAAGATATCCCACCTACCAGGATTGGTATCTAGGCAACTAACAATTTCCTATCGAGCCGAGCCGTGTTTCGGTATACGATAGGAATTTTTGTATATATTTCTACATTTAGTCCAATTGAATCACTCGAAATTTACAAAAACAACACAAACACAGAGAAAAAAAATCACTGACCCCAAGTGAAACTTTAATAGTGGCATGTAAAATCTTGAATACTTTATGGAAGAAGTCAACAAGTTGATTACCACAAAAATATTCTAGTTCTTGATAATGGACACTTACCACTTTTAACCAGTTTCGATAAATTCCAGATTAGTACCCATTAGTGAACACATCACTTGCCGTACATTATCCAACTCACTAGTGACAAGTGATATGTGTACCTATCATTAGCTAGTGATTCTCTTGTCATAAGCTAGTTATTCACTTCAATCAGCGGGTTATTCAATCGTCACTAGCGAGTTATTCACTTGTCACTAGTGAGATATACAGTTGTCACGATCGAGCTATTCATCTGAAACAAGCATTCGAGTCACTTGTCACTAGCGAGTTATATGCTTGGTATGATCGAATCGTTTGCTGCTGAAAGAAGCCAATGCAGTTCTTCGGAAAGCGAAAAATCTATAAAATACAGAATCATAATTCTTTTTCAACTATGAACGCCCAACTTAGTATTTCTCAGAAGCTTCCCAACTAATATCCTGTTATTCGAACACATGAAGATGATATATATTGGGAGAAAATCTTCATTGTAAAGATTGAGTTATGGTATCAGCGTTCGAAAAGTAGTTTGAACTCATAATGGTAATTGATCGCTTTCTGGAGAACTGCGTTCAATTTTCAAATATTTCCTGTGAAAAATATTTGCTACAAATTGTAATGAATGAAACATTTAAAATATTTATTGTAAATAGAGTTCAATTGAGGCATCATTTGTGTCACAAATAATCAATATGAGAATGTTGACAATTTCAATGAATATCCCTGCACTTGAAAAAATAATATTGTAACAATTGTATTGTGATATTTTTAACTTGAGAGGAACTAAATAACAGGTCCATTCACAATACATGTAGTGGTACCTCGAGATGTACAGTTTTTCTCACATAACATCTGCATCCTCCCATCAAGACCTCTGAAACGAATAAAACGAAATGTGAAATTTGTTGATAATCATAGTTATTTTTTTTATCGGTTACTATCTAGTATAGAGGGTGAAATTATCAAGTGGTAAAAAGGTCTTTTCGATGGGTTAATTTGCATATTCCATACAATGTCAAATCTCAGACTTTACATTTTAGCAATACCTATCATGATTCTACCTCCGACCTCTAACACCATGTTTCAAACATGAAATATCATTTGGAAGAAAAAACAAAAAGATAAGTCTGTTATTCAGCCACCCGAGCCTTTTGGGAACGTTTTTGGCCTTTTCGCGTATTTTGAGCCGCTGAATACGAATCTTAAGTCAAAATGCGGCGTTTTTTTTCTTTCGGAAGTCATGCTACTAATTCCATTTGCTACAGCACTTCTCGACCGAATAACAAGCATTTTTACAGTTGTAACCGACCCCTATCGACATGATAGATTGTCCATGACGATGAATTCGCTCAGAGCAAGTGATTTGTTCTCAGGGAAATGATTTTATAATGGTAGGTATCTGTATACCTAGCACAAGTTTCGGGTTCACTCACAAATAGCGAACATAAAATATCGATTTGATTGTTCCGAAGTTTTCTGCGTTTCTAACCTACCACAATCTAGAAAAATAAGAATTAGTATTGGAATCTATACAAGTGTAGAAGGCAGATGTTTAATCAACCACGAAAAGTTTCTGCGAAAAACAGGTCCCTCTGGATAGAACATGTCCAATTAGTCAGCAACTTCCCGTATAACTCAAATTCAACTATAAAAAAATTAACAAGTCAGTAATATATCAGCAGGTATAACCAGCCTTCCGAAGCTAAAATCATTGCAAACGATTCGAAAAAATACGGCGAGTTCAATATCAAGTCCTTCAGATCCTGTCTCTTTGGCCCATTATTGAAATTTTGGTAAGAATTCAATAGTGGATGGGCTCGCGAGTAACCAACTGCTGTCGAGAAATGGTGTAAAATATTAATGATGAGTAAAATCGCATTATAGCTCTTAATGAAAAGCTGGACTCACGGTATTTTGCAATGAGAGTGACCTATAATGAAATGGGTTAGTCTGCTGCGAATTCAACTCATTTCTCATCGATAGAATCTCACATGAGAAATGACATCTTTTTTTTGGGGGAATGTGCTGTAAAACTCAGTTTTTTTTTTAAGAGGTGTTAGGTACATGAACAATGCCAAACGTCGCGATTCACGCAGACCTTCAGTCATATTGCAATTTTAATTTGAGAAACATAAACAAAGAAAATTCCATCAATACATAGAGGAGTCATTTCCTTCGTCAACCCAATATATTATAACGGTCTTGAGATGTTCAATAATAATTTATCTGACGAAATCAGAATCATAAAGGTTTGCTGAAGATTTAGAAAATAACTTGAATCTTTTTCATATAGTAGACCCTAGTATAGCCTACACAAGTACTATGAAGTGAATAATTTCTTTAATCATGTGATCTTAGAAGGCTTATTATCCTTACTTTCCGTAAGATGGACATTCGACGTGATGTTGCTGATAGGCATCAACACATGTAGTGATGAACATAAATATGGGTAAATGACAGATGAGAAGTGTTTTTGTTCGATACTTTCGATACTTACCAATGTACATTGTTGCCTCACGTTGTCGGAAGATATTTTCAAACAGGTTTGTCGAGAATTCCAACTGAGTAAAATTCATTATTATAATAATGAATCAGCTGTGAGTATTGAGACACTTTCACGTTTTTCTAATTCTTCAGAGACTTACATAACTATTCGATATACAATTGTTTTCGTCTCGATATGCATTTCACCCCACTGGTATTTCTACTGTATCCTATAAGTAAAATTGTATTCGCCCCATTCTTCAGATTTCTCGATGAGTTTTCGTACTTAGGACAATAAAGCATATTTGAATTTGAAAACTTGAACCTAGCTTGCACAAGAAGAAGACTTCTGCTGATAAGGAGAAACTGGTCGACGATAAAATAAGTGGATTATGAAGTTTGAGTGATTCGTATTCATATTTGCTGAACAAGAAAGAGCATAGATCTCATAGCATCACTGAGATTTTTCTCTTTCATAGTATTTTTTTTTTTTCGCTGTTATATTATATTTCGAATGTTTCAATTTTGATTACTTTGAACGATATTCCACTACAAGTATGTTCTCTTTATTCTCTATTCTGTATATTATCTCGTTCAGTTCTGCCCTTCTAAAAGTCCCGACTCTGAGAACATCTTCGCTATTGCCACTTTCGGGGTATTAAAACGGTTGTATATATAAGCGGTAGACCAAATGAATTTTTAATAGACTTCGCCCATGTTTATTGCCTTATTCACTTCGAATATTGGATGTTGCAATCGGCCAAGTGTTGGCCCAGGAACGATGGGTAAAACATGATATAAATTCAGGTATATAAAATTGGGGCTAAGAATCGATAGTGCTGAGATGTGACATAAAGTAAGAGATGTTTCCCGCATATATCCGTATGAAGATTATAATTTTGAAGACTGCTCCAGTAACTGAGCATGAATGGCAGTTTGGGAGCTATCGATATTTACAAAACTTCGAATCAACATTGAAGATACAGAATCCATGAAGTAACCAACAGAGAATTTCTGATTGTCCTTTAACATTCACATTGAATTTCGTAAAAAATTGTTTTCATGCTTGAGACTCATCAGCGGAAACGAACCTCATCAGTTATATCCAGGATTCACAAGAAGCAGTATTTGTCGATTTATTTCGAACGGTGATCATCCACTTGATCATCGTTCTTATTTTCATATTCTTTTTGAGACCTGGTGGGAAGTATTCCATACATATGACGGCAACTTTAATATATATGACTATTCGACAGTAAACAAGTTTCATGCATATGTCTTACAATGCGTCATTCCACATCCTTCATCCAGTAAGACAATTCATCTCTTCATTTGTCATCCCACATTTATATGCAAGAAAACTGAGGGGGGGAGGGAGAGAAAGAGGGATTTAACCACCCCTTCACTCAGTCAACTTCCTTATGATATTCAATTGAACTTTTGTTGGCTACTTCAAACAGCATAAAAGCAAAAATGTTTAGTGTTACCGTAATTGTATGCATACATTTTTCGACCTGCAGAAATCCAAATGCATATGTTAACGCCATCGCTCATGTTTATAATCCCCAAGTAGAGCAATGAAGTGTGGAAATTTATTTGACACGAGTAGGTCTCGAAAATATTTCAAATAATCAAACAAATCTTATAATATGCGTTAAAATTATGTTCATCACAGCTAACTTTGTGCCATTGCAGAATTTTTTTATCCAAATCAAGGAAATCATAGCAGTATGATGCAAGTAGTCGCAGAGAGACTGTTGCAGAAAGTATTTCTGTGAATAAGACAGAAAACCATCATAAAAATATGATACTGAATTCAGCAGAAGCTGTCAATTTTTGAATTTTCTTCACTCAATGGATTTTATTGAATATATTTCATCATTCAATAAAAGTGTCACAAAAAAAGAGGCATCTTCATAATCATCATCGTCGTTGCTCTCATTCTCACTTTTTTTCTCGGGAATTGCCCTCTTCTGTAAATACACCATCATCTGTAGCCAAAATAGTTTAGATCAGTGTAATGATTCACGTTTCGCTACATAATATTTGAATTTATTGATCAACGTTCTTTTGTGTAGTTGTGTTTCAATTATCGTATTATACAATGTGTCTTGTATTCCATTTTATGTAGCATCTTTTTATTTTTGTTTTATCGGTGGGATGTTCGCCTGTTATGTGTGTGTTTACATGGGTGCACAGGTTTTCTGGCTGGATGAAAGAGCAAACTCTACCCTCGTTACCATTTTTTCGTGGCATGGTCAGGAATTGAATCGTGCTGTTTGATAAGAGGTGATATTATTATTTTTATAAAATTCAATTTCATACTTACTTCGAATAATAATATATGCTGTCAACTTGAAGTTTGCAACCAGTGGTGTCACAGAGATTTTCGGGAGAGTATATAGCATAGGAACAGAAAATAGTTGCAACTTAAATGAAATTTTTATTTGTGTGTAAACCTTGCAGGTGTGAATTAATCAGCAGAAAAAATTGAAATATAAAGATGTTATTCGTTTTATTTGGCGAATAAAATAAAAATTTTTTTCGCACACTTGAAAAAAATTTGGAATATTTGGCATTGATCACAAAAAAATAAGTTTTCTGTACACTATTTGCCTGGGATACGATCGTTTTAATCGATACTCATTCAAATGCCGTGTTTAATTTTTTTTATTGGATTTTCCAGAAATTGAAGATGATAGAACGACGAATCATTCAAAATCAACAATAATTTATTTTTAGAAACATGACTATTTTCGGGGAAAGAAGGAAGTTTTGGATAAACAATTTTTGGCCCGTCTCTTCTCCAAGTCATTGCAAATAGAATACAATGCCTCTATTGGACAACCAACATCAGTTAACAAGTAAACACCATCTGTTGATATGTGTATATCTCTCAAAGATTTATAATTCTTTCACAAAAAGGAAGAAACAGCTAGTCTCCTGTCTATATACGGCCCGACGGCGATGGGCGCTGAATCACATGGAAATTACATGGAAGTACGCGAATCTTCAATCGAACAGATAACATTCACAGGATTTTTCACACCAATGGAGAGTTATTTTCATCCATCATTCTCCAACCCAGATATGCTTGTTGGTTCTTTTATAGAGGGTTCTCTAGTCTTTTTGCATCGACTTGAAGAAGAGAAGGCCAAAAAACACCTTCAGATAATTTCTGTCGTTTTGATCCTTCACCACATCTAGGTTGAATGTTCATACTACATATATAAAAAATAATCGACTTCCAGTGAATCAGTGATATTAAAAATTTTTGGGAAATATTTGTTTCAGCATGAGACTCAAGTGATAAATTGAGATAGCATAGAGCAGATGTAAATGTAAACTGCCATTTTCTGGAATTTCATCCATATCTTGTACCTCGTCTTGTAGGTGAGAATGAATATAAAACAATTAATGACATAGAGACTTCCTTAATGGTGAAACAGAGAGTTGAATAGGGGCGACATTGGCCATTCTAGTGACCCATCGAATGATACCTACCAGAATATTGTCCTCGGCTCTTTCGTTTTCGAACATATTTCAAAAAAAATCTAAATGATACTTTCAGCTACATTTTTATCACTCTCATCCTTCGTGGATTTGTCGGAAAATTGCAAAGGGCACTTTGACAGACTTGGATGTCTTGTTGCATTTTCATTGGCAACATCCAGTCAGTAATTGAAAATTTCATTTTTCATATAAACTTAACAAAGCCTCATTCCCACGATTCCTTCCACTCGAAAAATGATAGCGTCATATGCTTTCTTCCTATCATATTTTCCTTTTCTTTCAACAAATATTTCAAGTTTTCTAAGTAACTCCTCTTGAGCTCATTCAAAAGCTTGTGCCAGTGAGGGGATATTCGAGACCTACAGTTTTTCATGGAATGACATAGCTTGAAAATGACTGGAATTTCTTACAGAAAATTTCAAGTCTTCATCTATTTTGTGAATTCAATTTTTTAACCAGACAAACAATTTCGACTGCATTTCGCATGACAAGGACGAAAATTTAAACGATTTTTTTGTTCAAAAACCAAACCATCGAATTTCTGCGGTCGGTTGCAAAGAATAGCGAATATCGCAACAATGAAATTAATGGTGAAATGACACCATTTCACGCAAATTTTGCTTGCTTCGAGTATGTATGCTTCACTATTGACAGTTTCGCCATCAACTGATTATTTCAGGTTTGCTGTTAGGAAACTTTTCATATGGTGAAAATTTCAGAGATACCTTGCAAACTGATGGTATGAGGTTTATGCATCAATCGACACCTTCTTCCTATTCTATAATATTACTTCACGTATAGAACAAAAAAAACTATGGAAGGAAATAAAAATATCTGCAAGAAACTCGAATCCCTGCACACTATCAGAAAATCGCTCTCGATCCATTTCCATGCCGAAGCATATATCGAAAAGTTATCAGACATGCGAAAGAAATCACATCAAGACCAGAATAGAAAATCCTATCAATGAAACAAATGATAGCTGGAATATAATAGTATGAAACAAAAAAACTATGGAAGGAAATAAAAATATCTGCAAAAAACTTGAATCCTTGCACAGTATCAAAAAATCACAGTAGATCCATTTTTCCATGTCGAAACATATGTCGAAAAGTTTTCAGATATGCAAAAAAATCACTTCAAGACCAGAATAGAAAATGCTACCGCTCTCAATGACATCTTTAGTACGATAGCTCTCAAATTCACTGAACATTTGAACTCAACAAATCACTTTGACCAATACATGTCCAGTATCCAATGTGAAGAAAACTTCCATTTATAACCTCTCATACAATAGTATTGAAAGCTACTATCGAAGACATAAGAAATAAAAATACCTAAGGTATTGATGCGTAAATTACAGAATACTACTGGGCAAACTTGAATATTACGGTTTCAGAGAAATGAGCCTCCAATGGTTCCGGTCTCACCTGGAAAAATGTAGGAAGCTAGTAAATGCTGATCACTATTCTCAAGTTGGCATTACTCCATGCGCTGTACCCCACGGATCGATATTAGGACCTCATTTGTTTCTATTGTATTAACGATATAGCCATGCTAAATATATCTGAAAAGTTCAACTTAGTCGTAGACGACACAACTTAATTTTGGCATAATACAAGCAAAGTTTCTTTACACAATAGCATTCAACAAGAAATTGGAGTAATTGAAACGGTTTATTTGTATCCAAGACTGAATTGTTGACTTTCAAACCTGAGCTGAAATCTGTAATGCTGGCCTCTAGCCTCTAGCCAAATTGAAAATGCCTCTATTGAATTCTTAGGTCTCCATATTGATAATGAATTGAAATTCAACGAAAATATTGAAAATTTATGTAAAAAATCTTCCGGATGCTATGTCATCCCCCACCTTTTCCGTTACCATTATGCAATCGGGGATTTTAACCAAATAAGTAGGATTTGCAGCTGATAAATTTGCATATCATGCATTAGTTGAATCGCACATAGCTTGAGGAATTGATTGCCTTCTGGGGAGCTCATAGCAAAAACTCTACTTTGCACTCTTTGCAAGATCAAAAATCGGGATTGGTGTAGTGATTATTTCAAAAAGTACCAGATCCTTAATGTACCCTCTATTTCCATTTCAGAAACTTCATGTTTTATTCACAAATACCAAGATCAATATGGAAGGGCGTCACCAGCGTGCTACACATGTTCTTCTCAGATATACCAACTACCAGGATTGGTAGCTAGGCAACTAACAATTGCCTATCCCACCGAGCCGGTGAGAAAAATTCTGCCTCGTTCGCGGTTCGAACCAGCGAGCGGGGAGATAGCCCCAAATTGAGGACCGCGCCTTAGACCGCCTGGCCACACCGACCGACAACCATTTCATATTTTTTTATTTTTATGTCGGTAATGTCATTCAAGAATCTGAACTCGAACTATTACATTCATTTGTTGCAACTATCGAATTATATTGAAGATGACTTTCTTTACATTCTTTTGTCAATAAAGAATATTCTGATTTTGAGCACCCATTTCGGTAAGATTGGCCTGTTGCATATTTTTCCATATATTTTTCTGACCACTATTACATCTTGTTCTCTTTTAAATTATTGATCTGATCAATAGTTCGGCTGAAATCGATTTGTTTTTCTCGAATAAAAAAGGTTTTCTCAAATTTGAACAACTTTTCAATCGTCTTTGCAGAACATTTTTTGATTTCATAGGAGAGAACACCCCATAATCTATGGTACGGTTTCAATATGTTACATTTTTTTACTGTGATTCTTAGTCTTGTTCAGGTGGCCTATTGAGTATTATTCAATTTTATGACCATTTCTTTTACTGAAACAGAAATACAATTGAACTTAAACTGTTCTTATGTATTTTGATGACTCATAGTGATGGATTTATTCAGACGAACATTAATATAATGAAACTCTCACAAAAATCAAATGATCATAAAATATTCGACTTTCTATCAGTCATTAATAAAAATAGGTCGATAAGTACTTGTTAGAATTCTTATTCATTTCCACATTCACACAATTGAATTCGATAGTGTCCAAAACAAAACATCCATTTTGTATGATGAACCAAATTTCTAGAAGTTGAACATACAATTCATTGAATATAAATGATTTCATCCTATATACTTATTGTTCATCCAATACTCGAATCAGATCAAAAGTAAGCTTGGTAGGAAAGAGTATTATCTACCTCCGTATTTCAATTAATTGCTGTTATTCTGGGAAATTAATTAAGAATACAATGAGCAAATGGATATCTGGAACTATCGATCAGATCCATTTCACAACCGAAACTGCACACCCAGTCTTGATTTAAATATGAACTTTCGTCGGACATGCTGTCAAGCGGGAAAAGCATCATCCATTATTAATAATCATCACTTGGAGTGTCGGGTAGTATTCTGTCAAGCAGAGTTTCCAAAAACTATCCTGGATTTGCTCATGATGTATTCATTATTATTTGGGAACGTACAGAGGCAGTCTGATTTCTAGGGAAGTTCGAAATCTGTTTTGTGCATTAGTCACCGTTTGTTCACTGCATAGTGTATAGTTTGAATGTGGAATGATGGTTCACTTTTTGCTCTGGTTCCTAATGATACTGGAACAAAAATATTCCCATCGACCCCAAATATGAATTTGAAATACATTCCCTTTTTTCTTATTCGTATGGATGAAAAAGAGGTATTCTGGAATATGTGGATGGTGATATAATTCAGACTCATATATAACCGTATATCTCAAGGATGCATCTGTGAAAGCTCTCATCCTTTTTCGCAACTAACAATTTCAATATTCGAGTTCTGAAAGGCAATTTTTTTCTGCTCAAAATCATTCAAGAACTTTCATTTTGAATATAAATAGCGAATGCAGTATGTGGGAATAAGAGAAGAATATGTAAACTCCGTTCTCGGCGTCATTTTTATTAATGACAGGAAAAATGCAAAATCAGGAATGCAATTGAGTCGAAAGAAATAATGCGCATATTTTAAAAGCTTCCGTACGGAAATGGAAAAATAATTGTCCTGACTAATGGACAATTTGCTCGCTCTCTGTCTTCCATCAGATCATTTGGTATGTGTACACATACATTATGTTACACAACATATCTATCAGATTCCAGAAATTATCACTCAAATGAAACTGCTTGAATGTTGGGGGGGGGAGGTCGATTTTGGACAAACCTGATTGGTATGTTTCAGTATTTATCGACCTCAGACATGCTCTTGGGACGATAGATTTCATGCTGGTCTAGTTGAAAATCATATAAATTTCTTCTTCACTACTGAGTACGTATTTTGAGTTCTATAACTTTCAGCTGCAACTACCATCTTCAGTGGGTGTTGGTTCAACTAGAACTCAGTTCTGAAGATGATTGCCGCAGTTGCAGCCGAAAGGTATGGAACTTCAAATCCAAGCCGACGGCACTCAAAACTGAAAAACACGCAGTTCATTCTTAGGGGGTATTTTGAAAAATAGTTACTACCATTGATATCAGTATTGAATTCAAACAATTGCATAGGTACATAATGAAATCTAAATTGGGACAATTATATGTCGATCTCTACTGGTACAGTTTTCATGAAATAAAGAGTTGATTATAAAATCCAAAGTAATGATAAATGATGAAACGATCTAGAGAGTGTATAGTAGTTCAAAATTACAGTTTTCTGATAGATTCGACAGAGAGATTGAATAAACATGAATAACTGAATATATAAAATGATGACGATGTAAATTGTACTTCCGAGAAGTGTAATTATTTTAGTTATTTGCAACCTGCAAAATACTCTGGTATTCCAGCATCATGGCTACTGCTGCTACATTCCGAATTGTTCAAATTTTGAGATGAGGTGAACTATTCACAATAAGTCAGAGAAACTCTTATCGGTAATTATAACATTCGGCTGATGGATGAATCTTGGTATTCACTAACAAAGGATTATTTTCATTCATTGAATGGTGAATTATATATGATACCTGAATGTTGGAATCATCAACTCCTACCTCCCTTGAAAGATATATGGACAGAATTTCCAAACAGCACTTCTTTTGAAATGGAAACTTGATGAAATTCCGCGCTGGCAAACCTTATCTCGTTTTTAAAATAATAGATCTTTCATTACCCAGTATCATAATGCTGAAAGGTATTATATTTATATATCATTCGATTCGACAGTCGGAAATACTATCAGCAATAGAATTCCACCGAAGAAATTCTCATGCCACTGTCATACAAGTTTATGCACTTTCTATATATTTTTTTTGATTTGATCTCAGAAATTCGAAAAAATACGACACGTAAATGACAAAATAGTTATTCAATTTTGCTTTTTAATAATATTGTAGTTTCGTATCGTGGCATATATTCCAATTTTCCCTATAAACACGTATAAAAATTCAAAGCTGTTATGTTGGAAAGTATTATTCGTGGATATGGCAATGAAACACCAACTTGTTACAGAAATATACTCAGACTTACTATTCGTTTATTACAGGTCTTATACCATATAGTATCACTCGTCATCACTGTCCTGACTCATCATCCGGCTTCCATGCTTAAACTAAAAACACTGCCTCCTATGTCCTACGCTCATGCGCACTACGTGACATTTTGTACCTTACAATGTTGCAAGGTAGTGACTACTACACCACACTGTTTTAAGGGAGTGACTAATACACTACATCCCTTCCCACTTAAATTATGTAACTACATACGAATCAAATTTCACTGGTCTGCGTTTAACTCTGTCTGAGGTTCGAACTGCCCCTACAAGTGAATTCTACATTGGCCGTATTATCTGTTCTATAATTATTATCGACACTGGAACTACATTCTACATTACCGATATTACCTGCAACACACCTAGACCTATTTTCCTGAACACTACTTGCCTCAGTACAATCATTGGTCTGAATTGCGCTATCGTTTGCCTCACCACTTGAATTTTGCCTATCCTGATTCGTATATACTTGTGACACCGTGCGATTGCTATTGCAATTCATTGCTATCCTATTTTGAACTATCATTCTCTGTTCACTCCAACCTTGATCTTCAGGCTGCTCAGTCCACTGCTCTATCACCCCTCTCCTGTGCTTCTCCCCTTGCTTCCCGACTAGCCTCATCTGATCTGTGTGTTTTTCCATAGCCTGCCACATGCTAATCTGCGGAGGTACACAGTTATGCCAACGCGTTTCTCTACCTTAGCTGGTTTCCATCCTTTGACATTAGGATTCGTGTAATCCCTTATCATGACATCATCACCTGGTTCAAACTCCCGCTTCTTTCCTTTTCTTTGGTGAATCTGTACTTCCTGGGCTATTGTGCTCCTTGTTTGAACGTCGTCCATACCACAGTCTGGTGTCTCCTTCTGATGAAGGTGGCTTAACCTGGTCTTAAATTTCCGGCCAAACATCACTTCTACTGGAGATTTCCTTTGAGGTGCAATGTTCCGTGTTCCTGTATGTTAAAAGAAATCTTGATATTGATGTGCCAATAGGAGTATTCTATGTTTTTGAGTCATCCAAAGCCGCCTTCAACTAACCCTTGAAAGTTTTCACTGAATTTTTGGCTGCCCCATTCCTCTCTGGGTGATAAGGGGGTGATGTCAGGTGCTTGATTCCATTATTCCGGGAGAACCGTCCTAACTCCTCCGATACAAAAGATCTTTCATTGTCCGTAACCACTATATCCGGTAGTCCCATCCTGGCAAAGATCTCTCTTAGCCGCAACTCTGTCTCCCCACTTGATATATTCCTCATTGGAAAAATCTCTACCCATTTTGAGTGAGCGTCAGTCAATACAAAAAAATTTTGATTGTTCATTGGACCTAGAAAGTCCATATGAACTCGTTCCCATATCCTACTGGCCACCAGCCAGGGTGTCAATATAGACCTAGGTGGGTTACTGAGCTGCCTCAGACAAGCTTGACAGTTCTTAACCTTACTTTCTATGTCTGCATCCATGCTAGGCCACCACAGGTATGATCTTGCAAAGCTTTTTGACTTTACAATACCAAAATGGCTTGTGTCAATTCCTCAAGTGATCTTCCTCTTAATACTTTAGGTATTAAGACCTTATAATCCCACATTACACATCTGTTTTCCTCAGTCAATTCATCCTTCCGCCTGAAATACATCTCAAGGTCCTCATTCACTTCCTGTGGCCAGCCATTCCTGACATATCCTACTATTTTCCGTAGTGGCATCAAAATTCAGGTACCCCTTGCATTCATACTCATCAGATAAAACTTCCACCTGCAATGATTATCGCGATAAACAATCCGATACCACATTGTTTTGCCCTCAAATGTACTCAATTTTATAATCAAACGATGCCACATATACAGCCCATCGCTGCAATCTCTCCTTGCTACGCTCCGGAATTCCCCTATTTTCTCCAAACAAGGCAATCAATGGTTTATGATCCGTTTTAATGATTACTTTCCTGCCTCTGATATAGTGTTCGAACTTTTTCAATCCGAAAACCAATGCCAATGCTTCCTGGCACATTATAGAATAAATTTTTTCAGCCGGTGCATAAGTGCGTGACATGCACGCTATTGGTTTCTCAACACCATTTCTATTCCTATGGAATAACACGCTAGAGATTCCCTTAGCTAGGGCGTCGCTTGCTAGTACGACTTCTCTTTCTCGGTCAAAATGAGTTAGAACGATATCGTCTGCTATAAGCTTTTTAATTTTCCTAAATGCCATTTCACAATCATCCTCCCAATTAATTATATTTTTACACTTCTCTAGCAATCTATACATTGGAGACATTGTCCCTGCTAGATCTGGAACGAACTTGGAATAATAATCAACCAGAACTGCAAAGCTTCTGACCTCGCCTCGGTGCTTTTAAAATTGCCTTTACCTTGGCATATGTTTTCCTGAGCCCCTCTGAGCTTACCTCATGACCTTAGAACTCAATTTCCTTTTTAAAAAAACTACATTTGTTCCTACTGAGAGTAAGCCCTGCCTCAGAAAGTCTAGACAATACCGCTTCCAAGTTCTCAATGTGCTCTGCATCGTTCCTGCCAGGGGAAATTGTAAATGAGCCTTATTTAAACCTAGTTTTGGAAAAGACTCACTTCCGTTTAGTTTACTGAATATTTCTTCTACTCTGGGGAGGGGGTATCTGACGTTTTCTGAAACTCTATTGATAGTGGTCTTGTAGTCTCCACAGATTCGAATAGTATTATTTGCTTTCAGCACTGGTACTATCGATGTACCCCATTCGGAACAAGGTACCGCTCCAATGATGTCTTCCTCAATCATTTCTTGGAGCTGTTCTTCGACTAGTTGTCTATAGGCTAGTGGCACAGGGCGGGGATTGCAGAATACTGGCTTGGCCTCCTGTTTAATTTTGAGACTGACCTGAAAATATTTGAATTTACCAATCTTATCACACAATACTGTTGGGAATCTTTTTATCAAGTTTGACTCAAACTCATTCAGTGCCTGGACATCGGCAAAATTCAAGCTGATGTTGAACAATTCTAAGGAATCCCTACCTTCCAAGGGAGAAGGTCCTTCATTATCAACAACATAAAACCTGGCAGTTTTAGCGACTTTATTAACTGTTCCTTTGCCAAGAAATAACCCAGTGGTCTTATTTTTGAACCAGTATATCCTCTCGAAACTATACTATCAGAATACAGCTTGAATTTGCTAAAATTTTGCTAATAAAATTGGAGGCTCAGAGCTGTGACACTTGCTCCTGTGTCCACGGCTAAGTTATAACTTTTATTATATATATGTACAGTAATAAGAAACGAATTCACATTCGATCTTGTATCCAAAATGGAAAATATCATAGGTTTCTTCACACTCTTCATTACTAACATAGTTCTGTCTGAGCACCTTACTATTTCTACAAACTTTTTCTAAGTATCCAATTCTTTTACAATTCCGACATTTATAATTAGAGTACTTACAACTAAAACTGCTATGTGTGTTACATCCACATACATTACATATAGTTTTGTTTACTTGGGTCTGTTTTCCATTCCCTTTCCTCCGTGTTTCTACTCCCTCGCACTTGACAGTTTTGTCACCTAAGACAGTTGGATGCTCCACAGTCTTGCCAACTCTGGAATTCCGGTGGCTGCTGGACCGTCTTGACGTTGACATGGAAGGGCCTTTCATCCAGTTCACGTCTGCGCTGTTGCCGTTAACAGAGACGCTCTCTCTTTGGATTGCGATCGTTGTCAACTCTCCTAGAGACTTCTCTTCAGACTCTTCACAGAATCTATCCAGGATTTTTCCTTGCTGCATGCCGCACACGAATTGGTTTTTCGAGGCAAATTGTAGATCCGTTCCAAAACTACAATTGACTGCTAGCGATTTAATTCTGGCATACCACTCCATGGTTGTCTCCTGCACAGTTTGTCTGGCATTGAGAAATTATATTCTCTCCCTGAATATTGAGACTTGAGGGCTGAACTGGAGTTTCAGCAGTGCTTTCAGCTCTTCAAAGGTCTTCTCCTTTGGCAATTCAGGAAACGCCAAATCTCGCAGGAGTTTATAGGTTGACGTACCTATCAAACTCAGCAGTACTGCTACCTTCATAGTTTCGTCCTTAATACTATTAGCTTGGAGATATTGCTTCAGCTTCTCATTATAAATCTGCCAATCCTCAGTTTCGGGGTTAAACTCGCTTACATGCCACACTAACCCTACTCCTGGTTGTTCAGGTTGCTGTTGCTCCGCCATCTTGAACCGATACTGCCCACGATGCACGCCGCCTTCTTACCGGTACTCGAATGGTCTAAAGTTTTATCCTCGACGCCATTGTTATGTTGAGTATTATTCGTGGATGGGGCAATGAAACACCAACTTGTCACACAAATATACTCAGACTCACTATTCGTTTATTACAGATCTTATACCATATAGTATCACTCGTCATCACTGTCCTAACTGATCATCCGGCTTCCATGCTAAAACTAAAAACACTGCCTCCTATGTCCTACGCTCATGCGCACTACGTGACATTTTGTCCCTTGCAATGTTGCAAGGTAGTGACTACTACACCACACTGTTCTAAGGGAGTGACTAATACACTTATCCAGGAGAAATGCAAATAGTATTTTCCATAAACTCTCTGCTATTCAATGGATGTCATTTGATGCATCCCAATATCATTGATGATCAACTTTTACTTATTGTACTCATCAAAGTGTCATGCAGATATCCCTTCATGAAATCGAAAAGACAAAAAGTATGTAGATTCATTAAAGTCTATTCAAAAGAGCATCCAAAAATATCAAATTACTATTCATATATATCATCATTTCAAATAATCATCAGGCTTCGATCTGGAATGAACAGAAATCGTTATGAAATAACTACGTTATTGGCTGTTCGTTTCCTGAGTATACGAATCCTTCATTATTATTACTTGGCGTACTTCGAGTACTTGACCAAACTCGAAGGGTTTCTTTGAGAAATTCTATAACAAAAAGTTCAAATAAACATAGTGTTGGTAATGTTTCGTTTCCTTGCAACAGGCTGTTAACATTTGTAAAAAAATAAAAGTTTTTCCTGAATATCTCAATATTCCTTCAGCCGATTTTCTCAAAAGTTGGCAGTGATATTGAATCATTATGTTCAGTGGCGTCCCGGAAAGTACCTCGACCAATATTTTTTCTTCTCATTGAACTACTGGAACTACAATTTTTTCAAGTGATTTTTTCCTTATATCGCTCTGTTTCTGAGAAAAAAACCTAAGAAATACTTTATTGGATGTCCTTGGTACAACAAAATGAAACTAGTAAACCATCAACAACCAGGGTGTACGAACGAGAAGTTGCTGACTAATTGGACTTGTTCTATCCATAAAGAACTGTTTTTCAATAACCTTCTACACTTGTATTCCAATATTAATTCTAATTTTTTTCAGATTGTGTTAGGTTACAAACCCAGAAACAACGGAACAAATATCGATCCACCACATAAAAATGACGTTCAAACAATACTCAAAAATGATATAATATGTAGAGAGTTTCTTTGGAAATTTCCAAGTTGAGGTCTGTTACATGTAGAAGTGGCAACAATGCGGAGATGAAAAATTGTTGAACGATAGATCACAGCGTTCCACGTCTGTTACCAGAATTCCAAACAATCAATTTTTTTTGTTAAAATTCCATAATTTCATCAAACTGTGTTGATAAAAATTTGAAAGGTATATGGTTTGAAGATATATGCATGATGAAATTTGAGGGCAACAAACGAGCCGACTCGCAAAGGCTTCTCAATTCCTGGAAACCATTTCAATCCCATCGAACAAATCATTCAATTAATCTTTGTTAAACCAAGACCTACGTCTGATCCTCTATCTACAAAGCCACAGTCTTCACTTTGTCAAGATGGGAGTTGGGGGTTATGGAGAATTAGACCTTGGCAACAAGTGACAGAGAAGTCTTGATAATGTCTCCGAAGTGTGAGCCGAAACATCGACAGAAGAACGATTCCTGACGGGGTTCAACCGGAACAGGTTCGCTACAAATGGGGACAATAGGTATCCCATGGTTGTTCCTTCGTACTGTGCATAATAGGAGCCATTTTATTGAAAACAATTTTGATCCATACAAATCTTGGTGAGTTGATTATAATTTTAAACAGTGTCATTTGCCAAGTTATTCGATTTCAGAAGATCCTTCAAATAGTCTAGAGCGTGTGGTATTGGGACGCTTTCTATGAATTCTTGTGAATTTTTTAACACTCGAATCTTTTGGCCGATGGGGAGATGTTCAAATTCTTTCGCCAACCATTTAATAATATTATATGAGGGCAAATTCATTGCTGAGACTATTGGTCGCATCCATTTTACTGGTATATATATATATATTTCTGGTAAACAATAAATTTCTATGACTCAGATCTGAAAGTTGTAGCCTCCTGTTCGAGACGGTGTGATCAGTGTCTTACATTTTTTCAATGTTGTTTTTACATTAGCGATTATCTTGGGTAACGGGTGTCGTGGTTACTTCTGATACGGTCAATTTATCAAGTTATCGACTCTCAAAGTAATCTTCTTTATCTAAAATCACCACTTTGTCCGCTTTCAAGCAAAAACTTTCCTTCTCCTTCAATCTTTCGATAATTTTTGGCCCAACCGATGCGAGTGTTGAAAATTCACAAGTATTTATAAAAAAAAAGGAGCATTGGTTTCATTCGATGTAAGTTCTCTATGGTCCAAGAGACGGAATAGAGGTCGACCTTCACCTATCTGTTTACCGGACAGGAATACGCCTATAATGGCTTGCCTAGCATATGTAATCCAGACTATATAAGTACAGTGGATCCAAAAATTGCCACCATAAGGAAAACTTCTTTATTATCGATTTGTTAGAGAATTTTATTCTTCATAAAAATTGGAGTATGGCAGAATACTTGCAAATAAGTTGTCAAAATTTCAAATTTCCGAACAGTGTACAGGGGAGAACGAGAAATAGAATTTGGATCAAGAGTAAACTTTAAAGTGGATGTGATTCCAAATTCGAATGTTGATTTCAATTCTAAACAACTCCTTTGAATGAACTTTTTTATTTTTTTCGAAATGAGATGTGGTTTACACTTGATCAAAATTCCTATTTTTCGTTCTCCCTTATACACTTATCGGAAATTTGAAAATTTAACAACGCATACCAGTTTCTATAAGGAATAAAACTTTCTGACTAAATCGATAATAAAAAAGTTTCCCATATGGGAAAATTTTTGAATCCCACTGCATATAGTCTGGACTACATCTTGATAGGCAAGCCATAATAGGCGTATTCGTCTATTTATGAAACCATATAAAAAGTATGTTTCATCCGGTAAACAGATGTGTGAAGGTTCGACCTTTATTCCGTCTCTTAGACTATTGTTTTCAAGCGTCCCAATACCACAAGCTCCAGAGTATTTGAAGGATCTTCTGAAATCAAATAACTTGGTAAATGACACTGTCGAAGAATATATTCAACTCACCGAGCTTTGTATGGAATTGTTTTCAATATAATGGCTCCTATTACGCACAGCACGAAGAAACAGCCATGGGTTACCCATTTTCCCCATTTGTGGCGAACCTGTTAATGGGTAGGTTTGAGACGTATGCAGGGAAGGAAAGAACCCAGTTACTTACCTAGGGCGACCTAGGGTCTGGATCCAATATGTTTTTGACATGGCCGCTGTAGTGGATACAAGGATTACCGAAATTGAAAATGTCCTATCAGCACTAAACATCAGATGTAAGAGAATTAAATTAACGTACGAAGTATAAAAAGAAAGAAGTTGCCATTTTCAGTTGCATTGGTTATAAGAAACGAACAGAAAGATACAGAATTCGACATTCACAGGCGACACACGAACACGTTCAGATACACTCCAAACGACTCGAATCATTGTCCAAAACATAAAATGGCAGCACTGCAGTTCCTCTTCCATAGGTTCATAACTCCCCTTTGAAAAAAGATATGTACGACAATAAAAGGAGGGTGATTAGGTACGTAGCTGAAGTGAACGTTTTAAACCCAGAGATACAAATCCAGTGTCGCCAACCACAATGACCACAAGATTGGTGAAAGCAATCTGAAACGGATCAAGCATGTGCATGACATAAGACTACTAGATGCATATGAGATTCTATAAATAGCAAAATGTTTAAACAGCATGAATGGTGACAAGAGGCCTATACCCTTCAGCCTACCCTCCAATCTATTGTTGAGAAATTAATCAGAATAATCAATAATAGCAGGTGACGGAAGATGCTAACCTTGTTAGCGAAACGCGCTTCGAGTCCAAAAATATTAGGTTGGTGTCAGGGTAATTGATCTCCAGGAAAAGTTACAACTTTCACAACCTTAATCTTATCGTTCATCTTTCGAATGTATTTCAATGTTCCGAATATCCATTCTGTGTTCTTCTTACTTCAAATATTTTCAATTACAAAATTTTTCCGTGCAAAATTTATTTTTCTTATTTTGCCTGACTTAGTGCAAACATTGTAACAATGTCAAATGAAGCTTGCCATGTCTTGTCTAAGGGGAGAGGAGAAATATTGATACTTTCGTTATGCTCACAGTCGGGGGGTCTACTGAAATTATGCCCACTTCAACGTTAATTCGATGATATTCCTCCCGATGAAAAGTCCATTATACCATACCTATCCATGCCACTCACTGAGATCCATAATCGAAAACGCCGAACACTGAATTTTTAATAAAGGATCTGGAGCATTGAAACCCATGAGACTTTCAGATGCTCTCAGCGACGCAAATTATCCTTTAGCATGTTTTTCAGCAAAATACGATAAAATTCGAAACGTTCAGAGAAACATTACAGCTCTGGAATGTTCCACTTCTGGTAATTAATACGTCTTCTTTGCGTTGCCTTAGTTGAAATCGGAATATAAATTACACTTTCTATAAATTACTTGAGGGATGTGGTTCATCTTGAACACGTGGTTGCTGACTGCAACAATTGTTCTATTATCTTCGCGAAAATAAATGGGCTGTCTCGGTGATTACTCCAAATTAGTTCTTGCCAGAGCACAATGTTGCCTACTAACTTTTACGAACAGTTCAGTGAAGGCGTAGGTAGACGTTCATCAAAAATGAAGACTAATAATTGAAATGTGTTTGCTGGAACTGAACGCATTCTGTGCCGTCAATTTTCTCGAGTTGAGAAAATTCACTTCACAATGCTCCGGCAGCCGTTCATCGGCGGCATTTGGGTGTGACTAAGGTGACTGTTTGATAATTTTTCTTTGTAAATAAGTATGGATGGTAAAAGGGCGCCACTGACTCTTTTATATGATTTTAATTGGAAAAGACCAGAAACCTAAAGTAGAGAGAGTAGATGTTACGATTGAAATAAAAGAAATTTACCCATACTGATAAGTTTAATGTATTCAATGCTAGCTTGAAACAAATAAGTAAATACCTAATATTAATAAAAGGTGAACCTCATGGTAGTAGTAGTAGTAGTAATTGAATCTAAATCAAGCCCATCGGTGATCAATGTTCTTTGAAAATATTAATATTGTAGAGAAATATATACCCGCGAAAAATTCATGAATTTTTGTGGAGGGGTTTACATACCTGATGAAATATAATTTAGTAAAAAGGGCTTGTGCGTAGTCCTATGTAATACAACTAATTGCAATGAAGGTTCAATGAAAAATAAAAAATAAACGATTATTTGTTAGATAACTAGCCTGTTATCCAGTGATGGTTCCATGGACCTGTCCTAGATGTAACGGTATTCAAAGTTGATGTTTCTACAATCAGCAATCTGTGGCATTGCCATTAATAGAAAGGTGACATTGAAGATATGATCCTTCTGGAGACATCCCATCTCTTGAAAACTGTTTCAGCACATACATTCCATCTAGTGGAAGAAAGACATCCAGTTGAATCCATCGAAATTGTGGAAAATTCAGAAAGGAAATTCGAAGGAATTTTCTTATTCCTAAGGAAAAACCCTATAAAAACAAGTTGGTTTTTATACCTGACCGGTGAAACAAAATGGAGGTTCAAACTCACCTCTTTTCCGGAGAGGGTTCTCACAATTTGAAGGCTTCAGATTCTTCAGTTCGACAGTATCGACAAGCCACAACACCAAATATATGCATAATAATAATATGATGAATATTGTTATGCTTATTGCATTCCACATGCTTCAGAAAGGAAATATTCTACGACCACATACGATAGAAAAATTTGGAGAGACGGGTTGATGCTTCCCTTGGCTTGGCTTCAGATAGACTCTATCTGTCAAAAGTCAAGTGCCTTGCCTATCGTACGGAAGATATGACAATCGACAGGTAATTGACAGGGACAGGATTGTCGCGTTCCATAAACATATACAATTAGTATCGAGAATACAGAACTCACGAATGATACGAGTTTAAATAATAATAACGATAAAGATTATAAAACAACGTTGATCAGCAACGAAAAACTACAGAAATCGTTAAGGAACTAAACAAGTAGTTCATGTTTATGTTGGCAACACTACATATCATGGCACAAATTACAATATGTGTTTTAGGCCCACCAATTAAAGAAGAAGACGAATCATTTTCATAACCGTCACAAATCTGACAAAGGAGTATGGAACAAACATTGGATTATTATTATTTACATCTCACCATACTAATTAGAGCAATTCATATTAGGACGGACACTGTACATACAATATAATGGAGGTTGAGTAAGTTTTATTCAGAATTAATTTCCACAAATCAGCTGTTCAGCGCACTGTCATACACGGTGGAATATAAGGAGTTTTATTGAAGGTTTGAAAACAACCACTTATTCAGATATTTCAATTAATAGCGAATACAATTCGACAGCTCGAATAAGAAGTATTAGAAAAAAGTAACGGTTGAGTTCAGGTTTCAGGTGTGGATGAATAAAAACGTTACACTACCCCCTCTCAGAAAAAAGGCTATCTTGATAGACTTATTTCTTTTCAATTTGCTATATTTCATGCAATAAACGTGAAAAGATAGTTGCATGAGGAAGTAGAAAAAAAGGTTTTGCCAAAGTGTGTGATATAGTGGGTATATTCTGTGACATGATAACTACGCGTATCACACGCCTAAAAAGGTACAAAATTTGGTTAGGTAAACTCAGGTAATGTCGAAAATCGGTAAAGTCAAAATCTGGTAAAGTCCTTCACGAATATACTATATCTTCATGGCACGTTTTCATTATTTATTCGAATCGCAACCACAGAAATTTTGTAAGCCCTTTTACAATCGGGGCAATATACTAATTATATACATACAAGAATATATATACATTTTCATATCATGTTATAACATACTTTTTTTTTTAAAGTTGAAAATCAGTAAAAATTGAAAGTTAACGTAAAGAAACGAGAACCTTTTTTTTTATCTAAGGACTTTTTAAAAAAAACAATTGGTCGATGAAAGTGAATTCTAATGATTAGCAAAGGTACCCATCAAAAGTAAACAAAATCATTCAACGGTTATCACGGAAAGGGAATTTTGTCTGATTATCACGGAAGGGGAATTTTGTCTGACATTGCAATAAGTTATCACAGATAATTTGTGTAGGGAGTTAACTCGAGTTAATTTATTTAAAGAAAGGGGCTAATGACAAACAAAAAGGTAGAATGAGCAAATACAAACTATATTCACTCAGAGATTGAGGAATCTGAGATTTCGCTTTGAGAGGCATTGAATGGTTGAAATGCTTTAAGATCCTTAATGTGCCATTTTCCAACCTTAGAGCCGGACTCAATATCCTTCAACTCGTACACTAAACGTGAAAGTTTTTTTCTTACACGAGAAGAAATATATCTAGGAGCAAGTTTGGCAGCGAACTGATCTCCTTTATTAGATCTGGCTTTATTTCGCCTCCAAATAGTATCTCCTACAAAAAATTCAAAGTTTCTTTTTCGAAAATTATACTTTCTAGAGTTCTTTTCATAAGCATTATGAAGTTTCTCTCGAACATTTGTAAAAATTTCATCTAGACCTTGGAGATTCGTAGCGTATGCATTGCGATCCCCAGGAACGATTTCTAGATCATCTCTCAGCTCATTTCCACTATAAAATTTACCAGAAATTGGTACATGTCTTCCAAAGACTAAAAAGGCAGGAGAATATCCTGTTATTTCATGTTTAGCTGACGAATTTTATGTATCTCTAAATCCCAATCACGGTGTTCGTCAATATAACTACGTAGTGCTGTTTCAATTGTACGATTATTTCTTTCAACGAAATTACATTGTGGAGAATAAACTGCATTATACCAAATTTTAACCTCATATTTATCACATAATTTTTTAAAATTCCTATCTATAAATTGTGGACCATTATCGCATATAATAAATTGCGGTATACCATAATTCAAAAATACTTCGTTCTCTACTATTTTCTCAATAAAATGTGCTTTGGCACTCCGCAAAGGATACAGAAGATTAAATTTCGAAAACCAATCCGATATTACAAGAATCCATTTATTTCGTTTCCTAGTGGGTGGAAGTGGACCAATCAAATCCATCCCAATTATTTGAAAAGGCCAATTAACTATTTTCTCTTTTCCCATTAATCCCATACGACCAGAACTGTCGGCTTTCTGAGCTCCACATGTTTTACATGATCTCACATACTTTAGAATATCATGCCGCATTTTAGGCCAGTAAAAGCGTTCTTGTACTCGGTGTAAAGTTTTATAAAAACCTAGATGCGCGCATTGTGGTGGATCGTGACAAGATTTAATAACATCTAACCTCTGGGGTTTTGGCACCAAAAATTTCCAATCTGGAATATTTGATTCCATAGGCAGTCTGGATGGTGTATATTTAAAGACAAAATCATTATCGACTTTCCACTGGGGGAAATCATCTGGATTTTCAAGAATTTTATTTCTAAGGTCACTATACCACGGATCTATTCTATCTGTATCGATATCAAACAAGGCTAAATTAAAATCATGGGTTTCATCTTCTGGAATTATTCTTGATAGAGCATCTGGTACCACGTTGTTAGACCCTTTTCTATGTACTAAATCAAATGAATGTTGACGTAACCTCACTGCCCATCTTTGAAGTTTACCTGAAGGGTTTTGTAAATTATTCAACCACAACAAAGAAAAATGATCTACTACGGCTGTGAATCTCACGCCTTCGACATAAGGTCTGAATTTCTCAATACAAAAAATTAGAGCTAATAATTCCTTTTCAACTGTTGAATAGTTGCGTTCAGTTTTAGTCAAAGTACGACTGGCATATGCGATAACGCGTTCATCTCCATCGATAACCTGAGTTAGAACTCCGCCAAGGCCTGTATTACTAGCATCACTTTGAATAGTGAATTTTTTTGTAAAATCTGGTTGTGACAGAATAGGTGATGATACTAATAGTTGTTTAATTTTGATGAAAGAGGCTTCTGCCGCTTCATTCCAAACTATGGCTTGGTTCTTCTTTTTGCCTTTAAGAAGGTCATTAATTGGTGATAAAACGGTGGAAAAATGTTAAATGAAACGCCTATACCATGAACATAACCCTACAAATCTTTTTACTTCAGTGGCGGTCCTAGGCCGAGGATAATTAACCATGCTTGTGATTTTCTCAGGATCAGTACGAATAGAATTGGAACCTACAATAAAACCTAAAAATTTAAGAGATGTTTTGAAGAACTCACACTTTTTAAGATTAATGGTCAAATTTGCTTCCGAAAGCTTTTCTCTCACTATATTTAATAAATCAATATGCTCCTCAAAAGTTGATCCAGTTACGATTATATCGTCTATATACGAAAATATTTTTGGTTCATACTTAGGTCCAAAAAGAACATCTACAAGACGCTGTTGCGTCTGCGCAGCATTAGAAAGTCCAAAAGGCATAGTAACAAATTGGAATTGACCTCTCCCCACCACACTAAAAGCAGTCTTTTGCCTAGATTCTGGACTTAGCGGTATTTGCCAAAATGCTTTTCTCAAATCTATAGAAGATATATACTTGGCATCTCTAAGTGAGGCTAAAATTCTCTCAACATTAGGAAGTGGATAACTGTCATGTTTAGTTATTGCATTGAGTGGACGGCCATCAAAGCACATCCTGTATTCATTATTTTTCTTTTTGACAAGAAGCACTGGAGAACAATAAGGGCTATTTGATGGTTCAATAACTCCAAGTTTCAACATTTCATCTAGCTCTTTATTTAAAATATTTTGCATATAAGGAGACAAAACGTAAGGCCTCTTACGAAAGGGTGGTGAATCACCTGTATCAATAGTTAGAGTTATTTTGTTAGTACGTCCTAACCTATCTTCGCTACTAATTTGTCTGAAAGATGCTATAACTGCTTCTGCTTGGTTACGTTCTTCTAATGATAGATCTTCCAATGTCAAAAGATTTGGGGTTGAAGCAATATCCATCTCTTCTACTATATCAACTGAAAAATTATTTGATTGAACATACCAAGTATCATCTTTGAAGTCCACTGTAAGATGAAATTGTTTTGCAAAATCTACACCAAGAATAAAAGACTGTGGCAGAGAAGGGACAACGAGTGCTTTAATAATCTGACATTGATCGTTGATGACGATAGGTAAATCAACAATACCTTTGACAAACTTTCTAGTACCATCTGCTGTACTAACATGCTTATTCGAGCTATGGTAAATTTTCAATTTAAGACTTTTCAAAATACTTAATCCACCTGAACCAACTATTGAAGCATTAGCTCCACTGTCAAATAAAACAGTTATATTCTGATTTAAAAGCTTGAGTTTTATGTAAGGACGATTATCTGAGGGTTTTTTAAGAAAAACTGGCATAATATCTATCAGGGAATCTGTAATATTAG
Organism: Zygogramma bicolorata; assembly: GCA_032362365.1. Lineage (NCBI taxonomy): Eukaryota > Metazoa > Arthropoda > Insecta > Coleoptera > Chrysomelidae > Zygogramma > Zygogramma bicolorata. The sequence goes on along the minus strand of JAVJAQ010002653.1, from coordinate 822,793 downwards.
AATTTAATTCATTTTTTAGACAATTACTTGAATTTGTGACCTGACTTAAATGAAGGTTCTGTCGGTCACCGGGCAAACCTTCTTGAATTAGTTTTTTGATTTGGAACAGTTGGTACAGTTAGCCATTTTGACATTTGGCGTTCCGCATTTAAAACAGAAGACGTTTCTCTTGGCTTTACAATCGTGAAACAAATGATTAGCTAAACCACAATTCCAACAAATAACATTTCTTTTTGTATTTGTGGCACCATCCGTAGTCTGATCCGTTCTCTGTTGTTGATCGTCACTATGAGAAAAATTGGTAGAATTGTTATAATTTTTTGTGAACGATTTTTTGAAATGTTTACCTTTACGAAAATCTTTAGAATTCTTACGAGTGTTATTATCGTTATCATGATCAATTTCAAAAACATGAGAACTTGATGGATTATTTTTATGTTTGAGGTAATTTGCCTCTTCTAATTTTCTGCAATATGAAGAAAACTCTGGAACAGTATTGATTTCTACTAAAGCTAACTGACTAATATACTCAGGTAAAAGATTTTGACGCAAATATTTAACTTTAGTAACATCTGCTGGTGGTCTAGATAGCCTACAAAACAAAGCTTCAATGTGCGCAATAAAAATAGCAACAGATTCATTGCGTTTTTGCTTTCGCCTCTTGACTTGCTCCCAGATATCCTCATCCGCACAAGAGTTAAGAAAATCTCTTTTGAGAAGAGAAACAAGTGAATCCCAACTATTAACAGTTGACTTGACACTACGAAACCACACAAAAGCATCTCCCTCGAGAAGTTCAGCTGCTGACTCGAACAAGGTTGCTTCAGAAACTTTTCGTGCTTGAGCAAGTTCAGTGATTCGTTCCAAAAAATCATACAGAGTTCTATTATCACCATTAAATTTAATATTCCAGTTAGAAAGATAAGTAGAATTGCTAGAGCAGCTAACTACAGTTGGTGGTGCAGTGCTAGGCAATACCACGTTACTTGCTGAAGCTGTAGCAATATTTGGAGCTTTAACGTTACTGTACAAATCAGCTTCTAATGTCAAAACAGTAGCAAAGGATTCTGACTGAAATGTTTTCAAGTTATTTGTTTGATCTTAAGGAACTATGCCCTCTATTTCAAGGAACTTTTCTAATCTATTAATCCTGTTAGTGACATGAGCAATTCTAGATTTAGTTCTGTGAAAAAGATTATCATTGGGGTCTCCAATATCAGCAAAATCAATGATATTAGCCGCTATTTGCGTACAGGTATTATTAATATCACTCTGTTCTTTTGCAAAATCAAAAGCATATGAATCTAAATGGACTGTACAATCAGGAGTCACATGTTCTCTTTCCAAAAGTCTCCTCAACATTTATCGTTTATCGGTAACATTTCGTGATGTTGTAACTTTACGTATAGCAAGCTCATATTCAAGTTCAAAATCTACTAAATGGTTTACTTGAAATTTCTCAGGATTCATTATGTGATAATATGATTAAAATATATAAAAAAAATCTGAGGTAGGTAGTGTAACCTTTCCAACCACAACTGATTATTCACTGTTCCACCCTGTACTCCAAGAACATCCTGTATTATTTCAATTAAAAAAAAATGTGGTGAAACACAGCGCTTGAAATATAATCAAATGTTTGATAAAAAAAACAAACAAATTTGAAAAACAACCAATATGAATAGCAAGCCAAAAATTCTCAATATCAATTTCCCTTCTGAAGAAAAGACAATTCAAGATCGTCACCTTGAACTCATAAAAAAAATATGTGCCTTGGATATTCAAATAATTCACTGTCTATTTATCAAATCCCATTCAGAATAGAAACAGCAAAGGTCAATATAAAAACCAAAGAATCAATATAAAAACATCAAATCCGAACACTCACTCTCCAATGATTGCAAGAAAGTTTCCATAGACAAAAAACAAAAAATGAATGACTTCTATTATTTCACCGCACATCTCTCTCTGAAAACTTGATTCAAAATTCAGTTATAAAAATGAGAAAATGAAAAATAATCAAAGGTTAACGGGCCCTACACGTTGGGCGCTATTTGTGTGCCGTCAATTTTCTCGAGTTGAGAAAATTCACTTCACAATGCTCCGGCAGCCGTTCATCGGCGGCATTTGGGTGTGACTGAGGTGACTGTTTGATTATTTTTCTTTGTAAATAAGTATGGATGGTAAAAGGGCGCCACTGACTCTTTTATATGATTTTAATTGGAAAAGACCAGAAACCTAAAGTAGAGAGAGTAGATGTTACGATTGAAATAAAAGAAATTTACCCATACTGATAAGTTTAATGTATTCAATGCTAGCTTGAAACAAATAAGTAAATACCTAATATTAATAAAAGGTGAACCTCATGGTAGTAGTAGTAGTAATTGAATCTAAATCAAGCCCATCGGTGATCAATGTTCTTTGAAAATATTAATATTGTAGAGAAATATATACCCGCGAAAAATTCATGAATTTTTGTGGAGGGGTTTACATACCTGATGAAATATAATTTAGTAAAAAGGGCTTGTGCGTAGTCCTATGTAATACAACTAATTGCAATGAAGGTTCAATGAAAAATAAAAAATAAACGATTATTTGTTAGATAACTAGCCTGTTATCCAGTGATGGTTCCATGGACCTGTCCTAGATGTAACGGTATTCAAAGTTGATGTTTCTACAATCAGCAATCTGTGGCATTGCAATTAATAGAAAGGTGACATTGAAGATATGATCCTTCTGGAGACATCCCATCTCTTGAAAACTGTTTCAGCACATACATTCCATCTAGTGGAAGAAAGACATCCAGTTGAATCCATCGAAATTGTGGAAAATTCAGAAAGGAAATTCGAAGGAATTTTCTTATTCCTAAGGAAAAACCCTATAAAAACAAGTTGGTTTTTATACCTGACCGGTGAAACAAAATGGAGGTTCAAACTCACCTCTTTTCCGGAGAGGGTTCTCACAATTTGAAGGCTTCAGATTCTTCAGTTCGACAGTATTGACAAGCCACAACACCAAATATATGCATAATAATAATATGATGAATATTGTTATGCTTATTGCATTCCACATGCTTCAGAAAGGAAATATTCTACGACCACATACGATAGAAAAATTTGGAGAGACGAGTTGATGCTTCCCTTGGCTTGGCTTCAGATAGACTCTATCTGTCAAAAGTCAAGTGCCTTGCCTATCGTACGGAAGATATGACAATCGACAGGTAATTGACAGGGACAGGATTGTCGCGTTCCATAAACATATACAATTAGTATCGAGAATACAGAACTCACGAATGATACGAGTTTAAATAATAATAACGATAAAGATTATAAAACAACGTTGATCAGCAACGAAAAACTACAGAAATCGTTAAGTAACTAAACAAGTAGTTCATGTTTATGTTGGCAACACTACATATCATGGCACAAATTACAATATGTGTTTTAGGCCCACCAATTAAAGAAGAAGACGAATCATTTTCATAACCATCACAAATCTGACAAAGGAGTATGGAACAAACATTGGATTATTATTATTTACATCTCACCATACTAATTAGAGCAATTTATATTAGGACGGACACTGTACATACAATATAATGGAGATTGAGTAAGTTTTATTTAGAATTAATTTCCACAAATCAGCTGTTCAGCGCACTGTCATACACGGTGGAATATAAGGAGTTTTATTGAAGGTTTGAAAACAACCACTTATTCAGATATTTCAATTAATAGCGAATACAATTCGACAGCTCGAATAAGAAGTATTAGAAAAAAGTAACGGTTGAGTTCAGGTTTCAGATGTGGATGAATAAAAACGTTACAATTCCAGGATTTGAATTAAGGAGTTTTCGTATCTGAGTTACTGTGAGGACGTTGGAATACTTACGTGCTCGTTGTAACCATGCCTGTTTTCTGAATGAAACCAAGTAGAGAAACTTTAGGTGAAAGTGTATGGAAAATTCTCCACTCGCACCTAATATATACAAATTTTAACAGTGGGTTGTTTGGATAATCATTATGGTGTACGGTATGTTTTTTATACAAGCGATCAATGATCAATGGGTCAATCAATCGTCGCCGGAGTTAAAACTTGTCTTGCCGTTCTGAAGAGTCACACCTACACCGGTAGGTGGGTCGACATATGCATCGCACTCTTTACGAGAGAATAACGTATTGGATACTTTTATTAATTTTCGTAATTTGTAATCGATCGATGGTTGTCTGCCCAACGCTGATGAGTTCCAAAATTCGAAACAGTTGTCCGTTGGTTGACACCTTGAGTTGATTTCAAATTGGCAAACAGCGAAGCATTCAATAATTTTGCTACTTGTCATTTTTACACCACTCAGGTGAATAATCATTTTTATTGTTTGTACGATAGATATATGTGGGCTCCGGAGATTCTCCAGAAATAACTTCATAGCAAGTGGTATTGGTTCGGACGGCAGCAAAAATAAGGCGTAAATATTTATTCAGAAATCTAAACAGATAAGGCAATCAAATCCAAACTACAAGATTGAAGTCTTGCAACTGACTTTCAAATTTTCTCCTGAACTAAAATAATTTCAACAACAATAACCTCACTCATTCTTCATTCAACAAAACAAAAAAAATTATATTACAGTCTTTACCTGAAATTTATACAATATGACAAATGAATGTTACAAAAAATCATGTCTACCACACAATATGACCAATTAGCAAGAAAATTCAGAACGATAATATTTTACAACCTTGGCAACGAATTTCAACTTCCTTCTAGTTAAATTTCCATCAGTCGAAAAGCGAAAACTCTCATTTTCAATAACATTTGATATAATACTGCTCTCAACAGCATCAATAAACAGTGAAATACAATTTCCAGACATTGCAAATCAACTTTTAGAAAGCGATTTATTTTTGATACAACTGCTTTCGATTATTCCATAGTCCAATTTCCAGAATCTTAGTACAGTATGTAATGGAAGATTGAGTTGAACATGGTATCGATACTTTGATTTTCCATAAATCTTCCCAAAAAAGTAGGTAGATGACATTATTCCAAGCAATCCAAATGATGGAATCAATTTTCATGAGCCGTCGCGTCGCTTCGAGTAGACGTGTTTGAATCCGCTCCGATATGAATCTTTCGTTAGATAAAAAAATTAATACCTATTTGTTTGTGTTATGATAAAATGAAATATGCCTTTCACTTGCGAGGAAATGTGTGAAATCAAATCAGAAATTGAAAACACTGTGAAAGATGCACTTAGTGAATGCCTGAAACATGCAGATGCAGATTATCTGTGAGTGAGTGTTACCTTCGAACAGAAATTGGACGAAAAGCTGAAAGAAATTGGATTATCTTATGAAAACAAAATGGAAAACTAGAAGAAAAAATAGATTCCACCCAGCAACAATCAAGGAGGCAAAATCTAAGGATATACGGTATCAACCAAATCCCTAACAGTGGACCGATGGAAGACTACAATTATGTGATAGGTAACATACGAATCGAACAGAAAAACCTTAGCGAAATCTACAGAATAGGAAAACGTACAACTGACAAACCCAGAGAATTATTTGTGGAACTATCAAACCATGAGTATAAACTGGAGATAATGAAAAATCGAAGAAAACTCAAAGGGACGAGAATACATATTAGAAAAGACTTGACTGACTGCAAACTAGATTTGATGATAAGAGCCTCTGAGTAACATGGTTAGAAAAATATCTGGGGTATGAATGTTAAAATTCACTGAACCCGCCTTCATTCTGTCAGATCCTCACTGGTGATATCTTTTTTAGAACATGATATTGGGTGGAAAGTGGATTTAGTGAACAAATAAGCACAATTTAGTACATAATTCATAACTTCAATGCACAATCCATAGAAGTTGAAAACATTGTATCCATTGTAATCCAATGTTCTGGTGTACTCAGTTCTCAGTACATAATTCATAAAGAACATTTCATAGTCGATAACCTTGCATAGTCAACTTTCCTTGTGCATTATAAGATGTAACCAAATTGAAATTGCGCATATTCAGCCTGAGAATTTTGAAATCACCAACTGATTCCATTGGGAGAATGACCAATGACCACGCACCATTTCAGTAAGAAGAATAATTCAATATATTCAGTAAACCACATTTCTTTAAGTCATCGTTCATCAAAGACATCCACTGAATTATGAATTGTGCATTATTTACTGAATTGTGCTTTTTCGCTTACTGATCCTGCCTCAAGTATTTGCTGTTGAACGTTCGAGTTTTGGATCAGTCTGAAGGAGTTGCCCAATACTGTAGGACCACGGACTACAGAAACAAGTTGAGATAGAAACCAGCATAATTGATGAACATTCGATTCTAACTGTAACATTAAATTATTCCATTTCCTGCAGATATGTAGTAACATGGTCTCTGTATGCAAGCAAATGAATCGCTCACATGAATTTTGTAAGCGTTGTTATCTCATTTCATTGCATTGTGGTTAAAAATAGAAATACTCTGAGCAAAAATTATTCAAGAGGATAAGGTTAAGGTCTCCAGTTACCTCATTTTCGCAGAAAGATCAAATCTGAACCTGAATAAATTTTTCAATTTTTAAAACGATATTTCAACTATATGTCTCACTTTTTCAATCAACGTTTTGTGTATTATCCATTGTCACGCCGAAGTTTTTTGCACATACAACCCAATCTACCACAGTATCATTCAAAAATACTATATGATTTCTATGCACGTCGTTAATTTGGGATTGGGATCCCAGGCATAACGGTATCATCTTAGTGGGATTAATTCCCAGCGCAATACCATTTTCAATTTCCTCAGACTCGAATGATAGATATTTCTGGAAGTCATCTGCTGTATAAGTGGACACTTCAAATGAACAATGTGAGGGGAATATCGAAAATACCTTACTGTGGAACACTAGAACAAGTTTTTCTGGGAAAAGTCGGCAACATGTTAATTGGTCGTCGTTAAATACGGATATCGATTTTTGTTTGGTATGGAAATGACATTTGCAATGTTTCAGGTGTCAGGCACCATGAATCAGTGAAAATAAATATCTCTGATGTCTGTGAGATTTGGTAATTGGTATAACTAACTGATTATAGACAAACAGGAATGAGAGGAAACGTAGTGGGCCTGAGTTGTGTGGAGCTAAAAAAATCCGTTCCTCCTACTCACAAATATGTAAAAACAATATACGTTGTATTCCTTAAGAAAAACATAACTTTCTTACGCCTGCCCCGTTAATTGTGGTTGGAGATAATACAACTTGGCATGAAAATATTTACTGCTCCATTCACGATTCAGGAAAAATTCTACAATTTTGTCTATTAATTCTCATTCCACACGAAACCACTGTTATTGAGCAATAACACTTAAGCGGACGGCTTGATAAAATCTTTTTGTTACTCCAATGAAATTACCATTTACTAGTTTTATGTTTTACATACAATTGATTTCGACGCACCAACCAACCATGCGTAAAAATACTTAATAACGAAACGTCTCTTCAGGGTACTTCAAATATATGTCTCTGAGATTCATGTATGAAGAACGGAAACAAGCGAGACAATAGACAAAACGTGCCTCCGCCATAGACATTACAACTAATGGACTAACCCCATAGACATATATAATAGGATAGATTGTCAACTCCCATAGTAAAGAATGAAACCGTCTTTCAGAGCCACCTAGAAAACGGAAGAAACTAGAAGGTTAGTTCTTCTTGAGGTTCAGACACGCCCTGAAATTTAACAATACAATTAGCTCACTGTGAATTTGATCCCTTGTATGTACAATGGATCTGTGAAAAAAATTGGAGTATGATTATGATGATCATTTGCATAAAAATAACATCTGGCTGATTCAAAAGTGGTCTAGGTATGTTATTAATACATGCCCGTCACATCAATGTATGATTCCACGTCATTTATCACACAAAATTATTTAACTTCGTGCTTTTTTGAGTTTTTCACTCACCACAACATGTAAAATGAAGATTAAATCAGTTAATTTTGATTCGGTTTGGAGAATGGAGCAGATGTGTTCTCTGAAATGGTAATTTTTCAAGACAATTTCAACCAATTCACAACCTATGGATTGAATATCTGTTATAATTGATCAAATCTCGTTTACAACTGAAAATTCCTCAGGAAGTTTAGTGAATTAGAACGAAATAATTGATACTACTATAATATTGAACTACAAGTTCTTGTGAGAGGAATGTCAGATGTGAAAAGATTGTGTCAAATTATATACAAAAAATTGTATCCATAATAACTAACCTGAGTAATAAAGTTTTTCAAAGTTATAAAAAGATCGGTTTTGTCGTCTTCACAATTGGATCCTAGAGAATGAGTTGTGAGACCTTTCACCAGAAGACTCTTAAAAAATGTGGTGAATGCTGATGATGTTGGAGTGTTGCATCTAGCTCCCCTTTGTCGAATTTGTCCAAAAAAGTTTTCCAAGGGATCCTGATTGAACATTCGAGGCATCAAATAAACAAATCCAACTTGTTTCAAGTTCTCATACAGAACTTTGAAATTTTTTAATGTTCCTCTGAAATTTTTTACTGAAGGTAGTATCTTGTAAGATCCGTCTTGTTTGATGCATTTCATTGATGCTGAAACTGATAGGGCCTCACACCAAAAGGTGAAATGTTTCGACTTGTCATTAACAGGACCTTTCAGAGGTTTGAAGTTGTCATAGTTTTTTGACGAGCCATTGACACTATCAAATAAGTCATCAATGAATTCCAGAAATGTTGCAGTTTCTTTTCCTGATTCATCCATTTTGAAATTACCTTCTTCACTCTGGACTTCCTTTCCTGAAAACATAATAAGAATAACAACAGATGATGAATAATCTAATATCAAATGTTATTAATGAATAATTTTTAGCAACTGCTACGGTACGACTCATGACTTGAGTACACAAAGAAACTTTCATTTTATTGGATCCAATAGGATTGACATGCCTATCAGTCAACTTAGGCATCAATCTCAAACTGCCTAAATATGAATCCATTTTATATGCCTTCATTACATGTTCCCACTTTCCTATCATCTGCTTGCCTTCGATACAGAATTTTATGTTATATCTCATGAAGTTGTTCCTTATTCCTTTGATCAAATGTGGAACATCAAATAATGGAACAATTTTCTGATTTCCAACCTCAAAACATTCATTTTTATCGAGAACTGTGAGATTTTGCCTCAGATATTTTGCCTTTGTATCATTAATAAGAGTTTTGATAGCCTTTACATTATACATTATACCCTGATCACATATAGTAGCAACTACTTTGAGACCAGCTTCTGTACACTTTCTGATAATTAGCTCAATAATTCTTGCAATATCATGCGATTTTGTTGCTCCTCCAGTGAAATTATAAAAAATTGGCTGCTTCCAATTCTTCATTATTCCCATCAACATAAAAACCTGCAAACACATGAAACATATTACAGAATCTAGACGTAAATATATCAAAGTACCTGGGCGTGGTCAGCAATATTATTTGTTCTCTTGTAACCAAAGTCTTCAAGTCCTTCAACGTTTCCAGTACAATAATTCCAGTTTAGGCCAGGTTTGATACTCATTTCATCAAATATTGAAAAACAATATTTCCCTCTAGGATCCTTGAACAGATTGGCTTCCACCCTGATAACATCAAATACAGATTCACAATATCCTGGCTGAAGAGGTATTCTATTCAATAGTCTCATTACTGTATTGCGAGACGGAAGTGCAAAAATTTTTGACATCAATTTATATCCATTAGCGCATTGTTTGTACATTGCAAGAGCTAGTACTTTGTCTTCCAGAGTATACCTTCTTCCCTTTGGCTCCTTAATACAATTATCCAATTGCATTTTCATGAATCTTGTTTTTATTTGATCCATACAAGCTGTTACCTATCAAACAAGAGAAACATACAGAATATTAACAAAAATAAAAATTTGACAGGTTGGTTAAAAGCTCTTGACAGTTATTCAATAGGAACTCACCTTATCAAACATTTCAGATTTGGTGAACTTATATGCTTCCTGCAAACGTTTTTTCAAAGACAATTTTGATTTTTTGCAGCTATAGCTCTTCTTTTGAAATAAGAAGCCTTTCTGTAGAAATGTTTTGCCTTTGGTGTAAGTTGCTCGCACCTAGCAACATTTACTTCAGCCAACAACCCTGTTCCTGAAATTTCAAATAGTGAAACTCCAAGTGAAACAGTTATGCAAGCAAATGAAACGAATGGGGGCTAGATTTGTATAACACAAAGTTGCAGTGTATATAACAAGACCTGCCTATAGAGTGTTCCAAAAAATTCTGTATATTTTCAGAGCTAATTAAGTTATTTTAGGTAGATTCGAACACCTTTGCTTCACTTGCATCCACAAAGCTCTATTGTTATATAAAGAATAGCATGAGAAGTATAATCACCTCCATTATTGTTCATGATAGAATGATCTTCTGAAACAACATCTGACTAATCGGTTAGATTCCCACTGCCATCAATATGACTTGCATCGTTGTAGGCATTTGAGTTTTTTGTATATGTATAATCCCACGATCCTTCTTCTTCACCAGTATTGGAATCAGAAATTTCACTAATGATGGCATTTTGGGTCTTCGAATAGGTATGTTCCCACAACAGGAACTTGTGCTTGTTCATCAATGGAGTTATTGGCTATTTGTGTCTTAGCATATGTATGATCCTGAATTTCGTAGCTTTCTTCATCGATGTTTCCAGTCGTCTCTATAAAAAAATGGGTCAAAATTGATATTTGTTTATTATTTGGATTTATTGAGAAGTTCACATATAGACGATATATTCATCATTCGATAATCTTACCTATGATCTTCATGGGAACATATTTACTTGGCAGAGCTCCTTTCTTCGAAACATTATTTCTAGCGAAATCAGAAATTGAGAAATGTTTTGAGCATACCCTGCAGTTCTGATATATTCTCTCGGGTGTCACACCATTCTCGTAGAGCTTTTTATTTGCACAAATGGTAACCCATTTGTTGAACAAATCTTCATATTTTTTAGGATTCGGGAACCGATGTTTGGATAACATACTTCCACTTGGTTCCCAGCAATCAGCCACAGAACAATATATCCTCACCATGTCTATCCTGAATCCTGAATGTATAATGATGAAATAACGATATCCTTCCAATGATTTCACTTCGGAAATGAATAAAATGGTCGAAAACACAACTCAGAAATGTTTTCACTATTATAGCTATTGTATGAGTAAGCAAGCTTCAAATACAAATGACTAAAAGAAAATGAATAGAAGAAATTGATCCTATTTATGTAAACCAAAAACCAATGTAAACAACGGCCATGCATCATGCATGCCAACATGAAAAATAATTATGCTTTTTTGTCTGGCTAGCCAGAGCGGTTCACTCTTTCTTGAATGGACCTCGCCAATATGATAGAGAGAGAAAGAAACGGTCTGGTTAACACAGGGAAACGGAACACGGCTATGGTGACTTCTTCTTCTTTGACGATTGACACATGTCAACGTCTCCAATATTCGATTTCAGCGCCATCTAGCAGATGGGAAAGTATTAAAAAACGGCCATATTGTTTGACGCCATGTTGTTTTATTTCGGCTATTTGAGTTCATTATCTATATATGTATATATATATATATATATATATATATATATATATATATATATATATATGTCTATGACTAACTAACTGACTAACTATATATATGTCTATGACTAACCCTTAGAGAGAGAGGACTGCGGAATGCATTGTTGCCGTTTACCAGATAGTTATCCGATTTGTGGATAATTTCAAGTGCCCGCGGATAATTTTCGGATCCAATAATAATTGGATAATTTCGAGAAAATTCGAATGAAATTTCAATCTTATCATATTGTTTTTTTATTCTGTCATTGAAAATGGAACACAAAACCGGTTCGGTTTGATTTGTTGTGGTTCTGTGATCCAATCCTTGCTCCTGTCTTCAATTTGTTAACGAAATTCATTTAGATGTCATTGACTCATTGGTATTGGTGGTAATTGTAAAATAACTTGGTACAACTTATCTAATTCAACGTGGCACGGTAATTCGTCCCACATCCGTTTGCGCATTGAACTTCGTATTGGTTACATATGGCTGCTTGTCCCGCACTACGCAATACCTTATTACTTCCTTGCCAAGAAAAATGGAATAGCTGTAGGTTATTCTTCATGGCTTACGGTCATATAATTTGATCAAACTCTGCTGAAGTGACGTCCTTTCTATCAGTTTGTTTCAAGCAATTTGAAGAAACCGATAAAAATGATGTCAATTCAAGATTGTGGTCAATTATTTGAACCAATTCATTCTGTAAATGGATTTTTTCATTTTTTGAATCGGATAATTTCAAAGTCCCTGGATTCGACATTACAGTTTCAGCAATATTGGCGGAATGAGCAAGATAGAATACTTCATGTATAACCTCCAAGCAAATTTCTTCCTTGAATGCTATATTCTTTTTACCAACTTCAACTGAGATCAGTTGAGATTACCGGCACAGCTCAATAGCTAACCAATGAGCTATTGAGCTGTGTCGAGAATCTTAGTTAATCTCAGTTGAAGTTGAAAAAAAGAGAATAAATAATGTAGCAGATGAAGAGAGGTTATAGAGTAGTTCAAGTATAGAATTATCATTTCAGAGAAGGTGCAAAGACTTGCATGTCTCTGCATAACAGGAGCAATGAGATCGACTCCAACGGAAGTGCTAGAGGTCATCTTGGACCTCACACCTCTCCATATCATGGTGAGGAGAACTGCTTGGGGAGCACACCTCAGGTTGGCCAAAGTCGGACTCAAGGGGATAGCACACGGGGGGGGGGGGGGAACTTAGCCTATCCCGAAAGCGCACACCTTACCGCTCTCCCAACTGACGAAATCATCAAGAAATTCAGTTTTATGAAACTCTTTCGAACAGAACTGAGTACCAAGAGAGATTGGAGCATAGAATCCATTCAAGCACTAGGAAGGAATACCATATCATGGTACACAGACGGGTCCAAAACTCCCGAGAGAACTGGAGCAGGAGTCTATGGGCCACGCACCAAATACTTCGAGCCCATGAGCCAGTTCCCCAGCATTTTTCAAGCGGAAATTCACGCCATAGAAAGGTGCATTCAGCTCAACCTCGACAGGAAATATCGGAACAAGGAAATTGTGATCCTCTCCGATAGCCAAGCAGCCATCAAAGCGTTGAGTTTCTCTTGCATCAATTCGTAGATGGTTTGGGAATGCCTAGACAAACTTAACGACCTAGGCAGGAACAACAAGGTGGCCTTCCTCTGGGTGCCAGGGCACGTCGGAGTGGAGGGGAACGAACAAGCAGACATCCTGGCACGAAAAGGTGCATCAACACCACTGATCGGGCCAGAACCATTCTGCGGACTTGGAAGCTCTTACTTCCAAGAAGAACTCAATAAAACGGAAAAAGCAATGAGAGCAACACACTGGAAAAGACTTCCAGGGCTGCGGCAGGCCAAAGATCCCCTCGGAAACTTCAACCGAGCAAGATCGAAGACACTGATTAACCTCAGCAAAATTAGTCTAAAGGCAATCACGGGATTTCGGTAAAGTTTCAGAATGCTGGATTGCCTCGGATTTCGATAAAATTGTTAGGGGAGCTTCAGAATATCTTAAAATGAATAAAAAGTACAAAAATTCGGCGCGGAAACCACAGCAAGTTCCTTTTCAAAAGGAAAAAAGGGTGAAATTGGTTATGTTACGAAAAAATCACTTTTGATTTGTCACTTTACTTACCATTTTCTGTAAGAAAACATATCTAACTATATTTTTCTGCAAGAAATATCACCCGAAGGTTCATTTATAACGTTCATTCTTTGCAGATATCCAATTTAAAATTTCGTTAGAAATGACAACTAGCTGTATTAATTTCGGCATCGATTGAATTGGAGCGACGTTGTCAGATTGTGAATTATATTCAACAATTTCATAATTGAATGATTCGTACAGTTTATTTATTGATCTTTCGTGGTGTTGGTTCTAAATTCCAATCAATGGAATCTACCTCTTTATGGTTAGTATAGATTTCATGATTTTTTTTTTAAATATTTCAAACGTTTTTCCGAGAAATTTTTTGTAGCCGTGTACTTATTCATTAATCAAAAAAGGATTACACGACTGATTTTCAATCTAGAATATCGAGAATCGGGAATTTATTCATTGAAAATATTATTATACGTCCATAAAAACATTGAAAACATCCAGAAAAACTCGGATGTTCACAGTAATTCGGCAAAAAATCACAATAACATACACTTGAAAAGTTTTCGAAATCTATCTTACAAGCGGTCGCCAGAATAGGCTGGAAGCTTCTATTATAACTTGCTGCGGAGGAATTTAAGAGACTCTCCTATTGACAAATTTCAAATAAGTGTAGAAACGTTAATGACCAATAATCCTATTTAGGCAATTGATGAATTTCTGGATAAGGTTGAGGTTAGGTTGTTTCAGATGGGAGCATCTCGTTCTACCCACACTCACAGTCTCCGAACATACCCGAATGATTCAACTTTTGCAAAATCCATCCTTCTTGTTGATAGGTCCACAATGAATGTGTTAGGTTAAGTCAGGTTAGTTAGGTTTGGTTGAGATCGATTTAATAAAAACATTTGTTTTTCGCAAAGTTAGTAAGGTTTGGTTGGGATAGATTTAATAAAAGTATTACGTTTTACGCGAGTTCAGTAGTTTTGGCTACATTAGATATAAGTACTTGATTTTTCAATTTGGCAACGTTGTTTGAGATTCGAAACAGTCTAGAGCTGTCAAAATGACGTTACAAACTATAAACTATATTGCTTTGTCTGTTTCTCACCACTTTAAAATAAAATAAAAATCTTCACTTGGAGGATATATGGGCACATTTTCTTAATAAATTCAAAGAATGGTGTGTGTGAATAATGTTCTATCGGAAAATCGGGTATATACACTGACAAAATAACAGTTCAGAGTAGAATTTTGGGAACTGGATTGAGTGCTTATTAACATTTTTTTTTCGAAAAAATGACTTTTTCATGGTTTCCGCGCCAAATTTTCTATTTTTATATTCATCTTAAGCCTTTTTAAACGTTCTCCAAAATTTTTGTGGAAATTGGACGCAATCCAGGATTCTGAAACTTTTCCGGGATTTCTAACGGGGCATTGCAGACTCAAAGAACACCTAAGGAAGCTAGGCTTAGAGGAGGACAGCACCTGCAGGTTCTGCGGGGAACATCCAGAAACACCCCATCACATCCTGATGGAGTGTTTTGCTGTACATCACAAAAGATCGAATATACTGGGACCATTCCAGCTGACTGTGGGAGAAATACCACGAATAGATCCCCTCAAAATCCTTAGATTCCTGAAGGAATTGAGTCTTGAGGGGCTGCTATAAATGAGAACACCTTGAGATAGCAGAAGAAGATGGGGCATAATAGATCTAAGCAGGTCGCAGCGCATCTGTCACCATCCAACTCACCAATACCAATAATACCAATAGAATTATCATTCTGCCTTTCGCAATATCACTTCGATATGCATATACTTTCTCTCTCTAATATATTCCGCATCGTGTTATATGTAAAACTGTCACAAAGGCCACAACAATCATGGACTACAACGGTCTTGTATCAACATGAGTCTGGGAAATATATCGTTCCAAATAAATTCAATCAAAGTGAATGTTAATTCGTATCTCCTGTCCCTTGATTCACGCGATGTTCTTTGTTTATTATTCAACCCGATTGTCTAATATTGTAGGTTCTTCACTTCTGTTGACACATATGTTCATAAATAACGGTTGTCTATTTCATTAGGTACAAAGTTTACTTTTTCCTTCAATGGAAACAATGAAGATCCGAAAAAGAGCCCTAAAGCCGTAGTTTTGACAATGATCGACTTGACAAGTAAGTCTGACACTCCCATTTAATTCACATCCGAACTCACAAAAAAACACTACTTCCCCAGTAATTACACAAGCGAAAGAGTTTCCATTGCCAAGCCCCGTTTCCGAAAGCAAACAGATAAGTAAAAGCCTGGATACAGCTCCCATTGACAGAACGCTCATTCATATGCATGTTGTAGAGGCACGAACAAAACATTTCATTTATGGTGGAACATTAGAGCGAATGCATATTTGTGACGACGAAAGGACCTTTGAAAAATGATATTCCGCTTAATGTTCACTTGAGGAAAGTTAACTTTCAAATTTCGGAGAATCTTTTCCAGCTTCGGAGCGATATGAAACATTGCCCGCTCTAAAAAATATGAAAGCCGTGCTGAAATGTAAATGCCGAAAGAATGGAATGAAAGATGGTATTTTGAAACGTAACACGCGGCGCAAACGTCAGATGGAGGTAGCAGATATGAAATAGTGCCGGCACCCCACTTATGAATGTAAAGTGAAACACTTTCGACGATATATCAGATATATAAGTAACTTTTCAAATGATATCATGCGGCGCTTCGCTCACCTTCGAGAATAATAAAAAAATATGAAATAAATGACAGTGAAATACGACTCTCATACGACTCTCATATGGAGAAGATATGCCAAAGAAAATATATTATTTACGAGTCCTTTTAGAATTTCTATTGAGACTCAAACCTCCGTAACTGGCATGATCGAATGGAAGACGCTAGGAGATATCCAATACAGAGTGATAACGAGACCATTATCTCTGTGGGGGTCATTGCAGTTTCGTATCAGTAGAGTTCGAGATGTATACGGTAGCTTGCCATTATATCAGCTGTGAATGATAGATGTACTCTTTTCAATCCGGTTGCTGCTGGCTTGCTGTAATGAATGCGAAATTCACGGATTTGCGTTAAGACTACAAATCATTGAGAATATAGTAACACTTCAAGACAGTTTTTTTTTTAATTTTGGTTTTTCATATGGACTTTGATTGATTATGAGTCGAGTAATGAGAATTCATAGTAAAAAAGACGTTTTTTATTTTGGAGTTTGAAGGATGGTTTCGGTATGAAACTATTGAAAAAGCGACTTTTGAAAAATATAATTTATTAAATGAAATCACATTTTCTTGCTAAATTTTGATAAGAAATCTCAAATTGAATTTGATTTCTAGCATTATTATTATGAAAGAGTTTTTTTGTCGTTCAAACATGAACCAACGTCTGAATCTGGTGCAGATAGTGTAAACCTCCGAGACGAAACGCTATCTACTGGATGACCGAAGACTCAAACGCCCAATACACCGAGTAGGGAAGACATCTCACAGCAGAAAAATCGTACGGAAAAACCGTAGCAAATGACCCGCCGCGAAGGAAAATTGTCTTTGGTTTACTTCCAGAAAAGCTGCAACTTTCGACAGAAATCAAAATTTTGATGTTTTAAATGATCGCATTCACAAATCCAATGCCAAACAGTTGTTTCAAACCGCCATAGTTATTCACAGTGGCATTTGGCTGGACTTTGATACAAAAAAAAATGCCCTGAAAAAAATATCAGTATTTCCTAGTGGTTTCGCCACGAAACCAACAAATTGTTTTCGAGAAAAAGACAATTAAACACCAAGAAAAAATTGCTAGTTCACCTGTAAGAAATTCCGGAAAAGAGCTTCAAAACTTCTTCAACCGAGATTGTTCTTGTTCTAGAAGCAGTTTTCCTCCAGTGCCCTTTCTTGTTGAAACGTCTATTCGATGTGAAAACTTTTTATATTACCTACTAGGAAAACAATTTCAAGAAAACCCAAAAACTGAAGACATGATTATTTGAAAAAGTTGTAAGTGTTTTTGAAATTTTCTTATTTTTGCTGAAATCCACAGTTGGAATCTCTGAAAGATGTGAAATTGCATGTCACAGTCATACATTCTTATCGTTGAGATACAGGGTTGCTGCAAAAAAGAGGTGAACCAAAGTAGTTTTCGAATATTTGAATGTGGTTGACAATGTTTCATGCTGAGTGGTATTGGTTCGAATTTACATTATCTACGTAATCCACTTCATTGATTCTGTTAAGAAAAACTTGAAAAAAAATTAAATGAAAATAATAAATAACGATTGATGAAATTGAAATACCCAGTGAAGCAATAAAATGTATTTCTCACAAACTTTGAAATCGAATACGCAGCCAACACACGAAAACTCACACTTGACAACCGAATAAAAACAGAGACCCCATCAACTGCGTTTACCGGATGTCATACAAGTGCGGCGAATCTTTTATAGCGCACCTCATTGGAAGCATCCCTTTCTCCAACATGAGGAAATTGAGTCCTTATAACCGACCGTACCTAGAAATGCAGTCAGTCATCACCCGAAATTAATTGCGGATACCAGCGATAGAAACATTGTGAGTACAGTCAACATTGATCAGTTCGTATTGATTCATATTTCTTCATTTCATTGAACTATTCCGTATCATACATTTTAATTTTTTGCAACAATATGAATAGAAGCCCAAATGGAGTCGGTCATCATAGAGAAACGTGCTTCAGACCTCTTTTTTCTGCATCTCACTGATGCCAAATGGATATAACTGCGACACCCTTGGATATCGAAGTCA
Organism: Zygogramma bicolorata; assembly: GCA_032362365.1. Taxonomy (NCBI): domain Eukaryota; kingdom Metazoa; phylum Arthropoda; class Insecta; order Coleoptera; family Chrysomelidae; genus Zygogramma; species Zygogramma bicolorata. Next base: position 804,227 of record JAVJAQ010002653.1, on the reverse strand, counting down.
GGATTCGAACCCCGGCCTGCCTATCAAGTGGAAGGCCGGGGTTCGAATCCTCACCGGGCCACCGTGCTGGGTAATCGCACGTTAAAAGGTAAGACCTCGTTGATCCATTGCTCGCACAAGTTTCGATTTCTGAGGGTTGACGTTCGTCAGCTGGTTAACGAAAACGAACAATTTTAGAACAACAACAACAACAAGGTCTGCTTTTATATGGATAACTTCATACTCAGGAAGGGGTGGAGCTCACAGCAATCCCTTGTAGTGATTCAGGATTTCAAGCATGCTCTCGGTTTGTGATACGGAAGTGGCACATGTGTACTGGTTCTCCTCAAAAGAAAACGATATGCGAGAATTTTGTTGAAGATGCCCAACATTCTAAATTGTCTGAAAGTTGGAGAGTCATACACCTATAAAGGTGTGGATCAACGCAAGATCAAAGTGTCTGCCACCAACATATTCGCCATGACAATTCTACTATGGTCAAATGCACTCAGGAGTAGTTGCGCCAACTTGATGTGAAAACTCGTCAAACGATGCCTCACAAATCCTCAGTTTCAGAGTCATTGAGGAGGTCGTAGACTTTTGGAGGTTTGGAATGTCTCTATAACAGAATGGTAATGGAATGTGCTCCTTTAGTTTTCTTTGTCACTCGCGCGAAAGGAAAATGAAAGGTGAGAACTCTCTCATCTCCACCCTCAGGCAGATGCAGGCCAATAAGCCTGATGAAGTCCTCTTCGAATACAGGAGTAATGGTACGTATTATGAAGTCCCAATGCTGAAAACAGTTCCCAATTCCGAAAAAAATTCTGGGTGTTTGGAATAGAATGTTTTTCAAAATTTGTTTGGAAGGCCCATAGAGCAGCAGATGGAGACGCAGTATTCCAGGGGTCTGATAGTGTGGCCTGCAGATACGCTGAATATTCAGTAATGCAATATGAATATTCAATATACTCTCTTTGATATATCCAGCAAATTGAATAAGAAAATTAATAAATTCGGTTCAATAACGGGTCTTTATTATTTCGGTTGAATACCGGTTCCTTGTATTTTCCCTTGGTGTTCAGAAATGCATACTCGATAACCAGCTTATAGACTTCTCAAATGTCGGTAAAATATAATCCCACCTAGAACGGTGATGCAACTGAAGAGAAGGAAGTATTTATTATTTCGGTTAAATACCGGTTCCCTGTCGTATTTTTCCTTAGTGTTCAGAAATGCACACTCCGTAAGCGTATAGACTTCTAAAGGGTCGGAAAAATATAATCCCACCTAGAACGGTGAAGCAACTGATGAAAAAGAAGTGAAATTTCCATCCAATGCTGTACTCTATTGAAATCTGCGTTTGGATATCTTCATATAAATAGTCGTGGAAAAATTCCATATCTATTGAAAAAAATCAAGGAAATATATATTTCAATTCACTTCTTGGGATATTAGCAAACTGGTGAAAAAGAAATGGAATTCAAACTGAATACGATATTCTGGTGCAATTTCGAGTTCGTATTTGGATATGCTCCATGAATATTGGGCCAGAGAAAGTATTGTGTATTTGAAAGAAATATTCTGACGTTCACGTAGGATTTCACAACCGCTCTGGTTCATTTCGCTGGAAGCAATTGGTTCCTGCGCTCTGGTTGCTCAACTACTTGAAGAACTAAAATTTATATTAACGAATGAATAAATAATGATTTCAATTTCTTTGTGCCAAAATCTATCAGGTTACCCTATGAAAAAATTCAAACTGTTGAAATTCAATTCTCTCTTTCCTATCCAGAACCTTTGTGATAACATATGGATCTGCGTTTAAATACTAGTATTCTCGAAATATCAAAACTTTGCCGCTGACGCGGCTCGGTATGTGAAAATTACTCGAGAATAATAGCTATCATTATTGTCTCGTTTCAGTATGTAATGGGTATTTCCGGGTTTTTCCAATTATTGGATTTGAAAAATCATGATAATGTCTCCTAGATTAAAAAACTCCGAAAGTGATTATACCTCCCCAATCGGATTTCCGTGAGGGAGGTACTAGGGGGAATCCTTCATCGAGAATATTCGAAACTTCAACGATGTGCATCACTATCTGCAAACTGAAAAACCTGACATTCTTATTCCAGCTGAAACTCAGGTCAATTCATGTACGAATAAATTACACATACTTGGTACAAGTTATGAATTCGATTCTCGTGCCAACGCGAAGAAGGGCTATATGGTTATTTGGTTAAAGCTTGTCAATCATCAACAAACTAAATTCGCCTGTTTCCTTTATTTATCACCTAACAATGACCTTTTTTGAAAGACTTTTCGAATTTCTATAATATATTGGGTGATTTTAATGTACATAATTTTTCATGGCTCGATAGAACATATGAAAGAGGACGATAGGCAGAGGCATTTATCATTACTAATGATCTGGAACAAAATGGTTGAGGCTTTCGCGGCCGAGGTTATTAGTATAACTACTGCTCTTCGGGCTTGAAGGCCGTCGTACTTTGGAATTTCTTCCTGACGTTTCGCTAGCGCGAGTGGCCAGCTTCTTCAGAGGCTTATTCATCTCCGATGACTAAACAGTTCGATTTCTCAAGGCGTATTTATATTGATGCAGGTAGTCTGGAGTGTTAATTACTTCTGTCGGGTTGGCTTGACCTTGGAACCGACCGACATCATGGTCAGCTTCGATGTTGTGTCCTTGTTTACCAACGTCCCACTGGAAGACTCTCTGAGAGAGATAGCCTGCCTGTTCCCAAGTGATATTGTCGGACTTTTTAGAGCATGCCTTACGGGAAGCTACTTTCAATGGAGGGGAAACTTCTATGAGCAATTGGATGGAGTGGCGATGGGAAGTCCACTGAGCCCAGTGATAGCCAACTTCTTTATGGAACGGTTTGAAGAGAAGGCAATCGACGCCTTTGATTTGAAGCCGACCTTGTGGCTACGCTACGTGGATGACACCTTCGTCGTCTGGAAACATGGAAGGGACGCTCTGAACCTTTTTCTGGACCACCTAAACGCTCAACACCCCAGCATCAAGTTCACCATGGAAACCGAACAGAACCAGCAGATAGCCTTCTTAGATGTTCTGATTGAACGATGTGGCGCTAGACTAACCCACAAAGTATACCGAAAACCCACGCACACGGATAGGTACCTGCACGCACTATCGAACCACCATCCTAGTCAAAAGAGAGGAGTCATATCTACCCTAACTGAACGTGCTCGAAAGATTTGTGAACCAGAACATCTAGAGCAGGAACTGGAACATCTTCAAGTGACCTTGAGGTCTAATGGGTACAGTGTATCTGAGATCAACAGGGCCATGAAACCGAAGAGTCCCACGGTTCATAACAGGGATGACTCTCAGGTAGTTGCGAATGCATATCTGCCATATATCCCGAGAGTCACTGACAGAATTGGAAAACTCTTGGGGAAATATAACATAAAAACAGTTTTCAAGCCGACCAAGAAGATCCAGCAAAGCCTCAGGTCGGTTAAAGACAAAAGAGACCCACTGTCAGCGGCAGGGGTTTATCGCATACCGTGCACCTGTGGGAAGGTTTACATCGGTACCACGAAAAGATCCATGGGTACAAGGCTCAAAGAGCATCAAAGGAACTGCAGGCTGGGGCAAACCGACAAATCGGCGGTGGCGGAACACGCATTGAGCGAGGGCGACCACAAGATTCTGTTCGAAAATGCAACACTGATTGCCCCCAACCAGGGTTACCATAGCCGACTGGTACGGGAGGCAATAGAGATCCAAAAACATGCGGACAATTTCAACAGAAAGGAAGAAACGTTGACTCTAAACAGAATTTGGAATCCGATTCTAAAGAAATCAAGAATAACTAATGAAATCACAGCAGGTAGTGCGGCAACTAATAATGATGATTATTCCCCGAACCCGACAGAAGTAATTAACACTCCAGACTACCTGCATCAATATAAATACGCCTTGAGAAATCGAACTGTTTAGTCATCGGAGATGAATAAGCCTCTGAAGAAGCTGGCCACTCGCGCTAGCGAAACGTCAGGAAGAAATTCCAAAGTACGACGGCCTTCAAGCCCGAAGAGCAGTAGTTATACTGATCTGGAACAACTCATATATCAACCCACTCGTATTCCTGATGCGAATATCCAATTTGCCGATACACTGGACCCATTTCTTACCACATCCTGATATTTATCAGATCAAAATTCACCCCCCTTGGTCGTGTCCGGAATTATAAGTAAGCAGACTGAGACGATCTTCGAATGTTTCTCTCATATTTTCCTTAGATGTGGGTCTGTTTTTAATCTGGTGATTCCAATATATGTGCTCAAGAAATCTCTGATACCATCATTCTGGGAATGGAAACATTTATTCCAAGTTTTACAGAGACACCACAGTCTGAGAAACTCTGAAAATGAAAGTTGCTCTAGGGTTGTCGCATCTGAACAAGCCGCATTCAATCGCGGGCGCCAGGATCCAGGTTCAGAAACAAGAACCGAGTATATCAACGCAAGAAATAGCGGTAGTGAAAAAGTTGTTAAAGAAGCAAATATTCAAAGAATTTCACTTTCAATTCATTTCCCCGTTTAACCAAAGAAGATGGATCATAAGCCACCTCTGCCAAACACAAAGCAAATCTATTTGCGAATATGTTTGCTAGAAGCTCCACTCTGGACTCAACGGAAAAACATCCCCCGAATATCACGCCTGTCGACAGTTATATGCCTGAAATAATCTTTCACCGACAAAAAATAAGAAATATTTTAATGGACCTGAAGACGAATACGGCTTGCGGATCTGATAGGATCCCAGCAATTGTTATTGAAGTGGGTGCCCCCGAATTGACACCAGTACTTTGCGAATTATTCAACCTTCCGTATGAATTGGGCTTTTTCCCTAAATCCTGGAGAACAGCGAAAGTTCGGCCAGTTCCTAAAAAAGGGAAGAACATTTTACCTTGTAATTATAGACCAATTGCATTTCTTTCCATCATTTTCAAAATCATGGGAAAAATAATAAATATGAAGCTTATCAAATATATAAAGGAATCAAAATTTATGACTGATCGACAACACGGATTTCTCCATGAAAGATCAACCAGTGACTTGTATGTTTCTCATATTAGATAGCATTCAAGAGAAACTAAAATTCAGAGAAACATTCAAGTCAATTGAATTAACGATGACTTGGCAAAAATAATAGAATAGAGTAACATGACCTTAATGGAAATTATTGCTGGGTAAACCCAGGATGTATTTTCTCAAAGAAAGCAGTTCTATCGTTATCTAGTATTCAGATGTCAGGAGTAACTATTCCTGCAAAGTCAAGTATCTCGATGCTAGGAATTACGATCAGTAATAATCTCTCATGGGAAAACCATGTGAGATGGATCGCTGAGGGTACTTCTCAGAAACTTGGATACTTCACTTCCCGTCAGCTTCAAATGATCTACAAGGCTCAGATACGACCTGTCTTGGAATATTGTTTTCATGTATGAAGATTGTCACTAAAAATTCCATTGAAGCTTCTTCTTTCTATTCAGAGAAAGGCAATCCGTCTTGTTGGTGATTCTTCGCTCACAGAATCGTTCACTTCGTTGGAGCATCGTAGAAGGGTCGGAGACTCTCTTCTATAGATATTTTCACGGTCGGTGCTCTTCTGAATTGTTATCGATCGTTCCACCCTTGGCAGTATCTACAGAATTTCTACCCCTTTGTTGTGAGCTTGGAGACCTGTCGAATCTCTCTGGCTCAGAGATCTTCCTTCAATAGAACAGCTGAACTTTTGGATCTCCTTGCCGAGAGAGGTTTCTCCTGAGGCTTACAAAATTCAAAAATTCAAATTGAATGTTAATTTGTATCTCCTGCCCCTTGATTCACGCGGTGTTCTTTGAACATTACAGGGCTTTCCTTTCGTGTGAATCTGCATATAAAATAAATAATCTACTATAATTCTATTATCACCTCAACCTAATGAACAAATCCTCAGAAATAACAATTTCTTCGGAAAATTCATAGATGTCTCACTCAGGAATGCATTCAGGAGACTGTTACAACCGAACTGATCAAGTATGTCTGAGAAGTTCAGTATCTGAGAATACAGAAAAGCGTTGATGTATCGAACCGATCAATAGGTGCTGATGGCACGGAACAAATTCTGTTATGACATGTTCTGACTCGATACTGGAATTATAAAAGTTCAACAAGTTGGGTGTTTTTGTTCTCTTCGCTATCAAGAATACTTACAGATATGTGGAAAAACTCCTCATTGCAGCTTCACCCGAACTATTCTGATTGTGGTTGGTAGTTGTGATTATAGGTGTTTCCGGTGGTTCCATAACTCAAAATCATATTGACTTTTCAAAAAATTTCTGAAATTTTCATTGGCCGCATTTAGAAAGTTGTTATTCTCGGTTAGTTTCGTTTGCTCAGGACGCGCGATCAGACTCAGCAGGTTAACACAAAAATAATAATAATTCTTGAACACATTTGTCTTTCGAATCCGTTTATGGGTATAGGGTAGTTAGATGCAGGGTCTGCGACGCCAGAGATTATAATGCATTCATTTTCATTCGTTAATGAAGTCTCGGCATATATCTATCGCCATTATGGAGAATGAGAGGTCCCGATTTTCACCGTTCCCCACCCCCAGGCAGAAACTGGCCAATAAGCCTGATTAAGTACCATTTGACCACCGAACTGAGACAATATTCCTTATAGAGTTTCGGCCCCAACCGAAATGAATTGTAAAGTGGCAACGATATTTTCAAATGGGGTGGAAGAGAGGGTGAGATTCCCACTCTTTATTTTTTCCGAAGAAAACATAGGAAACGACATTATTCTCTTCATACCTTGCTTAGTTTTGATGCTAGGTGCTTTTATTCGAAATAAAAATGGAGGTTTCATCTATGAGTTTTCCCCAATGAATGCATTGTTTTTTGGTTTATGTACGTGAAAACTTCCCACTTTGGCGTTTGAAAATACCAATCAACTTTCAGCAAGCAATAGTTACGTTTGGATTGGGTCTGCATACATCACAAATAACATTTCTCGATAAGAGCTGTGCTCATCCCAATTTTCCCTCCGAAACTTGAAAGGAATCTATTTTGTATTTTCCGTGATCAGCACTTGAACAGCAGATGAAGATCGAAATACTACTAGTCATCAGAAAATATTGTCAATTCATTCAAACATAATGCAAGCACTCAAGGAATTTTGTTTGTCACTTCTTTATATACAAGTGGATGCTTTTCAACTGTCAAATTCAAGCTATCGTGTTCAATTAGATAATTCATTTATATGGAAAAAAAATGCAGTTGATTGGAATGGGAACCTCTCACTACTATATTAAAATACTCTTCGTAAATTCAAATGATATGATGATCATCAATATAACACGAACAGATTATCAGAATAGAGAAACTAATTCCCAGTATTTCACGGATATACATACTTCACCTTTGAAAAAAAAATAGTATATGGAGTTCGAAAAAAGTTTTTGTCTATTTTGCGCAACACAAAATATATAGGTAACTTTTAAAAAGCTCTAATAAATGATGGCATTGTGACTCTGGAATTCTGGGAGAGTTCTTCGATCAGAATCACAAACGTTAGTATTAAGCGCAGCTACCTGAACTATATAGCATCAACTAACAAAATTAAATTTCCATGTTTCATGTTTGAAAATTTCTTCCGAATTAAAATAAGTCTCAGTAACAGCTGCAGTGAAATATGAAATCGGCTTCTGTTGATGTCATACTAGCGGATATGATCTCATCACTCAGGGCTATACGATATTCATGAATTCCAGAATATTCGAGCTTCTGGAAACTATCGCTAATAAATTCGAAATAACGGTAGGAACAGTAGCTTCATTCGAAGACATCTCCATGGAAAGAGCATTGTTTGTATAGAGTTAGAAATACAAACAAAATACACGATTGAGGTGTATGAAATCTACCAGAAATCAATCTCATGTTCAGGTTGTTATACTGAAACAAGAGATCCTGATTCGAAGTGTTATAAAGGGTTGGTGATATAAACTGATCTTTCACCCATTATCACATCAGTTTTCAAATCGAGTATTGAAGCAGCTTGCTCAGGAAAGCCCGCAGTATAAAATAATGAACTAGTACAGTTTTGACACCCACCTTATCCCAAAATATTACGTTCGAAAGGTCGCCTTCTTTTTCTTTCATCCATAACAAAATAAAATGAAAGTGGCCATTTCGTGAATAATTATAACAAACTGTGAGAGAAAAAGCTTTCATTTCCTAACAGCTCATTGCGCAGTGTTTTCCTTTTAACAAATATAAAAGCATTCAAGTCCTCAACAGAATAAGAAAATCCGTACGAAATTTTAATGAGAGCTTTTAAAACTTTGAGTGAGAAATGACAACTGAAATTTCAAATATTCCACTCTCATGAATTGAAAAAGCCTTCGCTTTTAAGCACAATTCACTGTCAAGATTTAGCTAGGCCAAGACACTTGCTATATTCACCTGACTGAAATTAAAATAGCTCTTTCCATAATTGAAGATGTGAGAACTCTTCCAGACTATTTACATATTCATGGGGGTTCTCATGTCATTCATAACTAATTCGAGAAACCAGCTCTCGAATTGGTGAGTATGGTACAGCATAGTTTCGAAATATGATTTCGAAAGAATAAATGTAGAATGACTGAAATGATACAGTGTGATCCATTGAGTAGAAAAATTTTTTTATCGAGTGAATGATCGAAATTGGAATGCCACCAAACCTCAGTACAAATTCGTAACCATATCAAATGCATCAAAATGTCTTTGATTCGAACTGTCAGGCTAAAAATTTTATAAAATATCATTGTGAAAAGTTGTCGAAATTTAAAGTTATTCATTATTCATTTAAACCAACTGTGCCATGTGTACACGTACTTGAACTCTTATGCGAATTTTATGGGAAATAAGTAATACTAAAAAGTGAAATATTGACTACTTGTGCGAAGATAATCAGTGAACCCAATGGTGAAACTTTCATCGCATCATATCTCATAGTTTTCCAGCATTCAGTGCATTTATGCAAGTCAATCAAAGTAATAAAGAACCGAACTATCTCAAAGCAGAAACAAAAAGCAGCATAAACTGATAAGAAGTGAACAGAAAACATTTGCATTACAAAAACTTCTATGACGGTTATCAAGATAAAGATACGAGAAATAAGCGGACAGTGGCGTAGCAAATCAAGACAGAATGGAGAAGGTATTTAAATGTTGCAAAAAAAATTTTAATAATCTCTGTTGTGCAACATGTTATGACATATTCCATATTAGCTGCCTAGAAAGAAAAAGCGATTATAAAGAATTAGGTGGATATAAAATTTACTGCTCAAAAAAATGTGAAGAAAAAGATCAAAAAAACAAAAGAAACGAAGAAAATAATCTCAAAGAAATAAGGAAGTTGAAAAACGATTTAATCCAAAGGGACGAGCTGTTGAACAAATTAGAATATGAAAAGGAAGACAAGCTGAACGAACTGCAGAAAAAGATACATGTACTAGAAATGGAATTGAAAGAAAAGGATTGTGCTTATAAAAGGGAGAAAAGGAAAACTATGGACTTTGAAGATGATGTATTTGAAACTGAGCAAAGATTTACCATCATACTGAAGGAAAATTAAGAAACAATTAATAAATTGAATGGAAAAATAAGCGACTTAACTCGCGCAAATGACGAATTACAAAGCAAACTGAAAAGCAAGATGGGAGAATTGACAAAAAAAGAGCAAGACTTTGGGGAACTGAGAGAAATGAATAAGGACATAGTTTCCCCAATTGAATTAAGAAAGAGTAGCGAGGATTATATCAGGGAACTTCTTAAACAGATAGAAATTGAGAAGGAAGCTAATATTAAACTTAATGAAGATATTACGGAACTCAACATAATAAGTCGAAATATGGTTTCCACCATCGCTACTCTCGAATCAGAAAATAATGAATATGTGAAAGCGGTGCAATCACTCAGAATGGAATTAGAGAAAAGGGAACACGTTTCTTCGAAAATTGACGAAAACAGAAATGCTGATATACATAGAACCAAAACCAAACCAAGTAAAATCCTACTCATAGCTGGAAGACATGGAAGACACCTTGTGAATACTCTTGCCAGTAAACTGCCACACAATTATCAGTTCCTATCTATTTTGAAACCGAATGCATCAGATAAAGAGTTACTAGAGACAGCCATACATAATAGTGAAAATCTCACAAAAAACGATGTAGTCATATTTTGGCCTAATAAGATAAGTAGTAGTTTAAGGTGGTCCTTTATAGATAGATTGAATTTTACAAAAACTATTATTATTACAGAGCCATATCGATATGATAACACTCATTTAAATCATTATATATATGATCGTAACATCTCCTTGATAAAGGAACTGCACTATAGTGGCTTACTCCGCTCCCATCTAATTAAAATAGATGAAGTCATTATAAGGACAAATTATCAGTCAGACGGGATTAGTATCAATAGAGTAGGGAAATGGTACTTGAGTCAATCAATCATGAAAATCATACATGATTTAGGTAGTAACAATTATACCAATAATGTAGTTTCAACTGTGGGAAATAAAAATACTCTTGTTACAAATACTAGCGAGGAAAATAAAATGGATGCAATTACCGATAAGGAGAACATTATGACAAAACAAATAGATATACTGAATCAAATCACTCCTCGCCAGGATAGTTCTTTTTTAGAGGCTTAAAAAATGATTGTTTGGTAGGCAATAATAGAAATTTTATATTTTACGCAAATGCTGCTAGTCTTGTATGCAATCTGGATAATATTTTGATGAACATACATTGTCACAACCCTTTGCTATTGTGTATAACAGAGACGCGTGTCACTAATGATATTAGTCAGAATGAGATAAAAATAGATGGTTATGATATGCTGGATTGTAAATCTACGAGTAGGCACACTGGTGGGGTCATCATTTACATTTAAACAGGTTTAGGATACCAACAAGTAATCAACAAATCAATCTATATGAACACGTGGATGTTAGCAGCAAAGGTAAGACTGAATAATAGAGAATCTTATATTGTTTGTACCCTTTACCATTCTCCAAATTCTTCTCACTCGGAATTTTTATCTTTTTTGGAAGAAAATATTGAGATTTTAATGGAAGAAAAATCTATACTGATTATAACAGGTGATTTCAACATAGACCTAAAAGTAGACTCAACATATAGTAGAAAAATTAAGCAGCTATTGAACTTATTTGGAATGTATCAAATTGTTGAGGAAAGTACAAGAATTACTAAAGATTCATCTACTTTGATTGATTATGTGATAACAAGTGACAAAAATATTAAACACGAAATATCTGATTGTCCTAAAGTTTCTGACCATTCTAATATACTTATCTCGCTGAGCACAAATGAGGTAAAATTGAATCCAAAGACAGCAATTGTCAGAAGAAACTTTAATCAATTCCAAAAACTAGAGTTTCAAAAATCATTATTTGATCTGGAATGGGATACAAATAGTACTGACGTAAACAAACTGGCAGACACTTTCGTTAATAATGTTGTAAAAATACTAGATGAACATGCTCCTTGGAAAGAATATAGAACATTCAATAATTTCAAACTGAAAGTATGGTTTACTGAAGACGTCATGGAACAAATAAAATATAGGGACATTCTGTATAAAGTGGCTAGGGAGTCAGCATTAGAGGAGGACTGGATCAAATATAAAAAAGTAAGAAATTCTGTTACTTCACTGATTAGACAGGAAACAAAAAAATATTACGAAGAACAAATCGATCAGAATAAAGGGGTTGCAAAGGCAATGTGGAGATCTCTCAAGGAGTTAATAAATGGAAAACCTCAAAATAGGCCTTCTAAAATAAAGTTCGGTGATCACTTAAAAGAAAATGACGAAGAAATAGCAAATTCATTCAATGCATACTTCATAGACAGTATATTGGAAATTGTGAGCGACATCAAACCTGTTCACAACTTCGATTATATATTGAATAATCTGTCTCAAAACCAAACGAAGCTTACTACATTTAAAGTGCTCACAATGAATGAACTTAAAATTATAATAAATGGTATGAAAAAAACAGTGGTGATAAATACGGCATAAACTTGGAAATATTAAAATTAACCTTCGAGGTTGCAGCTAATCATCTATTATATTTGATTAACACTTCATTGATCACAGGGCAATTCCCTGAGAAATGGAAATTATCCGCAATAGTGCCTATTGAAAAAGTGCCCAGTACAATCATTTGTTCGGAATTTCGTCCAATTAACACACTTCCTAGCTATGAAAAACTATTAGAATTAGCAGTAAAGGATCAGCTTCTAAAATTTCTGGTAGATAATAATATATTAGTAAAGGAACAATCAGGATTCAGACAGGCACATTCGTGTGAAACTGCATTGCATTACTTATTGTCTAAATGGAAAACTGAGATAACCAATAATAAAAAGATCATTATTGTTGTATTTTTAGATTTGAAGAGAGCCTTTGAGACTGTCAATATATATCTGCTTCTGAGAAAACTCGAAAAAATTGGCATAAATGTTAATGCTTTGAAATGATTTGAAAGTTATCTTTATGGTAGGTCTCAAATAATTAAATATAATAATACCTTTTCTGGCACCTACGACATAAATTATGGAGTCCCTCAAGGAAGTGCCCTAGGACCAATTTTATTCATATTATTTATTAATGACATAGTTTACCATCTTCAAAATTGCAAAATCAAATTGTTTGCCGACGACACTATGATCTATTGTGAAGGAGATGTAGGGGATGTTCAAAGTACATTATCATTAATCAATCAAGATTTAAGGAATTTGTCCATATGGCTGAACGATAATGGGTTAAAATTGAACATAAATAAAACCAAATACATGATAATATCAAATAAATATAATTTGAACAAATTGAAAAATGTAACATACAGCCATCATTTATTGATTGATAACAATGTTATTGAAGAAGTTAAACAGTTCAAATACCTGGGCTTCATGGTAGATAATGAACTTAATCTCAAATCACATTGTGAATATATCAAGAAGAAAATGGCAAGAAAAATCAATTTCCTATATAGATTGAATAATAAAGTATCATCTTTCACCAAGTTAACTGTGTATAAAACCATAATATCTCCCCATCTTGATTTCTGTGGAACATTCATATACTTGATGAATAGTGAACAAATTGATACACTGCAAAAAATACAGAATCGTGCTATGAGAGCCATTTTGTTATGCAGAAAACGAACATCAATAGCATACATGTTAGAAGCCTTGAATTTATTGAACGTTCGACAGAGAGCTACTTACAATATGCTCAAGTTTGTATATAAACGAAAGTCAGGATATCTACCAACCTACCTAATTGATGAAATAATGTATACTCAAGAAATTCATAGTCACAATACAAGGTCACATGCGTCAAATGATTTCTATATCAATACTGCTAATGCTGCTACAAACACAGTGTTCGTTAAAGGTTTACAACTGTACAATTCATTGCCAAGAGAGTTGAAAGAATGCTCTACATTGGGTAATTTCAAGAGCCAATGTATAGAATATATAAAGGGCCTATAACCTGTTACGGTAATATTATGTAATATATTGATTTTATTTGGGGTTTGTTTAATTATAATGTTATCAGTGTGTTGTAAAATTTTGTTTTGTATCTTTATACTCTGTACCTGCCATTTTATCTATATTCTGTACCATTTTATTTATATTTATACTCTGTACTTTTTTATACCTTGTACTTGAGAGCGGGTGCTAATAAAGATTATATATTATTGGTGGAGTTGGTACCGAGCCGTGCATGTTGAGTTTAACTGAGCTCTGTGTTTCATAGTGATTTTATAGGAAATTATTTTCCCTAAAAATTCTATCTTCATTGTGAATGGAGAGTGATGAATCATACAGCCTCATGTGTTGAATGTGAACCAGGGATTTCGTAGTTACATCTATAAAACTGCATTAAAAGTGAGCAATTTTTATTTCTAACGCAGTATAAAAGCTCTCAGTCCTGATTCATTTCAGATTTGGTTTTGCCCTCTCGTATTGATAGTGAAATTGAACAGAGGCGGGTATGATATATGTACCTCAGTTCATGAGTTAAAGAATACATTTCTCCTGAAAATTGACAATAATGGCTGGAAAAGATATATCTAATAAAGATATATATGCACTCTAAGGGCCTGTTTCACCAGTGATTGATAAAGTTTTAGATAACAATCTGGTAGATAAAAGTGTCTGATACAAGGTTTTCTGTTTCACCACCCAAGTTCCTGTTATAATATCTGAGAGATAAATATCTAACACCACATCAGTTGAACTGAGTGGCAACGTTGCCTATTTCATAGTTCTGTGGGTTCTGTTCTGATAGTTGACAACTGTTGACACTGAACTGTGGTGTAGTGAATCTGAATAGTAGAAATGGATAAAAAATTGGAAGTGACTTCAATACAAAAAGAACTTCTTGAGGAAGAATTGTTTATATTGAGAGAAGGTGCTGTGCATAAATGCATCATGAGAGAATTGAAAGTTGAACACATGCATCTTAGAACAGAAAAATTGAAGGCTGACTTAGAGAGAGCAAAAAAGTAGAAGTATTTGAATTGAAATAAAAAAAACATGTTGTTTTTATTTTTTAATGAAATATCCAAAAAAATAGCAGCCCTATTAGTTTTTATTTTAATGAAAAAGTGAAATATTCTGCTATAATGTTGTTCCTCACAGAATTCCTATCATTTCTACCTGTGTCAGTATATACATAATCGTCACCATCATCAGCTGGTGACTCGTTGATGATTGATATATTATGAAGCACTGCACACGCCACAATTATGGCTTGTACCTTTGTGTAATGTGATTTTCCTAGATGAACCTGGAAATCTATTTTTTCATACACCATATGATCTTTCAACTGTATTTCGGGTTCTTATCTGAGATTCGTTGTACAAATGCTCAGCTTGAGTAACGGGGTTGTGTAGCGGTGTCAATAAATAATTTGTGTTCTCATAGCCTTTATCTCCTAACAGAAATTTATTTCCAAATTCTTTGTTAATTAATCGGTGCTCAATTTGTGACTCGATTTGTGAACTATTAAAAATGCTTTGATCATGACACGAACCAGGCCATCTTGCCACCATGTCCATTAACCTCAGATTGGAGTCAACTACGGTTTGTAAGTTTATAGAAAAATTGCCTTTTTTATTTTTGTAATATTCAGCAGTTTCTCCACCTCCAAAAATAGTGTGAAACTATTGTTTGATTGAAATATAACTTTTTTGTTAAACCTAGTGATTTAATATTGATATGGGTGCAGTCTATAGCTCCTATTACTTTTGGAAATCTTGCTCTGTTATAAAATCCCTCTTTCACGGTGCAGGTTTATTGGAAATTTCACAAATCTTGGTCTCAGTACTGCAATTGCTCTGGATACATTTGGAATTATTCTAGAAGCTGAAGCTTTGCTTATACCACTGAAATCTACAGATGTTATTGAAAATGATTCTGTAGCATAGTAGCGCAGCGTCAACAACAATCGATACATACTTACATTGGTATTTTGAATGGGACAAAATGTACTTACAAGTTGATCACTGTAGTTATGTTTCCTTCGATCAACGATAATACATAAGTAACAGATGGTTGAGAGAGTCGAATTTGAGCTCTAAAATCAGTGAAATAATTTGGCCGCTTTCTAATTACACGACGTCTGCGAGGGCGCATATGATTTAATGAATATTCATCAAACTCATCTATAAATTCGAATGAATCCATCTCTGAAATCTGTCCAGATATAACTATCAGACACTTGTGAAACGTATGATATGAGATATTTATCAGATAAGTTGTGATTAAGATATCAGGAACTTTATCAGTCACTGGTGAAACAGGCCCTTAACTGAAGTCCGTAAAGACGGAGAGGAAACAACAGCAGAAATCAAAAGCAGAAATCAAAAGCATGAAAGTTGAGTTCCAGAAGACCACCGATGCACTGAATTCCACTGTCAACGAATTGAAGGAGGAAAATAAACTCTTGCGATCGCGACTCATCTATGCTGAGAGACAGCTGAAGCAGAATACCACCCTCATATACGAATTCAAAGTGAATGATAACTCATCCATCTCACAAGAAGTGACAGAACTCATCGAAGACAAGCTTAAAATATCACTTTCTCACTCTGATATCAACCGCTGTTTTATAAACAAAAATATCGATAAACAACCAATAATCTTAGACCTTCTGTCTAACCTGAAGAAGTCTGAGATTTTTTACATATTCATCTTCTGAAGGACTCAGGGATAGCATTCGTTGGAGACCTGCCCTACGAGGACAGACACATAAGAAAACAGTTTGTAGTTCACTTGAGAGCCGCAAAGGAAAAAAACCTAACTGCTAAAATAAAGAAGAACACTCTGGTCGTCAGCGGTCATCAGTATACGCTTGAGGACTTGAACTCGGATAGCACTGTTCTCTCTTCGAATACTCATTTGCCAACTGGAAGTGGACCTTCTGCATTGGCAAAGGAGAATAGCAGACCTCGCTAGGTTTCATGATATTAAAACAAAATTTTTCGCTTCTCACTCTCATTAATTATATTGCTTGAATAAAATAAGGAGAACAAATTGAATTGAAAGTGTATATTTCTTTTTTTTGTGTAACCCGATTCTCATATTTGTTTTTATTTCTCTATTTTTTCCTTATATCATTGAATATAGTTGCAGTCTGAAACGTATTTCGCATGAGTATAAAAATTGGATATTTGAATGTGAGATCTCTTCTTCCCTCAGTAGCCAATATTCGACAACTAATTCAAGAGAGGCAATTTGATATTTTTTGTAAATCAGAAAGTTGGTTACACTGTGGTATTAATGATTATTTGGTTAGTATAAGGGGCTATAGAATTTATAGACAGGATCGTCTCCACTCAAGAGGTGGTGGAGTGTGTATTTATTCAAGAAATACCTTGAATACTTCTCTCGTACATTCCAATTCTAATATTGAGCAACTGTGGATAAAACTGAAAATAAAAAAGAAAGTTTTCTTCATTGGTGTGATCTATAGACCACCTTCACAGGATAAGGAACTTTTTCAGTCTGGATTGGAGGATACAATTGATGATATATCTGTAATCACTCCCAATGTCGTTTGTGTGGAAGATTTCGATTTAGATTTATTGTGTCTTGAAAATTCACAAGTGGGTAACCTGCTATCAATCTTTGAAACTCATCAACTCAACCAAATAATTGACTCGCCAACTAGAATAAGTTTCCAAAGATCTTCACTTATTGATCTGATAGCCGTGTGGAATCTGGACAGAATAGAAGAAAAAGGTGTTGAAGATGTTGATATTTCTGACCATTCTCTCACATATTGTAGAATCAAAGTAGAACACACAGCTAAACCGGTAAAATTCCTGCAAAATCGAAATTTTTCAAGAATTTTGATTATGAATCTTTCGAATTTGATTTGCGTAGAATTCCTTTCTTCAGTATTTATGAAACCGATGACGTGAACCTGAAATTATACATTCTTGTTGACAATAAAACTCAATTGTTCAATAAACATGCACCCTAAAAAAATTCTAGGATAACTAAGCCACCTGCAGCCTGGCTGACCGATCCAATCAAAAATTTGATGAATTTGCGAGATAAGGCCGCGCTCAAATTAAAAAAATCACCAACAGATGAACACCGAGCATATTATAAACAGTTATGCAATTCCACAAACCAAGCTATTATGACAGAGAAAAAGTCCTATTTATCAGTAAAACTCGCTGATTGCAACCCCAAACAATATTGGTCTATACTGAAGAATAATAATATACTCACTTCAAAGAAACATGAATTGCCAAGTCAACTGAGCGATGCCAATCGCATCAAAGATTTTTTTGTGAAATCCATTCCAATAGCTCAACCATCAAATGCCATACTTGATAAATATTACAACCACACCTTACTCGACTCTAACTACCGGTTTACCTATGTTGATGATATTTGCATAATACGGATCATATCTCTGATTTAAAAAAATTCTATTGGGTGTGATGGGCTCAGTATAAAAATGATTTAATTGTGTTGTCCCATAATTCTTTCTCATTTGAAGCATATTATAAATTTCTGCCTAGAGAAGAACGTTTGTCCAACTATTTGGAAAGCTGCATTGGTTACTCCAATTCCCAAATAGAATAATCCACTAGAATTGAAAGATCTGCGGGCTATCAGCATTCTCCCTGCTTGTTCAAAAATAATAGAAAGAATTATAGAACAACAACTTTGTTTATACCTAGATAGGCATAACATACCACCAACAATACATTCCGGTTTTAGGAGTGAGCACAGCTGTACTACAGCTTTATTGAAAGTGACCGATGATATATTAAAAGCGAATGATATGAGTCAATGTACAGTCCTGGTCCTTCTAGATTTTAGCAGGGCATTTCATACAATTGATCATGACCTTTCACTATCCATTTTGCACTACATTGGTCTTTCTGATGATTCGGTTCTCTTTTTCCGCAATTACCTGAACAACCCACAACAGGAAGTTGTTATTGATGGGGTACATTCACACCACTGAACTTGAAATCGGGTGTCCCCCAGGGATCAATCCTTGGTCCCCTTCTATTCACGATATACACCAGTCAGCTAGTGAAATGTCTTCAATATTGCAATATTATTCTCTTTGTCGATCACTCAGGATAGATGAAGCTAATAGTCGGATCAATCATGATCTCAGCACATTCTCGTCCCTTGCTGAAGATATGTGCTTGATGAATAATACATCGAAATCTAAAATAGTGTTATTCGGGCCAAAAAAGCAAGGAGATAATGTAAAACAACAACTTGATATTAGTATAAATTCCATTAATTTGAAAATTGTGGAGGAAGCAGCAAATCTAGGAGTGACAATAGATAGTGATCTCCGCTTTGAGTCCCATGTGAATAGATTGGTTCAGAAGGCATACTGTTCACTCAAGTTGATATACGGAAATCGAAAATGTCTCCCCAAAAATGCAAAAATTACAATCTGTGAGAGTCTCGTTCTCTCAGCATTGAACTATGCAGACGCACTATATGGACCAAACCTCACAAGCAGGAACAAGGAAAGGCTGCAAAAGATTCAAAATTTCTGCCTCCGCCTCATTCATGGGGTGCGCAGAAGGAACAGAATCTCTTCAAAGTTTTCTGAAACTTGTTGGCTCAATATGGAAAATCGGAGGTTCCTACATTCTGCGTGTTTATACCATAAAGTTATCTAGAGTAAAATGCCGGCCTATCTATGCAACAGAATAACATTTCGGACTGACGTACACAACTTGAACGTACGGCATAAGGGATTACTAACTCACGAGTTATTGAGGCGATTGTTTACGTATCAGATTTGCAATGTTTACAATAATCTTCCTTCCCATTTGAAAAATTTCAGAATAGGTTCTTTTAGGAAAGAATTGAAAATTGTACCATTGAACAATCAAACTTGATGAGTATGTTCATATGCATATGATTTTTACTTCCCGTTATTATTATTCAAAATGTAATTGGGCTCATAATGTATTTTTTCTATTGATTCATCAGCTCTTTATCTGTCATTGATTCTTTGTAGTTGTTGCCAGTTCCTCAACTGGCCGTTGGAGGTTAAGTGGTAGAACAAACCTGTAGTGCTTCTACACTTCAGTTTTGAACTTCGCCGTTTGGATGTTATTTTATTATGGTTTCATATTCAAATTTTCATTGAGTTTGGAAAAAGTTTCAACCTACTTCCTTATGAACTATTCTTTCAATACATATTCGAAGTAGCCACGACCAAATCACTCCGGCATAATTTACACAAATTAGGGCTCATTTGTAAAATCAAGCAGGATTCATAACTTTCCATAACACACCTAGAAGGGCGCGATACTTCTAGGACCTGGTTGAGCAAGGCTTTATGGTTCGTGTAATCTAAAGGAAATATTCTTATCAGACCAGAATTGAAAAAGCAGAGTATCATTAATACCAGTAACTCGGACACAAAACAGACAGTTTCAATCAATGCTTTATCTTGGTTAGTTGATTCGTAAGGGGTTGGACTAATCGCAACGGTATTGACAGACAGTAGTCTATCAGTTCTTGAAAATGACTTCATTGTCATTATCAGCGCTTGTACACAAGATGTTCGCTAATTTAATGAACGCCATAATCTTGTGTTCTAAACGAATTCAATACACACTTTTATCTCTGACGATGCGTTTGAAACAAATTAGTTTCGAGATCCCTCAATTTTAGTCAGAGTTACTCTCACAGAAACCTCTAGCATAATTGAAATAAATACGTTGCGTTAGTGAAGAATTCTGAAAGTTGAATAAGCAGAACTTATCACATGCTTCTGAAACTTCAAAGCACAGATCACAGATCTTCTTAGAAGTTGTAATATTCATATTCAATTTGTCAGTCAGTGTGGCCAAGAGGTCTAAGATGCGGTCCTCATATTCGATTTGATTGTTGCACTGCTGGTTCAAACTGCGGTCAGGGCAGAATTTTTCTGACCGGCTCTGTGCGATAGACAATTATTAGTTGCCAAAATACCAATCCTGGTAGGTGGGACATCTGGATTGAAGGCAACAACCGACACAGTAGCACTGTAAGTTTTTCGGGGGTTTCCTACAGTTGAAATAGGCGAGGGAGTTGGTGCTGTGGTACCGCATCCGCCTACCGACACAAATGTCGTAGGTTCGCTTTCCCAATGGAACAGAAATGTTTCTGTCGTGTTGGCAAATGACTCCTGCCACGTTTCATTGTTGACGGGTTACCGAATAACGATGCTGCTCCTAAGTAAGGCGTGGGGAGTTAGTAACAAGCCTGTGAACCCCATTAAACCATCGCGGTTACAGTGAAGGTTCGTATTGACCCACTTACTCTGAAAACTGCCTACAGTTGAGATTGCAACTGCGTTACCGTAACAATCAGTAAGACGCCTCAGAACGCTTCGGTACCTGAGACAATTAGCCGACCCTTGCCTGCACAAGGCTCTGCCTTCTATGCGCACTCGAGAGAGGGTAAAGGGAGAGAGAAAGAAATCATTGCACTCTGATACTAGTCCGCTATTTAGGAATGGAAATATAACAAATGCAAAATCATGGACAATTTCCACTGAGATATTACTCATCAGTCTCTACAGTAAACGTTGAGATTGAAAACTTTGTTATGAAAGTTGATCTTTTTATGAAAATTCCAACCCTGTAAACGGGCGTCGAGGGCAAGT
Source organism: Zygogramma bicolorata (assembly GCA_032362365.1). Taxonomy (NCBI): domain Eukaryota; kingdom Metazoa; phylum Arthropoda; class Insecta; order Coleoptera; family Chrysomelidae; genus Zygogramma; species Zygogramma bicolorata. Next base: position 782,959 of record JAVJAQ010002653.1, on the reverse strand, counting down.
AATGTCGATTTAGTGTTGAGTAGTTGATCTCTAGATGAAGTACAAAAGTGGATGAAATTGAATGACCGTGTCACAACAAAGAATAATCTACATAACAAGTGACAACTGAAAACATTATCGACTGTTGTATAATTGGGTGAGTAACTGATATCTAGCGATGCTACATGGAAAAAAAATCATCAAGCGCCTGTTTGAAACATTTCAGAAGGTTGATCTATCAAAATATTACTCTATTTTCCCAATATTATTCAAGATTAAGCAATAACGAATGCATCCTCTGGTTTTATCATTTCATCGAATACTAGAAAAACGACTTTCGTGGAAAGGTTATATTTTCACAAAAAGTGGACCCTGTATGCTCTGTGGGAGTTCGATCTGTATCTCTGAGAATTTCTCGCGGTGCTCTATGAACTCAACGCCTGAAAGAAGTACCACAGTAATAACTGAAATGATATATCATCACGAGGGTGAGAAAACATCCGCTGTCCCTATCTTCGGTAATAATCTGATTGAGCTGAGTGCGGTGAAGTAGATATCTCGGAAATGCTTTCTGGAATCCTGAGAGCTTTCATAATGGAGTCATATTATTCATCCCATAAAAAGCCCTCTGATAAATAAACATATTATATTTTATATGTAGCTACATAATTTTTCACTCAAGATCGGAGCTATAAAAGTGTCCGCGATACACTCATGCCAAGAATGATGCCCTGTACCTAATTGTATTGATGGACCTCATTAACAGTGGTTTGAGGAACACCAGCACACCTGGTCCCATATAATCTGATTTTGCCAGTAGGTAGTCATGGGTGACGCAATCAAATGCTTTAGATAAATCCAACATTGTGGCACCCTAAGAGTAATTTTTATCAATCGCATCCATGATTTGTTGTTGATTTATTACTGCGGTAATCCACCTGCTCCTTTGCAAAAAGCTCTTCATTTTCAAAATCTGAATCTCTCTTAGATTTCAGTAAACATTCAAAAATTTTCGAAGTAACAAGAAACACTGAAATGGGTCTGAATAAGTTAACTTCGTTATGGTCGTTTATTCATGAAATCGGTACCACTTTTTCAATTCTTAGTTTATCTGTTGAAATGTTCATCACACACAATAGTTTAGGGGTAATCACCTTCAATCTACAAAGCAATTGTTAAGCAAAAAAAATATTGAGATGTATTGTAGGTGCCCACCAGACCTTTCATTGCAAGCAACTATTTATGTTGAGGGCTATTTGCTATAATAACATTCTTGATATATTCGGGGAAATTGACAAAAACAACGAGATTTTCTCTGAAATGAGGTTAACAAAATGAGATCGATATGTAACCCTGGGCGTTCGCCATATTTTAAATCAGCTGCACCGAATGACTATATTATCATTGGCATCAGCTGCTACATGGAAATGCTTAGTTTATAGTTTTTATTTTGCAAGTCAATGACGAAATAATAATAATGATTATAATAATCTTAAATTTTTAGTTGGGAATTTCAAATCATAATAATATTTGATTACATCGACCGGGTGACAACGAAATCAATGGTACACGAGGCCATTCAAGAATTTTTCAGGTAAACTTTCTTATTGGGTAGTAACTACAATAAAGCAATCGCATATCGATTCCGGTTTGACGGAAAGTGTACCAGATTCAAATATTGAAACTCGTATATTCTTCCGCGACGATTCATAGAACGATTGAAGACATTGATCGGTATTAATAAACGGCCGCTTTTTTTTTCGAGCAGCGGGCCTGACTATTTTATTCAACAAGAAAAAGAAAAATTTCAGCCGGAAAAGTTTTCAGCGCTTGAACATGTGCTTCAGTTTCCAAAACATTGATGAATATTCCGTTCTAGTTCAGTTTTTGTATTCGCTTTTCCTAAATGTCAAAAATTTTTGTTTTTGACATGTGTCTTTCAAGAGTGACAGCCAGGTGCGATCCATATCAACCGAAGTGTTTGAGATTCAAGCATCTGCAGATAGCATTATAACAGCAGGTTTTTTCAACTTTCGTCCTCTGTCATTGCTCTCTCTTGCTATCATTTGAGTGTCATTCCATTCAACTGTATGATCTCCATTGTCAGTGAAAATGTTCTGATAATTAAGAACCACCAACCTGTCTGTTCTTGATGTTTATCTTGTTTTGAATGTTAATCTGACATTGTACCTGTTGTCGATCCGTTTAATCTTTTCAGATAGTCTGGGGACATAAGGTATAACGTTTGATACAGCAAGTGGTTTTTGTGAAGGTTGTATGTCCTCATTATGTGGTGTGATACGATTTTCAATTCCAGCCAATATATTTTCTATAAAATTCTCTGGATATCCAGTTTCCTTCAATATTGATTTTATGAAATGAACCTCGTGGTCGATTTTTTCTAATGAATTGCAAACTATTTTTGTTTTATCAAAAATACATTTTACTATACCGTTTCTGAAACTTGTATGGCGATTTGAATTATAGTGAAGATATCTGTTGGTATGTGTTTTCGATATACACTTGTATCTACATGGAGTGTTGATTTCTTTACCTTCACATCAAGGAAAGTGAGTTCATCATTCCTTCCTATTTCCATTTTTAACTTCATTGTAGGTTCTCGTTTATTAATGTGTTCCGAAAACAGAAAATGTCAAGTTCATTTTGACCATGACTCCATATAGCAAAAACATATCAGACAACATATCTCCATCATACTTTTTTCTTGTATTTTTTTCATGGGCAAATTTCAAATATACGAAAAGTTGCTGACTAATTGAAGATGTTCTATTTAGAAGGAACTATTTTTGAATTATCTCAACAACTTCTCGGGGTGGATTGATCATCTGCCCTTCTACACTTGTACAGATTCTTATTATAATTCCTATTGTTTCAGATTGTGGTAGTTCAAGAGCCCAAAAATGCTAGAAGACTGAATCCCTCCACCACAAAATAATGACATTCAAACAATATGTTTGTTCTGTTCTGTATGATAGGTCTTCGTATTTTGACGTGTGTAATAGGGAGTTGTAACTCCAATGTACGAATATATTCTATTCATATATCCTTTCCGAAGGTGGTTTCACCTATTTTCATATTCTTTCTCTCTTGGTTGACGCGATTTCATTTGAGCATCATAGGGTTTTTCCCTCCATATGAACCTGGAAATGGCGAAGGTATTGATGTTTCCCAAAAAAAATCGACGAAGGAAGTTGGTCTGGCTCTATTTTAATAATTGCCTATAACAGGGAGAGTATCAAGAATATTTCAATGCCACTCAAATAGTTGTTTTTGGAAAACTAATTCAGATTGATTATAAATTTCGAGAACACTCAAAAGGGCGAAGATGTCTGAAAAAAATAACTGCACTGATTATTAAAACTATTACAGTTTCCTGTAGGATTCTCACTGTCGTGTCAGTGAGAATCGCACAAGAAACTGTGATAATTTTGTTATTATGGATTCTTATCAAGTATCGATCAGTTCAATTCAATTGTTGTTCGGATATTTGGTATTTTTCACAAATAATGACGAATGAAAAAAGATGACGAAGGAATCGTTATAATGCTCTGAGTTTTTATTCTGTAGGGAGACACATTAACTTTGCGTTGAAAAAGAACATAAAACAATATAATATTTCTTGCAAATTTTTCTCCTCTTCTTATTGACACATTCAGATTTTGATACGATCAATAATTTCGCTCAAATCATTTTTTTTTCGTCGAAAACCAGCAGAATTTTTTTTCCTAAATTTGGGCTCACCCCAATGATTATTTTTTCGAGTCAAATCCATAAGAATCAATTAGTTTCAAGATGTTATGCAAAGTCATCTTGCTTTCTCGTCTAATTTCAGAAACGCATATCGTGTAGAAAATACCCAAGCTATGTACTAGACCCCACTGTATTGTATGGGTTCTATTCCGAAGACTGTTGTCGTATCTAATTAATTAGAAAAGATTGTCGAGAGGTAAAAAGTCAGACTGCCACGAGCAACCACCGATTCATGACATAACATGATAAATGATTCCCCCTAGAAACTTCGGTGAAGTATGAAACTCATTTCATATATCATGATACGAATGCGTGGATGGTGATTGGTGAATACATTCCAGTTTTTTGTAATAGATTCTTGGCGGGGTTGAATTTCCTCGCAGGAACTTTCAACGAATAAAAAAAAATGCAAACAATTTGTCCTCATAGTTGACTGATGATTTAAAGGTTGCAAACAATCAATTTGAAAGACGCTGTGATTTCGTAGGTGTTACAACCTTCAGACATTCGTGTGAAAGTAGTTATGGAAAAATAAATATTCAATATAACAAAAATGAACTAGTAACCATACGGTTTTCGTCACCAAGAGGTCAGGTAATTTACCTTTTGGCTGGTGTGGGTTCAGTAGGGATCCGGCACATAACTAAGATAAGCAACGTTCCTTGCGACCAACAATTCGATGGGTGACCTGATACTGTTATTCCTTATCTTTGCTTGTACCAGAAATCATACGTGAAAATGTAACACCTCGTTAATTCAAAGCGAATTTTGACTTCACATCATCCTGTTCATCTGTTCGCCGATAACTAAGGAGTAATCAATCATGTATATCAATTACATAATCTCCCATACAGGCCGTCTCATGTTTGGACTGTGTTCCTTCCAGAAAAACAGATCAAGAGATCGGTCAACAGCTATTCGCAACGAAGATGCGCGCAACGTTCGTCGACAGTCATCCGTGCAGACTACGGACGATTTGTTTCTATCGTCTTTTTGTATCATTCGGTGAACTTGGACTCTCTTGAATCAATACGTATTTTTCTCTCCAGCATACTCATCAGTCGATCTATATTTACATCGAAGAGTACTTCAACTAACAAGAGACGAAAAAGATAATTTTTGCGAGACAAGTAGTATATCTGTTATTGTCAATCTGTACTTCGTCTCAAGAATGTATTGCAGAGTTGCCGATTCTTGATTGATTTCTGGCATTTACCATGAATTTATTATGCTTTCAGGAATTATCTGAGCCAAAATTCTTGAAATAAAAAATTGACGCGTCTAACAGCTTACAGCGCTTAGAGCCGCTGCATAGAATTTGACAGTTTTCCATGGTGAAGCCGCTTTAAGCGCTGTAAGCTGTTAGACGCAGCCATTGTATATGTAATAGGTACGTACCATAATAATGTAGTCTACATGGTTTTTACGGTAAAGCATTTGCTATTTAACTGTAAACTCAGAAAAACCCACAGTACTTCCAGGTTGGTCGGTGTATTAGATCAAGATATTCCACCTACTAGGATTGGTATCTAGGGAACCAAAAATTGCCTGTCGCAACGGCTCAGCCATAAAAACTTGCCCTGACCGCAGTTCGAACCAGCAATGAAATAGCTTCATCGGATATACGATAACGCCGTAGACCGCTAGACCACCGGCTGACCTCTAGACCACCGTCCGAACTCTAATGCAATTCAGCTTCATTCCTAAGTGTAGGTCGACAATCACCTTATAAATAATAAGCGACTTTATTAATCGTAACTTATGTACGACGGCGTATTGTGGTCACTGTAAAAATAAAAACTATCTTCATTGACATATTTCAATCTGCAATTGAAAGATTATAATCTGTCCATACGCCATTGACAGATTTTAATCTGTCAATACACTATTGACCGATTTCAATCTAACATCGACAAATTTTATATTTGATATTTTGTTTACAAATTAATAATTGAAGCCATTGTAATCAAATTCATAGCACTTCTGATCTGGTTACAGGAAAACTGATCAGAACAATAAATTCATTACTTCGAAAGAATGTTTGCCTCTGAATCCATTTACCTCGTATTAAAATTCAGAGACTTGAATACTATAAATGAAAAAACAAGATTTTGCATCGAAGTGAAGGTTCTCTGATGGAACATTAGTGAATCTGAATAAAAATTACACCTACAAAATTCAATAGTGATATTTTGTCAACAATTCAGTCTATCAAAAATATATTGAGTATGAGTATCATAACGAAATTGGATGTTAAAAGACAATGATATTTTCCTTAGTGTAGTGCAGTTTTCTACAAATTCAAATCACTACCTGTGTTATTTATCTCCGTGTATCAATTAGTATATCTGTCAATTATGTGACGTAATTCCTCTCAATATCTTGTAAAACCTACATCAAAGGTTCCGACAAAGCATTCGTTAGTTGGGGTACTCTTTGATTTACATACATGTACCTTTCGAAAGATTTCAGACTGACAAGTGGTAAGTTGGAAAATGTTTAGGAGTACTTCTTACTCTTTGAAAATTATACTGGACGTCGGTAACACATTTCGCTATATAACAAAAACTATTGTGCCACAAAGTTATAGCGGTTGTTGAACCCCAACTACAGAAATGAATGTTTCGAAGGAAACTACAAATACAGAATTATGTTTTATCGACGAGTTGAACGAAGATTCGTCCTATTCGAATCGATCGATACAAAACAACCTATAATGAAAAATCTATCTTGCCACAAAAAAAATAACACACATTCTGTGCAAGAAGCAGTTTTCTTCGGAATATATGGCGTCACGTACCACAAGGCGACATTATATGACGCAGTTTAGTAAAAATCATCATTTTCTATAACTCACTTAAAATTTCAACCAAAAGGGGTGCGTTTCAGTAAGAATAAGCACCGAAGACAATTGTACTTCACGCCCATAATATGGGTTGGAGAAAGAAAAAATATGTATGGACAATATCTTGGCTATCCTTGGAACATAATTAACACCCATCAACGCCTTTGGTAGCTGCTGAGCCTAAGCTTCCAAATTGCACGTAGGAAGGCGGCTGTTACATTTAAAAAATTATCAAATTATAGTCTGTGGCTTTACACTTGCCATTTCGTATTTCAACTTAAAATAGTATCTACCAACAAAATACTAAGCGGCATGCAAGAAGAAGTCACGGCATTTTTTAGATTTTTTTTTCCATTCAAAAATTGATGTTTTTTCAATTTTTTCACAATTTTTGTGTATTGGGCTGTAGCTATATGCATGTCATTTACATTCATGACTTGAAATACGGTAAATTGATCAAATACAAAACGGCATGCAAAAACGAGTCACCTAAATTTGCACTGTTTTTTGTCAACTTTTATTATTATTTATAATACGATGGGCTTATTCAACATGCATGCCATTTGGATTAGATAATTATTCCGTTATAAAATTAATATTCATCCTTATAAGTAGTGATTTGGAATCACGGTAAATCGGTGTTAAAATTTTACAGAATTTTCCGGAAATTTTCCACCGTTGGTCCTATGAGGGGTGCATGCCAATTTTTTCATAGTGTTTTTATTACAAAAACTTCAACTCTCCACATCGGCATGCATTTTGAAAACACGGAATTTTCCTTAATTTTTTTTTTAGGTTTTCACAACCCTTTGATCATCTTGGGCCGCTGCGGGGTGCATGACATCAATTATTAAAGCTTCAATTAGTTTGAACTTCCGTATATTACAATGGCATACAGTAAAATATCACGGAAAAACACGAAAATTCGCTACAGGAAGAAACGCGTTTTTTCTTATGAAGAGGACGCACGGGGGGCTAAAACCCCGACTATCATTGATATTTTAGGGTTAGTTATCAAGCCTCAAAAAGGCATGCACGAAAAAATGGTGGAACGTCAGCTGTCATGACCTCCCGTTCTATACATCACGTTAGCAATATTTCCAGGATACCCAACAATTTACAGGAAAACAATGAAATTCATTGCGTTTGAGTCATACGAGTGTGTCGCGTTAGGCTCTGGCGATAGTTACATTGGATATGTTCCTTATATCGTTTCGGTTAAACAGGGAGAGGGGTTCTCTCTTTCTCTATGATGTTGGACGGGTCCATTAAAGAGACGTGATGCTGGTAGCTAACTAGTTATTGCGTACAGTGCATATATGTGATTCTCATATGCTAACTGTGTTCACGAAAGGTTCGTTGGGTGCCTGCTTCTTTTATTTTTGTTCAGGATTTGGGTGATTATGAAGGTGTAGAGAGGCATGCCTATTTTAGAGGCGGACTATTCTGACATTCGTCTTGGGCGGCTTATCTGAAGAGCGGTATTCTGGCTGTCTCGGATTCGATTGAATAGACTTTTTCCGTGTCCGAGTTACATTATTCCCGAGCCAACCCTGAACCCACCTGTTTACTCATAGATAAAAAGCGGTAATTGCTGACATTGCATTCTTGCCGAACTTTATCTCTCACAGCTATTGTTTTGATGTTTACAACGTTACACCTCATTAGCATTTTAACCAATAATTATCTTTTGATGAGTATGTATTCTACTCGAGAATTATCTAGCCTAGTGAGATCTTTTCTCGTAAATTATCTCTTTACCTTTACCAATGTCTATATAAACACATGGATTGTTATTGTAATTAATTAGTTTGTGACCAGCTTTCTAGTTGAATAAAACGCATAGTAAGGTCGGAATAACTTTTATCTGTGTGGAGTTCAATTAGTCAGAGTGACAAAACTAGTTCAACATTACTGGTGCTTCTACGAACCCTAGACTGCTGGAAGCATAACGTAATTGGCACAGTCAGTAGGATACCTGTACAGACAGCAAGCAACTTACTGCCTGGTGATTACCAAATCTTCGACAGGAACTACAAGACCGAACCACCCAACCACAGTGTTTCGGGAAGAGGACTGGATATCCTCTTGCGTTGCACGGGGCTGATTCTTGGACCGGATATTCGAGAAGAAGCTGACAACCATCTAGGGACCGAATATTCCTGGACCGGTTACCACAACAAGAAACAAAAGAAGAAAACCATCTAGGGACCGAATATTCCTGGACAGGTGACAACAAAACAAGGAAGACAAAAGAAAATATACTGAAGCAGAGCCATCCCAAAAGCAAGGAGCAATGGTGAGACTCTCAAACAATTCCTTCAATCCTTATTATATTTCCTTATTGTATTTTATACCATTATATCCTGAGTTATCTTTATTTATCCCTAGTATTAAAGTGAAGTGAAATAATTATTCTCTCATATTATCAGTACTTTTATGTTTCGCGATATTTTAGAGTTGAGATAAATAAATTGTGACGCTAGACAACAGCTTAGAACATTACCAACTACTCTTGAGACTAATTCAAATTCAGATTCAGACAATTTGAGTGAAAGTTTATCATCTTTGAGCTTAAATTCTGATAATATTATTATGGCTGAACCAAATTATCAACAATTGAGACTATTTTTGGATAGTATTCCTACATTTAGCGGAGATCCGTGTGAATTGAATGACTTTATTGCTGTATGTGATGAAACATTTCAACAATACAACAATGAACCTCAGTTCATAAAAAAATTAATATTCAGATCTATTTTGAGTACACTAAAAGGAAAAGCTCTCACACTGTAACGCTATAAAATAACTTTTCAAAGTAGTTGCGGAAAAGTAATATTCCGTGGGTTTTTTCTCCTGAGGGATTGGTGTGGCCTGGCTGAGGTTTGGTTATTCGTAGCAAGTTATATTGTGTAATTCATATGTTTTTCTTTCATTTCAGGCACTCTGGATTTCAAATATCTTGGTTGTTCCAATATTAATTTCATTTCATCGCTTTGATGCATGTTTACTAGTATATTTTTCATACAATCTAAGGTTATAATTAGTTTGCTAGTTGTCAATTTCATGACAGACATCAGACATCTGTAATTCGTTCTGACATTAGGGTACGAGCGCATGTTGTTCGGTGGTCAAAAATCAATTTGGCGATTCGAAGTGCAGTTCCGCCTGTGATCAAATGTTAGGACACCACTCCGAACAAAGCGTTATGTTTCTGTGTGAGACGCACTCTCAAATCTAGGGACTTTTATTTCCCCAAATTCAGCATGAAGAAAGTTTCTGTCATCTAATTTTCAAGGACGTCAACGATAGCAAAAAATAATGTTCATGTATAAATATGTTTTTGAGGCGTAATTCCGCCTTTTTGGCATTTTTGCTGTTGAAGCTCAAATCAGAGCAGGCACGCCGTGAGAAATATTTGAGTTGAGTGGAGTATTCCTGTGGCCATCCAGTTAAATGGAAGGTAACTAAATCGACCTCATCTTATTGAGATTTCTTTGAAATATCAGGATTATCCCATTAATCACTGATATTCCCTTTCAGATTTAAGGCTAACTAAAGAGGAAGATGGCTGACCCTCAAAGCTTTTTTATTATCACTTCCATGCAAGAAGTTAAATGAAACCAAATATTTCATTAGAACAATCATGAACTAAGGATTATTATTATTTATTGAGCTAGGAGCAATCTCTTTAATATTTGGAAACAACCACTGCTTGGAGTCCATAGTTGCTGTTTTGTCCATATATGAATCATTGAAGAATAGCTGGGATCTACCACCATGGTATTCCTGTTCCCTTTATGATTGAGAATACCAGGAATCTGAAGAGCCAATTTCCTTCACCATCAGGTCGTATGACTTCTCTATTTGAGTGACAGCAGACACACCGTTTTGAAGAAATTCATCATATCAAAAATCAACCTATTCATTCAGGCAGCAGCCATAAGTTGTATATTAAAATTTATTCTCACATGAATTAATGAAAAAGCTGTGGTACAGCTCAAATTTGTGTGAACCTATTATAGATCTATAATCGGGGCCCATTAACAATCTTGTCACTTGACATATAAAATAATTCATGAGTAACTGTTTAAAATTTCACAGCTGCTTTTTAAGTTTATGTTTCATACCTCTTGAGAGAACAGCTTTCCAAGTAATAAACATTGTTTCCTAGTCTTAATTTGTATTTGAATTCAAGGGCATCGATTATACAAATTTCCTATTTCTTACTTTTGAAAAACGGTGGCGCTCAGTAAGGGCTTCACAAAATTGTCGTAACTCTAGCCCAGCTCTTCGACACATTGAGTCGCCGTGCTCTATAGCCTTTAATTGGGGTTTTCTCAAGTATTGGTTATAGAACTTTTTGGCTTAGAACGTGGGGCCAGGCATTTTTGTGGAGTTGTTACAACTATTGGTCTGCTTATAACATTTTTCATTTAGGGTTGAATTGCGCAAGTGACTGCTGAATTTAGTCATCCTCAGTCTGGCTTTGCTGTTCCTGTGGAGGAGAAACAGCACTTTTGATTAGAATTAATTTCCAGGTATTACTTTTGAGATATTTGATGAGATTCAATTAATGTCAATAATCTTGAGTTAACTTGGGACATAGTGGATCTCCCTGCTCGTTTTTGCTAACAGTGTTATTTTGAATCTAATCTCCTAATACATTTAATATCTTTGTGTGTTCATTGATGTTTTTATTGTGGGTTCTTCAAGAATTGTAATCATTTCACTGGTAAATGATTCTCGTATACTTTTCTGGACCACAAATAGAGCAACTAGAACTGATCATAGATATACTTAGCTGAAAGTTGAAACTAGTGAACCTACACAATTTTCACTCGTAAAATCATTTTCGCATCTAGTTTCCCAATACATTTTTTTCATTGATAGGTTAGGTTAATCCTTAGTTTAGAACTAAGTGAATCTCACTACTCATTTTCACTGACAGAATTGTTTTTTTTTTGTCTTTGAGAGGTTCCATTTATGATTACATTGCTGGTTCTTTTGAAATTGTAATCATTTCACTGGTAAATGGTCCTCGGATACATTTCTAAGACCACAATTCATTGGGAACTATTCATTGATAGGAATAGAGCAGTTCGATTTGTGGAAGTGTGAGTTTTGTGAGTGTTCCATTGTTTTAGACATTGGAAATTCCTAAGTAATCATCCTAGAAACTTTATGACTATTGAAGTGAATGTAGTAAAACTCGTTTGAATTTTGAATAATCATAGGCACATAGTTTGAAGAAAATACTGAAAGATTCGGTTGCTTTTATGAAAGCACAAACTGACTGGAAAATTCTCAAATGATTCTACAGTTAGGCCAAATTTAGTAAGAAAGTATTCAAATTAACCTTTGAGTGATCATTTTCATTTAGCAAGATTGAAAAATTCTACTCGTATTGAAGTTCAGGGTGTATATCTTTGATAAAAAGGGTGGACAAGTTGGATAGTGAAATTTTTAAATTTTTCGAGCTCTTTATTTTGGATTGGGCTGTCAGTGGATTTTTGGTAAACACTTTTTCACTATAGAACGTAGTTTAAGGATAAAAATGGCACATGAAATGAAGCTTCGAAACTTACTCGTTGACGAACTGAACTATGAACTACGGATTCGTGGCATAACAACAACGAGAGATATTCATGATAAACGTAAAATTCTATCTAAATGTTTACAGAAGGAAGCTGGTAGAGATCTTAAATTTGATGATCCGGAATATGAATTTGAATCAGAAAAGCTTGCCATAGATACTACATTAGACAATATAAAAACGCAGATTGATGAGTTTAATGGTTCTCCAACTGATAGTTTATATTTGCGTTTACATTCTCGTTTGATTCATGTATCCAATAGAATACAAAGGATGAAAATTATTCCTACAAATCACAATGAAGTCACTTTCAAAAATGAAGCTTATGCTACCACCTTGACCCTAGAATCAGATCTAGATGGCAAAATTATTGAAAATGCTTCGGCACCTGTTTCAAGTAATGTTGCCTCTTCAAATGTTATTTCAACCATTTCTGTACCAGTTCCCAGTAAAACCGTTTCAATTTATAAGTGGGATTTAAAATTTGATGGCACAAATAATACTGTGGGGGTAAAGTCATTCCTTGAAAGGGTGTCAGAACTTGCAGAAGCAAGGCATGTGAATAAAAGTCAGCTTTTTGATTCAGCAGTAGATCTTTTCTCTGGAAAGGCCTTATTGTGGTTCCGCCATGTCAAAGATTCAGGTTTAGTGAAAGATTGGGATTCACTTGTTAGAAAATTAGAACAAGATTCTTTAGAAGATGACTATGATGAACGTCTATGGGATACTATCAAACAGAGAAAACAACATCCTGATGAACCAGTAGTATTTTATGCAGCAGTTATGGAACAACTTTTCAATCGTTTGAGTTCTGCACCGGCTGTCACAACAAAAGTCAAATGGATAAAAAAGAATTTGAGAAAAGAATTTGTTGTAAATTTATCTTTGAAAAATTATGCCACAGTTGATGATTTGATTTCAGATGCCAAAATGATTGAACAGGTTCATAGGGATAATATGCCCAGAAATCAAAATAGAAAATCACATGTCAATTCATTGGTTTATGATTTGGATGATGAAGTAGAGTCTTGTAGCCGTAATTTGTCAAATTTCTCACACAATCCAAGTAGACAAAATCATCCTGATCACAGAAGAAAACAAAATCGATTTTCAAAATGTTCAGCTCAAGTAGATGTATCATCTAGTTCTCAGCATAATGAGAGTGGTAGTAATAATAATGCTCGTAGGGGTAAATCCGTAGTGTGCTGGAATTGTAATTTAAAAAATCACACTTACCATCATTGTACGCAGAAGCGTACTATTTTTTGCTTTTCTTGTGGCAAGCCTGGAGTCATGAAGAAAAATTGTGTTAATTGTTCGGGAAACGGAGCGCAGAGGTAAATTCTACTGGCCCGCTTTTACCTCAACATAGAAGGCCAACAAAAACAATTTTGACTTCTGAAACCATTTTTAATGAACAAAAAAATCTTTTGAAATTTGTTCGTAATTTCTTAAAAAAGTTGTGTGCAGATAACAATTTTGCCCCAGTTTTTGTTAAAAAGGAAATGGATAACCGCCCGTATGTTTCAGTAAAAATTTTTGATCAAGAAATAACATGTTTATTAGATAGTGGTGCTAACACTTCTTTGATAGGTGCAAAGGGCTTGGATTTCATAAAGATGTTTGATGTGAGAATGGTAAAGTCAAGCAGTAAGTTTGTGAAAACTGCTGACGGGGTTCAACAACCAGTTTCTGGTGTTGTCAGTTTGCCTTTGTGTGTACAAGGTTAGTGTAAACTTGTAAATTTTTTAATAGTCTCTTCGCTTGAATATTCTTTCATTCTTGGTAGTGATTTCTGCAATAAATTCCAACTACATTTAGATTTTAAACATAACACCTGGAGCAATAATAGTAATAACGTAAATATACTAGCCGTCGAAAATAGCAATCAGAAATATAGTAACAACACTAATTTTAGTAATCTGACAGAGTTTCAAAGAATAGAAGCCACTAGAGTTATAGAAGAATTTGAAATTCTAAATAACAAAGGTAAATTGGGACGTACACATAAACTCACCTATCACATTGAAACTGGTGATGCACAACCTTTCAAAGAACGTCAGTATTTATTTTCTCCTTATATGTTGGATCACCTAAACAAGGAATTAGATCAGATGCTTGAGCTCGGGGTAGTGGAGCCATCAAATAGTCCGTGGTCATCTCCAGTTCTTTTAGTAAAAAAGGCAAATGGAACTTATAGATTCTGTTTTGATGGCAGAAAGCTTAATTCTGTTACAAAAGAAGACAATTATCCATTGCCCTCTGTGGACAGAATATTACAAATGTTGAGAGATGCCAACTATATCTCTTCGGTCGATTTGAGAAGTAGCTTCTGGCAGATTCCACTGGATGATGCCTCAAAGCAAAAAACTGGATTTTCTATTCCCGGTCGTGGCTCATTCAATTTTACTGTCATGCCATTTGGTTTAACAGGAGCTAGTCAATGTCAACAACGTTTAATGGACGCTATATTTGGTGCTGAGCTAGAACCTAACATTTTCGTTTACCTCGATGATATTATCATTGTCTCCCCAACTTTTGAACAACATATTAAATTACTCAAAGAAGTAGCAAGTCGTTTAAGAGATGCAAATTTAACAGTAAACATTGATAAATGTGAATTTTTCAAACCATCGTTGAAATATTTAGGATTTATAGTTGATCGGTTAGGTTTGCGAACTGACTTTGATAAAGTTGCGGCCATGGTAAATTTCCCTCAACCAAAAACTACCACCGAAGTGAAACGTTTTACCGGAATGTGTAGCTGGTATCGTAGATTTATTCCTCATTTTTCCACTTTAATGTCACCTATAAATAATTTAATATGTAATAAGAAAAAAGGTCAAAAAATTGTCTGGACAAAGGAAGCTGATGAAGCTTTTGTCGAAGTAAAGCAGGCATTGGTCTCTGCTCCAATTTTGTCTAGCCCAAATTTCAAATTACCTTTCACCATCCAATGCGACGCCTCCGACACAGGTTTAGGTTGTGTCCTTACACAGAATCAAGACAATGAGGAAAAGGTTATAGCATTCGCATCTAGAACTTTGTCTAAAAGTGAGAAAAATTACAGCACAACGGAAAAAGAATGTTTAGCATGCATATTTGGTTGCGAAAAATTCAGGGCTTATATTGAAGGGGTTAAATTCACGATGATATCTGATCATGAAAGTTTGAAGTGGCTATTAAAGAAAAGAGATCCAGTAGGCCGTCTTGCTAGATGGTGTGTTAGGCTTAGCCAATATGATTTTGAATTAGTTCACAGAAAGGGGAAATTCAATGTAGTCCCCGATGCTTTGTCCAGGAGTCCTTTGGAATCCACGGAAAAAGAAGTTTTAACTTTGTCAGGCAATCCTGATGATAATATATCTTTGGACATCAACCTTGAGGACTTGGATACTTTTTATAAGAATCTGCGTTTAAAAGTTTTGAAAAATCCGGAAAAGTTTCCTCAATGGTCTGTCAAAAATAATTATGTTTATAAATTGATTCCTTCAAAAATTCCTTTGAGTACTAATATTTCTGAATGGAAACTATTAGTTCCAAAGTCTCAACGCAAAAAAATTTTAATTAATTGTCATAATGTTCCAACCGCTGCTCACGCGGGTTACGCCAAAACTATCTCGAGGGTCTTACTGACTTATTATTGGCCAAAAATGAGGCAGGATATTTATCATTTTGTCAAATCGTGTAAAACTTGTGCTTCACAAAAAGCTCCCAATCATGCAAAATTCGGATTGATGGGTGTGGAAAAGAAAGTTCGTTTTCCTTGGCAGGTAATCGCCATGGACTTGATGGGTCCATTACCACGCAGCTCAAACGGTTATCAATATATTCTGGTTGTTAGTGATTGGTTTACCAAGTATTCACTGATATGCCCTCTACGAAATGCAACTTCAAGTAGAGTATTAATCGATTTCTCGAAAACGATGTCTTTTTGGTATATGGAGTGCCACAGTACATCATTTGTGACAATGGAAGACAGCTGGTTAGTAAATCCATAAAGAATCTAGTCAAAGAATACAACACTTCATTTTTCTACACACCTTACTACCATCCCCAATCTAATTTTGTAGAGCGTTCAAATAGAACAATATGTACTGCCATTCGTAGTTATGTTAACGATAATCATAAAAATTGGGACAAGGAGATTGGAAAAATAGCTTATGCTCTGAGAACATCAGTACATGAAGTAACAGGCTATAGTCCTGCATTTCTAAATTTTGGTAGGGAAATTCCATGCGATGGAAATTATTATGGAAAAAATAAGGAAACAAATTTGCAATTAGGGGATAGAGACTATTGGGCTAAAAATTTAGGACATTTAAGGGATATTTTTAAAATGGTTCAGGATAAGATACATGCTTCTCATGTGAAGAATGCCAAATATTATAATTTGCGTAGACGAGATGTCGAATTTTTTGTCGGGGATAAAGTATGGAAAAGAAATAAAGTCTTATCTGATGCTTCTAAGCATTTTGCTCAGAAGTTAGCTCCTCGTTATACTTTATGTACCGTTGCCAAAAAGAAATCAAAATTGGTGTATGTTTTACAGAATGAAGATGGCAGTGATGCTGGTGTTTGGCATATACAAGACTTAGAACCATATCAAGGTTCCCTGTCAGATGTATCTGTTGTCACAAATGAATTGTGCCAATCTGATCAAGAATCAGAGTTAGGTGGTTGATGCTATTTAGTCATTGAAAATTTTGCGGACAAAATGGATGTTTATAGTGTAAATAATTGTAGGAGTTGTTAGGTAGTAAACTTTGGCCAAAGGTTGATTAGGTATAGATGGATTCAATAACTAGGTTAGGGACTGAATACTTCAGTATTACTGAAGTAATGATTCATTCATAGTTGTAAGTTCTAAAAAAAAATGAGGCTAGGGAAATTTGTCATTGCCATGACAAATTTATTTCTTGGAAGGGGGTGATTGTAACGCTATAAAATACCTTTTCAAAGTAGTTGCGGAAAAGTAATATTCCGTGGGTTTTTTCTCCTGAGGGATTGGTGTGGCCTGGCTGAGGTTTGGTTATTTGTAGCAAGTTATATTGTGTAATTCATATGTTTTTCTTTCATTTCAGGCACTCTGGATTTCAAGTATCTTGGTTGTTCCAATATTAATTTCATTTCATCGCTTTGATGCATGTTTACTAGTATATTTTTCATATAATCTAAGGTTATAATTAGTTTGCTAGTTGTCAATTTCATGACAGACATCAGACATCTGTAATTCGTTCTGACATTAGGGTACAAGCGCATGTTGTTCGGTGGTCAAAAATCAATTTGGCGATTCAAGGTGCAGTTCCGCCTGTGATCAAATGTTAGGACACCACTCCGAACAAAACGTTATGTTTCTGTGTGAGACGCACTCTCAAATCTAGGGACTTTTATTTCCCCAAATTCAGCATGAAGAAAGTTTCTGTGTCATCTACTTTTCAAGGACGTCAACGATAGCAAAAAATAATGTTCATGTATAAATATGATTTTGAGGCGTAATTCCGCCTTTTTGGCATTTTTGCTGTTGAAGCTCAAATCAGAGCAGGCACGCCGTGAGAAATATTTCAGTTGAGTGGAGTATTCCTGTGGCCATCCAGTTAAATGGAAGGTAACTAAATCGACCTCATCTTATTGAGATTTCTTTGAAATATCAGGATTATCCCATTAATCACTGATATTCCCTTTCAGATTTAAGGCTAACTAAAGAGGAAGATGGCTGACCCTCGAAGCTTTTTTATTATCACTTCCATGCAAGAAGTTTAATGAAACCAAATATTTCATTAGAACAATCATGAACTGAAGATTATTATTATTTATTGAGCTAGGAGCAATCTCTTTAATATTTGGAAACAACCACTGCTTGGAGTCCATAGTTGCTGTTTTGTCCATATATGAATCATTGAAGAATAGCTGGGATCTACCACCATGGTATTCCTGTTCCCTTTATGATTGAGAATACCAGGAATCTGAAGAGCCAATTTCCTTCACCATCAGGTCGTATGACTTCTCTATTTGAGTGACAGCAGACACACCGTTTTGAAGAAATTCATCATATCAAAAATCAACCTATTCATTCAGGCAGCAGCCATTAGTTGTATATTAAAATTTATTCTCACATGAATTAATGAAAAAGCTGTGGTACAGCTCAAATTTGTGTGAACCTATTATAGATCTATAATCGGGGCCCATTAACAATCTTGTCACTTGACATATAAAATAATTCATGAGTAACTGTTTAAAATTTCACAGCTGCTTTTTAAGTTTATGTTTCATACCTCTTGAGAGAACAGCTTTCCAAGTAATAAACATTGTTTCCTAGTCTTAATTTGTGTTTGAATTCAAGGGCATCGATAATACAAATTTCCTATTTCTTACTTTTGAAAAACGGTGGCGCTCAGTAAGGGCTTCACAAAATTGTCGTAACTTTAGCCCAGCTCTCCGACACATTGAGTTGCCGTGCTCTATAGCCTTTAATTGGGGTTTTCTCAAGTATTGGTTATAACACTGATAGCTAGCCGTATTGAATTGGATACATGGTATGAAATTAAAGAAATACTGAAAATTTCTTTCTTTGATCAACGATCTTTCAACTGCCTTCTACAAGAACTACATAGTTTGAGACCACAGCTCAAAGAAAATCGTTACAGTTTTGGTGTTCGTTGCCAATATGTGCGAAGTCTTATTTTCTCCTCTATCAATAACGACATAACGATGACAAGAGATGCAAAAGTTGCACAAATTGATAATATTGAAAAGTTAGTGTTGATTACATTTTTAAAATATCTCCCTTCGAATATTCAAACCAGCGTTCGTTTGAAAAATCCTAATTGCTTGGAGAAGCTATGAAACAAGTTATCGAGGAAGAGAATTTTTTATCTTTGGTAAATGAAGGAAGAAAGAATTATACACAGTCATTACCAAATCCTAATTTGAAACCACCTATCGAAAAATCGAATCAATCACAACCCAATTATTTACAGAACAAGAATGTTCAACCATCTTTTTATCCATCAAATAACTTTCAATCACCACTAAATTATAACCCACAACAATTTGGTAACACCCAAAGACAATATTTCCCAAGTCAACCAATTCAAATGACACCTCTACAAGTGCCACAAAAATATTTTCCAAACCAACAAGTATTTGGTAAACCTCCAAATGTAAACGTTTGGAAGCCAAAAAATCAACAAGTGACCAATAAACCAACACCTATGTCTACTTCTACCAGACATTTCAATACAGAAAAGAATTTTTTTCAACCACAATCGAAACCCAATTTTCATGTAGAAGAGTTGCATTATAATGGGGCTATGTTACCTCATTCTGCTGATGATGATTTTTACTTTGAACAACCAAGTATTGATTGCGAACCAGAAATTGAGTATCGATCGGACTATCAACAAGAAATAAATGAAGAATTTGAAAACGATGGGTTGATAGTAAATGATGAAGATCTTGAATTTCATGATGAAAAATAAGACATTAATTGACTCTGGTAGTCATATCTCCTTACTTAATCCAGTTGTTGCAAAAACTTACTTCTCCGAATTCATTGTTATGAAACCAACAGTCATGAAAACATCTTGTGGACAACAGATAGCGAAATATGAAGCGCATATTCCAGCATTTACAGAATTTCGTACTAATGAAAAAATTATTTTCACATTATTTGATTTTCATCCATTTTTCGATGTATTGATAAGCTTTAGAGACCTTCGTAACATGGGTTTCAATTGGAGTTTACAAGAAGGATACCTATATCGAAATGATATAGCTATTCCAGTATATCAGTGTTCACCTTCGGACTATAACTGTTATACGATAACAGTAAATGAGAATGAAATTTTGAAAACAAAATTACCAACAAATGCTTTGATGGATGGAACCTATTATGTTCCAAGAAAAGAAATAAATTATCATTGTTTCATACCTGAAGGTATTGCAACAGTAGAAAACGGACATACACTAGTTGAAATTCATAACGTGAATATTGAGGACACATATGTCGAACTCAGATGCCCTTTACAAGTATTCCCAATTGATGAATTTGAAATATTCCTAGGTGAAATAAAAAATCATCATCCTTACATAAATCAACAAGAAATTGACATTCTTTCGAGAATTGATCATTTAAACAAAGAAGAAAAATCGCAGTTGATTAAATTATGTAAACAGTTCTATACTATATTTCAATACCCTGATGAACCTTTATCCGCAACTACCCAAACAGAGCATGTTATTAGAACAACTGATGATGAACCAATTTTCACAAAATCATATAGATTTCCGGAAGTTCATAAGGAAGAAGTACAGAACCAAATAGGTAAAATGCTAGAAGATGGCATAATACGAGACAGCGTAAGTCCTTGGCCTAGTCCCATATGGATAGTACCAAAGAAATCAGATGCGAGTGGAATGGAAAAATGGAGAATCGTTGTTGATTACAGAAAATTGAATAATAAAACCATTCAAGATCGATTCCCTATACCAAATATTGATGACTTATTGGAAAAACTAGGTAGAGCTCAATATTTTACCACATTGGACTTGGCTAGTGGTTTCCATTCGATAAAAATGCATGAAGATAGCATTGAAAAAACAGCTTTTTCGACAGATTTAGGACATTTTGAATTTCTGAGAATGCCCATTGGCCTAAAGAACGCACCATCAACATTTCAACGTATGATTAATGAAGTTTTGAAAAATCAAATTAACAAAATTTGCCTTGTATATATGGACGATGTTATTATTTTCTCTTCAAATCTAGAAGAACATATGACGAATCTCAAAGAAGTTTTTGAGAAATTTCAAGAATATAATTTAAAAGTCCAACTAGATAAGAGTGAATTTTTAAAAAGAGAAGTTGAATTCTTAGGACATGTTGTAATGACAGATGGAATAAAGCCGAATCCGAAGAAAATTGATGCAATTTTGAAATTTCCTATTCCAAAAACACAAAAAGACATAAAAAGCTTTTTAGGACTCATTGGATTTTATAGAAAATTCATTAATAACCTAACTAAAATTACAAAACCACTTACTCTTTGTCTCGAAAAAGGTAAAAAAGTGGAACACACAAAGGAATTTGTGGAAGCTTTTGAACTATGTAAACAACTTCTATGTAATAAACCCATTTTGATCCATCCTGATTTTTCAATAGAATTCACCCTAACTACGGATGCCAGTAAGTATGCTATAGGAGCAATACTTGTTGTCGCGGATGCCTTATCAAGGAATCCCCAAGACGATGTAACCATCATAAATGAAGCCGGAAATATAGATGAAATTATCAATGAACTTTTGAACGAGCTTCCTGAGAATCATACTACAACAGCACATTCAACTGATGAAACTCCCTTACTTACTTTTCCTTATGCGGACAAAGCTTTGAATTATTATAAACATCAGGTTATAATAAAGATATCAGAAGCCTCACCAGTACCTCTTTGTATTAAAGGAAAGGTTTTTGATAATAACAGATATTTCATTAATTTGAGGAAAAAAAATATAGAAGAAGATTTAGAAAATTTTATAGCAGACTTGAATAATGACACAACATATCATTTATATTTTCCTGATAAAAAACATGAAAAATACTTTCTGAAAATTATTCAAGACAAAATTATCAGCTTGCATTCAAAATTGATTATTTGTTCGACAGAAGCAGAAGATGTAACTTTACAAAATGAACAACAGGAAAAAATGAACTATCACCATGTTTATAAAACAGGCCATAGAGAAATAACTACGACCATTGAATCAATTAGAAAAAATTATTATTGGCCAAATATTGTCAAAGATATAACAAATTATATTAATAACTGCACCATCTGTCAACGATCTGAATATGAAAGAAAACCTAATGAATTTCAGTTTCAACCTATTCCTGTAGGTACCAAACCTTTTGAAAGAGTTCATATTGATACATTATCTATGGCGACAGAAAAATTTTCAACTATCATTGACACGTTTTCTAAATTTGCTCAAGTTTATCCAATAATGGGAGCAAAATCTATAAATATTATTGATGGACTACTCATTTTTATTTCACATTACGGGATACCTCATACAATTGTATGTGATGGAGGTAGCGAATTTAACAACAATAATTTTCAAGAGTTTTGTAAGTTACATAAGATAAATATTCATATAACAACTTCATGAAATCCCAACTCTAACAGCTACATTGAAAGATTTCATTCAACATTTCTTGAACAAGTGCGAATAAAAACAAGACAGTACCCTAAAGAATCCCTGAATAATTTAATACGATATTTGTTATTACATTATACTAATTCTATTCATTCATCCACTGAATACACCCCATTTGAAGTTGTAACTGGACATTTTAAATCAAAAGATCCCTTCGACATAACTGATAAAGATATTGTGACTGAGTATGTTCAAGACCACAAAGGAAATTTGAAAAAGTTTTATGATAAAATCAATACCAATTTGGAAGAAAAGAAAACTGGTCAACTCAAAAGGATTAATGCTGATCGCAAAGAACCTATGACAATTACCAAACAAGATCAAATATATCTCAAAGAAGAAACTAGAGTAAACTCGCACCTGAGTTCACTAAAATAGAGCCAGTTGCTCAAACAAAAAATAAAGTTAAAACTGAAACATCTAAATATTCTAAGCATAGATTGAAAAAACGTAAAAATGACTAATATGTTCATTTCTTCATATATTTCCAGATGGACTCAATGTTCATACTCTCGATCCTTTCAATCATTCACCCTATTAATGGATCTATTCAGAAACTAAATAACCCAATCGTACCTATTGAGATAGGAACAACAAAAATAATTTTGAGCAAGCATACATTTGTCAGTTATTTGAATATTTCTGAATTCTTTGAAATGAAATATCACATTGACACTCAACTGAGTTTCATTGCTAATAAACAAGGCATAAGCAACCAGTCGGATTTACTGTTACGCCAAGCATTTACTTTGTCAAAACAAATTGACCATCTCCTACAGACAATAAATCCACATATTGTATCCAAACGCAGACTAATAAATATTGGTGGAAAAATATCCAAATGGTTATTTGGAACTCTCGACGATGAAGACGGTCAAAGAATTGATATGATTTTGAACCATACAGAAACGAACAGTAATATTCTTAAAGATGCAATAAATAATCGAATATCGATTGCAAAATAATTCATGGCTCAAACTAATAATACTTTATACCAGATAAAATCAAATATAATAATAACTAAGAATTTGATTGACAAATTTCAAGAGGAAATTAATGAAATTAATATTTTACATTTGCTAATTGACTCTCTCATCAACTTACAAAGTCATTTGAATCAAATTGTTAACGCAATCACATTTGCTAATTTCCATAGAATACATCCTACATTCCTTTCATTGAAAAACTCGAATATTATGATACAAAAAATTAATAAAATATATTCTACTGATCAAATAGCTATATTAAAAAATCAACATAGCTATTATGCATTTTTAGGAATACAATCACTATTCACTAATGAGGGGATAATTTTTCTCAGGCACTTTCCTATTTTGATGCCTATTGTATTCCAAACACATTTCCTTTATCCCATACCATTTCAAAATAAAATGATTTCACCCCAGAAACCTTTCCTTGCCTTAAATGAGAGTAGTGAACTTTACCAATATCAAGATGAAGCATGTCCAGAGATTGAAGATTTATGTTACTGCAAAAATAATCTCCAATCCGAAGAAGATTGCATTGTTATGGTCATTCTGAAGAATGAAGCAGCCAACTGCAATACATTGAAAGTCCATTTAGAACATATCTTATTTTCGACACCGAGTAATGTCATCATAACTAAAAGTTGCTCCGTCGAAAACCATCATGAAGTCAACCCTGGGAGTTACCTTATTACCATCCCAGAAAATTGTTATTTTCTCATTGGTAATGAGAAATTCACTCATGGAAACGATGAGTTAACACCGATGAAAGTGATCCAGCTTCCATCGCTGAATATTTCCCAATTGTACAATAGATCAGTACCAGTCAAACTTACCAAGATGAATTTAGAAGAGATCCAACAGCTCACAGCAAAGATGAATAACCACCATAAAGTTTTTCTGCCAGCCGAGCCGTTAGCAGCATATTCCATGCCCATATGGATCATTATCCTGATTTGCCTGGCACTCTGCGCAGCTACATACTTTGGGGTAACATGTTACTACAAATCCTGTTACCCATACAACTTCATTACCAACCTGAGACAACGGAGACCAATTCCTCCACATGATGACTTCGAGCTGACCAACCAGCAGACCCAGCCTAGCCAGCCCAACCTGCCCTAGGCTTCCCTTTTAGGCGGGAGGAGTTACATTATTCCCGAGCCAACCCTGGACCCACCTGTTTACTCACAGATAAAAACCGGTAATTGCTGACATTGCATTCTTGCCGAACTTTATCTCTCACAACTATTGTTTTGATGTTTACAACGTTACACCTTATAAGCATTTTAACCAATAATTATCTTTTGATGAGTATGTATTCTACTCGAGAATTATCTAGCCTAGTGAGATCTTTTCTCGAGTAGAATAAATACTCATCAAAAGATAATTATTGGTTAAAATGCTTATAAGGTGTAACGTTGTAAACATCAAAACAATAGTTGTGAGAGATAAAGTTCGGCAGGAATGCAATGTCAGCAATTACCGGTTTTTATCTATGAGTAAACAGGTGGGTCCAGGGTTTGCTCGGGAATAATGTAAATTCCGCGCGACAAGTTTCTGTGGTAAGTGCAGCCGAACACGGAAAGTCGTGCAATCACGGAGACAGCATAAAAATAATGAGATCCGTTAGGAAACGGATTAAAAATCTGTATCATGATGAGCTCATTATGATGCAGATTTTCAAACAATTGGAAATCTAATTAGTGGCGGGAAGCTATATTGAAAATTTCCAATAAAATTCTTTACTCTTTTGCGACTCGCAACAACTAAATGAATGTTGATATTCTTTCCACCTCCAGATCAGTGGGACACACAATACAAATATGAATTTCAGATTTATAGTTTTCCATCATTCATCAGGTGTAGCGTGTGCAACTCGAATGTAATGGTTATTAATACACTCGCATAAACCATGCTTAACTCGCCTTCGGCTCATTTCGTGTTCCGGATTGTTAATCAACATTCATTTTTAGGCATTAATGAACAGAAACATGTACTTTCATTCACCCCGTTGCTGAGATATAACAAAGAATTTGCGATTTCTAGAGAACTGTCATTAGCATAATATTTTATTTTGAACTGTAAGTGGGTAGCTTATTACGAAAGCGCTGAACGGACATGCAGGAACAATATTATAATTGCCAGTTTTAACTGACAATTTTACATAATTCTCAGTTCAAACTGGCAATTATACTATATTTCCAGTTTGAACTGACAATTAGGTATGATTGCCAGTTCAAACTGACAATTATGCATGGCAGCATGGCAATCATAGCTATAATCACCAGTTCGAAGTGAGTTTTGAGATAGGTACAATGGAACTTGTTTTTATCATACCCACTAGATTGTTACGTTGACAAATACTAGCATGCAATCTGAATTCCGTATGCAGTGTCTTTACCTGAAAGTTGAAAAAATATTTCTACTGTATATTCTGTAGAAGATAACCATGAAAGACGGCATGTTCAGTTGATAGAAAAAAGATTAGGTACAATACGTCATGTACGGTCCATGCCAAGCATGACAGTACGCACGATGCAGCGTGAATGCGTGATCGTCTTGGAAATAGGAATTCATCCGGAAAAGATGATTTTCATATAGTTGCACTTTATCGATTATTTTGAAACGTAAAAAAGTTTCATTTACAAAGGTATATTTCAATCCATTAGAATCAGTTACAATTACCAATAAATGGATTCAATGAAAAACGTCCTAGCGTTTTCTAGTCCGAAACAAGACTATTTCGTATGACATCAGTGTGAAGTGATAGTACGAGAGAGAGGCAGCCTGTTTATCTCTCAATTTCGAGTCGAATTTCAAATTTTACGATTATTTCTCTCGAAATTTTGTATTCCTGGTATTGGTAGAATTTCATAATTTCAACTTGAACTTCGAGTCGAACTCCCAATATTCCGGTGTGCTTTATTGAGAAAGGTTTCACTTTCACACCTATGACATGATTTCTTTCAAAATCAACTTTCATTGATTCACTCACAAAATTGCTTCGCTGTATCTCAAACTAACAAACAGATCTCTCTACCTTCTACGACCACCCCTGAAACAAGAATCCGAAGGGTGTTAACGTTACAAATAAGGACCTGCAAGGATTTAAGATTGGGGATCGAATAACTGTGGAATTCAATGCTGGTAAAAGCCAAGCATATCTCTTCTCGAAGTAAACCGATATGCCACTAGCTAGTATTATAATCTCAAAAGGGGATGGTCCATTAAAATCATGTATGTCAGAAACGGTGTTCTCCATTTCGTGAAATGATTTATGCAACTGAAATGGAGTTCCTGGATTTTGTCGAATGAATGTGTTTCTTCGACTTCTTACTATTGCCGTTCGAGAACCGCCAGGAGCTTGCGCAACTACAAAAACGTGTTATATTATTTCTGATTATGTATTTTATTGAAATTCATTGTCTAACGGGGTGAAAAAAGTGGTTTATAACATTTTCGACTTTTCAAACGCTTTTTCGATTGTGCCCAGAAAGCAGAGCTGTGATGAATCTGATATAACTAAGGACTACACAATATAAAAGCATATATATATATATATATATATATATATATATATATATATATATATATATATATATATACATACATATTTGTTCGGATAGGCTTCCGCGGTCAGAGTTCGAATTTTTTGAGGTGACCCATTCAAAAATAAAAGGGGGGACATTAAAGAAGAGCACTGTAGTATTTCGCTCACATCTAGCAGGAAGATCACACATTCCCGATCGAACGTGGAGATTTCTTATTGAAACGCAAACCGAGACAAGCAACATGGTCTTGTGATGTGGTTTTTGTGACAACATATAAATATACTCTTTTCACAAATCGTTTGCCTCACCCCTTTTCTTACGGGGAATAATATTTCCCTTCGGTACAGAAATGAACATAAGAATTGGACTATTTTTCCAAGAATATTTTCAAGAATGTTGATATTGATTTTTTTCCACTTACTGAGTATTCGAAGTGCGCATCGAATGAAATTGTGTCATATGAATATCATACTTCAATTTTCGTTAAAAATGTATGCATTCAAAAGTTCAACTAATATATTTTCCGCTAGCGAAACCCCTTCCTAGGATGGTCAATTCTTGTTCAACCATTGTGTATTTCCTGACGAATTGCCTGATACGTAATTTACCATTTCCATCTAGTGGCGCATTCTTTTTTCTATAATTATCAACAGAGATAGAGAAACTGTTCTTGTGGAAGGGTCTTAAAGAGAAAGTGTTTGATTGGGCGCCATCGCGATTAAAATAATTGGGAATATATTCAAATTGCCAAGCTCGACATGAATCATATTTGAGCTTGATAAATAAGGAGATGTATCAGGCAGAAAACCATTGAAGGAATATAACGGCAAGTGAGAGAACAAAGACATTAATACAATGGATCGTGATAAGCTATTGTTGTGATATAATAGTTCACCAACCTGACACTAGCAGAAACGGTTGCTACAACCCACAGAAATGTATGTCTGACTTTTTTGGAGAGGGGTGCGCACTGTTTCCCAAGAACAAGGGTGAGGTGACCGCAAGTTTTTTTTTGCATAGACGCCTGAGAGTTGAATGTTGGATATACTTCAAAGATTTGAATGGAAACCAGAGAAGCATATTATGTGATGAAGAGTTGAATGATATTGAGTGCAATTATGGGTAGTAACGGATTCAAAGTTAATTTTTCTATTACATTGGGTAGACAGTCGCCAGCAAAATGTTCTTCATGAATTAAACAATGCCAAAATATTGTCTACCCAGCAAACAAATTTGGTCGGCATATCTCAAGCACAGTGAACTGTAGCCAGAATAGGTCAGAACGGCAGAATTTCGTGTATATCAAGTTAGCGAGACACTTTTCGAAATATGGAAAACTAATATTTTATAATTTGGTGCTATTTTTTTGCTAATTAGTTGTGGAAGAAAAAATTTTTCCGCTCCTTTTTTGAAAAAAATACATGATGTCTCGCTAACTTGACGTCAAGTTAGCAATACAACTTTTTTATTCTCGAGTTTTCCATAATTTTGACTAGACCATTAGATACCTCTAATTATTCGCTAATTAGTTGCTGAGGAAAATCTTTCATTTTATTTTCGTTAAAAAAATATATGATGTCTCGGTAACTTGACGTCAAGTTAGCAAAATGAATTCTTTATTAGAGATTTTTTCATAATTTTGACTAGACCATTAGATTCCTTTAATTATTTGCTAATTAGTTGCAGGGAAAAATCTTTCATTTTATTTTCGTTTAAAAAATATATGATCTTGCTAACTTATACGTCAACTTAGTAATACAACTTTTATATTATTGAGTTTTTCATAATTTGACTATATCATTATATTTCTGCAATTATTCGCTAACTAGTTGCGGAGAAAACTAATTCATTTTCTTTTTTTTTCTCAAATATACATGGTATCTAAGAGTTATATGAGGAGAAATTTCAACAATTCAGTTTATATTTTCATTTCATATTTCATTTATTCAAAAGAAACACCTATATGGCTATATAAGTAGCAATTCTTTGAAATTGTTACTCCAGTGGTGTTATTGTTTATATACATTCACTTTATACTGGATACGAGCAAAGTTATGATTATTTTTGATAGAAAAAATTGCTATTCGTATAACATTGCGCCCTTGTTATACGAGTGCTACTTTTCCTCCAGAGGATGAAGTTTACTGCCCGACGCGTAGCGGAGGACAGTAATCATTCAAGGGAGGAAAAGTCACTTTATTTCCATGTTATACCTATAATTTTTTCGCCTCCCTCGAACGAGTCTTTTAAAAAAATATCTATGAAACTAACAAATGAAATTTATTAAAGAATTAAAACCGGGAAGGAGATACAGTATAAAGTTCCTGAAATTCCCAAAATTAGGAAAACCTACAAAACAAAGAGCTGAAAAAAAGAGTAAATTGAAATGCACAATATTGCCACTTATAGACAATGAAGAAATTGTAAGAGTAGAATGTTTTGCGACAAAAGGAAAAGCAGGAAACAGTAGCAAGAGAAAATGTCGAGTAGATACTCGTAAAGAAATCGTTAATCAATTGGAAAAGCAGTCTGTCGAAGCCTTTAGCTCATATTGCCTCAGATCTGATGAAGGAAGGAGATTCACAAGAGCCACCACACTTATATAAAGAAAATGTCCTCAAAACGGCCAGATATGAGGCAGAACAGAAAAAATATCGAGACAAGAACCCGCTGATAGCCCTCTCAAAACTCAGAAGGTGTCCGGAAGGTGCCAACATAATTCACGATATTGGATCAGATCCTGTTATTGTTCATTTCTGGTCGTCACATCAGTTGAGGGTATATAATTATTTGAGGAAAGTGGAATATTCCCATCTCTGTATCAATGCAACTGGAAAATTATGCAGTTCTGTACGTCATACTGATGAAAAACGGTCTTAACATATTTTTTTATATATTGGTGTTTTCTATTGTTCAGCAGGACAGTTTGCAGTAACTGAAATGTTCTCGGAATCACAGGATACAGTCACTATAAGTACGTGGTTAAGAAGATGGATTCAATCTGGAGCACACTTTTCCAAAGAAGTGGTGAGTTCATTCCTCAAGATTAATACGGGGTTTAAATTCTGAAATATTATCATTACTTTCTCCTGAATTCCATAACAGATGAACGTCGTTTTCTATGAAACCTTTGAAGTAACAGTCGGAAATGAATCAGATCACACCTCGGTTAAGTTAGCAAAACTTTCTTGGAATTTTAATCACCCTTCACTTCTGCTTCTTTGAAAAAATATTCTCAACGTCATGCTTTTTTTGAATCATTATCTCGGCTCGTGTAGGGTGTCCTCCTCAGTTTATCATTATTATTTTACTGTCTCTAGTGCTCTGACGATCATTTTCTACAGGTATGTGATTCTTCCCGGGCTCTTTCGACCGCTTGCTGCTGGGCATTCACAGGGTACGACACCATAGAGCAATACGCAGAAGCTTGTTTGAATAATCAAATGCTAATGAGCTTTGTCCGGATAGATGCCGCTCACTACATCAAGAATTGGGCAGAGTTTTTGAAGGCTGAAAGGAAACCCATCAAAAAATTTATTTATTTATATATTATATTTATTTACTTTCGATCGGTCAATTGATTCTTCGTAAGAAAATGGAATATGCCTTCAGTATCGTAAAAGCTTTGCTGATAACTTCTTTGAGTGAGAATGGAGGGAAGGTGCTATATTTTTGAATCAATCGCTGGATTATAACAAGAATCTTATAACTGAGAACAACAAAGCTGATGGTGAGGTCGGAAAAATTATTGATCATATCCTGGAAATGGAAGTCGAAGACATAAAACATAACATAGAAATTTCGACCCCCACATACAACGAAAACGAAATAGAAATTCAAGAAGGGAAACAGCAGATCAGTTTCTTGGAAGAATGGATTGGAACCCTAAAGAGATCAGTCGCTGATATACTGCAAAGATTTTTTTTTATATGAGGTTGATGATCTCAATCCTAGATTCTGTCCTGGATTTGCCAGTCGTCTGATACTACAGCTGAAAACCCTGCCTATGTGGTCTTGCATCAGCAGTGAATCATTCAACATTATAAAAAAAATGTTCTACCGAAACAAAAAAGAATAGATTTAGCAGTAGAAACACTAGTCTAATATAATGATGGAAAATTAAAAATTGTGAATATATCTCTCATATTCAGCGATGAAAACAGACCAAAGAAAAGGTGTAGGGAAATTGAAGAGATCACCATGAATACCACTGAGTTAAATTCTCTTACGTACTTGAATGAAGAAAAACAAAGTGTTGAATATAAGACACATTCCGAAGAGAGAGAGAGAGAGAAGCTCTCAGTGAGATCGAAAATTGTAGGAATTTGGGGAATGTTACGAAAAAACAAAAATCCCTATATCTAAATAAGGGGTCCCAATAAATTATAGATATGGCAATATCAGATGAGTTTCGGGCGTTTCCCATAATGACGAATGGTATTTCTTCTAGTTCATCTGTCGTAACTTTGGAGAAATGCAAAATATCTTCGGCAACACTTGTGCCTATGGTAGTAATATGGCCAAGTGATGGAAGAGAGTCAACTGCCAGTATAGGAACTTTTTTGTAAATTTCTGTTTGATTTTATTGGTTGAAATTCATGCCGCTATCATATTATGCGGTATTTTACTTGTATTTTCAGTATTTTCAATTTCCAATAATTGATGCTCAAGAAATTTTTCATTTTTTTGGCGACAATAATATACTTCCATTTTACAATCTAAAAAATTGTACGATACATCCGGGCCAGTCTCAGATACCTACAAAACAGATTAATGACTAACAACTATCAGAAAGTAGCTACTTTCCTGGCAAAGAAGGCCAGGATATATTCAATTATTGGGATTGGCACACTTGCAGATCGTTTTCGAACTCATTGGCTTATCATCAGTGTTTTGGTGATACAGATCGTATATAGTAAAAAAATATATAATCATTATTCGCGAGAAGTGGTTTCGGGTTAAAGTTTCACGTAGTTGATTGAAGAGATTAGAAATTCATATTACAAAATCACACTATTGATTCAAACATCGCTTTTACCAATCATCCGAAATCTTTATTATTTCATTGAAGACTCCCATTATTTTTTTTTCAGCCGATTTAATAATGATCGCGGTTGATGCGGATGAGACCATAAAGAAAGCTTCTATTCCAAAAAAAATTTCATGTCCGAAAACAAATAGTATTTATACTTTAATAGAGTTTTTGAATTTCCTACCTACCCGTTATGAATAATTGATTCCTTTCCAACCTCAAAGTAGATATGAAACAAACACATTTTCGATCGATTTTGGATAAAATCATGTTCTTCCGCAACTGATTGGCGACATGTTATAATTTTGAAAATATCAGTGAGAATGGCTCAGCTGATATGAAGATAGCGAAATAAGAATAATGTTTCCGCCTTCTGTGTTGAGGAAATAAAAGTTATAAGTCAAATCCACAATTCCACAACAGTTTCCTGTGTGCCTCCGTAGCGAGGAGTTCTAATGGAACCGACGATAGTCTTCAATCCCCTATAGGTGTTGGTTCGAATCCGGGGTCGAAGACTCTTCTTTTTCAATTCGTTGTTTTGTAGGTTCTCCTGATTTTGATATTTTTTCAACAGTTGTAAAGTGCATTTTTCTCCCTTGAATGATGATTACTGTCTTCCGCTACGCGTCGGGTAGTAAACTTCATCCTCGGGAGGGAAAGTAGCACTTTGCGCCCTTGTTATACAAATAGCTATTTTTCTATCAAAAATCATCACAACTTTGCTCGTATCCAGTATAAAGTGAATGTACATGAACAATAGGACCACTGAAGTAACAATTGAACAGAATTGCTACTTATGCGTGCTATAGGTGATTTTTTTTGAATATATAAAATATGAAATGAAATATTAAAATTTCTCCTCATAGATACCGTGTATATTTTAGAAAAAAAAAAGAAACTTAGTTTCCTCCGCAACTAATTAGCGAATAATTAGAGAATCTAATGGTCTAGTCAGAATTATGAAAAAGTCGCGAATAAAAAAGTTGTTTTGCTAACTTGACATCAAGTTAGCGAAACATCACATAAATTATCAAACAAAATAAGATGAGAGATTTTACTGCAAAAAGTCAACTTGTAAAGTCATAAGTTGAAAAGATTTTTCAATTAGTGGTTTTCGGAAACAAAACCTGTAGGCAAAGAATATTTGTGTTCAACGAAGATGATACTTCGTTCCACTATTCTATAGTATTCATTATGCAGTGAAAGTACTGAAGTTGTTTGAATTCACCAATGCGAAGAAACCTCGAAAGAATCAGGTACAGATTTCTTCTGAAAACACAAAAAATGGAAGAAAAGATCACGTTATCAACCGTTCACATATTTCATCAGCACCATTATATTGGTTGGTTACCGCATTTATGGAAATCATCCTTGGACATATACCCAACATCAAGTTCAATTATTATTGTTCTCACAGGAGAGAAAGTGCCATCCTAAGTTCGTCTGGGAAATCACAACCCAAAAATGTTGCTTCCGATGATATAAAGAGAACCCAGGAGGGCGAAGAAATGGATCTGTAACAGTAAATAATATTATCACAAATATGAAATCCTTTCGTTTCGCCACGACTATGCCTGTGTGATTCGAAGAAGACCACGCCCATCGTCTGTCATCGCGATCCATCGAGAATTTTGGAGAGAGATACCAACCGCATTTGTTCACAAACGGGAAGAACCATCGCGAAAGTTCTGGAAATGTCGATACCCGTTCGAATACGGAAAACTCCAGAACTATCGACCTATAGATAGCGGAAGGGAAGCAGTACAAATTCAGTGGATTACAAGTGAATAAATAGGCGAACAGTAATAGTTTTTTGAGTTATTTTTTGAGCTGTGAATTAGTTGTTAAGTGATTTGTTGAGGAATTATTAAGCCACCTCTCGGAGGATGAACGAAAGAAAGGCGAGAAACTTTCTGGAGAAAGAAGACGAATTATTTGTGAAAGGGGAGATTTCTCCCATCCGGCAGCCCCCACGGCGACTGCCGTTCACTAAACAGGAGAAGCCACTGCCATCACGAAGGCAATGTTACGAGAAGAGGAAATAGAGGAATCCAGTAGTCCTTGATCGTAGGCCGTAGTCATGGAATCAAGGAATGATCAGTAAGATTCTGTGTGGACCACAGAAAAGTCAACGATGTCACGAAAAAAGTCAGCAACCCTTCATCCAGAATAGACGACACCCTGAACGTACTTGCCAACTGTGAATGGTTCTCAAAGCTAGACCTAAGGAGTGAATATTGGCAGGTGGTGGTCCACCCCGACAAAAAGGAGAAAACGGAGCTTTCCACCGGCAATGGATTCTACCAGTTTCGAGTTATGCCATTTGGACTCTGCAATGCTCCTGCCACCTTCGAGCGATTAATGGAACTGGTACTAATGGGACTCACATGGAAGACATGCCGGTATACTTAGACGACATTATTCTGATGGGAAAAACTTTTTACGAATATCTGTCAAATTTGACAGACGTCTTCAGCAGAGTGAGGAATGCCAACTCGCAGCTGAACCCCAAGAAATGCATCCTCTTCCAACCTGAGGTAAACTTCCTAGGGCAAGTCGTGTCCGCGAATGGCTTTGAGTTAGATTCGCACAAAACAAGGCAGTGCAGGAATGGATCGTATTGAAAAACAAGTACGACGTCAGAAGCTTTCTGGAACTCTGCAGCTACTACCTACGATTGGTTAGGACTAAAGCATTTGGTAAACCTTGTATGTCACTTGAGCTATCAGTATAGCGGCAGTATTTTTGAGATATTTACTTCTCAGTTTGCTGATTTGTTCGGTTCTTGGAGGAAGAGTAATTGAATTAGAGAAGTAATTATTACATGGTTCAATGTAGGTCAACAGTTTTGAACTTTGTCAGAAGTTTTTTATTTTTTATATCAATGTTCTGAACAGTCAGATCCTAGAAGTCCTTTCAATTGAATATCTAGATTGTAGATATACCCTTTGTGTGGATAACCTGCTGTGAAGGGAATCATAGTTGATTCTTCGATATTAATTTTACGATCGGTTATGCCTTATGGTTATATTTTCTTTCATTCGATTTGGATAATTCTCAACAGTATGAGGTATGAAAAGAGTGATTCCTGCTCCACTATCTGTTATTGTTTTGAATCGTTTAGAAAAGTCATCTATATAATAAACATCCCTATTGTCTATAGACATTAAGTGTCGGTTTATATGAAATTTTGTTCTTTGTACTAGTTCGATTTGTTTTTGTTGCATATTTCGTTGAGAGAAGTTTGTTCGTTGACTTTTAGGGTTTGGTTTTTAATAAGGGTGGTATGTCGGTGGGTTCCATTAGGGTATCTTCACGAAAATTTTCATTGGGAATATTTTTATGTGAATTATACAAGTTATTGTTTTCATATTCGAAATATTCAGTATCACTGTTTGAATATTCGTGAGAATCACATTGGCTTTTGTCATAGTAGAGATTGTACTAGAGTATTGATTCTGATTCTGATCGTAATGAAAATTATAATCTGTTTCAATATTTCCTGGACTATATTCAACATTTCCGATACTATTATATAAGTCGTATTCTGAGGGACACAGCCCATCTCTTAGAGGTGATTCATTCAATATCTGAAGTTAAGCAGCGCCGAGCGCGGTTAGTGCTTGAATGGGTGACCTCATGAAGGGAAAGACCGCGTCTGAAGCCCATACAACTGCAGGAAAATAGCATATCATAGCTCGCAGGGAATATATAAATGAGAACAAGACATATTGGGGATATGCCATCCTTCGAAGGGGACGTGAAGCCGGCGGTCCCGAGTCCATGGACGTTGGGCTCGTAAGAGATCCCTACCTCTGCTTGAAATATCAGAGGGATCGGCAAAATTTCCGAATGGGAGAAGTGTGCTCATCGGCGTCGGTGATTGGCCTTGGTAGCGGAGATAGGCCAACGTTAAATAAAGAATTAAAATAAAACGTATTCTGCTTTGTCTAAGTTGATAACCTGTGCTATGGGATTTGGATTTTGATGAATCACTGATGGTCTTGACTGATTTATATTTGTCTCATATTATTGACTCGGATGTGGGTTAACTCGAAATTGTCGATAGTTTTGAGTATTATTATAATAGCTTGGTTGTTGATGATAATTTTTTTGGACATTTATATTAGGTTGTTGTCTGTTATTGAAATTTCAAAATTGTGATTGGGGATAGTTCGTTCCTTGTAAAACTGATTGAGGTTTCTGAAATATTTGTCTGGGTGGGATGGTCTTGTTGTAAGTCGTTGTTGGTTTGAACTGTTGGGGGATTTTGTTGAATTTTTGAGTTTCAAAATAACTCAATTGCAATTCTCGTTTCATCCGTTCTGCTGCTGTAAGTATAGGGGGAAGTGGGGCACTTTGATGTATGGGGCACATTGATACACCATTAATATTTCTTGATCAACTGAATGTAATACAGAAGTGAAATCACTGTCATGTGTCTAAACATGTCTAAGTATATTAGTTGAAATCGCACCAACAGTCAGTTACACATTGGCATTCTATGAGAGTGGTTGTGTTTCGGGTATCAGCAACTAAAAAATTACGTAGAATCAAGAAGTGTATCAGAGACCTTCTGTGGCATATTCTTGGGATATATATGTTGTTTTCAAATAAATGCCTGTTTTCGAATAAATAGAGAAGTTTTAGTTGTTACTCTCTCTTTTTTCTGAAGTGTTTTATGGGGTACATTGATACGCATCAATCTGCCCCCTTATTTTATCAAAGTGCCCCAATAAAGAAAAATTGTTTCCCCATATAATGATATATCTGTTTCGATTAATTTTTCTAATCTAATTTCCAGAATTGCTGCGAACGTATAAAAATAAGACTGAAAGAAGTAATATAAATGAGGAGGAAGTAAAGACAGCTATATCTGAGGTAGTATCAAAAAAATTATCCATACGAAGAGCAGCAGACAAGTACAATCTAAAAGCCGCTACTTTGCAGCATCGTATTGAAAAATTCCGAAAGAATAATCAAGAGTCAACTTCCAATAATATGGATCGAAGTATACCGTTGCTCAGGTATTTTCCATACAACAAGAAAAATTATTCACAGAATATATACTGAACTGTAGTAAAATGCACTATGGGCTGTCCTTACAGCAACTCTTGACCTTGGCATATGAATTTGCAGAATACTTGGGATGCAAATATCCAGAATCATGGAAGGAAAATAAGTGTGCCGGTAGAGATTGGGCAGCAGGATTCAGAAAGAGAAATAAGGAACTGAGTCTCAGGAAACCTGAAAACACAAACACAGCAAGAAGATTTGCTTTCAATAAAACTGCAGTAAATGAGTTCTTCGACAATTTTGGGCGAGTAATGTTACGTTATAAATTCACACCTAGCCGTATATTGAATCTCGATGAATCAGGAGTTAATACAGTGTTACCTACGCCTAAAGTTCTGGCTAAAAAAAAAACAAAGGCAAGTAGGACAAATTGTGTCCGCTGAACGAGGGGAGTTAGTAACGTTTTGCGGAATAGTTACTGCAACAGGCACTACCCTTCCTCCTGTTTATGTTTTTCCCCGTGTCCATTTCAAAGACCATTTTTTAATGGTTCTCCGGCAGGAAGTCTGGGTTGGCCAAGTTCTGAAACATATTCAGCGCCACACTTCAAGTACGAAGGACAATGCAATATTACTTATTTGTGACAACCACAAGTCACATTTTTCGATCGAAGCAGTCAATTACTGTGGTGATAATGGAATAATCTACCTGTCTTTGCTTCCACACACATCCCACGAACTACAGCCATTGGATGTGAGCGTCTTTGTTCCTTTCAAAAGTAAACTGAAAGTAGCTTCCAACGACTGGCACATTCGAAACGTTGGCAAAACATTATCCATATACAACATAGCAGAACTAATAAAATCGGTGTTCCTAGAATCTTTCACACCTAGGAATATCACAAGTGGCTTCTCAAAGTAGGGAATTTGGTCATTCAACCGGCTCGCATTCGCAGATGGAGATTTTGCTCCTTCTAGAATTTTCAGCCAGAGTTCTCAAAATGAAGGCGACGGAAATAGACCCAGAATCGAAAGTCAAGAAGAAAATTCGGTAAGGCTAGATGGAAGCCAGTGCAACGGAGAGAGAAACGGGACACTTGCTGATAGAGCTGACATTTCAGACAATCAGTCGAACATTGTTTTATCTTCAAACGTTGTTCCGTCATGCTCCACGGATATATTATTATCACCAGAAGCCGTGAGGCCATATCTGAAAAAGGTTGTAGATGAAAAGAGGGGAGAGAAAAAGGAAAATCCAGGATTTATACTGAAACATCCGAAAAAGATAGATTACAAAATTTATACGGAGGAAAAGAAAGGAAACGGCAAATAAAAGTGATGAAACAAAAAGCAAAAGAGTTGAAAACAGCCAGAAATTTATTGGGTCTAACAGAAAATACAAATTCGAAAAAGAAAAAAATATCTTCCCGTTCACAATTACAATCCGATTGTGATTCTAGCGAAAATGAGTCGGTTAAATTGAGTGATGAGAGTGAAAGTCAAGGATGGTCATCTGACGCAGAGGAAGGAGAAAAATTTGATGCTCTCTATCCTGAAAGTATAAATGTTGGAGATTTTTTGCTTATCAAATTTGAGAAGAAAAAGTCTGTTTCACACTATGTGGCCAGAGTCCTATCCAAATATAATCTAACCGAATATCAAGTTACATATCTCAGAAGAAAAACTGGGTCTTGTGTTTTTGTTTTTCCAAATGTGGAAGATCAGGCGAGTGTTGATTTCATTGATGTAGTTTTACGCCTGCCTGAACCCAATTTTTCCAAAGGAACAGCCCGAACATCATGTTTTTATTCTTTTTCAGTTGATTTAAGTGAATACAACATTCAGTAGTAGCGTTTTCAATAGTTCATTTGGTTGAAATTTATATTTTATTTTATTAATATGTAAGACTGATGGCGATTTTTCATGGATAAATGCTTAACTACACTATGAACCCTGAAAAATCAATATTATTCCACAATTTTTGCTTTGCATCTATGTGCCCCAGACAATGTGTCTGAGTGCCCCATAGGAGGGGCAGTTTGGTGCAAACTCCATTTTTCTCTCAATTCATTATACTAATTTTATATTATCTCCCAACTTGTTCCCGCAATTGCTATAATGAAATTGATATATTAGGCAATGTACTGAGTTTGAAAAAAAAATTTGCATATTTTTTTGTGCATGAAGCATGACTTCGAATTTTTCCGTATCAATCTACCCCACTTCCCCCTATATTGTGGATTACTTGCTCTTACGATTTGTCCTAGCTTTGGTTCAATACCGGTTAATAGGTTATTTACAGCTTGTTTATTGATGGCTGAATATAATTGAGCGACGTGTGTTTGAATTCTTGAAACAAATGTCAATACATTTTCGTTAAGCATCTGTTTCATGCGTTGCAAGTATTGATTTAAAGAGTGTAGCTCACGCGTATCACCGAAATGCGTTTCTAAAAGATATTGGATTTCTATCAAAGTTTCTGGATTTCTACTATTTCAGCTGCTTTGCCTCTCAATTTGTTTTCAATTTGTGAAGTCACGGATGTTTTCTGATGTACGACAGCCATACGTTGTGCTATTGAACACGCTCTTAGAAAAGTCGATAAAAATATAAGATTTCCGTCATATCCAGGTACAAGGGAGAAAATTTCAAAAAGTTTCTATGGTTCGACTACTGCTATTGTTGAAATTTTCATTTGCTCACTGGAAGAGCTTGAATTGATAAATATTTTTCACTTTCTTTC
The DNA here is from genome assembly GCA_032362365.1 of Zygogramma bicolorata. Taxonomy (NCBI): domain Eukaryota; kingdom Metazoa; phylum Arthropoda; class Insecta; order Coleoptera; family Chrysomelidae; genus Zygogramma; species Zygogramma bicolorata. The sequence continues at coordinate 743,223 of JAVJAQ010002653.1, read as the reverse complement.
AAATAATCAGTATCATTTGATTCGAATTGGAAGTTAAAGTAAATGTTTTTCAGTTTTCTCCTCGAATAGTATGTATTACTTTGATTGGTGAATGTTACTTATTTTCAACTAAACGGTATTATTTGATTTTGATTGAAATTATACGCTCATCCTATGGCATATGAAGTTCAAAATAATTCTGAGATGTAAGAACATCAAATAGTGACTAAAGGTGTTTCAAGAACAATGAAATGGAGGTAAAATCGTGATTATGACTCACCGAAGTATGGTATACATGTAGTTGATGATAGTCTGTAGAAGATGAAATCACATTCTAAAGACCAGGAGTCCAGTTCCAATTTGTTAGGAATCGTCAGAGAGGCCGTTTTCTTGAGGAAGATGTGGTTGGCTGATTGTAGAAGAGGAAATCCTAGCTCTGTGACCCGGAAGTCCAGTTCTTCTTTCTTGAGAACCGTAAGAGAGGCCGTCTTCTTGGAAATGGATTGTGTTCTTATAGTTCTGGGTGGACGAAGATGAAATCCTAGCTCTATAAACCGGGAGTTCAGCATTGTTTTTACAATGCTGTTAGACGTTAGAACGTCTTCGTGGAAGTTCTGAACTCTTCTTGACGTTGAAGGCTTGGTAACCACCGCACAGTGGTTCCATATTCCTAATTGCTTGCCAAAAATAGAAGGTATTATCAAATTCATCAGTCGAGGGTTTTTGAGGTCGCTGAACACAAATTTAAAGTCGAATTTCCCAAAAAAATAGTGGCCGGAAAATGGCGGATAAATTTATTTAAATTTCGAACAATTTTCATGGAATTTGGTGCCAGGGGGTTTTTGAGGTTACTGAACATTAATCTGAGATCAAATTTCCACAAAACGAAATAGCGGCCCGAAAATGGCAGATAATTTCATTTGAATTTGAATCAATCTTCATAGAGTTTGGTGCCGGGGGTTTTTGAGGTCGCTGGATACGAATCTGAAGAAACGAAATGGCGGCTCAAAAATGGTGGATAATATCATTCAAACTTGAATCAATCTCTATGGAATCAGAAACCAAGGGGTTTTGAATGTAAATAATTTATTATTTCGTACATGTGTAGAATATAGTAGATTGGGAAAGTTTGTAAATGTGAATATGAATTTGAATAAAAATACTTGTGTTATGTGAATGCACTTGATCTTGAAGGCTCCAATTGCTATCCGAATCGCTATCGTTATTGTCGCTAGGTCACTGAGGTCAAACATTGTAAGTACTCTTGGTTTGTTTGCAGTTGGCGATCCCAGCTGCCTAGCTGATAGTTTACGCAAACTTGAGATAACAGGGCCAGATGCATCCGAAAGCCGCGCAAAAGCATCCTCCATATTTTGTTTCCCACAAAATTTTTTAGCAAAGTCTAGTGTGAATAATTTTTTATATTTATTGCAAGATTCCTGGGCTTCCTCGAACATCTGTTTTATCGGCAACATGGAAAGCCCTATTATTTTTGCGCCGTGAATTTGAAGTTTTTGCACAGTAGTCGGCATTTAATACCAAGAATATAATATCACGTATCTGCGGCCTGTTTCTACAACGTATATTACAAATTCATCAACATTCATTCAAACCCGCACGATACTATATACAATATCACGTGGATCCTCATCTAATTCCGCGTCCATTTATTGGAAATTTCACCATTACCAGAGTGGCAACTCGGTGCACCTAATTTCTTGTATTACTCAAGAGTGTATACGATAACGTGGCACCCAACCAGTATTAGAATTAATCAGAATTATTAACTTTTACTCAATGTGAACATTTTTTCCGCAGCGAGTTTATCTATTCGTTTTTCGGTACTGCGTTTCGACGTTTCGCCAACATCTCAGTTGGCATTTTCAAGAATGTTACTGCTCCTACTTGGTACTAGCAACTGTCCAACTGACCAAGTAGGAGCAGTAACATCCGCGTCTAGAATAGTTTCCTTGTCAACGTTTCGGTTTCCATTTCGGAGCCATTTTCAAGACGACGTGACCTTGCGTCTAGGTCTGAGTCGTTTTACTACCTGGGTTTCATCACTGGAAATCAAGGACTGGAGGTAAGTACGGAGGGTCTCGTATGAAAAATTACGAGCGCATCTACTAATTGATCCGTTATACATAACAGTTTCGTTTAACTGATCATTCAAATATTTACATCGTACGGACATTACCAGAATCACCCCTACTATACATACATATCACGAAAGCAATATCCACTGGACTTCAAGAATATCACATCTTCCTGACATCACCACAGTCACATCACAATGTGTACATCAAAGCGACGCAACAGAAGTAATGTCGCAGTGTTACTTGATAACAACATGGCAGATGTGTTGGCTGGGATAGTTGTTGTTATATGTATATTAGCATAGCTTAAGCCTACACGAAACAGTATTCAGTCGTTGTTGTACAATGTCAACACACAGATAATGGACTGACGTAATGTATCGACGAAAAGTGATGCTCGTGACGTGGCGCGCTGCTATTATGTGGCGCAGATAGAGGGTTTGAGGGAATTTTGGAGGAAAAAGTATGCAACAGGATCCGCATGGGCTAAGACCAGCACTGTAAATAACTATCTCCCGAAGATGACTCAGAGGTTCGAAGTTACCCATTCCTGAATCGTTTTAGACAGTTTTATGAGGTCATTTGAGTGCGAACTGAGGACGGGTTGCTGATATTTAAAAAAAAATCCCTATGACATCATGAACTTTATGAAGTTGAGATATATTGTATCGACTAATGTATGCACTTTTTTTCGCATGAAATGAAATTGAATTCTCCCCTCACAAGAATTCAATTGTTCACAATCGGATAAAGAGAGGATTAGCATTCAATACCTTGCACAAATACCACCGACGCTGAAAATTTTACGGAATGTTGATATAAAGACTTTTCCAGGAAAATCTGGCGCCCGAATCTAACCCCACCGAATTGTCATATAAAAACACAACAAGCTGGAGATATTCCAATTTCATATGTGGAAATTATATTTTGAGAGAAATGTGCGTCATTTCCAATAATCCATGGGATTGAACAGATAAGTTGGGAATAATGAATTGTAATCAATTGTTATAAGTTAGGAGAAAATGGTTATGATTCCCTCTAAAAATCTACCTTGACTTCGAAGTCGAGATTTCGAAATTATTGCCGGAAAGAATAAAAACAGTTTTATTGAAGACTGAAAGACTGTATATGTAGTCCATGGGGTTCTCATGAAAACTTACAAATCTGAAATTTCTCCAGGCTCTTCTTCGGCTTATAAGAGGGTTCAACTTACGATGTTATAACAACTTTCCAGAAGAATCGGAAGTAATGTATTATGGCTTTTCTGGCTCAAACATGAATTCGATGAGTTTATTAATTGACTTTTTCGTTCGCATTTTCTCTTAGTTGGTACGGGAAGTAACTAAAGAAACTTTTTTCACACCAACCTTCTCAACTGAGTTATGTATCAAGTAATTCGAACACGAGGAGAAGCAAGTATTACTTTATGGGTATGGTGATACATATTTTAATGACTTTTCAAAACGAACGTATATGGATGGTTGAGTATTTTACCCTTCGTTTGCTGCACTAGTCTTCAGATGAAAGATACTGCTGCTAAGTTAACAAAAACAAATTGAGGAAGTGATTGTTTACTTTTTCTCTAACATCCTCCTTCGACTATGCAATTTGTCGCTGCAACTCCTGGATATTGCACGTATTCATGAAATTTTTTCGAGTTGTATAAATCTTTCTTGGTGCGATGAGTTGCAGCGACTTAGTGATCTCTGTGGTGAATTTGTTGCCACAAACTACGGATATGTTGTGGCACCATTGTGAAGAATTGTAATTTCGAATAATTCAATTGATTTTTTGAACTGATGGAATTAAGTAAAGTAATAAGTTGAATTCATTACAATCACAATTATTAGAAATGAATGAAATCAGTTGTGATAATGAAGGCGGTTATCTTGGAAACATTCACTGCTATATTTCAATACTGGCAATGCAAACTGACAGATAGATGATATGTCTCGCAGTGACAAGTTGTCCCAAAAAGTTGCAGCAATAACTTGCATCGTCGAAACAAGGTATAAGACAATGGCAAATAAAATAAAATTAAATCATTGTATTGGAGAACTACAACCAAATGATTAGCAAAAACGTTCTATTATTGATTTATCATTCATTCACAAAAATAAAGCTAATCTGAAGCAGCTACTCCTCACTGAATACATTCTGTAAAGAGTCGTTTTCGGCCTAATCTGATCAATAACTCCTAACCTTTTCAGTACCTTGGACAATGTTGATATTCACTTGTAATGAATGTTCTGGCTGGAATTGATCATCATGGTATGTGATCATACAAAGACTGCAACCTTTCTATTCCAGCAGACTGCACCATACCTACTCTAACTACTCGAGGCAGCCATGAAAAAGAACGTATAGACGTTCAGACGTTTCTGGTGAACCAGACAACGGATCACTTTGAAAATTCAATGGAGGGCATATCAGAACATTTTAATAATAATGTGTCTTAATTTTTTTCAATGAATGCATGAATTTTAATGAATGAAAAGAAGGAGGCGATGTTCAAAAGAGTTGCTCTTCCACAACATGTGAATACCACAAAAAAAAGATAACAATTCCTTCGCAAATACGAATATTAGTAATGCTGAGGAAAAAACGAGAAATAATTACTTATTTGAAAACCAATTATATTTGTCAATCAATTCGCAGTTCACCTATACGGGCTCTGACCTGTTTTTTGAAAGTAGAGAGGCTCTCATGACTTTTAACGTCTCCCAGAAGATCATTATAAATACTGACTGCATTAAACAGAAATGATTTTCGAAATATTATGGTCTTATCTACCGGCACGGTATATCGATAACAGAATCGGGTAGGGCGCTGGTGTAGATCGGATCCTTTCAATAAATTATGGAACAGGTATCTAGGAACGCCAGTACGATTAATTTTAAAGAGCAAGCAAGCCAAATGAAGCTTGAATCTCTCATTCAGTTTCAACCAATTCACCTTCTTGAAGGTTTCACTGATGTGATCAAATTTTCGTAAACCACTAACGTACCTCAAACAACTGTTTCAGATTTTTAGTAGACTTAAATGATCCATACTAGTTAGAGCCGGCCAGTAAACTATATCACAGTAACAAATGGTAGATAAAATCAGAGAGTAACACAAAATGAGTTGAACCTTAGGGGTAAGATCATTTTTATGCATATACAAGGTTTTCAATTTTCCAAAAGACTTTTTCAATAGATTACGCACATTTTCCCCAAATTTCAGGTTCATATCAAGATATACTCCTATGTTTTCACATTGGGTTGAGACATCAATTACGTTATTGTTGACCAAGATATGAAGTTCTGGACTTTCAACTTTCCGCAATTTTTAATCCGAAAACTAGCAACTCAGTCTTCATTTCATTCAGAAGTAGAGAACGTTCTTTCGACAAATTAGAAAGTTTGAACGACATATAAATTTGTATTTCATCAGCATTTAGATGAGTTTTGCAGAACTCTAAGTGCTTGGGCAAAATCAGCTATACATACAGCAAACAAAAGTGGTCCTAATATGCCGCCCTGTGGGACACCCCGTGAGATATTACGACTTGCAGATAGCGAGTTGTTAAATAGCGTTTGTTGACTACGATTCGATAAGTAATTCTGCAAGAATGATGACACTTGATTTCCTAATCGGTAGATTTCAAGTTTATCATAGATCCACTCATGGTTAATGGTATCAAAAACCTTGCTGAAATCTAGTAATATTAGAATTGTGCTCAGCCTTTGATCACATGGTTTAAATATGTCACTAGTAACTTAAACTAAGGCGGTGGCAGTGCTATGACCAGAGCGGAACCCTGACTCAACAGCAGGAAATATATTTTTTTCCTCGAGAATATGTTTTAGTTGATTAGATGCTATATTCTTTCCAAAACTTTGAAAATGGTAGGAAGGATACTGATAGGCCTAAAATGCGATATATCGGTAGGGCAAGGTTTTTTCGGAACAGGAATTATAAAAGACTTTTTCTATACAACGGAAAAATAAGATTTATTCAGACAACTGTTGATTATAAAAGTGAGTACAGGACTCAAATGGGATTCTTATCAATGCCATCGGCACCCTTAGCATTAGTTTTGATTCCTTCAACTATTTTTTCAATGTCACCTTCAGTAACTAACTTCAAGCAGACATTTTCTACGTTCTCTTTCTTGTATTTTCCAAGTAATTCATTATCATTTGTATTGGAGTGATCACAATCAGGAATACTATCAATGAAAAAATTATTAAATTCATCAGCATCAGCCGAGCTCCGGAAAGAATAGTCCCAGTTCTTATTTTTGATATTGAGATAGTCCAAAGCTCTTCAAAAATTGTTGGGATCGGAATTAGATTAGAAATTCAAATATACTTTTTTTTCACAGTTTTTTGACAGTCATATTCACGAAATTTCTGAGGTCCTTATAATATCTCTAAGAGGAATCAGATTTGTGTTTTTCATATTTAATATAGCCCTTATCTGTAATGAAAAAGAGACGAGACATATTTTTTTATCTGAAGCTGATCAAAAAAAATTATCTACGCTGCCATTTTCTATTCAAACAAGTTCAGTTTCACTATTGATGCACACTTTGGATTTGTTGTAGAATGCATATATATATTACCTCCAGAACTCCATGCGTTACGAGATCCATACTTATCTTTCGCCTTTCGGAGTAGATTGTAGCGAGATTTGCTGAGATCTTCGTAAATAGAGGTAGTTGAATTCTTCAGATTATCTTTCTTTCGAAAAGAGAATTTCCATCTTCAGGTTGCTCGTAAAGTTAACCAATACTGCCCTAGGCTTATCGGGATCATGCTTCCCCATACGAAAAAAAGTGTCAATATCTTGTGCGGAACAATTCACGTTTAGGGATCTATTGAAAAAATGCAATACCACGTCAACCACCATTTCATTCCCTTCCTCGTGCAAGGCATATATCCTGACAGAGTTCCGTTTTGCCTGCTGCTCCAGACGATTCATAGATAAATCCTGTTTTTCAAGACAATGTCATGAGCTTCAACGTTATCGCTTAACTTTTTCATGGAGTTATTCACTTCTTTGGGTTGATCGTGTAGCTTTTCGTATTTGCTGTCGATTTTCTTTTCCAATTGTTCAGCAATGTTCGCACATACCTTGCTTTTCAGTTTCTCAGTTGTCATTTCAGAAGAACTACTGGAATTGCTTCGTGTATGTTCATGAGTCATGGCAACAGATATTCTAGGATGTTCTATTCAACAATAATGTTATCGGTTCGCTTTTTGAATTCCACAAGTTTTGTTTCAATTACACGATGATTTATTCTGGAGCTCTATATCAACACTTTCTACATCGACTCGACTCGAACTGAAAGATTTTTTGACGATCGGTAGATAAAGCGCTTGGGACCATGGAATTGGCTAGAGAGATCACCAGATCTCAATTCATTAGATTTTATCTGTGGGGAATTCCTAAAGAAAAAGTTTACAAAACACCCCTGCGTTCGAGAGATGAATTGTTAACGAGGGTAACAAACCTTTGAAGATTTGGATCCTAATGAAATCATTTCTGCCCCGATCGAAGCAGTCAACACCCGCATTTTGAAGTTCTTGGAAGTGAACGGCTAGCGATTCGAAAATATAATGAAAAATAATTGAAATATAATATATAATATAACCACCCTGTATTGAAGTAACGGAGATTCGGCTGAAGTTTATTGAGCTTCAAGCATCAGCTAATTCCTAATCAAATTTCGTTATCATAGTATTTCCTAACTCAAAGATATCGGCATTTCAGAGGTCATGATTTCCGAAGAGAAAAATTGAAAATAATTCATATTTCGAATACGGTAACAAATATTTGTACAGGGAAATATCAAGGAAATTTGTCGGGTGATTGTTGTTTGTTTGTTGTTTTTTCTCAAATATAAGAGACGAAGCAGTTAATATTCGTGTTCAGGCTGAGAGATATATCGGAATAATAGTCAAGATGAGTGAGCCTCTGAAGAAGCTAGCCACTCGCGCTAGCGAAACGCCAGGAAGAAATTCCAAAGAACGACGGCCTTCAAACCCGAAGAAAAGTAGTGATACTGACAACCTCGGCCAAAGAGCTCGTGTTTGGATAATACTTTACACTATGCATTTCGGAAAGAGATCGCCAGGCGGAGTCAATTCATCAAGGTGAAAACTTCTGCGTTTTGAGGTGAATTATGTGAAATCATCGTTCAAATAGTCCACTATTGAATATCTATAGGTTTGTCAATAGGCTACATCAGGATTAAAATATTTTTTCCACCCTCTCGAATACAAAAATCATTAAGACTTCTTCCAAGCTGTTGATTAGGCAACACAATGTGTATATGTATATTATGACTCATCGCAATAACTTTTGATCACTCCAGAAAATGGATTTATCTGTATCGATACTTTTAGTAATTTCGTGATAAGGTTGAAGACCAGTGAAACATCTTCTTTTGAGGGCATGTGCTCACTCCGAACAGCTCTTTGTCGAGGTAGATGTTTTCTCCTGTTCATACAAGCAAAGACCTTCCGCACATAATATGTTAATATTTTCATTGTATGAGAAACAGAGACTGTTGTTCATTGTTCGAATAAACAAAGTCAACCCTATATCTGCAATTGTTTGCCTACTGATTTCATTCAATGTGTCGTCGATCACTGAATATGGATGATAACGAAGAAATGTGTCCTACACCACCAGAAATTACAGCACATGCACTGTGGGAGTAGAAAAAGAATAGTTCGCGGCTCGGGGATAAGGCCAATCACGTGCTCGTGGGTAATAGGCCACGTATACTCCTCGTTTCGGAAGTGTGTTCATATTTTCACAAATAATTATCAAATATAAATATTGTTATCAAAGTGATTATTTCATTTGTAAGAATAAAGTGAAGGAATATGTTTGCAATGCACTCTTTTGAAAGATGCCGATTTTCAGTTGAATCTGAACTATTTCGAACACCAATTTCAAGTCTCTATATCGTTTGCTGTTTGTTTCCAAATTCCAGTCGTTACAACCTTCACACGAGGCACAAACTTCAAGCACGGCAGAGAAAAATCCTACTAAGTCGCCTGTGAAATACTTTATACAGAACGCCATTTACGCTTTGCGGAATGGGAAACGGTAGAACAAAGAATGAACGAAGTAATGATATCTGAATGCGCTTTTTGTAATTTATGATTTCTTCCAGACGAATTATTCGAGACAAAATTCACTTACACTGTCATGATATTTCACTGACGCTAATATTTGCATACCAGATATTATCCTCGGCATGGAAATCAAGAGCGTGAGAGATAAAAAGCGTCAATCGCAGTATCATCTCCAAGTTCTAAGATAAGCTCATTTCAGAACTTTGGAATAACTCGTGAATTTTTTCAAATGGTAGGAATGGAATCCATATCGTAATTTTCCTGAAATGTTCCAATCAATTTTGGGTATGATTCACTCGAATTTCTAACACAAAGTTGAAGAGGAACCAACATAATGAATGGCAATTGCTAGCTAACGAAATGAATTTTTTTTTATGATACCCACTTTGCAGTGCTGTTTGAAAGTCAATATTTTGTAGTGGACAGATTTTTTTTTAATAATTTTCTGAGTTTTCAACCTATTACAATATGAGAAAATGAGAATTAATTTTGGTATCTATACAAGGGTAGAAGGGCAGCAAGTTTTTGTGAAACTCAAAATTAAGTACTTATTGTTGTTAAAGTTTCGGAAATCTGCATCCGTTTTCAAAACTTGTTCACAAATATTTCTCTTCTAGGTTCGCTTCCGAAACTCTGTAATGAGTTTGAGATTTGACACATCATTGACATTTCAAGTGGGGTAGCCAGGTGCGAGACACATCAATTGAACTCGATAGAGCAGTATGGCAGGACATGAAAAGTTGATGGAATCTGCTTTCATCATACTGTCTTAAGGTACTTGGAACTCAACGAGTTCGGTTGACATAAACCTTGAAAGAGAAAACAAAAATCAGTGAACAAGTTTCGAAAACGGAAGCATATTTGCTATCTGAAACGTTAAGAACAATAAGTATTTTGATCTTTATTACTTCTTTTGAATAATGCCCCAGCTTTTCGTGGTAGATTGGAAATCTGCTCTCCTACATTTATCCAAAATCAAAACTGTTGATTGTGGTAGGTTTTTTGTGGTTCTCAACCTAACCACAAAAAACTACGATGAAAAAATCTTCTTTTGGCAATGACAATAATAATGCAAAATACCATATACTTTTGAGTTCGCATCTTCTTTTCTTTGGGTCACAGAGTCGAACTATATATATATATATATATATATATATATATATATATATATATATATATATATATATATATATATATATATATATATATATATATATATATATATATATATATATATATATATATTGTGTGTTCGGATAGGTTTCCGCGGTCAGTTGTGTGTTGTTGTTGAGTTCGGGTTGAACCGCGTCTGGAGTTTTGTTCTCGACGTTTCGGCTCCGATTTTGGAGCCATTTTCAAGAGGTGAATGTGACTTCACGCTGAGGTCTCAATCTGCCTACTCCTCAGGTGTTGTCACAGGGGGCAAGGGTTTGTGACTTGAAGCCGGGGCCTCAATCTGCCTACTGCCCAGGTCTCGTCACGAGTTCTTTCTAAGGTCTCAATCTGCCTACTCCTTAGATCGAACTGAGGTATCGAGGGATGTTGGGTAGGATTTATAGCAGCGGGTGCTACTAAAGGACCGTCGGATGTCTTGGTGGGGACTGGGCATCTGGAAATCAGGGGTTTCCATGCAGTTAGAAGTCTCTGGCCGTCGTCACGTTTATTTAAGCAGGAAGGTCGCTTCTCGATTTCGATGGCCTCGCGAATTATACGAGCTTGTAGTGTTTTTGCTGTGGCGATGGTCTTAGTGTTCGCAAAGTCTATATTGTGTCCTGTCTCTTGATGATGTTTGGACAGAGCTGAAGATGGGTCTGATTTTCGGACAGCAAGTTGATGTTCGTATACTCTACTTGTCACACGTCTGTTGGTCTGGCCTACATATGTTCTATGGCAATCAGAACATGGTATTTCATATATACCCTGTGATTCGTTGACAAAGAACTCGTGACGAGACCTGGGGAGTAGGCAGATTGAGGCCCCGGCGTCAAGTCACAAACCCTTGCCCCCTGTGACAACACCTGAGGAGTAGGCAGATTGAGACCTCAGCGTGAAGTCACATTCACCTCTTGAAAATGGCTCCAAAATCGGAGCCGAAACGTCGACGAGAACAAAACTCCAGACGCGGTTCAACCCGAACTCAACAACATAATATATATATATATATATATATATATATATATATATATATATATATATATATATATATATATATATATATATATATATATATATACTGGTTCCAATAGAGTTAAAAATATAGACAATGGAAGTCCGAACCATTACCATTCAGCAAGGAACATTGTCAACCACTTTCAAGCAAGCAGTAAAGATTAGTATGGATATCGAGTAAGCAGAGTCACTTGTCATAAAGAACTGAGAAACAATTTTCCATATTCCACATGAAATATTGACAAATTCAATGGTGAAGCAAAAGTGAAGTTCAAAGGGACGCGACTCCAATCATTCGCTTGGGTTGGGAGGAGTTTTTTACATCTCGTTGTATGGATAGTCATGATTTTCTCGAGCTTCACTGAGAGCATTGTTCGTATGATATAATTACCAAAGCTTTTTTCTGTCGCTGATTTGAATTTTGCATGAAAATGAACCGTCAAAGGGAATATAAAGCATACAGAAATAGAGCCAATGGAAATGAAATTATACGAGCATCGAAATCCTCTTTCAGAGGATATGTCACCGCTAAATTACTGAAAATAACAGTGACATATCAGATAATTCGAATTAGTCAGCAGAATTAGTCGTATACCCTAATGCATTTTCACTAGTTACAAGCCTCTCATGGCACTGAATTTTGCTTTAATATTTCACCTCTGGCGGATGCAATGGCGTACTTAGAAATATACAGCCTTTTTTTGACGTCGCAGGAAGAATATATGTATATGTACATAGGTGTGTTCAATATTTGGTGAATGCGCAGGGTCATTTCAATATCAGTCAAGAAATATTCACTTCCTACTAGAGATGACTCCATGTGAGAATGTGATGGAGCTCGATTCGCAACGCTAACGTCACTTAATGCGCTCTCAGTGATGGATTATGAGCACTCCAGCACGGGGACTCTGATAAATAGAAACGTATATTAGAATCGAAATGTGACGTCAAAATGACGTCAAATTCGACATCTCGGCAATGTAAGTATAGGACCGAGATGACGAATTTGACGTCACATTTCGATTCTAATATACGTTTCTATTTATCAGAGTCCTCGTGCAGAAAGTAATGAAGGGAATACCACATGATTGTAGATGCTCTATCGATGCGATTTGAATAAGAGTACCTGATGCAAACATTTCGCAGCCATCTTGAAAACTAGCACTACTAGCGGTTGATCATTCTCACTGAACAACACTTTCTCGGACGAATCTGGGTGCAAAACTTCAACGACGAACAAGTCAGTGAAAAGATACAGGAAACCTATGTCGTTGGTATGTGTTATCTGGGGCTGTTACCCTCGGGAATAACTACTGTCCGGTGAAAGAATTCTTGTAACTGTCACTGTAAGATTCCATTTCATATATATGGAAGATTACCATCGGTAAATATGGGGAAATTTTGTCCATAGCCCTCAACATCTTTTGAGATATTAACAAATGACTAGCCATTTCTTTTATACATATATTGAGTTTTTGAGTTTCTTACCAATTCATCGGGAATAGTTTGCATTCAACAGCATGCTTATAAATTGTGATGGTGGTTTATAGTAGTCAATTTCAGTAGTCGCGATCTACCGCTTATCCAATCCATCTTGGCACAAACTCAGATACTTTTCCAGTTGCACATTCGTAGTGTAGACCATGACGAAAGAAAAACCACCTTCTAGGAATGAATATCAACACAGTGAACACATATAATAGGTGTCTTTTTATTTTAGTATTCTTCACAGAGATTGCTGGGCATATATGTTATTAGTTCTGTGCCGAGATATCTATGGATCGACTGAAATATTTTATATTTATATTCTCTGCTTTGGCTTGAATGAATAATTTTCATCTCTCTGGTGACTGAAGTTGATGAGAGTTCTCTTGAGAGCTTCTCGAATCTATTCAGGAATTTTATGGGTTTTTGTACACACTGCATTTCTTTAATTCCCCCTTCAATTTTTTGAACGGGTCAATGGGCGACTGGGCGCCATCTCCCGATGAATACTACTACAAAATGGCGGAACAGTTAATAATTGCCTGCACACATCGACGTTTGACTTCATAATTTGATGAAATAAGCTGAGTTCAGTTCAGAAGATGTTCGAAATGGTTGCCTTGAAGGTCTTGAGATAAGAACAGCCTATTCGATATTTCGCGTCAGATATTTTCGAACACAGCAAGGTCGATATTTCTACAAATATTCATTATTCTCTGTCGTACATTCAATATTGAAACAGGTTCAGTTCCTTAACCTTCTGCATCAAATACCCCCATAAAAAAGTCTAAAGGTGTCAAATCTGGCAAGCCGGCCATTCCGATGGCCAACGACCATGGAAAGTATTATCCGAATAGATTCTTTCTTGTCTGTAGTTATGTGGTGGTGCTCCATCTTTCACTTCGACGATTTCGGTGAATAGAGGATCAACAGTAGTTGCCAGCATATTCAAATACAATTTCCTTGTTGAATTTTGTTCAATTGACCACTTTGGAGATAGTTTCCGTGATACCTATCTACTTATGAAACCGGAAACTAAATGAGAATATTTGAACTGAACAATGATGTTCGTTGTACTGAATTTTTTTTTTTTTTCATGAACAAAAAATAACCTATCAAACCTTGTTGGGTTGTTGGGATTGCCATATGATAGATAAAAACGAATATTTGTAAAAATATCGATATTAATGAGTAAGTTTTCAGGTTATTATTAAATGTTCCACCATTTTGTAGTAGGTGAAGATAATGACTTCGTATTATAGGGTTGTGAAGTATTCGTCAGGGGCTTCAAAATGATGTATCACAAGACCCCACTTTCCATTTAAATTTTTTCCAGATGACGTCTAGTCGTCATCTTGGAATTTTCTTGTGTCAATTCTACTCCAAAATATAGTTTTCATGCGTTAGTTTCATTATCCGGAGTTTCACTTCCTTGAGTTGACCCGTTCAAGGAATAAAAGGGGGGACTTTAAAGAAATGTATTGTATATTCTTCCATACTGATGGAATTTGAATATTTCCACGACTTTGTATATTCTTTATATCACAATACCAAATATGGAATCGGTTCAGAAATACTCCAAATGTCATGTCATTTTTTAAATGAAGAATTTTCCACTCTTTGTTCAATTATATCAACCAATTCGCGGAATATCAAGGAATATGGAATGATAAATAGAAAGCTGATTCTTTGAATGATCAATTGAAGGATTCTCAATGAAAGGAGAAGGATTATCTCGTCTCCATCAGAGCTAAAGACATTGTAATAACCGAAAAGAATTCATTGTCTTCCTGTTTTGTTTCGAAAAACACACTTCTCACAGTGCTAGCTTTAATTGGGACATTTGTCACCACTGATTCTTATAACATGCCATCTATTATATTCTGGTTGAAAAGACTTTTGTTCGACGAAAGTCATTGCCGGCAGTAAGAAATAATAATTGTCGAAAGAGTCTCGCAAAAAAAAGGTCTGTCTTGCCTCTTTATCGTTCGGAAGAATACACTATGCTAAATGGCTTCAGGCATGAAATATTAGAGAAGCAGAATATCGTTGAAATATTAGTTTCTTACCAAAATTTGCAAAAACAGGATCTCTAGTGAGATTTATGAGATGGCAAAGTGAGTTTCAATAAAATCTGATAGAAAAATCTTTCGACATACGTTTCGACTATTCCTCACCTGTTATTCATTTATCTCCTGAATCTTATCGGACAGCACAAACTGTAGTATAAGAATCATACTCAGAACGCCAAGCGTCCCCCTTATTGTCTTTATATCGAATTGGTGCGATGGTTTTCGAATTCACGAAGGTTATCCCATTACCTTCATCATGAGTCTCCTTGATTTGGAAAGAGATCTGGAGAGGAAACAAAACTTCCTCAAAATACTTAGCCTGTGAGAGAGAAATTTTAATACAAACTGTATGTTCACTTATGTTGTATAGAAATATTCTACAGATGCCATCAATTTGATGTTGTATGTATTTGGTGAACATTTTTTTCACTATAACATTGTGAACATTCTTATACTAGGCTCCCAAGAAAACCGTCAGAGCCCATTTCGAAGCTTGTTTGAGCAAGGGATGCCCATGACCAATATTTAATGAAGTGGAATCAGAACCAATTTGTCTCCGTTATTTGGCGGTAAATACCTAATATGAAGAATGCTGTACACGTATGATTTTTCATCAATTCATCTCAAATTCTTTAGACCTTAATGAGTGGAGAGGATCACATTATATACCATCAGTTACGGTACCGAATGACCGCCTGAGATTAATTTTAAATTTTGTAATTGATTGGTAAAACTAGTCGAGGCAATGAGAAGCAAAGGAGTGTTGGGTTACAATAATGAAATTTCTGACTAGTCTGAATGGTGAATTAGAGTTTCATTCATCATTTGCAATAGTTTGCACTCGACACGTGTGTTTCGCTATTAAGACTAGTTGTCCATTGCTCGCACAAGTTTCGACTTCAGAGGGTTGATGTTCGTCAGCTGGTTAACGGAAACGATCAATTTTAGAACAACGAACGAATGATCTTTAGCGGAAGACAATTGATACTGAATCTAAAGACTAGGGTCCATGAACCAAAACACAATGAATGTAGTTGCTGCACTACCTGCAAATTATTATTGAGTAGAAAAACAGCTAACCATAGTCTTTAGATTCAGTATCAATTTTCTTGCGCGTCTATTTCAAATAATATCACTTTGGTGTCAGGGTAATTGATCTCTACAAAAAGTATGTATTCCTTATATCAAAGAGAGAAAAGAGGTGTCACCTCATTATTATAATCGATCATTCATTCATCATTCTCCAGTGTTATTTGCGATAAGAGTATATCAGTCGATATTTGTCTGAGTGCGAAATTTTCAAATTAGTCACCTGGTAAATGAAATAATTATGAAAACATAAACTAAGCTCAAGTTTTAGACCATTCTCCTGAAAGAATTTTTTTTTATGTGTGCGTGATTGTTTCATTACTTATTTGAATATGTACTGAACAGAAACATCGGCATGCCGCTCACCTACGAAAATTTGAACTCTTCACGAGCTGAAGCAATAGCTTCCTCCATTGTCTATATTGCGAACAATAGAACTGTTAATTCGTCAGATTCCATAATTAGGAGCAGCCTTGTTTCCGTCCGCTCAGCCTGCAGATCTCGTAGCTCTCGCCAAGTGAAAAAACAATTGAGAAGGATGTCACAGAAAGCTGACTTGAATTTCCTATTGCCTAATTGAATCAGTGTGATCTTTATGATATACGGCACCAACTAATTTTTCAGAAACTCATTAAAAATTGCGACGTTCTGATTTCGATTTATACTTTTCAATTTAGATGGAGTAGCTCTAATTGTGTTTCGTCGAAATGAAGAAGTTTCTTCGTCGAAATGATATTAATTGATTTCAACGTTATTAAAAAAATTAAACAATGCAAAAATGTAATGTTTAGTTCTGAAAGGATAGCAATTGATGCTAGAAACAGAAGATTCAAAAAAATACAAATAATATAGATAAAACTAAAGATCTTGAAATCAACCACATTTTCTTCGAGTTTGGCCTAACAGCATGCGAGAATACTTCAAAGAACAATGAATCATATCAATTAGTCGCTACATCTACACCATCCAGTCAAACATAAACTCAGTGAAAAAAAAATATGAAGAATCCGCGTCAAAGTCCTTTCAATTCTACATGAAGTTCAATACACCTCAACCAATCACCCAAAACATCTATGAGCAAACTAATCTTCAACAAAAATGAAAAGCGATCTCCATGTGCCTCGACACGTCTCCGCAAATAATCGCACTATAACATCGACCAATATTTGAAGAATGCCCTTTGTAGCGTTTGATTGCACGCTGAAATTAGAAAGAATTGCATTTCTTATCGGTACAAACACATATGCATATCACCTTAAAAATATATCCGTATGGGGTACTGGTGTCTGAGTCCGATATTATTTGGTCTGGAAAGTCATGAATTAGATCTGAGAAACATTCAAACGTTTCTCAGTGGGAAAATGGTTTGCACAGGAGAGATCACGTGCAGATTTATCTGTATGTCGCATCTGGACCACCAAAGTTTGTAGGTTTGAGTAATTTACAGAACTCAACATTGGAATGTACACTTTTTTACTATTTTCCACGAGTTCGAGCGTGTGGTGAAGTGTACTTCTATGAAGTAGCACTTTCCGCACTAGCGCTAAAGTATCTCACCTCACTCCTCGTCAGTGCGATAATCGTAAATTATATACCGTGGCGAAAAGTGAATAATTTCTCTCAAGATTAAGGGAAATATTATATTTTGTCGTGGTTTATATGCCCTTTCATTTATAATCATTCCAAATGATTTCATAACGTGATCAAGAAAATAATACTTGCAAGAATAATTTCAATATATTTCGTGTTTTAAGTTGTCATTGCCCATGAACGAATTCAATGACGCTTTCACAAATGCTAATATTGTCATTCATTGTGAATGTCATTTGCTTACGTAGAGGTTGAAATGTTCTACAATTTTCAACAAAAAAATTGACTGTCCTTGAGAGACTAGAGCACTGAATCCTGTACTTGAGAAAATGGCCAATAAAACGGTAACGTGCCATCTTTGGCACGTTACACAATTATTTCTATCATTAATCATTATCTTTTCAAAGTTAGGGTTTGAGATATTTATAAAAAAATATATTTTGTGCATTTTAGTCAAAATTTCATGTGCAGCATATTTTCACACTCGTAGGAAATAGTAGTGAGGTGGAAACTGAACCATCTCTCTCGAGAGAGAAATTTGATCTTTTGCCGATATATTATTTCATTCACATATTTGCAACATTCATTTCAATGCATTTTGTGTTTCGAGTAGACATTGGAAATAAACAACTTCATGAAACGCCCAAGAATTATCACTGTTCGTAAATGCCATTTACCTACATAGAGGTTAAAAATATAATAATGGAGCTATAGTCTATGCAAAGTCAATCCGAACAGTAGAGTGACTACCAATGTACCGAGTCTGATGAAATCACTAGTTAATACTATATGAAACCCCCCACATACAAATAATAATCGAATTGAAAAACAATTATACCACGCCGCCCATGCCATAGAAACTATTTAGATGTTTTTGCCGTTCGAATTGACTTTGAAGACACTATGTATATTCATTCATTTTGGGCTCGTTTTAATGAATACGTTTGGCATACCAATAATATTATCCACGAAATAAATCTCAGTTTTGTCACGAGAATTGTTGCATGTAGTTAATACTGAAATATTTGACAAGAATTTGAATAATGAGCAAGGAGTGACCCTGATGAGCGCCAGTGCACCAGATGTTGTACTTAGATAAATGGCTAATAAAAATGTAACGGTTTATTTTTGAAAACTGAGTGAAGTTTAAGTTACTGAAGAGGATTGAGGTTTTGATGGAGAAAGTCAGTAGCTTAATTTTTTTTGTCCGTTCGGTATTGAGATAGTGTGGTATATCTATGATATCGTTTTATGGTTAGTTTGTTTGTACTGTTTGAGTGTCAATATTTTGTGGTGGATGGATTCTTTCTTCTAGTTCTCTTGATTTCTCAACCTACCACTTACAGAACGTGTTCCATTCAGAAGGAACTGTTTTTTAATTAAATCAGCAACTTATCGGAGTCAATTGAAAATCATCAACAGTAAATCTATTTTTTATATTCAACACCCTGTACATCTGCAATTAGTTATAGGATTGCCCTCATCTGCAATTTTTATATTCGAAATCACATTAATCAATCAACCCAATGGTAATTGGCAAGCCGTACAATTTCTAATTATTAAGCGAATTTACTTTCCGAGTGGTAGGTATCCAAACGTAGAAAGAGTATGTTTGTCGAGTGTACTAAAAATCGTGCGTGTTCTCAGATTATTAGAATGTCAAACTACCCTTGTACTAGAGCGGTCTCGTAAGATTTGGTACATAGTTAAGTTACCTGTCTCCCCGACCTATGTGTGCCATACATTGTTCACACATGAATCAGCCCAAACTTCAGAACTATTATACTCAATAACACTGCGATAATTACTCATTATGCCAGGATAACTCATTAAACAATCAATATTACCCGCTCCACCGATTCCCTAAGTTTGGAGGTATTAACATTACCCACGAATTGATTTATGATACAGTTTGGAAACTAATAGAACCAATTATAGAATTACGCGGTGGCTTTGTGTCTCGTGAGCTCATTACATCACTAATATCTGAACTTCATGGAAATTGTCGAACGTCGTTTGCTTGGATGCATTTCCGCTAGGTCGAAATTTGTGCATGACGAATGCAATGCGACGGAAATTCGTCATACTTTTGTTTCTTGAAAGAATTGGAGAACTCCACTTACTTAATTACTTTATTTTGTTGAAGTCAGTGCAAATGTTTTTAATTTGGTTCAAAAGTCATAAATATCTGTTGGAATGAGGCAAGCGAAGGAGTTCATTAAGAAACCAGTGCCCAGATTCACGGAAGACCTGCTCATCCCCAACCGTAAAGTTGTAAGGGTAGTGGTGGGTCTACTAACGGGCCCAGGAAACATATAAGCAGAATTGGTCTGACAGAAGAAACACAAAACAGATTCTGCACTGCATGTGTTCTCTGGATGCGAAGCGATAGCAAGGCTGAGTCACGCAAGATGCGGGGAGGAGGAACCAGAGGCTGCCAGCTATATAATGGGGTCAGGGTGAAGGCTAAGGAATCTCATCAAAGACATCGAGCTAGACAGCGAGCTCTAGAAAACCAAGGAGCATCACAATAGATCTGAAAAGGTCACAGTGAATCAGGCCATGGGCCAGCTCCCCGATAATCCAATCCAATCTAATATCTTATTACCACTTCCACGCAACATTTTTTCGTACATGCACACCACATTGATAAAAAGCATATATTTTGCCTTAATTTGGTTTTACATTACGTCATTGATTCTAACAAGGCCACGGTTACATATCTACAAAGTCAATCACTTCGATATTCTAATAATCTGTCTATCTTTGTCTTCCGTCTCATTATGTTAGGCATGTCCCGTGTGTGCGTCTGTCATAGAACTCATCAATGACTCAAATGTCAAATCTGTCGAAAACCGCTGGCGCTAAAATGAAAATGAATCCACAGCGAGAAAAGACGAATTTCAAATAAATATTTATGAATGGTAGTTGGTAGTTTGAACTGTTCAAAGCCTGAAATGAAATGAATATACCGGTATGTAACCAATTATCATGCATTCGAATAACGAATTTCAATTCAGAATTTTCAATTAATATCAATGCAAATAGTAATCCAATCAATATATTTGTAATAACCTCTCCAAAGTATTCACATTTCACATACGATGGCGTGTCTGCGCATGCGCAAAACGCTTTATTCTATCTATGCATCATGCGGGAAGCTGTCACTTGTCAATTATTCTGATGACAGTGTTGGCGACCATTGATGCTAAACAATTCTAGCGAAAGGCATACATTTTCATCTGCTTCCACGCAGAAGGTTCTAATCGAGTCGATTACACTGTGTGGTAGTTTCCTGAAAAAATACAAAAAACAGGTCAATTTCTCCAGAGTGGTCATCACGAAGAGGCAATGTGAGAAGATATGCATACCCAGAAAACACCAGGCAGTAACAGTTAATTCCTATGGAAGTAACTCTGCAACTTGAAGTTTGCATGCGATTTTCTATGGACTGCCTATCCCGTTCGCATTCGTTTCGAAAGTAAAATAACTATGTTGATATAAATTGATCTCAAAGGCATATCGATATGCGATCTCTCTTTCGAAACACTTTCCAGCAGCATTCACCAGAACACCAAGAAGAAAATAATTGACGCTCGTTTCGTCAGCTAAGTTTTCTTAATAATCTTAACTTGGTTGGCAAAACATACGTCGAGTTCGAGTGTCTACATTTAGTAATAAGGTGGAACTGAGGTATTAAATCAGTTATTCATCAAAAAATTGTCACAGTCCCTATAATTGAATGAGCTGAAGTTTTGGATACCCAAATAATAAAATATATAACAAACCATGTTTGAGATATATTCAAGTATTGAATTGAATACACTAACGGATTCCACTTAGAGTTGATGTACTATTTCGGTCTGCCAGCGAGTCCAACTCGACTTCAGAAACCTGACCAGTACATAAAGCACTGAAGTACAATTTTCGAAATTATATTAAGAAGCTTATTACGCATGTGCGAGAATTGTGAGAATTCGCGAGTGCACATAATTAGCCTCGAGTTGCATATTGCACTTTTTCTACCTCCATCATGCTTGTGCGGAAATTTTTGGTAGTTGATTTTTCCGTTATCCCTCATTTTCGATGATCAACGAGACACTGGATGAGAGCAATTAGGTAAAACAATATGGCCGTATCTAACAGCTCACAGCGCTTAAAAACGCTTAACAAAATTAAACATTTCTTCATGGAAAACCGTCAAATATTGTGCAGCCGCTTCAAGCGCTATAAGCTGTTAGACTCGGTCAATCGCATATTTCATAGATGAAACTAGATACAATACCAATATACAAACTGATGAAAATACATTTCCTAAAAATATCATTTTCAATTCAATTTCACTAGGAGTTTGAAAAAAAAATCTGCTGAATTTGTTTTTTAGGGCCATTAAATGTAGTCGTGAGATCAAATTTATCAGGTCAAATGTTTCATATCCCATCGTTTCAAAAAAACAATTTCGGAAGCGGCCGCCTAAATGAGCCATCACACAACAGTTGTCAAATACGTAATGAAATATTTGAAATAGTGGGAGTAGAAAATACTATATATTATTGAATATAGATATCTTTCAATTCACAATTCACACTACCTTCCAACAGTATACGTTTATGAAGAATTGGTAAGGCAAGTATTTGAAAATTGAACTACAAATATTGCACGGATTTTCATTCAAAAAGAGAATATAGTAAAAATGAATTGGTAGAAATGATTAACATATGGATGATACGTTGGAGATCAATAAGACACACCAAATCATCTCAACATCCGAGTTCTTATCAACCGTTTGCCTTATAGCATTTGAAAATGTACAGTTCATCCAGTCGCAATAATCCAATTCTAACCGTAACAATGAATAGATCTATGGCCGTCGTTTGATAAACAGTCTAAATTTAATCTGGTAATGATTACATATCATTTGTACCTACGGCAATGGGCTTTAAATGAAACTGTTGACAATTTTACTCAAATCATAGGTGGAATTTTCTGTATGCAATGAAAATTTCAAATATGTAATTTGAATATAAAAATGATGGTGCAAAATTATCTGGTCATTTTTATGCACGATTGTAATTCATTGGAATATTTAACGAATAAAGAAATTCTCAAGGAAATGTCAATTTTTGTTCATTTATACTTTCCTCTATAGATTGTACGGAGCACTCACCAAAACGCGAAATGTTTTTCTATTTTTGAAGTCTATCTGACAGTCATTTGTGTTGTTTACTGAGGTCTAGCGATACGGTTTCAAATGTGTTGTTATGGTGACTTGATACAATGCAATTACCGCTGTAAGTTTTCGATAATTGCATTGCTCTTATGGGACATTTTATATATGAGGGAAATATTCACTTAAATTCGTGTGTCCAATAAATAGTTTTCATTTCGTTTCAAATCTCTCGC
Organism: Zygogramma bicolorata; assembly: GCA_032362365.1. Taxonomy (NCBI): domain Eukaryota; kingdom Metazoa; phylum Arthropoda; class Insecta; order Coleoptera; family Chrysomelidae; genus Zygogramma; species Zygogramma bicolorata. The sequence continues at coordinate 720,204 of JAVJAQ010002653.1, read as the reverse complement.
CTTTATCATTACCCGCACCTACCTCACTTTTGATTTAATTGCTTCCTCTATTCTTGTGATTATGTGTATTTACAATATTATTTATAGTTGTTTTATATTGTATCAGAGCTTAGAACATACAGTGAGCACGTTAGGTATATATAGTAAGGAGCTAATTTAATCCTAACGAGCTTAAAATCATCACGTACCACTCGGAAGTCACCCAAACCAATATTTTTGACCAAAAGAATGCACGCAACTGATTTTTTGGAATTCTTCTATTTTTTGTCATTGAGCAATTGAAACTAAACCTTCTATATTGATGCATTTTTTTCGTATCATTGGTTTTGCAAAGAAAATATACAAAAAAATCAATGTCGCACATTTTGTGATTGGAGTGCCTTCCGGTACGCCACACACTGGTTCAGATGAAAATATGAAAATTCAAATTATATTAATAGCGGAGCAACTTACATTGAAATAGCGGTAAATTACTGCACTGAATACTGTTAAGAAGTTATTTTGCTCTCTCGATTAATATTTATCTTCCTGAGGAGGGGGGACAAATAGAAAAATTTTCGAAATTTTCGAGTAGAATTTCAAAACTACTAATGTATGTTGACCCAATTGAATTTTTACATCATTTTGGCTGCCAAGTGAACTGGGCACTAGGGGGGAAAAAAGAGACATTTTTCGAATTTTTGACTGAGGTATCAAAATATATGTATTTTGTCTGAATTCAAAATATACCCCATAAAAGCCCTTAAGAGATATATTAGAGATGAATTATAGAGATGAATTATTTACTAATGTTAATTTTGCCCCTTCATGATAATCACATGAACAGGAATAACGGCCAAGGGTGGACCAGGTTGGATACCATTCATGGACCTTGGGAACACTAAGACCATCGCCACAGCAAAAACACTACAAGCTCGTATAATTCGCGAGGCCATCGAAATCGAGAAGCGACCTTCCTGCTTAAATAAAGGTGACGGCGCGCGGCGGTCAGAGACTTCCAACTGCATGGAAACCCCTAATTTCCAGATGCCCAGTCCCCACCAAGACATCCGACGGTACTTCAGCAGCACCCGCTGCTATGAATACCACCCAACATCCCTCGATACCCCAGTTCGATCTAAGGAGTAGGCAGATTGAGGCCTTAGAAAGAACTCGTGACGAGACCTGGGGAGTAATATATATATATATATATATATATATATATATATCTGTCATATCTTCCATATTCTTTCATTCAATATCTTTCGATCTACTCCGTAATATTGAAATATCATTGACTTCTACAGCAGAGGAGTCTTTCGATTTGACTTTCAATGAATAGCCATTATGGAATAAATCAGAAATGAAATTGGGTACAACACTTTTTTCGTAATCAGCGTAATCAGTATTGTGTTCTTAGAAGGGACACCGAACGAAAAAGTTCCACAGTCTGACCGCCATCTGTATTGAGTAGGGCTCAACCGCAACCAATAATACCGCCCCTTAGAATTGCAGCACGAACGTCATTTCTCCAGGTGGACTCGGAGAACTCGAAAAAAATTGTGGATGATACGGAAAAAGGGATTGTTTCAATTACAGAATAGCCAATTCAACCGTTGTACCCTACATTAGGAAAGAAATTAACCCTGGTTTTCTGTAGATTATCGAGAAAGCGATTAGAAGGAACTGCTATAGCAGAACACTTCCTTTTGTCTTTCTTATCACACCTAGAGCAGAGTAAACAGACTATAATAATTGTTCGTACAACAAAACTAGAGAATTGTTTTTTTTCTGAGCTTCCATTTTAATTTTTCCTAATCTCATAAGTAATGCCAGGATATTTTCAAACAAATTGAAGTTTATATCGGCATTGATAGAATTGATTTCGATTACTTATTGATGAATAGACATCATTCCTAACATTCATGAATATAAATTATGAGACTCACTTTTCTATTACTTGGCAGACTCATATCGTCATTCAGTATGTGACAACGATGTCTTTTCTAGGTATCTTCTAGACACAATATTAATCGACATTATTTCAGGCTCAACGGATACGCTAGGCTCGTTAAACCTACTTTCACAAGTCGCCAAAAAACAATCACCCAAATTCTTCATAATAGAATCGTTTGACAATAACAAACAAGGAATTTTAGTTACAGATTTTTTCAAAAAATACTCAGCCATCATCGATTATGGAAATTTCGAGTTCTCTTTCATTCACAGTACACACACACACACAAAAATTAATCAACAATTTCAATAGAGTACAACTTCAGTTAAAATACTAGTATTCTTCCGCGTTGTAAATTATTGAGTAAGTACTTCAAGATGAAGAAAAATTTGGAATGCATAGTATTTCCACAAGAAATAGCTGGTGTCTTTGTTGCTGGATTTACTTCAAAACCGGTAGATAGAAATAAAATTCCAGTAAAAATTTCAAACCCTCCAGAAGAACTAAAAGACAATAAGAATTTTGACCAAAAATTGCTGACAATAAATTGTTTGAAATTATTTCTCACAATGACATGAATATCTCATTCGTTCAACAAGTGGAAAAAGTTTCGAAATCCATTTGTGCAATGGGAGAGGAAAAACGAGCACTCGACCATACCAAACGATATACTTCCAGTAACCCACAGTTATTAACCTTCAATTCAATTCGCAAAAAGCACAATTCCTGTTGAAAAAACCGTGCAGACCCCTCAATCACAGAAACTATAAGTTGAGACATGGTCATCACTACTGCTAATGGTACCCGAGAAGACAGACAAACACGGTGAACGCAAGTGGGGAGTTGTTATTGACTTTAGATCACTAAATGAATATCTGAAAGACGGAAAATTTCCTGTAGCAAATATCAATGAGATTTCAGATACACAAGGTTGGATTTAGAATCTGAAACCCGCCTATTCATCAGCAGTACACTATGTTTGTTGTATGTACTTCTGCATGTGATGAATAAAGACATTATTATTACTTTCTGGTGAAATTTATTTTCTCATGTTTTCATTGAGCAAGGGTGTTACCAAATTGAACTCGACCCAGCTTGCAGAGAGTATACAGCTTTCACCACGAATTCGGGCAATATCAAATGAGCAGATTGCCAATGGGTGCGGAAGTAAGTCCCAGTGTAATCTCTAGCATTTGGTAGCTTTAACTATGGCTTCGACGCGTTTAAATTTTGAATTATGTTTTGTTGACTTAGACGATATTATTATTCTGGGAAATAGCTTGATGGATCACAACAAAGATTTAACTAAAGTTCTGCACAGGTTGCGAGAAGTATATTTAAAACTCTACCCGAGCAAATATAAATTTTTCAGGAAAGGGACTATTCATTTGGGTCACATAATATCGGCGTCAGGAGTATCTATCTATCCGTAAAAAATTTTGCATTACAACATTATCCAGTACCCAAAAACACATAGAAAATGATACGTTTTGTAGCTTGTGCTTACTATTACAGGTTGTTCATTCCGAATTTTGCTCAAATTACATCATCTCTCGACAAACTTTCGAGTGAATCTGCTATGAAGAATAAATTGAGAATTTGAAGTTGATTACCTCAATATGAAAAAACTCAACAGACAATAGGATCCCTTCAGAAAAATTCGCACAAACATCTAGGCGCGTACCTGAGAATGCAGACATCTGAATTCAGGGGTGCATGGGGCACTTGGCTAATTCCTTGGTGTTATCCATACAACACAACGGTTCATGCAGACACAGAAAATTTCCACACGAGCTAGTTTTTGAAAATTTACCAAAACTACCTTCTCACATTGATGAAAATATTGATCCTCTGTACAGTTTAGATAACTACCCTCTAGAACTGAAACACCGTATTCAGTGAGCATGTGCCGATACAAAAAATTATTTGTTGAAATCAAAAACAAATAGAAAAGAAAGATATGATAAGTAGTGTAATCCTAATAATGAGTTAAGAGGAGGAGATCTAATTTTTGTCAAAAATAATGTTCCTCACAAAATGCAAAAACTGTGGGGGTCGTTATTCAGTGATAAGAGGCGAACATCTGAAAATAGTGATTGAAGCGGAGGATAAAGAAATGGCAGTGCATAATAACAGAGTGTAACCTTATTACAACTGAAGTGAGAGTGTAATATCAAGAGTAGGTTTAGTAATGATGACAGCCTATAAAAAAATGGAAACATATCTCTTTTTCTTTCACAGAGGCAGATGGGATGCTTATTTGAATCATCTATTTAACATTTCAAATGGTTGACAAATATCATGTTATCTTCAATTGTTTTTTCAGCGAAAAATAACACTTAGGACATGTTTCGTTTCCCTGTCTGGTTAACCAGACTGGTAACTCAAGACGGTGATCACTGTGGTAGCTAGTACAACGGAACGACTAATGGTAACTAATATTTGGAAACAAAAATCGGACTGACATTTAAAAATATTCTTTCGGATCACATTCCAATGTTTTCTCTGTTGAAAGATATCATGTATATGAAATATCATTCTGTTCGGGTTTGAAGGCCGTCGATTTTTGGAATTTCTTCCTGACGTTTCGCTGGCGCGAGTGACTAGCTCCTTTGGAGGCTCATAAAACTCGAGTTTGACTTTCAGTCATCGCAGTTTACGTACGGATCCTATCTCCATAACCTAGCATTAAAATTTCTAAGCATTGCCTTTCGCTTATCGGCATTGTTGTCGAAAAAGTATTTATTTCACTCTTACTTGATTACTAACTTCATTTGTTAAGTGAATCAACGTAAATGTGACATGTGTTTTGAACAGTTGTACAAAAGACATGAACCAATTGAATGTGATTGTAAACAATAGTAGTGATATACTCCAGTAAAGGAAGTAATTTTTTTAGTAAAATGAAGGACTAATTCGAGACCACTCAGATCAACTTAAAATTTTTTGGAATTTGTCAAAAAAGGTGTCAAGTATCCGAGTAAATAAGTTTGGTTACTGGGCAAAGCTCCAAAACGCTGTAAAATTTGGCCAAGCTGTTTTTTTTGGCCCAAAATTAACAAATATTTAATATCTCGGGCAATATTAAATGAATTTTCGTGAAAATAGGTACCGGGGGGTTTTTTGGGTCACTGATTAAGATTTTAATATCAGAAATTTCTGAAACACCCTGTCAACCGTAAAAACTACCCTTTTTTAGGGTTGTTTTTTTAGAGTCGGGATTTGAAATTTGACAGCAGAATTTAATTGGCTTATCATATAAACATACAGTACTGCACGAAAAATGTTCATAAAACTTATGAATAGAGGGTCCCAATGGATTTACTATAAAAATTTTATGTGATTGATGGAAAAAAAGGTTTTTTGGCCATAACTTTTTTTTGGCTAATGATAACGAGATGTACCGGGAACCATTTTAAAGCTAAGATTATCGCCAAAATTCCATGTCATATGCAACATTTGAATTGGATGGGCCAATTTTTTTTATTTCGCCCGACAAAAAAGAGCATTTACCGCTATAAACATAAAATAGGCAATTTTAAACGGGCAAATTTACTTACAGATGAAAAATTATAACAAAAAATTGAAATACAACTATCCTGGAATGAATGCTGAAAAATTTGGCTGTTTAAAATAAATAATGTTCATGCTGCTGGTCAAAAACTGAAAATGTTTTAAAAAATACACGATTTTACCCAACTTTAGCAGGCCAAAACATAAACAATAATTACCCGATAGGGCCAAAAATTGCTGGACATATCCAGGACGAAGTGTTCTGACTTTTCACCAAAGGATTTTTTTTTCAAGCACCTTAACCCATATAGCGCTAAAAAATTGGCATTAAAAATTTTAGAAAAAAAATTATTTTGTCCATAACTTTTTTCTTCTTATTTTAAACGGTTCCGGTTGGTCTCAAAATTTTCCCGATTTTGTTATCTTGCACAATGACAGGAATCATTTTTTTCGTGAAAGTTATATTTTTAGAGATATTTACGCCAGAACGATCCGGTTTCTTCATTTTTCGTTAAGCAACCATTTTTGCCATGTCATATCTCCTTTAATACTAATCGTACAAAAATAAAGCAAAAACCACTTTATTTGTCAACTTAAATACTTCAAATAAGTAATATATAATTTTTTTTGTAATACTAACAGATTTTCAGTAAATTAAAAAAAACTTTAAAAACTTTTGAATTTTTTTGCAAAAATCACACTTTTCCTTGCGCTATTACTCGAAAGGGGTGCATTTTTATGAAAAATTGCAATCAATGTTTTTATGTCAAAAAATGATAATTTATCGATTGGTTTCATTATTATTTTTTTAATCCCCCTCCCCAATGAGTTCCACCCCCCCCCTACCCCCCGTGCTTTTTCCCAGTAACGGAAGTTGTTTACTCGGATACTGGGCACCTTTCTTAACAAAATTCAAGTTACTCCAAGTATCTCCAATTGGTCTCGAATTAGTCCAGCCAGTTTTTACTTCCTTTACTGGAGTAATAGTAAACGTAATATATGGTATTGTATAACAGAAGCCATCGACTTCGAAGTACTTCAGCAAGTAAGCTCGTTACTGAACCCCTACCCATACCTTAGGAGCAGCGATGGTTTGTAAACAACATATAAAGTAAAATATGACATCCACGCACGGAGAAAAATTCGTTCGTTGTAAGGGTATTGCCATTTGAGAAAATATATGATACCAGAACGGTGGAGGTGTCATCAAAAATATGAGTAGACCAAGAAATGCTCTACTGAAAAAGAAACTCCACGTGTTTGAGCTTTTCTCCTTAACGGTCATATCAAGCTCCTACCAAATTCGTTCCAAACTTTTCTTGCTCACTGAATATATATCGAGAGTGTAGAATTGAATATATTTCTAGAAATTTAGGACAATATATCTCGCTTAAGCCGTCATATACATGTTAATGCGTCTCTTAGTTCCTTCCTTTGCCATAGTGTCTCCAACCATACCTCAAAGAATAAAATTTGTTTGTTTCAGCCGACAAACTTCCACCGGGATTTCCTCTGATAACACAGTCACCGATTACTAATAAGGTGGTCGAGATCGGCCATAACGCAGTCCTGAAATGCGAAGCAACCGGGAATCCGCCGCCAAAAATAACATGGCTGAAAAATATGTTGCCCATCAATATCAGCAGTCCCCGTTCGAGGTATTCCATCAGGGACGACTTGCCAGGTAATGGATTGTTTACTAGATATTCGGAGCATCGGGTACGGTTTCAATCGAGTAATTATCTGATAGGATGAAATGTCGTTGGTAGAATAAGCGTTTTATTTCTGTTCGAATATAAACGATTCAGTTGCACTTGAAAATGCCGTGAATGAATATATTTGAATAATTTTCATTGTTCGAATAAAATTGAAAATTCAGATTGTTATATGCACTCAATCGACTTTTTTATGGCTATTTGAGAAAAATGTACACGTGAAAATTAATATTAAAAAACGTGTTAATCTGTTTGGACCATGTGGTCAGACTAAGACTTCTAGGTTAGTGTATTAATGACAGCAATGGAAGGTGAAATGTGAAGTTAACAACGGAAGGGTTTTTGGCATCTGTCAAATGTTAAAACAGTGGTACCAACTGACTGTGTGTACCAACCGGTGTCTGAAAACGTTCCTCGTCACTTGAACAGGTATTTGTTTGTGACGTTGAGGTGGGGCACTTAATTGATTGAATTTGATGTAATGATAAATGAAATTGAGAGAAAAATGTGAAGATCAATATAGCTATGGATGATTATTTAAAAAAATTATTGATGTTTCAAGAGATAAGAATATTAATTAGTTATACGTTGAGAACAACAAATGTGATAATTCAGTGACTTAGACAAGAATTTGTTTAATGAAATTTTTTACTAAGTTGTGAGTACCGTTCATGGTACTAACAGGGTTTGTATCCAGTGACAGTAAATAGGAATAAATCTCGCTCAAATGATTGATGTTTGTTCGACATGCATTTTGTTGCAGATTTGTGGTTCCAAATGGAACCTTCTGCACGAAGGCTCCTCGTGAATATCGCATTGTTTGCAGATTATAGGCCTATGCCGGGCACTTTGACCAGATCATTTGCTTTGTCAATCCACCACGAGACGGTGATCAATTCACGTTCATCGTTGGATCGTGGATGTATGAACCAAATGAGCACTCGTCATGGTGCATTCGAGCATTAGTTTGTTCGAATGCAGTCATCGCCGTGCTGATGAGCCCCATAGGCCCACTTTTTGGGGTAGATTGAAAATCTGCTCTTCTGCACCTGTAAAGTTTCCAATATTATTTCTTATTATTTCAGATTGTGGAAGGTTACAAACCCAGAAAACTACAAAACATTATAAGAACTTACTGATATGTCTGTTAACTTCCTTCAACACGATGAATCTCATAAAATTCTTTCATGAGTCTAATATATAGACCAAATCGCTAAAACTGATCAAAGTTTGAGAAAATTGATTCATTGGTATATTGTTGCTGAGAACAGAACTGACTGTTTATTCATACTTTATGAATATTTCAAGCTAGAAAACTCCCAAACATTGACAAACTATACCAAAAAGTTTTGCCAAATAGATCTGAAAAATGCTTGCTTCATTTCCGATTAGTGAATGTCATGAAAAATATCTCAGATTGATTCTGATATTATGCTTTTGTTGGGGTTTTGAGTACAGTTTTGTCTGAACAATACTCCGATATTATTTCATAATATGGAACCAGTAGGAGAATTCTCTTGAAATGCATCAAATACATCAATTCCGTAGTCGTTGTAGCATGATGAATGAAGAGGAATTATATTCGAAACCTGTATATGTCTGAACTGTTTTGGTTTTGAAGTTTTTTATGGAATACAAAACTATTTCACAACTATATCAATACTGATATAACAAAAATCAAAAAAGGTGTATTCATATATATGCATGTGTATATACACATTCATTTTCATTCTGCTTGAGGAAGCTATTGTATATCTGAACACGTGTTGCTGGTTTGTGAACCCATGGACAGTGATAATCGTACAGGAAACTCTGATATTTTTTGTTAATGTGGATTTTCATCAGGTATTGGCCAGTTCAATTGAATCTTTGTATCTGTATATGTGTATATGTGTGTATATATGTATACATTTGTCATATACCCATCATCAACATTTTTTCTAATATGTTGTGCTCACAGCAAGTAGTTTGGAATAATGAAACATTGACGGTATTTGAACAATATGTGACTATGGAACTCATTCGGTATCGTTACAAACGTGTTGAATTGGTGGTTAAAACAATATTGAAATATCATTGATACCCTCACCAGAGGAATCTTTCGATTTGACTCCTCAACAAATACCCATATATAGAAATAATCGAAAACAGAATTGGAAACAAAATTTCAGCGATTTTTATGCTCTAAATGTTCGACACATGATATCAGTTCAAGTTACAATATCCTTGTTGGGGCAAGTTCCGATTGGACCAAGTCAACTTCAAGTATTGGATAGATGAACACCGAACGAACAAGATTCATTGTCTGAATTTTGTAGAACTCAACTGCAACCTTTGATACCGCCCTTCAGACTGGGGATACTATGTACTATTTGTTTCGCCAGACATATCTGGGCATGCTGTGGAATCAGATATCTGACGACAGTAGTTCGATGGAAAAAAAGTGGAAGATACGGAGGAAGGGGTCGTTTGAGATCCAGAATGACCAATCCAACCGTTATACACTTTATTCCGGAAAGAAACTTACCCTGGTTTCCTGCAGGTTATCGGAAAAGCGCTTATAAGGAATACTACTTATAGCAAAATACTTCTTTCTGTCTTCTTTCCTATAATCTCCAAGTCAGAGTAACCAGATTCTATCATTATTCGTACCTACAACATAACTTGAAAAGTGTGATATTTATTTTTAGTATATATCAGTATTGATAGGATTAATTTTGAATACTGATTGATGAATATACATTTTTCAAACCATTCATGAACATACAAAATGAGACCCTCTTTTCAACAGTATTACAGAGGACACCCATATTGTGATTCAGCATTTGACACCGATGTCTCATCAGGTACTTCTTATTGAACAATTCAGAAAAATCAGTTTCCTTCCGTAAGATCCAACCATATCAAAAAAAATATATACGTAAGTAAATTTTATTCATCTCTAAATATTTTCACACATATAAAAAACAGTTTATACACGAAAAAAATCTCATTGGACTAGTCAAAAGAAAAAATACAACAAAAAACAAAGAAAATAATTTGAAGTGTTGTGAAATCCCAGTTTAAGATTCATACATCAAATACACATATATTCCACTGGACTAGACATTACAGTACGCGATACATAGTAAAATATTAAAAAAAAAATTGTGTCATTTCACAAAAAGTCATAAATCAAGAGACCTCCATACATTGAGAAATTCTGAACCAGAGTTAAGAATCATATTCGAAGAATTCGTCTATTGTGTAGAAGCAACCATTAACAAAAAAAACGGAAAGTTCATTTTCCAGTGATATCACACTTTTTTCTGTGTCAAAAAAAGATTTGATTTGATAACATTTAGTTCCCAGATAATATGGAGAGTTTTGGCCCACACTTAGGCGAGAGAATGGTTGGTGCAACATATCTTTTCCTCTTGTAGGGTAGTTGTAAAAATCTGAATTTTTTGCGAGTGACTGCTCCTTATCCGTAATAAATAAGATGAGTTGAAATATATACAGGCATGGTAATGGAAGAATGTCATATTTCTTAAAGAGTGGTTTGCACGAATCCGATGGAGATGCTTTGTCCATGCAGCGAATTACTCTTCTTTGGAGTTTGAATATACGATCGATATGTGCCGAGTTACCCCAGAATATCAATCCATACTGTAGCCTCGACTGCACCAATCCATAATACATCAGTTTAAAGACCTCTTTAGAGACACTGTCCCTCAAGTTTTGGATTGCATAACAAGCACTCCCAACTTTCGAGCACAGACTATCAATATGCGCCTCCCAAGTCAATTTATCATGGATAATAATGCCCAAGAATTTGGTTGATCTGCTCCATTCCAAGATTTCACCAGACATGCTGATCCTCATGGAATTTGGATGTATGACAATATTTTTTAGTAGAAAATTCATTATTTTGGTTTTCTTAATGTTACATGCTAATTTATTGTTCATGCAATATTTGTTGAATTCGAAACGTGCTAGATTTCCAGAGTCCGTTAGGTTGTCCATATTTTCATGAGACAATAATATGTTTGTATCATCAGCATAGAGAATTATTTCATTTGGTGAGGTACATGTATGATAAATGTCATTCGTGAATATTATGGAAAGGATTGGTCCCAGTATGGACCCCTGGGGAACCCCCACTTCAATACTTTTACTGTCCGATCTAGTATTATTGATTACCGTGGTTTGTCTGCGATTGGTGAGGTATGATGCAATCCAATCATATGGCACTCCACGAACTCCTATGCTATATAACTTAGCAAAAAGCAGGTCGTTATTGACCATATCGAAGGCCCGTGTTAGATCATAAAATATTCCAAGAATGTGTTTTTTGCCATTTAGTTGTTCATATATGAAATATAAAGCTTGTTCCAGGGCTCTTGAAGTTGATTAACCTTTTCGAAAACAATTTCGGCTATCTAAAATAATCTTATGCTGTTCAAGATATGTAGTCAATCTATGCAGATTCAAAGACTTTGGATATTTGACATTGGACACTGATAGGTCTATTATTTGTAATGTCTTTCTTGGATCCTTTGTTTTTGAAAATTGGTATACATTTTGACTCCTTGAGATCGGGAAAAACACCGCTCGAGAATGACTCATTTATGAGATATGTTAGAGGTTCACATATGAAATCTACAACTGACCTTAGTGTTCCACCATCGAATCCATCTATTCCAGGGGCTGTCTTTGATGTTGTTTCAATTAATATTGTTCGCACTTCATCTTGTAATATAGGAGTGAGAAAGAAACTAACAGGACTAGTATTCCTATTTTGGTCAGTACCAAAAATAGGGTTCATTTTTGAAAGACTAGTGAAATGGCTATTAATAAAATCACATTTTTCCTTTTCATCTTCAATGAGCTCTCCACGATAATTCTTTATGTTTGGAAATAAATTAATATTACTGTTTCTCCTATTCTCATTAATGATTTTCCAGCTCTCGCGGCCAATATTATTAGAATATTTTGATCTGTCATCATTAATTTATTTCTGATAGGTTTTCACTGTTTCTTCTTATATTTTCTTCAGCTGTTTATATTTGTTTGTATAGAACTCATTTTTGATATTTTTTTCGATTTTTTTCATTTCACATAGCTGACTATGTAGATTCTTTATATGGGGTGAAAACCATTTTTTAGTTTTTGGTTTATTTTTAACTGTTGTAACTGGAAAGCAGCAATTGTAGTGATGCATAAGGGTGGTATAAAAAACATTAAACTTGTCTTCGAATGAATCAGCACTGTACATGTCTGTCCATTGTTCCTTTGCTATAAAGTATGAAAATGTATCGATATTTGAATCATTATAAATTCGTTTAATAGAAACAGTAGCGACATCTAATCTATCTGAATCTGCTTTGAAAGTACCTCTTTGACATGTGTGATATGATAAGAAGGAATCTTTTACACATACATTATTTATCTGAAGGTCCGAGAAGATATTAGCGATACAGTTATTGATTCTTGTTGGTTCATTCACAAAATATTTTATATTAAAACTGGCTAACAAATTGATTAGTTCTCTCTTTTCTTGTGTTTCATTTAGAATGTTTATGTTTACATCGCCGCATATGATGAAATGGTTCTTGACATTATAGAGTTTATGTAATAGTTGCTCGAGACAATAGACAAACCTTCTTGCATTACCTTTGGGTGATCGATACACAGTAATAATGAAAATATTGTTAGAGTACTTCTATTCTTATATAATATGCAAGCTATACAAGCTTCAAATTCTTTTTCCATGCAATTTTTATATTCTACGGATCTAATATTAATTACATCTCTTGCATAAATACAAACACCACCTTTTCCAAATTTGCTTCTTGTGAAGGAAGAAACCAATTCAAAACCGTTGATATTTGTCATTTTAATTTCACTTTGTTTGAGCCAATGCTCAGATATACACAGTATGTCCACTTTGTGCTCCATCACTGTTATTTCCAATATTTTAGTCTTATCCATTATACCCTGTATGTTGAAGTGTAAAATGGTGTAATCATTTCTGTCGATTGATGTCGTATTTCCATTTTGATCATTCATCTTGTAGCTTGTAGGTGCTGTTTTGAGTTGTAAGTGATCTTCCCCTCTCATAAAAAAGAATCAGGTCTACCAGAGTGCTCACCATTTTGTTGTGCCTGAACCCTGGGCTTATCTAAGAAGCGTTGTCCCGATTTAAAATTGAAACGGTCATATCTGATATTTTCTGGCCAGAAGTTGCTGTCATACACTTGCTCTTTAAGGTGGGGTTCCACACCAATCATGGATGATTGGTTGTCCCGTCTGGGAGTTTTTGTTGGCAGTTTTTTGTCATTTATGTTACTAGAATTGGTGCGAGTCTTCATGTAATTCTCAATGTTTTTCTCACACCACAAGATGGATTGCCTTCCTCTAAATGTATAAAGGAGCTTCAAAGAAAATTTGGTGTCGAGCCCCATACATGAGAACGTTGTAGATCATTATAAGCTGACAAGAAGTAAAGTACTTTTTCGAACGGAATAGAAATCCAAGCTTCTGGGAAGCACCCTTAGCGATCGATCTCGCATGGTTTTCCCACGAGAGATTATAACTGATCGTAATTTCAACCATCGAGATACTTGACTTTGTAGAAATAGTTACTGCTCACATCTGAATACTAGATAAAGATAGATTGGCTTTCTTTGAGAAGAGACATGCCTGGGTTTTCTTGCAGTATTGAATTCTACCAAGTTGAGGTTGCCCATTCTATTTTTTTTCTTTCTTGTGCTGGTTCGGCGACTCGGGAAGAGGGGCTAGTATTGGGAGTACTGTCGTCAGCAAAAATATGCACTGAACAAGATGATTTCTCATTGATATGAAGCAGAAATAAAGTAGGCGCTAGAACTAAAACCTGTGGAACACCTGCCTTCATCGGGAGAATATCAGACAATACTCAATCAACATCCACATACAGATTCAACCATTTAAAACGCAACAGATGAAATATCCGATTGCACGTTCATTTAAAAAAAAACACTCGTACACGTAATTACATTGCTGAAGTGGAAGGTTTTTTGATACGAGTTTTAACACTGTAACTTTAACCCAAACCCTTACTATTTCAAATGGAACAAGGGGTGGGGTAGTTCTTTTTCGAAGGGACATTCAATTCTTTTTCGAATGAAATCTTATCTCATGGTCTATTTTATTAGTACTATGTTGGTCAAATAGTCATATTAAAAAAACATCACATTCATCTCGGAAACTATCTGACCAAAGGCCGCACTATATGAAACATTCTTAGTCGTCTAGCAGGCCAAAGATCCATCGAATTAAGATGGCTTTTTGGGATCATTTGTCTCTGAGTGTCTATATTACTCTCCCAAAATACCAGCGTGCCTCAAGGCATTTTTTTCGTTTATTCAAAAAAAAACTTTTTCACCAGTCTCACTAGCATTCAGACCTGACTAATCGGTATGACTTTTTTTTTCTCAAATAAAAAAAATTCCTAAATATTTAACTTCAGATGTATAAAAATTTCGAAATGCCTTAAATACATTTTTCAGTTGAAAAATTTCCCTCCTAAAAAAACAAGCTACCCTTCAGCCAGACCTCGACTATATCATTTAGGGGTCTTTCAAGGATAATGATAAAAAATTTCGTAGTGCCTCAAGAACCTACTCACCATTATTCACCAGCTCTCCTACTATCATGGTTTTTGGTAAACCGATTTTACAATGGCGAAATGAACTACTCTACTATGTTTTAAAGGGGCAAGTATAACTGCATGGCAATATGCGCACTGAGTGGCGTGGTGAATGACGCGGCGGGTTGAGCTACTCCACAATGTTTTTACCCTAAGGCACCATCTCCTTGTAAGCGACCATGCCTCACGTCCAAACCTCAACTCACCCAACACAGGACTTTCTGAGAACTTCGTCAAATTATCTATTTTGATACGGTAACATGGAAGAAATGGCCTGAATAAGTTAACCTCCTCTTCAACGGATGTATATGAAGAATTTCATCTGTAATTTCATTGAAAATAACTTTTCGTGACTGAGACTTAAAATTTTCTCTTTTTTATTCAAAATTATTCCAACGCCAAAACATTCATAGAAACTTCTTGGTTCTATTCAGAGAGAAGCAATCCGTCCTGTTGGTGATTTTTCGCTCACGAACTCGTAAAAGGATCAGAGACTTGTTTATTGTTTCATTGTTAATATTTCCACGTTCGGTTTTCTTATGAATTGTCGTCAATCGTTCCACCCTTTGCATTATTAACACGGATGACAGAAATAGTGCGGAATTCCCACCGCTTTTTTGTGAACTTGGACACCTCGAACCTCTCTTGGTCAGGCATCTTTTTTATTAGAACAGCTGAACTTTGAAACTCTTTCACCGAAGGAGGTTTTTCCTTCAAAAACTCAAAGTGAATGTTAATTCGTATCACCTGTCCCTTGATTCACGCGGTGTTCTTCAAACATAATAGGGCTTTCATTTCGTGGGAATCTGCATATAATAAACTAGTATAAATCCAGTGGAAATAAGATCCAATCCATTTTTATTGTTGAAAATTCCGCCCATATTCCAGTAAATAATCCAAAAATCGCTGATTTGCAGCTATCTGCATTGTTCATAACTAATATCTGTAAGATATTATTGGTATGCCAAACGCATCCATCAAAATGAAGAGAAAATGTTTAATATAGTTTTACTTTCATGTAGGTAAATGACATTCGCAACTAATGAAATTTGTAGGGAGCTTCATCGTGAAGTTCGCCTATTTGCAATGCTTATTTGAAACACAGGCTCTATTGAAATTAATCATAAAAATATGTATTATCTGTTCAATTTGTGGAATTATTTTGAATTATTGCAAATGACAAAAAATACAAACTTCGACAGAGAAAACATTTCTTTCTCGAGAATGCAATTTACTATATAACTGATTATATATAAATTATCATAATCGATTAAGAGAAGTAAGTCGCTTTGATATTTCAGTTCATTTCAGTTCATTCGTGGAATCAGAAACTTTCATAGCATTAGACACATTTTCCCCATGAGCTCTCAATTATTTATCGGTTGTCATGATCACAAACATTGCATCCAATATTCAAAATTGTAAAGGTCCATGGATCAATATGGTTCAATTCTCGCTCCTATACCGCTTTCAACACCAAAACCTATACGCATAGATAGAGGCTTGTTTACTCGATGTTATCTTACACTGAAACTGTCCGGACGCACACTGAAATAACAGAACTGTATAAACATTTTTATTGATCAATTCCGCGATGGCGTCGAATAACAGTGATGGTTTGTTATTAGTGGAGTAGGAAACTAGCAAGCGGAAAATACCGGATGGTCTTTAGAAAGCTTTGATATCCAATGGATTATGTTATAATGTTAATATCCGATTTCCACGAATTATACATTGAGTTTACCATGATATATTTTTCTCGCCTATTCTCCTCAAAATCTATATAGGGTGTTCAAGAGCTTTCAAGCCTGCAGATATCTCAGTTATTTGCAAAAACATGAAGCGTGTCGTAGGATACCATGAGCTCGTTCATGCAGCATTGCAAAATCAACCCCCTGGCAAACAACTCCCGAGAAACCAAACTTTTTTTTCCAAATTGCACCCCCATGTTTGTTTTGGTTCAACTTACAGCATGTTACATTCCCAATCCAACGTTATATCCTAATATGTAGTTGTGAGGATAGTTCGAGAAAATTCAGGTTTTCTTCTCCTGAAGATGCTAACCTTGTTAGCGGAATATACGTCGAGTGCAAAAAATATCGTTTTTGTGTTAGGGTAGTCGATATATATATATATAATTCAGGAGTATCTTGACTGAACTTGGTAAGAAATGATATACTTCTTGGGGATGCAGTCAGGATCAGATGGCCAAAGAGAACACTTTCAATTGTGGCCATCTGATCCTGACTGCATCCCCAAGAAATATATATATATATATATATATATATATATATATATATATATATATATATATATATATATATATATATATATATATATACAGAAAGATTTAACTTTCGGAAAAAAGGATCCAATCTAATCGTTTATTATAGTTTAGTCCTTTCAAATTCGATTGAATGCTCTCTCCGTGCTACCCCCTGAATATTTTTAACCAAGATCTCCTTAATTATCACCTACTCGAGTTTGCACATGTACGTAAGGTAGGAGAATACAGTTTGAAAGTACACTCCTATGTTGAAACATAATCATATCATGATCGCCATGTCATCATCCACATGCATCGATGGATCATCGAAACTAACTTAGAATAATAAGTAGCCAATTCGAACTAATACAAGTGGGGCGAATGCGAGTAGTCTTCCCACTCTTTTTAGTCCAGATAATGAATCTAAAAAAATGGTAAAACCTCGCGAATTTTTCGTCCAGCACCGATTTGTACAAAATTTCGGGATTGGGCTTATTACACCCTCTAGTTCATTTTCTATAGTGTGCCGTTTTACGTTTTTTGTTTTTTAGGGGTGAAAACTACCCCTTATTGTCAAAAATTATAAAATAACATTAAAAACCTAAATATGGGTAAAAATAGTTAAATAATGATTGTTCCATGTTTCGGGATACAATTTCATAATCTTTCAACCTAGCCTCGTTATAAACTACCCTCGAAAACATTGAATTTTTTATAATATCTTCGAAAATATATCAAAAAAAAAAATGATCGTTTTCTTAACTATAGCTCCTTCATTTTAGGCGATAAAAATTTTTTTTCACAAATGATTTTGCAGGGCTTTTCAAAAGCTATAAGACTATGTGGTTAAAATTACTTTAGATCCCTCAATTTTTAAATGGGGAGAGTTTAAAGCGCTTGACTGAGGTGATGTTCGATCTTTAATGTAGATGTTAAACGGCTATATCTTGCCGAATATTCACTTCACAAAAAAATCTACACACAGGAAAATTTTTGTCATTGAAAAAAACTACAATTTAGTACTATATCGTTTTTTCGTATCTTCAGTATTTTGGGAAATATTTTTAAGAAAAGAGTTGAAAATACGAAATTGAAAAAATCGTTTTCTCTTTAAACTCCAATTTTTCTAAAATTAGGCATTTTGAATTGGTCAAACTTCGTGGGTGTATTAATAGTACATATATAAAGAGAATCACAGAAGGGTGGCGATCAATTTTAGTTGGGGGGTACTTTGTGGGTTGTTTTCACAGATTTTTTCCGTAGAAAAAAGAGGGTACCGATCTTATTTTCATCATAAGTCGGTCAATTTTCATGCTAGAAAGACATTTTTTCATTTGTTCGAAAGCTCTAATTGAATACTCAAAAAAAGATTTCATGAGCTTTTTTCGAAAAATGCAAATTTCTCTCGTTATTTGGCTTCAAATCTTCCAATTTATAAATTTGACGAAAAGAGCTAAGCATTAATTTAATTTTTTTTTCAAAAGCTGAAATTTGCCTCTCCACACTTTTTTTGATAAAATGCATAGTTTTAGAGTTATTTGCAAAAAACCATTTAAAAAGTCGATTTTTTTCGTCAAAAAACTGTTACTTTCAACTTCGACTAGCTCAAAAAATATTACTTCTGAGAAAAAAACGTATGGAACATTTTTTTCTTAGAATTACTTTTCTCGTCGATTCCTACTTGAAATGTAATAAAAAATTTCCAACCCCTTGATGGGGTGGCAACCAACCCCAAGGCTCTAGCGTACAGCGGCATGATATAGAAAATGATCCTTGAGCTATTCCCTACCTTGTGTGAAAATTTCAGGTAAATCCATGGTGGACGAAAAAATTGCGAGCTAAAATGCTTCATTTCCTGAACTATTTGTATAATAATTAACAACAGAATAGCTGAGCATACAACACACGATATTTCCTAGAAACTTCAAGAGTTTCACTCTCATATAGAATAGACTTGGCCAACTTTACAATTATTTGCAGTCATTCATTATGTCAGAATAATCTTCACCATTTCGGGCAGAGATAGACTCCAATGTTTGCTGATGATAGTCCGATCAAATACAATTTTTGTTGCTAAACAAAATAGATTTATCAGGTAGAAAAACCTGTGGCGTGAATTTTGGCCCACGTTCTGAAGGATGAAATGACGTGGACATATGGAAGAGCAAAAAATAATGATGTTTCTCAAAACTGTCCATAGATACATTGATAATACCCTTTATTCATTGATCTCAAAGAGCAAAATAAACCTAACACAGACTTTCTGTTCTATCACTCAATCCAATCACCTAACACCATAGGTACTAATATCCGTTGCGCTCGAAGCGAATTTTTTAAGCAGATTGGTATCATATTGTTGTTCTTTATATAAATTCATCACTTTTTCACCTATGGTTCCAATTTTTCCGATTGAACCAGGTCCCTTCACTATGAAATGAAAACGGTAATATAAAAAATAATTGGAAGATGTGAGTATTTTGGTTGAAGCTGAATGAACATTCATCATAAAAAACGAACAATCCATTAACGATTGTTGAAAAATCCCTTTTTCGAGTTCGCGATATCTCATTACTAAAAGCATCTTTTGACTTTATATTTGCTAGAAAGATGTATCCCGATGATTCGAAATTATTTTATAAATTTTTCTTGGAAAAATTCCGGCTGGATGAACATTTATCATTGAAAACTCCACAATCCGTTGACAGTTGGTGAAAAACGCTTTTTTTCGTGTTTGCGATATCTCATCACGAAAAGCATCTCTGGACTTGATATCAGGCAGAATGATGTATCCCGATGATTCTAAAGTATTCTATTAAATTCTTTTGGAAATATTCGAAATAAAAACAAATGAGACATTGTTCTGAGGAATGAATTTCAGACATAGAATAGAATTCTACGTGCTTTCCCTTGAAATTGCATCCTCATTATAATGGGAGAAAAGTAAAAATGATTTGTGAAAATAGTTACTCTGCATGAAAAATATCATGTAAAATGTTTGGCCATGAATTATTTTTACTTGCATGATATTATTCAATTTTCAATAGCATGCTCTCATGAAGATGTTCCGTTGAGAGGAAAGACAAAAGGTAATTTTTATTAAATATCAATTATATCTTTCCATTGAAATATGAAAATTAGATGAAGCTTCGGTGAAATTCATATATGGTTTGGTATTCGCTAAATTATACATTTATGGTGACAAATCAAGTACCGAATTTTAAATATAATTACAAAAATAACAACTATGATACAGGGAAGGAAACTGGTTCCCCCACGTGATGCAAAACTTCTATGAAATATAACCAGCTGTTTACCTTCCATTAACGTTTTTTATGAGTTTCACAGCCACATAAATTATAGAATCATTTTATGGGGAAACTCTCTTTATGCGAATATAATTTTCTCACAGCAAAAGAAGGCCCTAAGAATATTGGCCAATGCACAATTCAGTCAACACTGTAAACCACTATTCATTGAATATGTAGTAATGCCCCTACCGTCCCTGTTCATCTACAATGTATTCCAAGAGATTCATAAGCAGGCAAGTACCCTGGAAACTCAGCGTGACACACATGAATACAATACTAGAAACGCAAGACAAATCAGAGTTCCTCGATATAGACTTAGAGTATCTCAAAAGAATTCATAGAATTTCAATCTGTATTGGTATTGTATTGGTACTGGTGAGTTGGATGGTTACAGATGCGCTGCGACCTGCTTAGATCTATTGTGCCCCATCTTCTTCTGCTATCTCAAGGTGTTCGCGTTTATAGCAGCCCCTCAAGCCTCAATTCCTTCAGGAATTTAAGGATTTTGAGGGGATCTATTCGTGTTATTTCTCCCACAGTCAGCTGGAATGGTCCCAGTATATTCGATCTTTTGTGATGTACAGCAAAACACTCCATAGGGATGTGATGGGGTGTTTCTGGATGTTCTCCGCAGAACCTGCAGGTGCTGTCCCCCTCCAAGCCTAGCTTCCTTAGGTCTTCTTTGAGTCTGCAATGCCCCGTTAGAAATCCCGTGATTGCCTTTAGACTAGTTTTGCTGAGGTCTTCAATCTTGCTCGGTTGAAGTTTCCGAGGTGATCTTTGGCCTGCCGCAGCACTGGAAGTCTTTTCCAGTGTGCAACTCTCATTGCTTCTTCCGTTTTATTGAGTTCTTCTTGGAAGTAAGAGTTTCCAAGTCCGCAGAATGGTTCGATCAGTGGTGTTGATGCACCTTTTCGTGCCAGGATGTCTGCTTGTTCGTTCCCCTCCACTCCGATGTGCCCTGGCACCCAGAGTAGGGTCACCTTGTTGTTCCTGCCTAGGTCGTTAAGTTTGTCTAGGCATTCCCAAACCATCTTCGAATTGATGCAAGAGGAACTCAACGCTTTGATGGCTGCTTGGCTATCGGAGAGGATCACAATTTCCTTGTTCCGATATTTCCTGTCGAGGTTGAGCTGAATGCACCTTTCTATGGCGTGAATTTCCGCTCGAAAAATGCTGGGGAACTGGCCAATGGGCTCGGAGTATTTGGTGCGAGGCCCATAGACTCCTGCTCCAGTTTTCTCGGGAGTTTTGGACCCGTCTGTGTACCATGTTATGGTATTCCTTCCTAGTGCTTGAATGGATTCTATGCTCCAACCTCTCTTGGTACTCAGTTCTGTTCGAGAGAGTTTCATGAAACTTAATTTATTGATGATTTCGTCAGTTGGGAGATCAGCAAGGTGTGCGCTTTCGGGAGAGGCTAAGTCCCCCCCCCCCGTGTGTGCTATCCGCTTGAGTCCGACTCTGGCCAACCTGAGGTGTGCTTCCCAAGCAGTTCTCCTTACCATGATATGGAGAGATGTGAGGTCCAAGATGACCTCTATTTCAATCTGTAATCTGTACAACATATTGCCTATGAGGGTTGAAAGTATTCGCCCCACTGACTTTAAAACAAAATATTAGACAGTATTTCCTGAAAAATTGTTTCTACTCCCTCGATGAGTACCTGAAATCAAATTTTGATGAATTGTGATTGAACACTGAGTATTGTCTGGAGCATGCCGGATGTCCTGGTAGAGTCTTCATAAACACCATGTGAATCATATGAAAGTGATCTACATTAGACTTGATTTACTTCATTTATTATTCCTCGAGGATGTGTGACCGTCTCAATTGCTTTTCAGCAATCCATGCCTCTTCAAATTATTACCTCATGTACCCGATAATTTACATTTCAATGTGTTCTGAATATTTGATTTTTTTAGCTTTGAAAAATTATTCTCAGTCGTTTAATCGATGTAGATTATCCTACTATCATGTGTCGTTCCTTTTATGTCTACCTATAGGTGTTTTTATATCTTATAAGCGTACCTACCCTTTTATAAAGCTTTTTGGTGAATTCACTTTGACCTGCTACAAATGTACCCTGTATGTAAACTAATAAAATAAAGCATCTATCTATCTATCTAACTATGTGTAATTCAGGTATTCTCTAATAATAACAGGGATTATGGCATGGCAATTAGGTACATGTTCTCATATGACAACGTTTAACATGGTATGTACTTTCATCTGTATCGTCCCACCTTACTTACATGTACGAACTCGAGTGGGTGTTAATTAAGGAGCTCTCGGTTGAAAATGTCTAGTTGGTAACACAGAGAGCAATCAATTAAATTTGAGAGTACTAAACTACAGAGAAAACAGTTTCCAGGGCCGGTTTCGGCCTGACACTACGTTGTGATATCTATACAAAGGGCTGAATGTTTCTGTAATCCATACACAAACCTCCAAAAAAATCTTTCTCTCAGTGCGTTCAACAAAGTTGGTGATTTGGCAGAAATGTGAGAAAAAAAAGAATGTTCTCGTGGTGGACCAATTGTTATCAATTTTTATGTGAACGTTTACCATACTTTGCACTTGATAAACATTAGTTATAATTTCAATCATATTCCAAGATTTCAAATGATATCGCAGCGCCACTTCGACCAAGACTTCAACTGACAAGAATCACTTTGACAATGTATTAACATTGTTTGAAACTTTTCACCAGAGGACGTATCGCTTATCTTGAAATCCCAATAGGTAATCTGAAATGGATTTTTCGAACTACACATCCCTCAAAGTAGTTTTCTATCCTGTCAACAACAGAAATGAATCAGACCAAACGTGGTAATGTAGTAGTTTTGAACGGTCAGGCCGTTGGACCTTCAACCATGCTTTATCAAACACATAAAACACACTTTCCTATAATATTTTTTTTTCACAAGGAAAATATATGATGTTTCATCTGCAGTTATAAAATCGCTAATCTCAGTGGATATTCTAAATGCAAAGTATAAAAGATGACATTCCACAATTTCTGCCCGTAGTATTGGTAAACGTGATTTATGGTATTATATACCGAATGTCATAGACTTCTTTCGAAGTCCTTCAGTGAGTAGGTTTGTTACTAACTCCCTACGCCATACCTAAGACGAAGAGTCGTTCCCCAACACGACAGAAATGAATTCTCAAAGAAAAATCTCTGCCCGTTTGAGGAATCGAGCACACGACCCTCGGATCGTGAGTCGGATGCGGAACTACAGCACCAACTACTCCTTCGCCCGTTTTTTGTGATTTTAGTGAATATACCACAGAGTTTGTGGAGTTTGAATTTTTCCATGAACGGATATTTTCTCAACTAATAACCCACTGGCATGTCATATAGCACGAAAGAACGTTTCATAATTTCATTGTGCATTTCCTTTAGTTGTATCGTAGGCTACGTCGTTGTTCAGTTATTAAATGTGTACAACATAATCAGTGATTTCCATCCCAGAAGTATTCTTCTTTCAATTCATTTCACATCAGTTTGAAATCTCATGTATTGAGTATTTGATTCAATCATGAATTAAGAATAATTTGAAAATCAAGGAAAAAATTTCTTCGAGGGCTTCATTTGTATTTTCTCAAGAATATTGTTTGATGACATCAGCAGTTGCATCTGCGCTCACCCTATATATATATATATATATATATATATATATATATATATATATATATATATATATATATAATATAAGATATATATATATATATATATATATATATATATATATATATATATATATATATATATATATATATATATATATATATATATATATATATATATATATATATATATATATTCAGTACTGCTGTTTTCAGAATGCCTTTTAAAGACACCGACCGGCAATGCCTGATGGTCGCCTCCTTTTGTTGGACACCTTCTTCCATTCATTAGAAGTTGATTGTTTATGAGATATTTCTTATTGAAATCGTCTTCAGGCATCTCAGGAGTCGTCGTAAACTTTGAGGTCATATTTTTCTGAGATGTATTAATACCGGAAGATAGATGATCTTTTGTGATTGAGTGCATAAACTTTGCACTCACATGATTTGAGTTCTTGGGCTTCTCCACTCTCACTGCGCCAGGTTTCTTCGAGTCATAGACAGTTATCGATTTGAGATTTTCTCGATGTGCTAGAAATTATTGCTGAGACGACAACGTCGCATTGCGTGACACTAGGCTCATTTGATTTATCTTCAATAATTTCATAATACAATTGACTGTGTTGGCATACACTTTAGTATTTTGTAATAATCAATTTCAGTACTCGCATATAGTTCTCCGTTAACAGAACTTTTGGATGAGTCATCTTCTGGACAAAAGGAGAATATCGAATCTCGGAAAATTGAAAATATTGTGGCTATCATCGGGTTCACCCAGAGAGCAACGGATAAGGTTTATTGGGCAAGGACCAAGTATTCCAATATTATATTTTAGCCTGTGGTAGAAGTCCATTGTATCTCAAAGTGGAGTGTAGTAGATTTAAGATGCAGAAAAACTCAAAGTCGTCTCCACAATTTAATATTCGAAAGATGTCAGTACGGTGATTCAGTACATGTTTCGAACCTACATAGGTTCATCATCAGCTGAATTTACATTGAATTCTACAATAAAGGAAGAGTAATATAATATTAGTTGATAAATGAAGTATAAAATTTACTTACATGGAGAAGAAAAAATGGCAAAATCACATGGTGAAGGTCAGGACATAAAAAATTATTGTAATGGCAATTAAGATCAAATTGATATTAGGGGAATTTGGGACATCCCTAATAGCATAAATACATTAAAGATTGGGAGGCTTGGAGCCCTTATGCCCAATATGCAATATTTGAAAAATCCACATTAAAAGATACTTGGAAAAACTCTACCGTTCACAGATTGACTGAGTAGGGAATGGAGGAGAGTCAGCTGACAGAACTGTCAACTGTCGAAATTTTTCAATGTCGAGATGACATGGAAATGCGGCACAAGGATCTGGCACACACGGAACGAGAATCAAAGAGCTGTCATTTCGAGTCATGTCCCGGGTGGACAGACCCAACACCCCACATACAGGCCCTCTCGTTACAAAAATCAAAGTGAAATATTATAGAAGATTAATTTCAACTAGCATACAATATGGTAGGGAGCGCAACAACCATGATTAACACTGACATCTATCATCCATCCTTGGGATGTACAAGAGTTGCCAACCATCAAGCAAACATTATACAGAGTCCATGATAATTATTTATGGAAGATCAAGGCAGGGGGGGGGTGGGAAATTTTAGTTGAAATTAAGGGAGTTGAAAAACTTTCTGCAGTCAAACTGTACTTGCTCATTAAGAGAAACAACATTGGGGTTATTAGCAGCGGAATTGATTTCAAAAATCTCTAGAAGATTGGGTAATGTACCTTTTTGACATATGTGTAAAATATACAGATCTGAATCAATATCAAAGCTATGGTTTTCATTGAGGATATGATTAGCAAAAGAACTTTTTGTGTTGTATTCTTCCAATTGTAGATTTCTGGAACCGTCGATAAGTTTAACATGTTCCAGAACTCTTGTTTTTATTTTTCTACCACTCTGTCCAATGTATTGAGCAGAACAATTTGGTTGTGAACAAGAAATTTTGTAAACTCCTGATTTGTGGAAAAAGGGTACTTTATCTTTAGTGTTCACTAGCAAATTTGATTTCCAAATTGCGAATATTAAATTGTGGGGACGACTTTGAGTTTTTCTGCATCTTAAATTATATTTTAGAATGATTATTCATTTCAACTAACAAAATATAAAATTTTCAATTAAAATTTGAAATGGAAATACTTGGCCATTGCTCAATGACCATAATCCAATGCTCTCTGGATTGAGAAGTATAAAGGTGAAAATGAATATGAATCAAAACCCACAAAAACAGCTAGAATGTATCAGTTCTGCTTGCACGTTCGTACTCAAAATGAGCTGAACAAAATTTTATATAAAGGAAAAAATAATCTGAAAGCATGTAATACAAAATTATTTCTTGGATCAGATAAGCAAAGTCAAATTCAAAATTACAAATAACAATAGTATCTAAAAAAATCGATGTTTCAATTACATACACAGACACAATTACAATTATAACACGAGCATTACAAAATAACAATTCTCAAATGAAGCAGCAATCGACGGAATATAAACTCGAATTTGGAAACTGTTTAAACTAGACAGAAAAAGTAACTTCATGTCAGTAGCATTAAAGGTAGAATGTAAATGCGGTAATGATGAATTGAATTTAAAAATTATGAACTGGTTTATCATTGATGTTAAATATCAGTAACGTCGCTCATTTTTGCGTTTTTTGTTGTTATTGAAACATTTTCTGTGAGCAATACCTTTAATGGGACCTGGTTTTGAGAATGCAATGAGTTTCATTAAGGATCCCACTTGGTGACCGCAGACTTGCATACACCATGACATTTTATATTTTTTATCTTTCGACTACATGCTAATCTGTAAGTTCAGGGCATACTCTAATATATTCAGGACGAATATTTTCTACTGGTATCCTCTTCCACTTGCTTCAAACAGTGAAAATGCCATCATTTTGTCCGTATTTGTGAACCTTGGTTTTCCGATTTATTATCTGTGACGAAATAAACCCGCATGTCGGTTCTGAGATATAATTTAAGTTTCAAGAAGTGTGGTGCTGAAATCATTGTATCTGTCATTCGAAACTTTTATTCATGGGATACAACTCGGGATTGTAACTCATTCATAAGTACAATAGCTGAGTCTTCTGTACATATACTATTCATGGTTAGATAGCCCCTTGATTTTCTGAAAAATGGACTGTCTTTTCCTGAAAAGAGATTAAATATAATGTTTGATGAAGTAATCATCTTTTCCACCATCAGAGATTTGAATAAAAAGATTAATATAAACTACGGCTCATTCTAGTAGTATTATTCTAGTCAATTATTTTTTCATATCTACATGATTCATGTGATATATCTTTCTCCGCAAAAAATTTCAGTCATAACCTTCGAAACGACATCTTTTCTTGTGAGATTTTCATTAACGTTTGCTGTTAACGATCCACTCTAATATTTTCCATTTTATTCCTGTTACCTCTCAATAGCTATATCAGATTCTCATCATGATTATGCATTAGCGTACAAGGGATGATGGAAGTTGATACTGCACTCTACATTTTAGCTAGTGAATATTCTATGTGAAGGAGAATTTCCGTTTACAGGAAAGGGTTGAATTTCCTATCGTTAATAGCAGTAGATTTTCCACATTGTTGATTATACTAGATAATATCGTGAATCGGCCAGTTCTCTTGGAAACTGTTTACACTCTGCTCAGCCCATCATCTCATTGTTAGTTTTTGTGGTACTCATGAGGTTTTTGGGAATAATGATAACAAAAGTCTGTTGAGAGGGGATATACGAATTTCATTTGAAAGAGCTTCATCACGAACTGATTTTTGTTCAGTTTGATATTTGAGGATGCAGAAAAATCCTGAAAATTATCTGATATGCATGTGAACGACACAAAAACAGCTAGCGAATATTTGAATACAATTGCAAACGTAACAATCTATTCACATTGTGAAGTTGATAACTTGAAGTTGAGAAACTCATGAAAAATAATATGAAACGCAATTTTCATTCTGAATGATTCTCAATGACATTGGGTTTACGAAACCGCGGCACATGTTCCGCTCGAGGAAGCTATTACATAGTGAAAGACGTCCATAAAACTAGTAATTTGGGTGAAAAATGGATTTTCTTCAATTATTGGCTGGTTCAATTTAGCATTTTTCATTTGTTGATATATCATTTATTCAATTCTGTATAACAAATTCTGCCGTGACCTAGGATAGAGACCATAAGGATTAGGCAATGGGGAAACTAAATCGAACAAAAGCGAGAGCATTTGCTCATTCGACCACCAACCGGTCCTAAAAAGCGGTAAGTGTCGAAAGATAATTTTAAAAAAATTTAACGTAAATATAAAAGAAAGAGACGAAATTGAGTGTATGTTGAAAAATTTGATATTGAAGTGAATGAACTCGCTCAGTCTTGGTAACTCATTGTCATAGCAAGGTCCGGTTAGCGTCGTTTTCTTGATTCAACAATGAAAAATAACGAAAACTATATTTTGTCATTCGCTCATTGTGCAACACACAGTTCTGAAAAAGATCCAATACAAATTTATTCATTTTGTGTCGCTGATGACGAATCCGAAGTCAGAACACGGCGCCTTCCCTTTCTTCCGAAGTTATGGCCCTTTGAAAAGAGGCATATTCACCTTTTTTTCTAACCAAAAAAAAGATCATATGCAAACGTTTCTATTCCTTAGGTGCCCACTACACATCATTCCACCTTCTTTATAACTTTTTACCTACCGTTCATCAATATAGAACTCGAGAAATAATTCCCGGTAAGATTTTGAGATTATATCGCGATGCGACCCAATCTGAACTCAAAATCGTACACATCAACAAAAAAAATTAAAAATATGAATCACTAATTGCATTCATCCGATTTTCTTATGAATCACCAAACTTACGTTTCAATTTCATTCATATAACAATTCCAACTCACTATGCCATATGGCATCATCAGGATTTCACCCCAAAAAAAAATATTTTCAATTTTTTTTGCATTATCTTGATTCCGTAACATAAATTTATGGAAAAAAATTTAGGAACTATTCTTTCTTTCCGAAAATGGAGAGGTTTAACTATCGGTGATTTCGATTCAGATTAGGTATATGTGCATAACGTTAATAGTTTCAGTTTCAGATAGTTCTTGCATGAAATTTTTCTACCGAAACTCCCACTAGCTTGAATTGATTCCGGACTTTCCTAAAGAATTTTTCAAGAAAATTAGCAACTCGAAAAAATTTCCAGAAAAAATTCATGCTCTAGGGAGTAATAAAGACTCTCACACTGAGTATCAATCTATTTGGATAGGTAGCTGGGTATCGGGCATAAAAAACTACAAACCATGCCTTTGATAACGTTTCGTGAATTAATTGTTTGCCTTTACAGAACAAACAAGTAATATAGCAATATGTCAAATATAAAGGTCAGAAATAATGAAACAATGAACAACTTTTTTCTTCAGAATGACTTCAGTCAACTCACTTCACCCGTAACCAATCGTACTAGATGGTACCTAGTAGAAACCTATCTAGTTCGTAACAATGCTTAGTCGGGTGGTGAGAAAAAACAGACTTCACAAATTCAGAAAATAGTCGTTTGAACTGTTCGACGCTTCCATCAGTTCAACAACGGATAAGTTTCCGAACGGACTATTTTCTATATTTCAGCGACCGTAAAAAACATTCATTATAGCAGACATCACAAATATTCACGTGCTAATCGAGACACTCACCATGATGACTGGAAAGATTGCCTGAGAAGGAGAAATAAAAGAATTAATGGATGAAACAATCGACTACTTAGACTCATAAAACAAATTAGGATATATATTCGTCACTGAGGGCCTCCTTCACATTATCTGGCCGCCTGAATGTTATATCTAAACCAAGCGCTCAGCTCAAATAGAACAGTTAACCAGAAAGATATCGGTCGAGTGACCATAAATATCATCATATTCTGTGAAACTGTCTCTGAGTAGTGTTACAAAATCTTTTGTTTCAGGTGTATAATCGCGTTTATATAACGAATGAGGATGGATACTTTACGACCTGATTGAGTGTCCCTTAAAATAATCGGTGCTGAGAATGGATACCACATCCTGACATCAGCTAAAGTGAAAGCACAGCCTAAGCACCGATTATTTTAACGGACTGTTAATCAGGTCGTAAAGTACCCGCCCTGAGATGTTCAGAATCAGCGTTCTTTATAACTGTATTTTCTGGTGCTTTTTGCTCATCATTTCAACAATAAATATGTTACGTAAATATTCTTCACGATCTGAAACTTCCACATCATTGACTTTCAAATTGTGACTTAGGTCTGCCATTCGATCGTGGCAGATCCCCACAATCCCTATAATCATTCACACACGATATTATTTGGTTCATCCAATGTACACTATCATAATGTTCCCATGTAATTCCATAAATCACATTTTTGTGATGTTCTTTCGACACTTCGTTTTTGGAAATAATAATTGATGAGGATATTCAATCATTTCCCAACACATTTCCATTTTTTTACGAATCCTCTAAACAGGTAGGATTTGTAAAACAGTCATCTCTGTAAGATGTGTCTCTTCCGGTGTCTGCTCGACAACGAAACATTTTATTTGAAAGAGACTTGGAATAGAATTTATGAAGTTCTCCGTTTTTGCTCAAATTGTCCGCATGAAATAGTTCATTACCTAAACAGACCTATATATGTTTGAATCCTTTGATTGTGTCTGTTTTTGTGGGACTGGATGACCTGGGAGATAATTTGAAAATCGACCGTGATTGCTATCAGAAGCACCCCAACAGGATAAAAATCATCTTTCTCCTCTGGTGGTTTTCTCTATCAATAGATTTCAATTAATTTCAATATATCCCAATATATCTCATGTATCCTAAAGAACTGATGTAATATCGAGTACCACAGAATTAAATGATTATGGCGTGCACTTTTGGTAACTCATCTCACTTGATTTTTTTCAGAGTGTTATTGATCCTAAATCTGAGCACACATATATAGATACTAGTAGTACGGCAAAAAGTTCTTGATATGTCATGGAGTCGAACACATCTATTTGGCATAGTCAAAGTTTTTCCTATTTCTCGATGTATTTCCGCCATGAATATTATTCCGGTATTACCTTGGGTTTGTTTATTGAAACTTCTAAACCTCTAAACCTTGGGCAGAAGGAGTTCGAGACTTTGATCGGCACCCAGCAGATGGAGTTGCCTCTTGGAGTTTACACCATCTGCATCAGTTTCATGAACAATCTGAACAAACTAATCCATTAATAGAACTCTTTTGACGAGGACTTCATGGAAAAAATTTTTCTCAATAATAGTCGTATGTTTGCAAAGAAAGTACATTCACAACGTATATGTGTGATCAATTTAGGGTCGTTCTATGTCATTGTGATCGATCACATATTCATTATGAAAAAACCTAGCTTGATAGTAACATGTCAGAAGGAATGCTTTAGATTTGTAACATAATGGTCAAAAATATTACAGATGAATCAAAATGGAGTTGAAAATGAGTTTATAAAATTGCTTTCTCTCAAAAGTCGAAACTTGTACGAGCAATGGATCAACGCGGCCTCACATTGTGCTGACTACACTACCGATAACCACATCGAGATAAAATGGATTACATATCAAGAGCTCATTGATTGTCATTATAGAATTGGCTGTATTATTTTTGGATATTCCTTATTTTAACGCTTTTAAGATATCTCATACCTGTGAGATTTATTTTTGAAAAAAGACATATATGGAGCTGTATTTTGAATTGGGAACATCGGTTCAAAATTTGATTTTTTTCAGAAGGTTGAGAGGACGCTTGTGTGGAAGGTTATTCTGTGGTTATGATAAAAATCCCTTTTTTATATCAAGATAATTTATATATTGGATTAATCCATTATTTGTGTCATACTGAAAGTAATATTATTTCTTCGAAATCCTCTTTAGTAATATTTTTGGCACTGGGGTTGTTTCATGATTTGAGTGGAAGAATTATATGTCTGACAATTTTCTATACTGCTCTTTATTCCACATGTATGAATACCAAGAAGAGAACCGAAAGAGCGTCCTATTTCAGTTTCGATTATTCAAATAGCCTTACATCAATTCAATAGAATAAATCTGTTAAAAATCAATTGAGTATCGAAATAAGGAGATGGTAATAATTTTCATCAATGGCGCTTCAAAGTATTCTAATAATACAGGAGGGAGTTGTTGCACTTCCATTTCACAGCTATTATTTCCTTTCCTAATAATTTCGTCTACATTATTCAGGTCATCAGGAATGGAGATATCCGACTTATTACGACCTTGAAAAAAAAGAGAGGAAAGTTCTTAACTATTCCATTCCTTTCTACAGTGTAGCCAACATCATCAACAATGTATATAACTATGGTTGAAAATCCAAAACTAACAGTTCGACCATATATGTCAAAAGTCAAAGACCGAAAGAGTTTACTTTACTGTTTGTTTATCTCAATTAATCGTTCAGTGCTATTTTTATTTATACGTATTGTTCAATTCATTAGAATTTTTTTATTATTTTAAAAGTGTCTCAAGTGTGTTTAGGTATGATGGATGACCAAAACATAACGCTACTACCTGAAGACGTTCCCGGTGCAACTTTGAGAAGAGGCGTCAGTTTGCATGATCACGGTGTACAAGAGTTGAAAAGATGGTTAGAATGTCGGGGTCTCAAAAAAACGGGCAAAAAGTCGAAGTTAATCGAAAGGTAATATTTTTTACATACCCATTAAAATAAATGTATGTAAACTTTCTATATTCTAGGATAAAAAACTGTATAGATGCTGGTAGAGAAAACAGTATATTTTTGGGAGTTGATGGAGGATTGTGGTATGAAAAAAAGAAACATGCTGATCAGGCCTCTAGTTCTTCTGCATCAATATCTGCAGAACCTTCAACCAAGCCTTCAACACAAACTGTTGGGAAGTGGAATAAGTTTCCATCAGTAAATATACCCAAGTTTTTCAATAGAGGACCCATTTATTCTTACATTGTTGGAACTCTTATTGAAGATGAGGATTGTGAGGTTACTTACGAGAGCACAACTGAAAAACCTTTTCGACGTGGTAGACAGTATGTTGATAGTGATTACATTCATGATGTGATGGATAAGTTGTTCCGAAACAGTTACATCCTCAAAGCTAATTGTTATAGTTCATTTAAAAAAAAATTAAAAATATTCGGTTAACATTGAACTCAATAACTTGTCAGGGGCCGTGATATCAGGTCAATGTGAGTGCAAAGCATCAGCTTTGGGACGTTGCAGTCATGTTAGTGCTGTACTATTATTTTTGGAAAAATATTGTATCGCAGAAGGACATTCAGCCCTGGCACCTACAAGCAAGTTGAGAGAATGGGGGCTTGGAGCTAAAGATAAAGATCCTGGAAGTGTGGCAGTTAAAGAATACAAAAATGTCTAAATTCCCTCTTTCAGATCTAGTTTCGATCCTAGACTAACAGGTTATTCAAGAGAAATAAATCTGAATAATTTTGTGGCTGATCCCCAAAAAAAATGAAGTGCAATGCATTTTTCAATCCTTCCTTACAATAGAATATAAAGATTTTGTTTTAGATGAGGATGAAATAAATATATTGAAAACTAAAGTTTTGCAATCTAGGGAAAATGTGATGACATTTTTCAATACTCAGTTGTCATTGAATAACATGGTTCTTATCAAAGGAACTGATCAAGGCAGCAAAAAGTGGAAGAAAATGAGAAGATATTTTTTAACCTCGTCTTTAAAAGAATAACCAGTTTGACCAGTGATTCAGCAAAAATGAACTTTTCAAGAAACATTTACGGGGACTATCTAAAGATATCCAGACAAATGCAATGAGGTATGGCTCTGAGATGGAATCAGTTGCAAGAACAAGTTACATTCTCAGAGTAATAGAAGAAGGTGAAGAAGTGCAGCAAATTGGACTTGTTAACAAAAAATATCCGTTTCTAGCTAGTAGCGTAGATGGTATTGTCATGAAAATGGGCAGATAGTTAGAATTATTGAAATCAAATGCCCCAAGCTCCTAGAAGGTCATGATCCCCATGACTTCCAGAAGAATTTTACTCAAGCTCAGAGGAATAATTTTTTCTTGAGGAAAGTAAATGGTGTTTTCGGCATTAAAGATGATCACCCATATCTATATCAGGTGGTAACTTCGATGATTGTATTTGAAGTTGATCAGTGTGATTTTGTAGTTTGGTCTGATAAAAATATGCTAGTTTTCAAGGTTCATATGAATTAAATTGACCAAGTCACTATAAACAATATTGAATCAAAGTTGAAAAACTTCTATTATAATTGTTATGTGCCTGAAATGTTTCTTATGAAAACTCCAAGGAACTTGAAATGTGAAGAAATAAATTTTTCATCTTGAGTTTAATCAATGAAGTTTTACTTTTCTGTATCAGTTCTTCTTTTTATAGTTATATTGATTGATGAAATGTCACCAGTTAAAAATTCAAAATGGGAAGTTGTTTCTAGCCGTTCATAACTGAAATAATTGTTAGATATCACAGTCTGTGTACTTAAGTCTTTCACAATATCGGCATAGTTATGTTCGCTGCATATAGCATAAAACACTTCATAGTTTTTTTCTACACTCCCTTCTACAATTGTTTTCATCATATATGTCGAACTTTTTTATATCATCACTTCGCATGAGATTACTTGAACTTTCCTCATTTGCATTATTCTCAATTTCGATAGTGGCACCCAAATTCACATCTGAAGAAACATATACACATTCGTAGTTGTGGGGCACAGAATATTCATCACTATAATTCAAAAAATGTTCGGAATAAGTAGGTATATGTAAGGTTTTTTTATTCAAACTATCCAATGTTAAATTTGGGTTTCCACAAAGTTCTAGCCGTCTCAAACATTTGAAGGCTTTGGAAAAGGTAGGAATGTTACTTTGCATTTTCTCCTCATAGAATTTTTGCAGTCTCTATAGAAACACCTTAACTTTCCTCTCGTTTTTTTTTCAAGGTCGTAATAAGTCGGATATCTCCATTGTGAGGAACCTTTCCTACTTCATAGTAGACATTCATTTCACTAAGCTTCCTTCAGAGTATTCTCGAATTGCTGCATTTATTGACACAATGTTATAAGTTGGAATTATTTATCTCTTATGTATGCATTGGTCAGAATCCTCAATTGTTTATACGATTCTCAATATTCCTCACTTTTTTCATTTTCTGGAATGATCTATTTTTCAATTCAATTATCTTCTTGATTGCTACATTTCACCAAGGTTTTTTATTTTTCGAAGATACTATAACTCTTCCGAGTTCAGATAATGCAAATGAATGATATTTTTCAGAAGTTT
The DNA here is from genome assembly GCA_032362365.1 of Zygogramma bicolorata. Taxonomy (NCBI): domain Eukaryota; kingdom Metazoa; phylum Arthropoda; class Insecta; order Coleoptera; family Chrysomelidae; genus Zygogramma; species Zygogramma bicolorata. The sequence goes on along the minus strand of JAVJAQ010002653.1, from coordinate 684,753 downwards.
ACACTTTATTACAAAATTACTTTTGATCATTTGATGTTATAATAAGTCAACCGTCTGAGTAAATATTTCGTGTTGTTTGCTCATAGCCATGAGATCAATGTATGAGGCTATTTTTTACCGAATAGCATTCGGGCCATTTTTCACCGAATATCATCCAGAATTGAAAAATGTAAGAGCAAACATCTCGATTTTTTTTTTATTTCAGAACCTAATCCTCAATCCTATTCCCTTCAGATGACCTAGAAAACGTGGATACAATATAGGTTGTTCCGTCTTATTGACCACAAAATATTGAAAAAATGGAGGTGTACAAAATTTTCATAAGAGATATAAGTAGATTTCATTTTCTTTCTGTGTATTATGGATGAGGATATCTTTCCACACGGGAAATGTCTTTATTACATGTGAATGAGCTAAATCACTGTATCAAGGTCACTCATACCAAACTTAAGCATTCTTCAATCATCTTTCTCTGCAATCAAGATTGTCATGTCACAACAGTACACCTGTCTTTCCATTCACTCCATAACTATCACAGGAAGCGCTGCGTGGGATGTTTCCGTTTAACGTTTTGCGGCACGGCTCACGTGGATTTCCCGACTTTCCGAAAGATTAAGAACGTAAAAGTTAACGGTGTTATCGTATTAACAAATTCTGTCGCCGTAACACAGTATGTATAATGTAGACTGCGTGATAATAACGATTGTCAGGCACAAGAGGAAACCTGATAGTCCCAGTACTATCCTAATGATCCCAGGGGAGCTCCGGCGGAAACTTGGCCACTTTGGGATTTCACACAAACAAGCACTCTACAGCGAAATATTGAAAGGAAAAATGACAAGCGCCATTATGACTGAGCGCGAATTTCACGATTCACGCCATTGGGGAATACTCTTCCACTCGTAGAATATTCAAGAGCCAAGAAGCGTGGAGACAGTGGCGGAGTTCAGGGAATTTATTCATTTATTCAAGAGAACTAATCACTCCGACCTAATGGCATCGAATCTTGGATATATGGCACGCCGTTTTACTTTTTATTCGACATGACCGTAAACTTCAATTTAAATGTCACTTCTATTTTATGCCACTTCACTTAATATAAATGAAATAGATATTATTATCGTTGGCGGTAATTTCATTGCTAATAGCAATGTGAACTCTTATTTTCATGTCACATGAGCCTATCGATCTAATTTAAATTTCAATTGTATACTTTTCTTCCTATGGGATATTGTTTTTTTTGTACATGATATGTTGGTGTCTGATTTTCTAACATCACATCTCCTATCATCGACAAATCCAATGGCACACAATACTTCCTTTTCCATTTCACATGCATTGTTATCATTTCATACTATTGCAATATAATAAGTCTTCATGTGCAATAAATATACATGTGATAAGAGAACTCGTTTGATGTCACATCTACTCATATGACTTGGAAATTCAAGTGCTATTTGAATCCTTCTTGAATTTAATTGTGACTTTGATGTGCATGACAGTAGACTGCACGAGATATTCCATAGACAAAAAAATTAAACAACATTTATATTAGATTTCGATACCTGCGATATCATGTTATAAAGCCGAATAGAAAAGAAACGGCATTCAACTCATTTATTGCGAAGTCATCATTAACTGTATATTACAACCGCAGGCCTCCAAGTGCCATTCAAATGCAACTTCAATTTTATTGTCACATTGATCTAGGCGACATCGAAGTATAACGGAAACGCAAGTAACAAAAAAATGGAATATCATTTAAATTTGACTTCAATACCTACGACATCAACGTGGACCATACAATCATGTTGAATAGAAAAGGTATTCAAATTGCTATTACCAATGGAAATGCACAAGACACCATAAGTCCAAGTCGAATAAAAATGCATGTTCCATTTAAGTCGAAGACACCATAAGTCCAAGTCACATAAAAATGCATGTCCCTTTCAAATTGGCATCCCAAAGGCGTGCGTAACATTTTACGTTGGGGTTTAAAAATAAATGAATGGAGAAAATAATTCTTCTTCTTCTTCATGTATTGGCCTTAGCTGCTAAGACTATCCGGCCAATGGGCAGAGTAATGAATTAAATTTGTTTATCTAACACATGACAGTTATGACTGTCATTATTATTGTCATTTTAGACAAGTAAACTATCAAATAACACATGTTAGCTCATGTTACGCTGGGGATGGCGCTGATATGATATCATTGTCAACTGTCAAAATGGACTTGGGGGTGACAAGTCATAAATAGTCGGAATACTTCTAAAGTTATCCTGCGTTCTGTTCTTCATTTGTGATCGGTTTCATTTTATTGTTTGAATACTTTATAAATTTGAATTATGATTTTCCTGAACCTCAATCATGAGAAATAAATGATGTGTGACGAGCTGCAGTCAATATAAAAAACATCGATTTCCCAAGGATAATCCGGAAATATTTGCGGCATGCATAGCAAAAAGCCAGTCTTCTTGTTTGAATAATATGCCATATGATGGAACATACGACAGGGTTCGTGTTTGTGGGAAACATTTCAGAAATGAGGACAAAGTTGATGGAAGAAGAGTTCTTAAACGCCCGTATGCACCGCTTCTACTTGATGGAGGTTTAACTAAGCTTGGCTCCATCACTAAGGAACAAGGCATCTGATTGGCAAATCCATAGCAACAAAACCTAGCTTACTTAAACCATCATTAAATAGGAGCGGTGCATACGAGCAAAAAGACCACCAATTCCGTCATTATATCTTTCTGGTGAGAATTCAAAGACGAGAGGTAATATTACTTGATTTATTTATCAATTTCATTTCAGGTAATCATAATGTTAGTGATGCCGAATTATCTAGGAAACCGCCTGAAAAAATTATGAAAAATTCTCTACTTTGAATACAAGTGAACCATCTACGTCCATGGTGGGTCTTGAACAAATTTCAAATAGACCCAACAATCATGAGACCAATTCAGAATATTCGGAGGAAGATGCTGTTTGTCCATTGGATACAAGCACAAACACATGCATTTCGTCCATGAAGAGAAAGATGATTGCACTACCTAGAGGTAAAATGCAATAATAATTAATGAATAATTTCTCAATTTTGAATCAACGACGAAAAGTTTAGTGGAGGGCTCGCTAGTTTTTGAATAATACTAATGTGAGCTAATCTTTGAGACTTTTGACATTTAATTTGATGGAAATTTTGATAATTATACGGTCTTCATTGTTTTTAAATACTTTCCTATAATGTATTCTATTTAATACTATCGTTAGATATAACAAAATAATAAAAAGGTGAAGATGTAGATCAACCCCTTTTTGATTTAATATTTACAGTTTTCTACAGTTTGTTTCAAGCATATCTACAGTTTTGCTCTATGAGGGGGTTGACAACACTGGTGTCAATGTCAATAATATACATCACACATTAAATCAAGTGATAAGTGGTTTATAACAGGAATTTGAATCGTCTATTGTGTGTGTGTGGGACTATGAGTTTGTTTGAAGTTGAGGTTGTTCAGAAAACTGTGGCAGTTGACCTTATTAAGTGATGCGACCCCATGGTTCCAGCAAAAATAAGCACACAGAAAGCACATCTACAACGCTACAAGGACATAATACAAGACCAAAAATGAAAATGCAGAAGGAACTCGGAAAGAGGGGTTATTTATTCATTAGCAAATGTGAAAATTTCACCAGTTGGCAATCATGGGGTCGCATCACTTTTGCAGTTGACAACCATGGGGTCGCATCACTTAATAAGGTCAATTGATGCCACAGTTTCCTGAACAACCTCAACTTCAAACAAACTCATAGTCCCACACACACAATAGACGATTAAAATTTCCGTTATAAACCACTTATCACTTGATTTAATGTGTGATGTATAGTATTGACATTGACTCCAGTGTTGTCAACCCCCTCATAGAGCAAAACTGTAGATATGCTTGAAACAAACTGTAGAAAACTGTAAATATTAAATCAAAAAGGGGTTGATCTACATCTTCACCTTTTTATTATTTTGTAATATCTAACGATAGTATTAAATAGAATACATTATAGTAAAGTATTTAAAAACAATGAAGACCGTATAATTATCAAAATTTCCATCAAATTAAATGTCAAAAGTCTCAAAGATTAGCTCACATTAGTATTATTCAAAAACTAGCGAGCCTTCCACTAAACTTTTCGTCGTTGATTCAAAATTGAGAAACAGACAATGAACAATTTATTAAGTATAATTGCATTTTACCTCTAGGTAGTGCAATTATCTTTCTCTTCATGGGCGAAATGCATGTGTTTGTGCTTGTATCCAATGAACAAACAGCATCTTCCTCCGAATATTCTGAATTGGTCTCATGATTGTTGGGTCTATTTGAAATTTGTTCAAGACCCTTCATGGACGTAGATGGTTCACTTGTATTCAAAGTAGAGAATTTTTCATAATTTTTTCAGGCGGTTCCCTAGATAATTCGGCATCACTTACATTATGATTACCTGAAATGAAACTGATAAATAAATCAAGTAATATTATCTCTTGTCTTTGAATTCTCACCAGAAAGATATAATGACGGAATTGGTGTTCTTTTTGCTCGTATGCACCGCTCCTATTTAATGATGGTTTAAGTATGCTAGGTTTTGTTGCTATGGATTTGCCAATCAGATGCCTTGTTCCTTAGTGATGGAGCCAAGCTTAGTTAAACCTCCATCAAGTAGAAGCGGTGCATACGGGCGTTTGAGAACTCTTCTTCCATCAACTTTGTCCTCATTTCTAAAATGTTTTCCACAAACACGAACCCTGTCGTATGTTTCATCATATGGCATATTATTCAAACTAGGAGACTGAATTTTTGCTATCCATGCCGCAAATATTTCCGGATTATCCTTGGGAAATCGATGTTTTTTATATTGACTGCAGCTCGTCGCACATCATTTATTTCTCATGAATGAGGTTCAGAAAAATCATAATTCAAATTCATAAAGTATTCAAACAATAAAATGAAACCGATCACAAATGAAGAAAACGCAGGATAACTTTAGAAGAATTCCGACTATTTATGACTTGTCACCCCCAAGTCCATTTCGACAGTTGACAATGATATCATATCAGCGCCATCCCTAGCGTAACATGAGCGAACATATGTTATTTGATAGTTCACTTGTCTAAAATGACAATAATAATGACAGTCATAACTGCCATGTGTTAGATGAACAAATTTAATTCATTACTCTGCCCATTGGCCATATAGTCTTAGCAGCTAAGGCCAATACATGAAAAAGAAGAAGAAGAATTAATTTCTCCATCCATTTAATTTTGAACCCCAACGTAAAATGTTACGCACGCCTTTGGGATGCCAATTTAAATGGGACATGCATTTTTATGTGACTTGGACTTATGGTGTCTTTGACTCAAATGGAACATGCATTTTTATTCGACTTGGACTTATGGTGTCTTGTGCATTTCCATTGGTAATAGCAATTTGAATACCTTTTCTATTCAACATGATTGTATGGTCCACGTTGATGTCGTAGGTATTGAAGTCGAATTTAAATGATATTTCATTTTTTTGTTACTTGCGTTTCCATTACATTTCGATGTCGCCTACATCAATGTGACAATAAAATGCAAGTTGCATTTGAATGGCACTTGGAGGCCTGCGGTTGTAATATACAGTTAATGATGACTTCGCAATGAATGAGTTGAATGCCATTTCTTTTCTATTCGGCTTTATAACATGATATCGCAGGTATCGAAATCTAATATAAATGTTGTTTAATTTTTTTGTCAATGGAATATCTCGTACACTCAACTGTCATGCACATCAAAGTCACAATTAAATTGAGGTGGAATTTAAATTTTACTAGAATTTCTACAACATATGAGGGGATATGACCTTACATGAGTTTTCTTGACAGTTTCATTTTTATGGCACATCAAGGATTATTGCTGATGGTATGCAACGAAATTCATGCACAGTAATAATGCAAGTAGAATAGAAATAGAAAGAGATTATGATATTTTTTGAGGCATATTACCCTCAAGTGCCATGTTTGAACATTGCATGAAAATGTAATATAATAAGAGGAAAACCGGCGCCTTCAATATTCATTCGACCTAGCTATCTAAGAGCCATTTTAATTTGTTTTCATTGAAATGGCTCTCAAGATAATTTCAGTGAGTCTCGTTTTCCTTGTAATTTCCAATATAAACCTTTTTTCCATTCTGAATTGAAGGATCTGTCATGTATTCTGCCAATTGCTGCGAATGACATAATTTCATTTATTTTGGATATTATACATAACACCATAAGATATTATAACACTACATGAGCTATCGAAAACATTCCAAACTTTTTTGGTGCACAAACAAAGTCAATTACAATTGTTATTTATAATTGAAATACCGGTTGACATAATAAAAATGAATTTTTGATAATTGAATGGAAATAAATTCCCTTGCAAATTGATAGACCGAATGTTTAAGTTTTGCTATTTCCAATAGGAAAATACATTTGAATTGCTATTAGCAATGAAATTACCGCTTACGATAATAATATCTATTCCATTTATATTAAGTGAAGTGGCATAAAATAGAAGTGACATTTAAATTGGAGTTTACGGTCATGTCGAATAAAAAGTAAAACGGCGTGCCATATGGATACGTTACACAGTTCCGGACATGGAAATTCATAGATTCTATTTAAGCAATTAATAAAATCAAGCGTCTCACGGACTACCGTCTTTATCATGCTAAATGCTTTCATGATTGAGTTTTTGCCAAAATTGTGAATCTATCGATAGCTTCGATATGATAACTGAAAATTTTAGCAAAAATATTCTATATTTCAATAATAACGTCTATATTCAGCGATAACATAAGAACAAAAGGCTCAGCATAACAACTATTTTTATAACTGCCGGTTGTAACACTTTCAGTTTCATTGCTGTTGGGTATAATGTGTTTTAGCGGAAAATAAACAAACAATAAATATACAAATTTTTTATGGATTATCGACATTTGGTGACTGTAATATGTTAAGGAACGAATTTGTCGCTAGACCGAATGGGAAGTACTAACAATTTTATATAGTCCTATGATTTTCTGAAATATAATTGATATTCAATAAACAACTGGAATATTATAAGGAAAAATAAGTAGCTATAGTTATAAACGATTTGTAGATATTTGTTAAGGGCGATTTTTGAAAAGGAGTATTATCGGAATATTCAGAATCAATGATAATATCCAAAACCCATGAGAACTTAGTTTGGGAAAACATAGTTTCACTGTGGGAGAATAAGAAATATTGATAATATAGACTTCACTTTTCTTCTTATTCAATAGTGCCGATCAGGATCTGAATGTCTTGTTAAAATCATGATCGAACATTATCACTAACTATAAACGCACAATCTCAATTATCTCGACTAAGTTGAGATTTACCATTTTGAAAACTCACAAGGCCCTTTTATAATTCACTTCACCAAATACTCGTGAGGAGCTTTTGAGGATAACTGTCAAAATTATAAAAATCACAAAAAATGGCAACTCACTTTCAAAGCCTGCTGTAAAAAACAGTGACCATATGAATATGCCGTATTGAATGAAATCATGATAATTTGGTCGAAATTTGTATCCCTGAGTAATTCTGATCACATTTTGATTTCAACAGCTTGTTCGTATTCGGCTCCAATTGGCATGATAAGTTACCCGCACGTCGTATCTGGCATCATCAGCAGACTGGGACGGTCTTCGAATGTTCTTCTTGGGAGAAGGCTCTGTTTTTCATCTGGTGATTTCATTTTATGTGCTCTAGAAATTCCTAATCTGATAATACCTTCGTTCTGGAAATGGAAGGATTCATTCCAAGTAGTACAGAAACACCACAGTCTGAGTAATCATGGTTCAATAAAAACTGCTCTAAGGCTGTCACATCCAAACAAGCGGCATTCAATCGCTGGCGCCAAAATCCATTTTCAGAAACGAAATATGATTATGTTAACGCAAGAAATTGATATGCTGCAAAAATTGAGGCAGCTAAGAATTCGTTGAAGACTTGTTGAATGTCCAAACGGTTCTCGTTCGTTTTGGACATTTGCTAAAGCTGTCGCCGAATGATTCACCTTTATTCATTTCCTCCCTTAATCAAAGAAGATGGATCACAAGCCACCACCGCTTAACAAAAAGAAAATATATGTTTTACCAAATATATTCGCTGGAAATTCTACTCTGGACTCATCAGGGGAAGATCTCCTGAATATCACGCCTGTCGATATTCATATGCCTGAAATCATGTTTCACCAACAAAATATAGGGCTTGCGGATCTGATGGAATCCCAGCAATTCTTGAAGTGCGTGCCCCAAATTGACACTAGTACTTTGCGAATTATTCAGCCTTTTGTATAACTTGGGTTTTTTCCTAAGTCATGGGGACCTAAGGCAGGAGGTCAACTAGTTCCTTAAAAAGGAAAGGAAACTTTACTCTGTAATTGTAGACCTATTGCATTGCTCTCTATCATTTCCAAAGTCATCGAAAAAGTAATCAATATAAATCTTGTCAAATATCCAGATAAATCAGGAATAATTAGTGATCGACAATACGGATTTTGCCATCAGAGATCAACTAGTGACTTATTGCCGTATGTCCATCATATTTGGTAGCATTCCATCGGAAAATTTGGACAAACGTTAACTGTTGCACTCGAAATTTCTAAACTGCCGTCTCATGATTTGCCTCCTCAGTTGTGTGCTTTATTGAAGAGTTTTTTATCTGATAGGTCACTATATAAGGTTTTAGAAGGAGTATCATCTGATATTCTCCCAATAAATGCAGGTGTTCCACAGGGTTCAGTTCTGGTGCTAACTTCGTTTCTGCTTCATATCAAAGAATTGCCGGGAAAAACATCTTATTCAGTGCATACTTTTGTGGACGACAGTACTCTTCATACTAGTTTTTCTACCAGAGTCCCAATACCAGCTCGAGAAACAAAAATTCTAAGAAATATTCACTTCAATATAATTAACGATGACTTAGCAAAATTAATAGATTGGGGTAACATCAACTTGGTGAAATTCAATGCTAGGAAAACCCAGGCATATTTCTTGCCTAATAAAGCCAGTATGTCATTATCTTGTATTCCTATGTCAGAAGAAATAATTCCTGCAAAGCCAATTCAGACGTTTCTTTTACGTATTTTCTTGTACTTTGATGCGGCGTTTTAACCTTGTTATTTCCTTGGGAGAATCTTTCTCCGCACGTGCGCTGTTATCTTGCCTGCATACTTGTGCGATAGGTAATAGAGTGTTGCCACATGATCGTTCAACGAATCGTTCAGCTGAGACGCTTTTCAAGTTACAAATTTTCACATTCTCAATGTCCAAGACACCGTCAGGAGTGGCGGAATATGTATTATGTATGAGGCGGTCAGGGTCGCCACCAAAACGATAACCGATTTCGTCAACGCTCATGATGTGAATAAGGGACGAACTTTTCATAAAAAAAATATATCGGCCTCCTCCAACTCATTGATGATGGCGATGATTTCGTTGTCGTGAAACGTATTTACCGCCTATTTGGAGGCCATAAGGAGGCGCAGGCGTTCCACCAACTCGTTTGGGTCGTCCCAATAGATATATTCCATCGGTTTGTCGTTGAACTGAGGTCACCAGGCAGGAGCAGCCTCTTCATGTACAAACATGAGTTTTATAATGCTTCTGTACTTGTGCTCGGAAGAGCCCTTCAAATGTCCTTTTCCGTCTCGGTGAACATTGGTCAATTTCAGTATCCGGCGAATACGCATCCAACTAATCTTGCTCAGAGCCTTCGTCGTCGGGGTCGTCGTAGAAGATGAATTCGTACAAGAATGGCGTTCCCTCAAAAGTGTGCACATCATTGATTTTTATAGAGCCGTTCGGTTCTAAGTTGATGGGTGTGGTGCTCAAGAACCACGAAGAAAAACTCGTATCGTATACGGGACCGTATACTTCGTCGATTTTTCTGGCGTTTTTCAGATGCTCATACAGGTAAGGTCGGGATTTGCGGAGATAACGATTCAGGTAGTCGTCCATAATTTATTTGGTAAAATTTGCAGGTAACCACGCTGAGGCATCGTCGAATTCCTCTATTTCTTCTTCACTCTCGATTGCAAAATGGGTTCGAACAGCTTTCCGATAGATTCATCTTGTTCTGATTCAACCAGTTTCAGAGCCAAGTTATTTTTTTCGAACGGATAGTGCGAGTTCGGCAATTTTTTTTTTAACGAGTGGCAACGGCAACTCGATCGGACGACATTTCGAAGCGAAATGACATAATAAAAATATATAGTTTCAATTAACCGCAAAAATTCACTGAGGCAGATTGCCTGTGCGTTAGTTGTTGAGATTTATTTAATTAACAAGGGAACGTTTTATTGATTCTAATTGTATTTCAATAACAATATATATATATATATATATATATATATATATATATATATATATAATATTTTTCACAGATTTTCTTCTATGCGAAAATTGTTTCTTCGGGGTTTATATCCGTTTGTGGTTTTTCTTCGATCGTTCAAAGTAATTTTCAAGAACTGCCAGATGAATATCCGTCGATACCGTCCTGACCAATTACTCCCCTTACGAAATAACTAAGCAAAACAAAGCAAAGACTTCAATTGTCTAATCGCCAAAGATACTGATACCTATAATAATTATCCTCAAATTTCATCCGAATCTAGAATCAATTACGAGAAAACTAGTCCGATACTATTGATGATTATATCACTCACCTATCTCTAAGGATGTTTTTTGCCCGTTCAGCTATTATGTAGAAATAGTTGGTTTCTAAGTTCTTTGTTAATGCAAAATGGTCTTTACGGGGTTTTTATCCGTTTGGTTTTTTCCAAATTGTTCGACGTTTCGACTACCATTTCAAAGTCATTTTCAGGAACTGAGATAAATATCCGTCCATACCGTCCTGACCAATTACTTCCCTTACGAAATAATTGAGCAAGACACTTGGAATTGAAAGTCCTCCTCTCTGCAAATTACCAAAATATTCATTGCCCTCGATAAACCTTTTCTTCAACGACTAGAGATAAACAAATACTACAACTCAATTTTTTCGAAGCACTGCTATATAAACGTGGGTGGATTCATTGACATCACAATCAGGCAAATAATTCGTACTTGAAACATCTAAAACAGTATCAACATCAATGGTGTGCTCGTCATAAGGAAAACAGTCTAGATCTCTATTTTGACATGGAAGCTTTTTTTCCAATTTCATCAAGGAAAAAAGGAAATTTGAATGAACGCTTCAAACGAATTTTTTTTCTCTACATTTGAAACTTCGTCCAAAGAATGTCTATGATTGCGAAATTTCAAAAATGGGTTTAGAAAATTCATTTATTCCGATAATATCTCTAAAAACACTGGTATCATTTATTATAGCCCACTAATTTTTAAACAATTGCAAAAAATCTGCATTTTCATTGAAACCAAAATCTTTCAAAGCTACCATTGTTGTTTCGTGAAATGAATTATCTACTAAAGAGACTTTCTGTCTTTCAAAATTGTCTGGAAATGAAGTTTCAAAAGTCGATTTGTGGGATTTTTAGTCACTGAATGTTTTTCTTTATCACAATATTTTTCAAATTCAATTTAGTCCGTCCCAGAGTCTGGGTATACAAATTTTTTTTGGATTTTTCAAATTGAACCAGTTGTTACCAATATTTTTCATGACATGTACAAAACCATAAGATAAAAATATTGTTTTCTCGGTTTTCAAGGGTTTTCGGAAGCAATTAGAGTTCGATAATTTCTTAAACATTTCTTGATTTATTTTACAATTATCAGTAATGATACAACAAATTTTGAACCCCCTTTTCTGAACCTAATTAATTAAACTACTTGCAAAAGGGACAATTTCATTTCCACTGATATTATCAACAGGTGTTACTTCATTAATTTCATGAAAATTTTCAAAAACAGTGATCAGTTATGCTAAAATAGTTCTGGCTATGCTATCTGTATTGGAAGCGTAACAAATCAAATTTTCAGATCGGTAGTGCAATCTTGGAATAATATACATCTATCAGAAGAACGTCAATTTTCCTTTGATGACAAAGTCGAGAAGATGTTAGATATGTAATTACTATTATCAGTATCGTTTCGTGGTCTCGGTAGTGTAGTGGTTAGCATATCTGCCTATCAAGCGGAAGGCCGGGGTTCGAATCCTCGCCGGGCCACCGTACTGGGTAATCGCACGTTAAAAGGTAAGGCCTCGTTGATCCATTGCTCGCACAAGTTTCGACTTCTGAGGGTTGACGTTCGTCAGCTGGTTAACGATAACGAACAATTTTAGAACAATTTTAGTATCATTATGTGGACATTCATGCAGATCAGCAGAAAGCCGTAAATATGATTTATTGGGTGAAACGAAAACATGTTTCGAGAGATTGAAAGTGAACTGGGAAGTTGTAGCTGATGAGTATTAATTTTTCTTTAAGCATAGCTGTCTCATCTGATCAATCAAAATTTCAAGATTTTTAAATATGGAAAATTGTCTTAAAGGGAGGAATAAATCTTGAATCATTGAAATTCAACTGATACTTACTCAGGAAAACATGGACCACCATTTCATCGTCGACTACAATTTGGGATGCTCAAACCTCTTCTGGACATGGAACTCCTACAAATATCACATGTGAAAACTTCTCCGGGGTCAGGAAGGGAGGTGGACTGCCTTTTTCTTGACGGTTTGTGTTGTGACATCTCAACTGAAGCTTTTTGTGAATTATAGCTGGAGCCAAGTTTACTTTTTCTTTAGGATGAAGGAATGTATGTATTCGAGCAGCAACAAATTGTATGAACGATCAATATAGATGAAAATAAATATAAAATATAAAAGAGGAAAAATTTTTGACGTCAATTGACTTTGACATGAAACGTCAGATGTTAACTTAAGTACATCCTGATCTGTCTCAATTATCAATTCATAAAAGTACAATTAATTGTCTGTCTAGTGAACTTTCCAACAATCAATTTCCAATTTGTTCAAATATCCATTTGCTAACTGTTTGAAACTTTCAATCATATCAGATTATTCAAACTAATCAACTATTTCATTATAAAGACTCATTTGGTTTTGACGTCTTTCCTCAGGATTTTTCTCTTTGAAACTAAAGGTTTCGAAAGGTATCTGGAAAAATGGATAAATTGATGGAATTGCATTATTGGATAATTTTGGATATTTTAGTAACTTTTTTGAATTGTTTCCTGAGGTAACGTGGAAATATCATATTTGATAACGTTATTTTCAGAACAAACCGCTGAATACAACAAAGACGCGGCATTTTTAACAAGACCGAACCGAATAGTTAACCTAGCTGAGGGCCAGAATTCGTCTTATATGGTTCACTCGTTTTTTTTCTGTGTGAATACAGCGATTATTTGCCGTCACGTATCAATTTTTTCTCAATTTTTCCCATACTTTCGAGAAATCAACTCAACTTTTTTTTTCAAACTATTATTGGAAACCAATGTTATGAATACATCGATTATATGTCGTCAATTTTCAATTTTTTTCTCAATTTTTCTCGTACTGTTGAGAAATCAACTCAACTTCATCTCAAACTATCTTTGGAAACCAATGTAATGAATACATCGATTATATGCCGTCACTTTTCAATTTTTTCTCAATTTTCGAGTTATTGACAAATCATCTCAACTTTTCTTCAAACTTTCATTAGAAACCAATGTTTTGAATACATCGATTATATGCCGGCACTTTTCAATTTTTTTCTCAATTTTTCTCATACTATTGAGAAATCAACTCAACTTTTTTTTGAAATATCATTGGGAACCAATGTTATGAATACATCGATTATATGCCGTCACTTTTCAATTTTTTTTCAACTTTTTTCGTATTATTGACAAATCATCTCAACTTTTTTCGAACTATCATTGGAAACCAATGTTATGAATACATCGATTATATGCCGTCACTTTTCAATTTTTTTCTCAATTTTTTTCGATTTATTGACAAATCATCTCAACTTTTCTTCAAACTTTCATTGGGAACCAATGTTATGAATACATCGATTATATGCCGGCACTTTTCAATTTTTTTCTCAATTTTTCTCATACTATTGAGAAATCAACTCAACTTTTTTTTGAACTATCATTGGAAACCGATGTTATGAATACATCGATTATATGCCGTCACTTTTCAATATTTTTTCAATTTTTTTCGTATCATTGACAAATCATCTCAACTTTTTTCGAACTATCATTGGAAACCAATGTTATGAATACATCGATTATATGCCATCACTTTTCAATTTTTTCGCATTTTTTTTTCGTATTATTGACAAATCATCTCAACTTTTTTTCAAACTATCATTGGAAACCAATGTTATGAATACATCGATGATATACCATCACTTTTCAATTTTTTTCTCAATTTTCCTCGTACTATTGAGCAATCGACTTAATAAATAAATGAAGGGATTATGTGCAGTGACTTGATTGAAATTTCAATTATTCTTATTATTTCTTTCAGTAGTTACCCCGAGTATTTCGATTTATCACCAATCGATAAAAAATCAACTCAGCTGATCTGAAAATCATCCCAAAACTATCATTGGATACCAATGGTGTGAATACAGCAATTCTATGCAATTAGTTGTTCGAAATTCCCAATTCCTACATTACACGACTCTTACATGTTTCATCGCTATCAACGATGCTCACTGAACATTACTTGCATTTTCTGCTGACGAACATTAACTCATCTTCTGATCGTACGTAATTGAATAGTTATTTTCATGTTCTAATCGTATAGTAGATTGCACGCACGCAGGATTACCTACGTTTCGTTTTTGATACGGATTTCCATCAATATTACAGGAAAAATTTATTCAGGTTTTCCATAGCATTTGACGAGATCTACATGTTAATTCCTTTGACAAATTTTGATTTACTCAGTTCTTTCGGAAATATATTTTTTTCATTTTTCAAATATCCGATTTGAAATTTTGGTCAATATTTCCCGTACTATTGATATAAGAGAAAAAATGTTTTTTATATTTCACCTTGATGAACATTATTCTACTTTTGATGATTTTTGATTCTCCCATTCGCTTCCGAGATATTTCAACATTCACAAAAATGAAAAAACAATTTCAGAATTTTCACAATTTTCTCCATTTTCCGATTTTTTCAGGAAAAAATACTTCAAAGGAAAGTTGTATAGTATCATGAGACCTACACGAAAGTTTTTTCGTTTTTCAATTACGAGCAACGGTATAGTCTACAGCGAGGTCTACAGGGTGTCCGAAAAAAACAGACGGGTCACACAATAAACACCCATAGAATCTGAAGTATTTTTTTAAATTTTTCTCCTCCTGATGGCCTTTGTAGAAAAGAGTGGAGATTCCAAAAATATCACCCAAAAAGATTTCCAGTCGAAACTCTGATGGTAAACGTATTACAAACGAAAGGCCAATAAATGGCCGGAAAAATGTCGGAAAGCATTTTTCCAATTTTCCGATTTCTTTCAAAGTCAATAGGTGTCTGCAGCCCTAGGGGATCTGAATATGTACCAAATTTCAAAGCGATACCTCTTTTCATTCAAGAGTTATTGTGTTTCAAACAAAAGCGACGACAGTCGGACAGACAGAAAAAATCGAGTTGGGCTAAATCGACGTGATTTTTGACGCTGATCATTTTCCCCAAAGGAACCATGGGTCTATCTCGTCGAATAAAAAAGTTGGGCCCGCTGCCCAGTAACACGTGGTCGCTGATATACACCGATTAATACTTAATCGATGTATAATTAGAATAGAGGTACAGAGGCAGACAAGTTAAGTGACAGAAAAAATTTAACCTCAACTCTCTCACTGAAATTCCTTGAGGATGCATATGACACAACACTCCCACACGTTAACACTCAATACCTACATCACTACATGACAACAGTAAACTGATTCAAACTAATGTATTTCACTGAAACCTAAGAAAATATTACACGCGAACTACATATTCACTTCAGAAAATCATATTCAATACTGAATTATAATGTGAACTCAGTCACGACTCAGGGCTACGATAGGACTATCTGGCGTGGTTGCCAAAATTCTCCTAAGGAAGGCCGTTCCTCAAGACGGGTTCGAAGTTCTTCAACTGCGACCGTGGGGGCGCATTCAAATCAATCGAGTATGCTCGATGATGTTACGAAATTGTCGATTTCGAGGCGTTCATACGGAATGAACATTTCGCACCTGAGTGTTGCAAAGCAGGAAGTCGCCTTCTTGCTGGAACCCAACAGTAGCACGTTGAAATGCAAGATGTACAACAAGTACTGTGACATTTCATTCGAAAAGGAGGGTAACATTGGACACATTTTAGACTTTTTCTCGAAATTCCTACCTATCAGCCAATTACATTCGTTGGATCTACCTGTCAATATCATAAAAGTATCGACAATACGTTACGAGTGTAGTATTAGTTGGGAAGCCTCTGACGGTGACACGCCTGCGCACACCATCTACGAATTTGCCATTCAGGTGGTCCGGATACGCAATCAACGAAACACCTTCGAACATGTTGTACCTACCTGTGATTCCACAGCGGGAAATCACCGACGTTACCGTAATAGCTCTCGATCAGGACGATCGACCATAGACTTTCAAGGTGAAAAGTGCACTATCGTCTTGGAGGTGCGTCTCCACCAATTAAATTGCGCAAACAGAGCGTTCCCCCAACAAGTTTTCACTGCATATACATTGGGTGACGGTGCCTTTGAGAGCCATGCCGCAAAATAAAAGGAGACGTAATAAGAGTGACTTTGTATATATTGTATATAGAAAGTATATAGAATAGCAAATGAAATGGAGAAAACGAATTATCATCTTCAATTCATCTGATTGTTTTGATTTGATTGATCTATTCAATTCAGTTTTTTGACAGGTTACATCACGTTTCATATATGTTCATATAGACTGATAGGTTGATTTATATATTCATAAAGACAATGTAAGTTTGAACCAAAACACTCAGCTCTTGCCCATCGTGCATTGCAATGCTATTTCAAGGAATCGGAGTATTTGTCTTCCTAGTTTCGACGGCTTTTAACCTTCATTTCTGCTGCTCGTCTGTTCCGGATAGTAGTAGGTACCCGAAGGGATTCAAATTATTGCTTCCGGCTGTTCACATGTTGCAGATTTGATTTGTTCACCGCACGGGATTTAGTATAACGTATATCAACGGAGTACATTACCGTTGCTAGACTGTTTTAGAAGGATGGGCTTGCGAACAACTCACAAAATATTCATCTCGAAGTGATGACATGAGATAGGCATTACATTCATCATGCAACGAGTGCTGGATGTGTTTTTTCATATTTCTTGTTATCAATTCCAAGTTGAATTTAGAAATGGCAAACTGCCAATATTAATTTTTTTAGTGTAATCTCCTGCATCACAGAATGCGAAATACGAAATACGAAATGGTATACGAATTGCTCGTCAAATCCAGAAACGAGAGTATATGTAGATTCTGTATACTTACTCTCAAACACAATTCGACCCTACCTATTCACCAGAACATTAACAAGTTATCAAGTGTAGTGAATTCAACCATCAATGAAGAAGTATTAATGCCCCAATTAGTTATAAGCAATAAACACCCACAAGAAATTCATTTGGACTCAATAGAATGAGAATGAGGAAAGTTTTTGCCTCGAATTATACTTACAGCCGTCATGTGCTCTCTGCTGATCATGTCCGCGCATGACCACACTAGAGAGTACTTGCATCACTGGTAATACTGCACTCCAAAGTTTTCTAGGTTTTTAGTGATTTTTTGCACGATATCAAACTGAACTCAACTTTCGCACGAAATGAATCGATCGTCTCTGGGTGAATCAATGTTGTCAGATTCCTCAGAGGAATTTTCGTGAGAAATAGAAATTTGTTCACAAGAGTGTAGAACATCAAACAGCAACGTTTATATCGATATTGAAATTTTAGCATCTATGCTGTCTAGCCTTGAAGTTTTTATCGAATATTTATCATTAAAAAAACGATAAAACAACGAAGATCATCGTGGTTCACGCACATTTCACTCCTCATTTCCCATCATCGAGAGTCGGGTCTCCGATGGCTCTTCTTCACTTTTCCATGTGATGTAGTAGCCGCGTTGCGGTTCCCCAGGGAGCTTTGTGGTTTGGTGTCGGCGGTTGAGGTTTTCCCTTCGCCTCATAACTATCGTTATTACTACGCGTCCCACGTTAGATGTGCGATACGACGCCGGAATTTGTTAATGCGCTAATCCGGTTGTTTTCTTTTTGGGTAATCTGAAGGTGAGAAAATACGTTCACGCCCGGGGTTATAGCAACGGAGTTAGATTTAAGTCAGGGGCGGGGATCGGAAATGGAGGTGGTGTAAATTGAAATGTATTCGCCATATCTTGAAGCGATGTTCAATAAGAATATGAGTATATTCACCTGAAAATCCCGCAAGAAATGTATCCGGGACAATTTTGGAAACGGTAATCGATTAACATGAAAGATGTTTTGACTTCACATGAGTCGATTTAAATTTTACGATATTGTAGATGGCACTACGATGAGAATGAATTGTTTAACTGGCACCAAGTTTCGAATATGAATATTTTATGATTTCTGAAAAAAATCATAATTTTTGAGTTTCAAAGTATTCAACTTTCAATTCCCTATCCTATAGACCATATTTCAAAAATGCGACCATCACAAAATGTATTTGCCACGACCTCTTTAGTGTTTTGAAATTCGAATCGACTCATGTATGTCAAGTTGAAGTCGTCATTCCTGTCAAGCCATCAGTATCAGTACATTAGCCTAGGAAAAAGGTTTGTTGGTGGTTTTAAGGCCATTCGAGGTGGTAAAATATTTTTTGCGAATGCTAAGTCAATTCATCTTTTTCACACCATTCATCTTCAGATCTGTGTTTCACCTTCCTTCGATTCGATGGAAAAAATCAATGAATCTCAGATTTATTGAAAAAGGTAGAAATGTTGTAGTTGAATTGAACTCAACTGACTGATACTTGATAAAAGTCCATTTTGCGAACCCATTTGCTAGAGGGGTAGTGTTTTTTGATGCCCCCAAACTACTGTGTTGATGAAGTAAGACTGGCAGTATGCTCAACATTGGAAATGTGAATTGATATTGAAATTGCTGTATTGCGTAAAAAATAATGGGATTGTGATTACTATATCAAAAATTTGAATTGAAATAAAAAAAACAAGGATTTTTCTGTTGACGTTACATGACTATAAGAACATGTGTCGTCATATGTTGCCTCTTTGTCTAATTTCGAATTTAAAACGCTCTCATCTTTATTATTTCAAGTTATTCCTAACCTGATTTCCTTGACGTTTATTTGACTTTGTTCCAATTGAAATAATAAAACAATTATTCAATATTCCTAGTTGAGACATGTAGATGGCTATGAAAAGTTGAAGGGTTATAGCTGAGTTTGAAAAACTATCGAGCAGAACATCAAAATATTCAAGTTCATTCCTTTCTGAACAGTACCGAATAAAACAATATTATTGTATGCTCGAAAACTAATAATCGGAAAATCCATTTCAGGTGCACTTCAGATTCTGTCGAGTGAAGAAAAAGATCACGGCAAGTACGAATGCGTCGCTGAGAATTCCATTGGAACGGATTACTCGAAACACTCGTTGCTGTATGTTAAAGGTGAGTCTTTTTTCACTCTTCTGATTCATCAGATCCAATCCAATTCAAGCTCGAAAACAGGGGTTGAAATATTTATTTTGTTCAACTAATACAAAAAATGTGAGTTTTCGGGATAAATTATAGAGCTCCCGGGCAGCTCGAATCTGGCAATCCTACGAGTCAAGAGACATGATTTTATCCAACCGCTAGTTTTGAGAATTGTTGAAAAATTAATAATTTGACCTCAGAAACAGGTAGGTATGTAATAGTTCTATGCTAGCTTTAGTTGGCAATTCTCTGATATTAGGAGGTTTACATTTGATTTTGTGGGAAAAATCACTTTCAATATCCATTTTTAGTCGATTATTACATATTCTGGGCATTCTGCTACAAGACTTCAAATTGTGATCGATATTTAATTTTTCAGGATATACACCCCATCCAATCGGACTATAGTCGGGTCGTTCAAAAGATAGAATTCAAGGACGCGTGAACAGTGACTGCCTGCATCTATATATAACCTGCGCGGCGCAGCCACGCCTTCTAAACTGAAATAAATGAACAACAGTTTACACTGTACTGTACTCATTTGTGCTTTGTATTTACGTGTGTTACGTTTTTGTGTGTGTGTTTTTGTTGAGTGGTGTAAATCGGACTTGTAACATTGGGGAGAGGAACATTCAAAGAGTGCGTGCCGTTCACGTGATCATTCTATCTTTTCAGCGGCTACACTATAGACACGGTGAATGGTTTCACATCCGGTTGCGCACTAAACTCACAGTAGAATTGAAATGGCTGCCCGCACTGCGCAATACGTTTTCATTTCCGTTTCAAGATGAAATGGACAAGCTGTTGAATTCTTGTAACAGATCACCGGCGTGGCCAAGCTTATCTTAACGTGATATTTGCTTTCAAATGAAATAAGTTCAGTTCAATATTGAGAATACTCTTAGATAGTGTGGATGAACTGATTATTGATATTTCAAATTAAAATTGATATGACTTTCGGAAAAAAGTCGAAGCAGATACCTAAAACTGCCGGTAAACAGATAATTTTCTTCAGCGTTTGAATAGCCATTTAATTTTTTTTTAATAGGTCGAACAAAACACGTTGTAAAGTTTTTGAAATGATTTGGGGTTCTCTCTGCAGACATAATGATGCACAATCGAAAAGTATAAAGACAATACTCCTTTTTATACCTCCCAATCCAAAGTCAGCAACATTATACTCAGATAGTTGAGCATTCAGTCGAAACGTGAAAGATTTACTAGCATGAGCCGGGCTTGCCAGCGGGCCACAATTCTTACTCATGTCAGATGAAAATACATGTTGCTGAAGGTTTCGTATGAATGTGACTCCCAAAAAACTTCTAGATGAACTCGGTTATTATTATTTATCTGTGGAGTGTCAGATGCAAAATAAGATTGTTGATGTGAGATTGAACCCTGGTTAGGTAGTAATATTCAGAAAAGCGAATTATTTCAAATGACCCAGCGGATAACGAATTGAAAAAAGTAGTTTGTTTTATTCTATCCGAAACGTTATATTTTGTGACTCGTTTCAAGGTGCCAATACAAGGCGAGTGAAGTGACGTGCCTGGTGTGTGAACTGACACTCTACACGTCGTGAGAATGGTGCGGCCAAGATACATATATTCCTGGTGCGATCTCCGATTCGATATTGTTTTGTCAAAAACTCCAGACACGATCAATCCTATCCACGGAGTTTACTGCGATTTCCAGTAGATAGTGCAAGAATCAAATTCTGTCATATTTTAACATTTGCATTCAAGTTAATTGGAATTTTGCTCGAAGTTTTCCATAATTTCACTGTTCCTTTCAACCAGCTATTTGTCGTTTCCAGTTTAATTCTTTACCGTAGTTTTCTTAGTGTCGTTTATCTGCCGTTGCTGTTGTTGTTTTCCGTTTGTTTAGTAATTAATTCAAGTGTTGTGTTAAATAGTGTTTCATAATGGATATCCAACGCTGTTGTATCATTTATGGACGAAATAATCAATCATCTATATCAAGTTTCGATGATTACAAAACATTCAATACACATGTACTCAACTTCAACTTGTCAACATAAAGCGAGATTATTCTGACGCTGATAAAAACAAATTTCATCTTGCTCAGTTTTCACTTTGGTAGAAGTTGTATTTGTGTTATTTGCTGATTGCTTTCCAGTTTAACATATTCATTCCAAGTTTCAGCATTAGTGGCAATGGTACGTGCCTAGTAAAAGGGTGCAATAACAAATATTTTGAACCATAGAATGAAAGTTCTTTCTGGGGAGTGTTTTCAAATACGTTCTTCTTGTACAGCGCCAGAATAGCCTGCACTACAGCACTCTTCCTGATGAATTGGATTTACTCAGGTTGATCTGGACTCTGGAGGGTCCAATTCATTTCGGATTGAACAATACAATGTTCGATAAATTCTATATTGACGCACCCTTTTTCTATGCAGTCCAACTCTACTACCTCTCACGTCGATACCGATATCACGAAGAATCTTATCAAATTATCTGAAAATTTTCAGCACCGAATAGTAAGAATTTCTATGAATTTTGATATTGATTTCTCATCACATATATCGAGAATATAAAGAAAATATATCTATCTGTAATATATGTATCAAGGTGCATATCTGTGTTTACGTCTAAACAGAAACAAACATAAAAAATGTAGCGAATTCTTAGGTAAGAACCAGTGCAATTTTTAACAGAACTCGTCTATCTTTATCCTTTATAATGTAGATTGTTAAAAAAAACATCAATATTGTACTGATATAGAAGTCATTGCACCAGGAATATAGAGCGGGCGCTGCGAAACATTCCGTTTGCAAAAACCAATGACCGCATTCTGATTGATGATATGAGTTAAGGAAGACTAAATGAATAATATTGTGGAGGAAGCCAGACAGAATTATGGTCCAATTTTTTTTTTTCGGCCCTATAATAGGAGTTTTAGATTTTACCGCTGTACCTGTGGAAAAAATGTTGTATAGAATGCAAAAACCATTTACCGTTACTTCTCGACTGGAATGATTTTGTAATATCCTCATATACCTGGAACTGAAGGTTGCCAGGCAAGTCAGCTAGCTGTCAGTTGTATTATAAACCCCCTCCCCAGCGTCACATAGTTACTCTCGGATTTTGGAGCGAGCCGCGCTTCTCCCAACTGTTTTTGACACTTCAGTTATAGCTAAAGGTCATCGATTAATATAACAAGTACATTTACCAATTTCAATGAAAGCAGTGCTCTGAATTTTGTGATACATTTGGTTCTCAAAGTGAAGAAAGGTCGCTACAATTCATACATTTGAAAAGAAAACAACGAAAAATCAAGATTTTTCGTGATTTAGCGGATAAAATGGTGAATGAACCACAAAAAGTAATATGAAACGGTTCAAAATGCAGCAAGTCGACGCAAAGACAAAATTTCAGACATGCTCGAGGAGTTGTTCGATCCGAATGCTGATAAACAACACTTCTCGTAGAAAAAATAGAAAGGAAAAATGCGTCGTCGTAAAATAATATCACTGGATAGAGCGCTGGAAGAAAATGCTTCGTTATGAGCACAGGGCGTGGCTACTACTACGAAAAACAAAATAAATAAACTCAATCTTTCAACTGAAATTCCTTCAGCTACGTCAATGCTTTGGGTCGAAAATACATGAAGTTTTCACAAAAATTTTTATATACAAAACACCGGAAGATTTGTTTGGCAAACACAATATCACAAATCGTGTTGCAGAAATTACGTTTGAATTTGATCACCAAAATATTCGAGTAACGAAAAAGGTTGACCAAGAACATACATCACGCAAGAACAGCTACTGGCTGCTTTTGAAAAATTAATGGCGGAGATAAAAGACTGTGTTTCGACGACTGCTGTAGTAGAGATGTATATCTCTAATCGTGATTTCGAAACGATGCTGATCGATAAATTTGGTGAAAATATTTTATTCTCAAATCCAACTGATGGAGAACATCTTCTTTTTTTTCAAGGCAGGAATTTCATCAAACAACATAGTTGAACGTTATATATGGAGATTGTAGGATGTTCAGCCATATTTTTCATGCTGTTCGTGGAGGAATTGAACAAGTAATTGAGAATTGGGCAGATACCAATGTTTTGGTACTCAGCATCCACTTCTGGCATGAGCTCTCAAATATTGGTTGTCGAGGGATTTGTTTTGAAGGATCGAAAAAAAATACCCGTTCAAGCTGTTATTCAGTAGCTGAATCGTTTGGCGTTACAAGCTTCAACGGGTTGCGACACGACAAGCCGATCAGCGACTAAGAAGCACTGTATGAGCGCTGCATTTGAAGAATTCGTTGATGCACTTTCTATTTTTGCAAATTACTCCGAAATTCTGATGGATTTCAATGACATTTGCACTTATTCATTTGACTAACAAAAATCTACATCAGATGAACCGCGTTTCAAGCTAATATCTTGTAATATCGGGTTCAATTTAAATGTATCTAAAATTATTTGCACTTATGATGCTCTGTATTTACATTGCTCGAGTGGTGCAGCTCAAACATATCTGGAGAAATCTGAACTTCCTTCAAATCGGTGCAAATGGCAAAACCACCTCTGCCAAAACCTTTGATCAGGCTTTGCAAATATAATGCTGAATGCAGGACGATGTCTTGCGCTTGCAAAAAAGCGAAATCAATTGTATTTCCCTTCACAAATGCATCAGAAATAATTTTCGAAATTTACCTGAATGAAAGCAAAATTTTGTTATTTTTCATTGCATATGTTAACCACTTCTTTTATTGGATTCGTATTGTATTATGATGATGCCGTTTTTTCCATACGTTACCAATATAACCTGTTAATAGTCAAGAACAATTTTTGTTTTTCTCAGCTACAGCGATGGAGTCGGAAAACTTCTATTATGAGGCCGAAAAAAAACTGGACCATAAATCCACCCGGCAACCTCCACAATATCATTTATTGAATCTTTCTCAACTCAAATCATTAATCAAAATGAGGTCATCGTTTTTTGCAAACAGAATGTTTCGCAGCGCTTGTACTAATATATTTATGCATCTTGGTCGCGGCGTGACAAGTTACACACAGAATGACCAAAACTCAATGTTTCCCAATTCGATTAGAATGTTTCAGCCTTAAGGCCTCACCAGCATTGAGCAGACAATACTTGATCATAAATAATTCGGGAAATCTCAGAGCATTCAAAGGGATGTGCCATATATATCTTAAACGCGAAGTATTTCAACAACTGAAAAATTAAGGAAGCCCCTGGTTACGATCTTATGCAGGTGGAATCATTGGAAACTATTTCTGAATTCATTACCTATACATCCACTAGTTCATTTGATTAATAATATATTCAGTTCAGGAATATGTCCCAATGTATTCCAGGTGGCAGTTGTCACACCCAATTTCAAAAATGGAGAAAAAACAAAACAACCAATTATAGGCCCATTTCTGTGATTACTGCTCCAGCAAAGATATTCGAAAAATTTCTGAAAAAAGGCTTAGTAATTATCTAAATAAATTTAATATTATAGCTGACAGCCAGATTGGATTCAGGGAGGGCATGTCGACGAACGATGCAATTTCAGCATTGACGGGGGATATGTATAAAGTAGTTGATCATGGGACTCCCGCGATATGTACTTTCCAGGATCTAGCCAAGGCCTTTGACACAGTGAATCACTCACAATTATTGCTCGAGGCCTTGGAGAATCTTGGTGTTCATGGTGTTCCACTAACACTTTTTTCTGATTACCTGAGAGATGGGGAACAAATAGTAAAAATCAAGGATGATATAATCAATGAGAGAGTGGTGATTTGCGGTGTACCTCAAGGCACTGTATTGGGTCCATTGCTATTCACCATATATATTAATGACTTACTGAGCATGAAAACAAAAGGAAAAGTGATAAGTTTCGCCGATGACACAGCTATTTTATATTCCTCACACTTTTGGATCGATTCGAAAAAAGATATCGAAAATGATTTGTACATATAATACATTGGTTTCGACATAAACTACCATAAATTTCAATAAAACATTTTTTCTGTCACTCTCCAGCTACAAGAACGGTGTGCCAAATTATGATGAGCTAATATTTGAAGAACAGCAACAAACTACTAAAATACGAAATTAGGAAGTATCATCGATTCACATCTAATATGGAACTATCGAATCTTGAACGTAACCAAAACGTTGGGGTGTCTGTTACCAAAAGCAAAGTACCTGAAAAAGAATCTTGACGTTACATAGTTGAAAATAGTGTATTATTCCTTAGTGGAGTCTCGCTTGCAGTATGCCATAATGAGTTGGGAAGGAGTTACAAATAATCACTTGAAACAATTATACATACTACAGAAAAAACTACTCAAAATGATATTTAACAAAAAATACTTACCCCTCGAACTTGTTAAATACTACAGCGAGTGTACTGGATTTGAGGCAACTATACAAGTACAATATTATCATCAACATGTATAAAAATAAATCATTGATACAAAGGACTGACCACACTTATTCAACATGAGCTGTGGAAAAAATATTGTACAGGTACCATTGTGTAATAAGTCCATAGGACAGCATTGTTTCTTATTTTTCTCCAGGAAAATACATAATCTCCTCCCAGACATGTACAAAACATACATAAGATCAATAAATTCCACTGCGGTTTAATAAAAAAATACCAAAAAATTATATTCTATCAATGGAAAGAGATTCGCTTAAAGTGCTTTTTATTTCAATATTTTGAATCATACGATTATCCAATCCATGTTCATCTATAGACATATAAATTTGTAAGACGCAATAGAAAAAAATCCATACTCAACCTAATCGGTCCCAATGGGTTCCTTTCTGACTTGTTTCACAAAAAAATAGATATATGTGTGTATATGTGTATAAATGTGTATATATGGTTAGAGAATATTTGTATCATAATATATATATATATATATATATATATATATATATATATATATATATATATATATATATATATGATAGCAATTATTTTGGAATATCAATAATATAATAATATTCTGGAGATGCTTTCAAGTGTGATTTTTCTATTCTTCG
The DNA here is from genome assembly GCA_032362365.1 of Zygogramma bicolorata. Classification (NCBI taxonomy): domain Eukaryota; kingdom Metazoa; phylum Arthropoda; class Insecta; order Coleoptera; family Chrysomelidae; genus Zygogramma; species Zygogramma bicolorata. Next base: position 657,948 of record JAVJAQ010002653.1, on the reverse strand, counting down.
ATTAGTCGCTTACAATTATCCCTCCTTTCAACACCAGCAATGCACTGAGTAGCGTTTCTTTTATGGAGACAAAGAGCGTCACTTTACGCACGTGAGCAACTCCAGGGCAGAATTTCATCTACTCTACCTACTACTAACGTAGTTCATATAAACAATAAATCATAGGAACAGATAAAAACAAATGTTGGTTGTTTTAATATATAGTGCAATAAACTCACATTCATCCGATCGTATGTATCCATATGTCAGAATTCAACATCATTGAGCTCGAAAATCCTGGGTATTTAGTCGTCATGCCTATGATTCACCGCCTGAAGTATTCTGCTTGAAGCAAATATATGGCGCCAGATATGGTGGAGGTTATGTCAACCGCCATTTGGGCAATTTGATTGTTTGATACCAAAGTTTTCTATGTTGTATTTATCAATTCATCAATTCATCCACGATCTTTTTCAATTGTTTTCCTTCCAAATCCAACGAAATGATCACACAGTTCATTGATATATGAGTTTATTATGGTTTGTAGCTTTTGTTCGACCCACAGATGTATTACCCAACTATTTCCAATTTATAACAAAGACTGCACACTTCTACAGAAGGTAGTCGAAGTTCAAACATTGTGAATGAGGTTTCAACAATTATATATTTTTTGAATCTCGATGCAAAACGTGTTTCTGTTTATTTGTCGATTGACCCCTGATACAACTTTCATTCAGAATGAAAAAATAAGTGTTACGTAACTGAATCGATTTTTTTATCAAAACTTCAATTGTATATGGTGAAGGTTCATTTCTTTCATAATAACAATCCAAGTTTCCTGCAATTCTTGGCACCCATTTTACTGTAAGGGTATTTTTCAGAAAGGATCAAATCTGCTAATTCCAATAGAATTATTGTTACAAAATGCCCTCTTCTTGATCGCATGATCAGATTTGTATCAACTAGAACATAAAATATTTACTCAATTGATGGGCGCAGTCGTTACTATGTAATGTTAGATCATCATGAAAATGAGAAATAACACAACCTATATTTTATATAATTTATATTTGTGAGTAACGTTACTGCAGTTTCGTCCCATGCGGACATTATCGAAGGAATATTATGAACTGTTTATGGTCCGTATAGGACGAAACTACAGTAACATTTGTTAAAGGTTTTTGCTGATTTTGGAACATTGATTCAAAACGAGTTATATGACATCGAACGACTTGCAAACGATTTACTTAAAAAATAGAAGCCACGAAATCAATAAGAACGTTTTCATGCTCATGAATCAGTGAATACATACCTTTTCGATGATTTTGTTCCATCTCGACGACACGAGGTGCATCAGTGTTGACATCAGTGTACGGACTATTTTCTTGAATCCTGGTTGAATAGACTAATAGCAATTATGTGAAAAACTATCGATTCAATAGAATTAAATCTCTATCAGATTTCATACAAGAATGGTTCAAGTTCTACTCGTTCCATAATAAAGCCAGTTATGTCGTTATGAGAGCGAGTTCCGTTTAAAATTGGCTTCATACGAAGTTTTGGCGGATGATTTCAATCTCTAGAATTGGCGAGCGCGCCATGGAACGTAATTTGTTGAGGCTCAATATTGCGAGATAAAAAAAGGAGCACGAGTAAACCGGCAGTATTCTGTGCGCGGTCAGACTAGGAAGTAAGCCCCACCTGCTTGCCTGAAAGAACTCGAGGCGTGATATAATATGTTTGTCAGTGAATCCTAAATCGCTGAAAACGAACAAATACAGCCTCCCTCATGCCAGATGGATGAATATTTCAATAGTTTAATCAAAATTGAATCATACAATATGAAGATAAATAGGATTTTGATTAATGAAAACATAGTGTTTTAAATGTTTCTGCTCATAAATTTTCAATTTTATTGAAACAGGAATATTGAAGGATATTATTGAAAATATAAAAATTGTTATCACTGCAATACTGAAAGAGAATGCAAATCATCAGATATGAATTCCTCAATGCTATAATAGGCTCTGAAAGTTACAAGGTCAATAAAAAAGGGTTCAAATGAAAAATTATGATGTTCAAGTGCAATTCAGAGAATATTTTGCGCGTAAGGATAATGAAAAATATATGATATAAGTGAAGATATGATTTTTTCAAATGGTAAATTTTGATCATTTTCTGACCTTCAATCACTTATATATCAAAAGTGGTGCGTTTTCCGTTTTTTTTTTAAATACCTATATACTGTTTTATTTTGTTTAGTTCACGTAGAGATATCATACCCATTTTTTGACATGTTTGAATATAAAAATAACTACATTCATTACTCAAAATGACCTCCAATTCTATGCATACCTCAATGGAAGTAGAGAAAAATGCGTTCCACCGGCGAAGACATCGGAAAACTATCTCCGACTTTTCTATTCCCACGCTTATGAAAACAGAAACTTGAGATAAGATCAATATGTCTTTTGTAGACATAACCATTATCCAACTTGACGGTGTAATGAAGTGCTCTGTGCTTGGCAATAATGGTGCCGAATCTCCAAGTTTGTTTCGTGTTATCGTAAAACCTAGACTGTACTCTATCGCCTATCTGAGCTGACGAGTGCCTGGAATTCGTACAACTTCAAGATCAGTAGGTTCACTGAATGGCTTGATGGCGTCCAAACGGATACGCAGTTTCCTATTGAGATATAGTTCTGCAGGAGACTTTCCTTCTTTCAGAAGGGTTGCTCTATAAATTCGTAGTATTTTCTGCAATTTCTGAGAGAAGTTCAATGGTTAATTTTCCATAGCCTTCAGTTTATTTTTCAACGTCTGGACATTCCTTTCCGCGAGTCCATTAGTTGCAGGGTGGCCCGGGGCTGAAAATTTTTGAAAAATACCATTTTGCTTGCAGTAAGCCTTAAATGTATCACTACAAAAATATGTTGCGTTGTCTGAGACGATAATCCTTGGATAACCGTGGAATGCAAAAACAGATTCTAGAAGCTGAATTGTTTTTGTTGACGATGGAGGTTCAGTTATGAAACGTACTTCAATCCACTTTGATTTAGCGTCGACAATTATAAGAATGTGTTTTCCTTGATAAGGGCCAGCGTAGTCGATGTGTAGATGACTCCAGTTTTCTTCTGGCTCTTCCCACGTATGTAGAGGTGCCTTCCCAGGATTGACTCGGATTGTAGCGCAAGGTTCACAGGAGCTGACCATGCGTTCGATATCACGATCGATACCTGACCAAGTGCAATAGCGTCTAGCCAATTGTTTCATTTTTGAAATGCCAATATGAGTTGAATGAAGTTCTTGAAGTATAACTGAGCGAAGTTTATGTGGAATCACTACCCTTTGTCCTTTGAATGAAATTCCAGAATCCAGAATGTATTCGTCGTGGTGTTTGCCTTCAAAGAGATCTGATTTGATTTTTGAGAGTATCTCATCTTCCTCGGTATATTTGGCAATCGATTCAGCATCTACGTATTCAGAAGAAATTTGAAATATTGACAGAAGACATATGTCGTGAACCTCACGATTAATGGCTAAATCTATTGTTCGAGTATCGATTCGAATGGGTGCTCTTGACAAACAGTCTACATTGATATTGTCAATACCTCTCTTGAAACTGGTTTCGTAATCAAAACCGGATAAAAACGAAGCATATCTTGGTAACCTAGCGGAAGTCATTGCTGGAAGCTTTGATGAAGGGTGAAAAATTCGATATAATGGCTGATTATCGGTTACAAGCTGGAAATGATGTCCATATAAGTACATGTAGTAGTGACTGACTGAGAATACTATAGCTAAAGCTTCTCTATCCAACTGACTTAATTTTGCTCTGCTGCAGTGAGGGATCGTGAGGCGAATGCAACTGGCCTCTCTTCGTTGTCAGTCAGATGAGAAAGTACACCTGTAGGGCTACCGTCGCAGGTTAAAATAATGGGCAATGTTGGATCGAATGGTACAAGAACTCTGTCACTGCATATCTCGTCTTTCAACTTCAGAAAAGCATTTCCACAAGCAGAAGTCCAAATGAATTTTGATGATTTTTGAATAAGCTGTCTCAGTGGATGCGTTAATGAGGAACAATTGGGAATAAACTTCGAATAATATGTTACCATTCCCAGAAAACGTCTAATATCATTCTGATTATTGGGTCGAGGCATTTTTATGATTGCTTCTACCTTTTTGTTGCATTTTTTTAATTTCATTGAATCGAATGTTGTGACCTAGGAAACGAATGTCTTCTTTGAAAAATTCACATTTTTTTCGGTTGAGGTGCAAGTCATTTTCTTGAAGTCGAGTGAGGCATTTATCGAGATCGTATTGACAATCATGAAATGTTTTACCATACACAATTATATCATCGAAATATGATAAGGTTCCATCAAGGTCTCGGAGAATGTTATCAAGAATTCTGTTGAATTCACTAGGAGCTGTCTTGATTCCAAAAGAAAGGCGGTTTATCATGTAGGTCCCTCGATGAGTTGAAATCGTTTGAATTTTAGCACTTGACTCATCCATTTTGACGTGAAGGTAAGCTTTGAAAAGATCAAGTCTGCAAAAATATCTTGCGCCTTTCAAGCTACTGAAAATTTCATCTATTCTCCTGATTGGATAGTGAGCCGACTGCAACTGACGACTCACTCCCATTTTGTAATCCACACAAAGTCGAACATTTCCATCAGCTTTCGGAACGACTACAAGCGGAGATCCCCAATCACTATGATTGACTCGAGTAATAATACTTTGCGATTCAAGTGTATCAAGCTCTTGCTCAACTTTTTCGCGCAAAGCATAAGGAACGTTCCTTTCACGGAAGAAAACCGGCTTGGAGGCTTCTCGAAGGTGTAGAGAGCATGTTACATTCGGAATACAGCCAATACGAGGTTCAAAAATTCGTGCATACTTGACAAAAATATCATTTACTGAAGAAATTTCATTCACAATTGAATTGTCGATATCTTTGAGCTCTATATTCAAGTGTCGAATCCAACTACGACCAAGCAATGGAGAAAAATCATCTGGAACAACGAATAGTTCTTCGCAGGAAGAATGGTTCTTGTATTGAACATTTACTTGGAGCTTGCTATCAGGTGCAAAAATATGTTTAGTATACGATCGAAATTTGAGATCAGACTTTTAAAGAGGAACTTTTAAGCGTAGGCTGTGATACTGGGAACGGGGTAGAAGGGTGAATCCTGCACCTGAATCCACCTCAAATTTGACGGGTTTTCCTTCGATAAAAACAATTGCAAAATATTTTGTACAATCGGATCTTTTTATTTGATTTTCGAAAACATCCGAAACCGTAATCGTATTCTTGTTGGTCAACAGGAACGTTGTCAGGAGAATGACCATTATCGGATGAATTTGCACTATCAGAAACGACATTGGTACTGACTGAATTTTCCTTTTTTTTGGGTCATCAGTGTTTTGATACATACTCGGGAAATATGTCCTTCTTTAGAACAGTGATGGCAGTATAACGATTTGGGGTTTACTCAATTCTTGGCTATATGTGATTTCGATGCATAAATCCTTGATTCCAAGTTTTTCGTAGTTGATTCTCGATTTTGAACGCGGTTGATGTCGTCTGTCATAGTTCATGCCTCGAGAAGGACTATGTTGCTGAAGATCAGGACGAGCAGAGCGAAAACTATTTGGTTTTGACACTTGATTGATGTCTGAAGAGGACGTAAGTGAATCCGAATTGTCTCGGAGACCTCTTATGAACTGTGCTCTCAAGAAAATGTCAGTAATACTCGCCTTGCAGGAACAAACAAATCCACAATCAACTATGTCTTTCCGTAGGAGAGCAATATAATCGGCTATTGACTGATTTTCTTGCTGGTAGAGAGATAAAAATATGTGCTGGGCTACTAAAACATTGCGTTTAGGGCATAAATGGGCTTCTATGGCTTCGATAATCTCTTCATATGTCATTTGAAATGGCTGCTTGGGTGCAATCAAAATCGCAATTAGTTGATAATAATTTGCACCAATTGAATTCAATAACATTTGACAGCATAAGGTTTTGTTGTTGAAAACACCTTTCATGGTAAGGTAATTTTCAAAACGAGCTCTATACATCTTGAAGTTTTCTTTCGTAGCGTTAAAGTTTTCGAATGGCGGTAGAAATGTTGAAATATTCAGATACTGTTGGGAATCTTGATTTGTAGATATTGCTGAAGTGAGTGCTTCGATCATTTCACGTTGTTGTGCGTTGAATGCAGCAAGTAATTGAGCGAACTGAGCGGCATCCATATCGGCGGTATATCGTAGAAATCGTCAGTCTAAACACGAATTTGGAAATCACAATTCTCTTCGTAAAAAATTTAAAATCCTCGTCGCCAATTTGTTGTAACCTTATATTGAATTCAACACAATAAGTTACAATTCATTGTGGGTTCGAACGTTGAATCTATTCCATCAATAAACACATGTCAAAACTGACAAGTCTCCTTGTCTCTACCTGATGTCACATATTCGATATACAAGGAGATGAATCAGTTACTACAGATACCTTCGATTATAGTTTATCGAGAACTCCATCGTACCAAAAATTAAGAGAAATTAACGGAGAGGCAATTTCTATAAGGAGCGTGATCCTTTATAACGTGTGTGGTGTGAATGAATATTAGATGTGTTACATATTTCTAAATTTGTCAAATGATTCAATAATTGAAACTAGAGTTCCTTATGTAATACGAAATGAGAGTCAATGACATTATTATTCTGCCCCGAATTCCAATGAATCCAGGAATATGATCAAGAACTATGGCCCGTAGATGCTATTCATCGAAAAGTGCTGTTAATAAAATAGTTAAGAGACACGAATACCATAATCCTGAAAGAAGGTGCAATGCTATAATTGATGACCACAATATTATATGAGGAGACGGAACGCCATTCAAAAATTTCGTAACATTCCTTAATAATTTTTGGAATAACGTGAAAAAAAAGAGAAGTCAAAATGAGAGAATTCACTTTTCTAATGATATCTCAATAACCCGCCCTGACATTCTCAATTTGTTTGGACCACTAGAGAGTACTTCTACGAACGCAACTCTTTCTCCATTTGACCGACCTTCTAATTTTTATGGTTTGAAGGTTACCAATTGTATTAAAGTAATGGCCACCAGGTATATACAGCGACATATTGATCAACTGTGAAATGTTCGATAGCAGGCCTCATTTAGATATATGTTATGTTGTGATGCTTGTAACCAGTGTATGTTTCTATAAGGATTTATCGAATCCTGCTAATGTTCATAATAACAATGGACAGGAGAACATTACAACATGTCCCTCTAGTGGTTATTTTAATGGATTTATGTAGTATCACAGCGCGCCGCGGCTGTGTGCACATTATCTCTGTTTCCCATGGATTCCACAGCGTATACTTTTCTATCCCATGAGTTTCCTCCGATGAATTAAATATAATCCGAGCCATTACGTACCCCTGATAGATCAGTGAAAACCCCCCTGAAATGAACATTCGTCCGGAAATACTGATTTCTTTATGTGTCACACACCATTATTAATCATCTAGCAAAATATGAAGGTGTAATTTTGAAATTGTTTTGAAAATAATAAAAGAATATGACTTTTTGCTCGTGAGTAGAAAACGATGAATGTTATTGCGGTTGGAAAAAGTTCCAATGAAATTTGCAGGAAATTGGAATCTACACAAAAAAAAATCAGTGACAAATTCACTTAGGTAGGTAGGTTTCAAAGTGAGTGGGTATATGTGACCCTCCGCCATAAGCTTACAAACTTTATTCAACCCAAAATAACTTCGAATGTCGCATATCAATGGTTCGAGTGAATGGAGTTCGCGCGAGAAAGAGGCAGCCATTAGTCAGAGGGAGTTTTGTATGCGACGTTGTCACATTGATAACATGTTCCAACATTCAATATAGTCTAAGAGACGGAATAGAGGTCGTCCTTCACCCAACTGTTTACCGGATGAAACATACTTTTTATAGGGTTTCACAAATATACGAATAGGCCTTTAATGGCTTACCTATCAAATTGTGGTCCAGACTATATACAGTGAGATTCAAAAATTCCTTCATATGGAAAACTTGTTCATTATCGATTTGTCAGAAAATTTCATTCCTCATGAAGGATTGGTGCATTGCAGAATACTGGCAAATGAGTTGTCAAAATTTCAAATTTCCGAACAGTGTACAGGGGAGAACGAAAAAAAATAATTTTGATGAGGTGTAAACCACATCTCAATTTCGACATAATCGAAGAGTTCATTCAAAGTTGTTTAGAATTGAAATCGATACTCGAATTTGGAATCATATCCAGGGTAGTTTACTCTTGATAAAAATTCTATTTGAAAAAAATATCATTCATAGCAACTCCAGAATTTTTGTTGAATAAGCAAATATTCAGGATGAAAAGTTTACCGAACTAAATTAGCATAGTAGCGAGGGCGAGGGAAACATTTAATATTCGTCAATTGTGTGTCCAATCAATTTATTTCGATTTGTATATTTCGTCCTCCATCTGAAGATATCAATTCATTTTTAGATTCGTTGATGTGTGTTTTTCAGAGTTCTTGGTGTTTAATATTATTCTGCGTGGGGATTTCAACATCAATCTACTGGTAAATGACTCGTTAACAAAAGACAAGGCAGCCGGTTTATGGAGAAATTGGCTTCGGTGGAATTTCATAAATTGTTTATATATTGTAGTTGACGACTAGCTGGACAATAATGTCCATGGGCCCAACTCAATCTTATGACTAGTTTCAGAGATACAGGGTGTTGAAGTTGGAAAATAGCATTTTCTTTGAAGCATGTATTTCTCATTCCCTTCAATGTATCAAGAATTGTTTCCTGTAATAGTGTTCTAATGGCATTAAATATCAGTCCCTCAGAGAGAAAGTTTCATTTCCTACAAGGACGATCTGTTTCAATTTCTCCAGTGCCTTCGAACAGCTGCAACCACAAATCACGGTCGAAACTATGAAAATATGGATGAAATCACAGGCGATGAATTGAAATCATTAACATCAATTTAAAAAAATGAGTCAATGAATTCTGGGAGACCTGTAATTTATTCGAGCATGACGGAAATCGTATAGTTATCACAAGAAAACACTTTCCTCCTGAAAATGCGACATGGCTTCTCTGATAATATTTGGAAAATAATTTATTATTATCCTTCCCAACAAACAACTATTTCGATTATGAATAAGATACGGTTGTGTTTAATGCAACGGATTGTACCATATAATTTAGGATTTGATGCAATCACCAGAGAAAACTTTATAGATAGACATGTCTCGAGATTTACCAACAACTTTTATAACTCGCAGCCTGGCGTTCCCAAAGCTTAGTATATATAGACTGTGCGTATAACAAAATAAAAAAAAGGTTTCAATTTTCAAGTAGTAAGACAATCGTTCTGTTATTATAAAGTGCAGCATATTATAAAACCCGACTAATTAACTCAAATTGAAGTTATATGAAATCATTACCGAAATTCACCGAGGAAATATTTGAATAGAGGGCGATTTCCAAAAAAATCGATTCTCGGATTTTCTTCCATACATATCTTCTGAATAGCCCTGTATATCATATATAATTTATATATATTTCAAAATGACCTAACGCCACCTACTAGCATGCATTACAAATTATATAAATTTTATTAGATATAGGATACAGGGGCGATCACCTTTCTGACTCACCCTGGAATAAATGTTTGCATATCTTCAACCAGAAGCAAATCCAACCAGATATTGATTTTCCTAAATTATATTTCGAATCAACGTTCCGTTTTTTAATTTTTGAGAATCCCTGTAGGAAATTTAACTTTCTCTCCTGAGGGATTGATATTTAGTGTCATTAGAACACATTTAAAAAAAAAAATAATGATGCATTGAAGAAAATGAGAGAACATGTTTTTAAAAAATGTCGATTTTCCAACTTCAACACCCTGCATCTCAGAAACTAGTCGTAGTATTGAGTTGAGCCCAACTACAATACATTAACAATTCATAAAATTTCACCGAAGCCCATAATTTGCATACATTTTCTATCGAATTCTTCATCTTCATTGCCACTTGGAGATTAATCATAGATTGTAGAAGCGGCCCTGAATGTATGGAGAATATTTTCGCACATATTCATTTCTTGTCCTATGAAATAATTTCGTATGATTGTGAACAAAATAGTATTCAAACCTCGGGAAAAATGATTTTTGTTTCTCGTGACAAGGCTCAGGTCGGCCTTCACTTTGGTGAAATCTCCTACTTATAGTTCTTAGGAAAGAAATGAATCACTCTCCGCCTCGGTAAAGAATGTACTAGTGTTGCGAAAGAGTGATTTCACTTTTTTGAATAGTAAGATATCAGCATCAAAATGTCATTTAACATATCGAAGCTCTCCATTTATTCATTTCAAAAAAATATAAGCATTCGATGTATCGAAAGGAAATGTAATGAAATCAGAGGAAATCTTGTATCCTCTGGATTTAACACAGTATAACATTGAAAAAATTAAGCAGACCGAACCGACTAATCAACCAAAAAGACAGATTTAGGGGGGTTAGTTACGTAGATTCTTCAATAAACTAATTAAATAATAAATCGATTTCCTGATTCTGGAATCGAAGCACCAAACAAAAATCATTCAAAAAATTATGGGAAGGAATCGATCTGAATTCCAAGTCCGATTCTGAAAGCGCTATATTTCTCCTCACGATACCGACTAGAACAGATTTGATTATTCGAGTTATCCAGTAATATTTTTAATCCCCATAAATTTCGCAGCCTAGAGAATTAATGTAAATGATCGGGTAGGTAACGGTCACAGAACAAAGGTCTGCGAATTTTCCGTTTTTTTTCTCCATTCATTCGTCATAAAGAAACGCTCCCGTTTATCAGTTTTATTTTCGCTAGTCGATAAACAATTACTTTCGCATCTTTCACTGTCAATATCTTTCCGAGATTCTACCGTTCACCGTTAGAATAATTCATAAGCTTATCTTTCTTAGATTTGTGTTATAAATCTTTTGGTGTATGCCGTCCGGAATACATGATTCATCCCTGTCTATATTTATGACAGTCGTTATTCGATGAAAGTATGTAGGCCGTCACGGCAGGTGTTGATACATCGCAAGTTTTTCGGGCTTGAGGGCCGTGTCCTGGAAATTTGAGTTACGAAACTTCCGGCTGCATCTGCGGCAGCCATCTTCAGCGGAGTGTTCCTAGTTGAACTCCTTCAACGATGGCTTCTCAGGTTGACAGCTATTTTCTGATTGTCAGTCCAATCAGTTCTTGCGCTGGGGACGTGCTTTGTCAATTCCCCAGTGCTCTGGGTGTTCAGAGGTGTGTTTATTCTCTGTCCAGGTTAGTGATCGCTTTGTATCTGTGGTGTGCAGAGAGAAGCCATCTCTGCTGAGTCAACTGTTTCATAGCAGATGGAAGAGCTGTTAAACTGTGCTCAGGACTGGAGCAGGAGCTAGGTGATCACGTTTAGTGATCGTCTCTTACAGGCTCTTGACCTTAGCCCAGAGGAAATGGTGACCGTACGGAAACTGGAAGCGGATTCAAGCAAGCCAACTTAACTTATGAATAACTTATCAACTTACGAACCTAAATCACAGGATTCAATGAGGGCATTCAGACGAGTACTCAACTTAACTTGGAAATTCCCATGTTTTATCTGTCAATTACGAATCGTCAAGTTACTCATAAGTTGAGTTGGCTTGCTTGAATATGCCTTTAAAACTCCGGATATCGGCACTAAGCGGAAGAAGATAGGCAATGAGGACTTTTCTGTCCTGACTCCAGCTCTTCCAAACCCGTCTTTCCCCCCCCTCCTATGAGGGGGTGTCCTCTGTCGCGATGGTTGTCAACAAAGTAGTCCTCCGGAAGGGGGGCACCACCGAAATCAAACTCTGAGAGGGGTAGACGAAGAGCCCGTGTGGTGATAGTCCCCTTTTCCATTTTCCAACGAACATCTGAGTCCTCTGCTGCTGCTGCTGAGCAAATCAAGTCAGAAGCTGATGTGTTGGTGGATATATGGAAACGACACTGTCAGTTATCGATGCCAGTTCTGTTACTATACAAGAATTTCAAGAAGAAAATGAAAAAAACGCCATCTCAGCATCCACTATGGAAGTGGACCTTGTCTCCACATCTTCTGCCCCGGGGACAACTGATGGTGTTCCACAAGTTCTGGCCAGAAATCAGAATTTGCAAGAAACTGCGACGCCGACCACAGGAACGAACTTTCCCGAAAGCAAAAGCACTAACAATCGAGTTATACCGGGTGTTGAGCAATCCCTTGCCAAAAATCCTGCACCAATTCTGTCAGCTCTGACAGAAGCAGTTTCGAAACAGCACCCGAACTGTCCGTGCCAAGGACATTTGGGCGAAGACTTTAGTTCTGATGAAGACGAGGAAAATGAATTCCTTGAAAACCATCAATTTGGCAGACGGCATCAAAAAAATGCCCTCGTCCAATGACGACTACAGTGCGTCCTCGAAGACCCTTGCGGAACGCAACATCCCTCACCATACCTATTTTCTAGCGGAAGAAAAAATGCTGAGGGTAGTCTTCAAAGGTGTCCCTGAGTTTCTCAAGGAGGAGGACATTATGCAGAACCTGCGGTGGAGCTTCCTTCATTTTCAAAAATGAAGAAAGGAAACAAGAGACCGATGCCTCTGGTATTTGTGCATCCGAGACTCAGTAAATGCGCTTCTGAGCGAAGACCAGAAGCACATTTATCAAGTCTCTCCGATTTTGTGTATCAAGGTTCGCCCTCGGTCAATACCGCCGCTGCCAACGGTTGACCCATTTCCAGAGAAACTGCCCGGCGAACCCAGCCTACAGCAAGTGCAGAGGCAAGCACCTAAATCTGGCTTATAAAAATCCAAGAGAAGGTCCAGTGAGATAATTCAATTGCGGAGGACGGCTAACTTCTGTGGCTATCGAGTAATTAGGTACCCTAAGGTTCAGCTTATCCAATCCATCTTGGCACAAACTCAGATACTTTTCCAGTTGCACACTGGTAGTGTAAACCATGTCGAAAACAAAAAACACCTACTAGGAATGAATTTCAACACAGTGAACACATGAAATACGTGTTTTTTTATTTTATATACGTTTTTACTTCTGTGTCAAGATGGATTGGATAAGCTGTAGCTAGGAACATAAAGTGTAACTGACATTTCGATTATCCAATTTAGTCGATAACAAATATACCAAAAGAGGCAGGCTGTCCCAAACTCTGTAGTGATCTGAAATTTTTGAGAAAATTATCTATGAGTTTTCGAAGCGTAATGTGAGACTCTTTTGATAATGTTTGAAGTTCAAAAATATCTTTGACATGATTGTATGTGATGATACGTTTGTTTTCGTATCTTTCGTTGAGAAAATCGATTAATCATAAACCAAATCTAAATGAATTTGATTGTCACTATATTGTCAAACAGCTCGACTACTTCAGGTTTGGTAGGAATAGGTGGTAGGTATACGGAAATGGAAAAGGCATAAGAGTGACCTATTTGCACCAACCTTTCGTCCAACTGCTTTCTGCTATTTCTTTCAAGTTGCTACTCTGCGTCAGTATCTTCACGATGCGCTGTTTTTCAACCGATCTTTCAGTGGTTCGATCGACCATGTAGGTACAATTCCTCAGAATTATTGTTTTTTATGCAACGTAGTTTTAGAAAGTGTTCAATTCTGAAAAAGTGAATATTCTGAAGAATGATTTTTCATTTCAAAAAGTTTGTGTTTTTTCAAATTATAACGAGATACCTACTCTTTCATCATTTTTTATCAAAATTATATTATTCTTGCGGAATTGGAAAATAAAGAAACAATTAGGTATCAAAAAACTTTTGCATTTTTTTGGATATCTCAAGGTCACGTTTAATAATGTCACAAAAGTTGAAAATTTTTGCATTACAACTTTTCTACAGTTTCCAATATACAGAATACATCACGTCGAATTTTCTAAGAAATCCCTCTAATACAATCTTTCTCTTCATCTTCAGTGATGGAATTCCAGGTTATACCTCTTATATTGGTTATCCTGGTCATTATCACTCCCATTATGGTTATTAACCTACCATAACCTGAAAAAATAAGCTGTAATATTGGAGTCTATACAAGTGTATAGGGGCAGATTTTCAATCCACCCCGATATATTGATGCTTTAATTGAAAAACAGTTTCATCTGAATGGAACACGTTCTATCAGTCAGAAACTTCTCGTATATCTATCTCAAATCCGCTTTACTGTAAACCCACATTCAGCTGCCAAACCGCAAAATTTTGAGCAAAATGTTAGTGAACCAGGCTTATAAAGTATGATGGGATTGTTGGTGATGAGTTTTCAGTCCGATACGTAAATCAATACCACCACTTTCAATACAGAGTAATACCTAATTCTCAACAAATTCCCGAATAATTCCTCTGATTCCCCTATGATTCCCGAGTAATGTCTGTAATTCCCTAGTAATGTCCATGTAATTCCGCTAATTCCCGAAAAATTCCCGCAATTCCCGAGAATTTAATTTAATTCTCTACTAATTCCTGCGACTGTACACAAAAATTCCCCTAGCTTTCCCCCTCGGAATTTGATGAAAATCACACTTTCCACTACTGCAAATACTTCCACAACATCATCAGGAAATGTCTAAATACTCTTTCACTCTCCTGATGAGCAATACAAGTTTTTTCCAGTGGTGTTGCCATTGCCATTGTAGTATATCAATGCATGTAACAAGCACATAGCATATTTCAGAAATGAGTACTGAAAAGACCCAACAATAACACTGTGTTAGGATTGTTACGGCAATGCCTGTTATATACATGAACCGAAACACTTCAGCAGTGCCTACCCTTACGTAATCTAGCAATACAAAGTGCGTCTATCAGTTGTTTTACCGGAAAACAGCCAGCACTAGCATTCCTGGCAAGGAGCCCGATGGCCAGCTGCCTGTCATATGGCAACTTCAAAGCGGTATGGTGCTTTTTGGACATATCATTCGCTGTGGAAGGTACTCTTTTCATATACCGGGCTGCTCATTCGTGTTAGCTGGGTGATTATCACAACATTATAATGTACCCTATCGCCTTCAATACTCATAAAACATAAAATTGTTCAAGCTAATATTCTGGCTGACTTCTATTTTTCAACTCTAACCTTCATCTCGAGAAATGTACATATATATTCCATTGTTTACATAAATAAAAATATTGTATACTTACTATATAACCCTATCGTTGTTTGTATTAACCACCACTATTTTTATTGCAGTTCGTCGTGTTCCTCCGCAGTTTTCTATTCCACCGCCGACACTGAATGAGGTGAAACTTGGTGATGATTTGAACCTCACCTGTGTTGCTGTAGGATCGCCTATGCCCTTCGTCAAGTGGCGTAAAGGGCTAACACAAGAACTCACTCCCGAAGACAAACTTCCCATCGGAAAAAACACTTTAGAATTGACGAACATTCAAGAATCAGCCAACTACACCTGCATCGCTGCCAGTGCTCTTGGGGTCATTGAGGCGCCGGCCACAGTCAAAGTGCAATGTGAGTATCAAGATTCAACAGTTACGATATGTGTTTGTATTATAAATTAGGTATTCCCATTTGAAAGAATTTAAAACGAACCTAATTTGGTGTGGTTGACAATTATCCCTGCGTTCCCTACTAAATGATAGTGGTTCGAATAGATAACTCAAAATACCATAAATACTTTATAAAAATATTTGGCATTATTGACATTGGTATTTACTTTTATATGTTTATATGTTTTGATACCAAGAATTGAAAGAGGAATGAGGATGGCATGGAAATGCCCAAAATTGAGCAATAAAAGTTTGTACGGAGTATATATCTCGGAAAGTAGTTTATAATAACTACTGATTTTTACGGAAACGCATGAACTATTTCAACTGTAAGAGAATCCACAAAACCTTGTCTTATCGGGTCACCTTCCAGTAATGGTATCTAGGCAACCAGAGGTTTCCTATCGCATCGGGTCAGCCAGTAAATATCTGACCTGACCCCGGATTGAACCAGTGACAGTGAGGAAACTTGATTTGAATATAAGAAGGCGCCTGCGAGACTGTTTGACCATTACAGGCATATATTGCAATTGTTAAAACGTGCCTTAAACATTTATTTTATGCGATAGTTTGGTCTGTAGATCTGTCCTTCATGTTTCTCAAATGATTGGTAACTAGATGAAATGGTTGAGGCTTTCGCAGCAGAGGTTTTCAGTGTCAGTACTTTGATTCGAGTTTGAAGGCCGTTGTTTTTTGGAATTTCTTCCTGCCGTTTCGCTGGCGCGAATGGCTAGCTTCTTCAGAGGCTCATACTTCCTGAGGTAGACTCCGATGACAGTCATGAAAGTGGCCATGCAGCTTTTTCAAAAGTGTTCAACTTCTTCGTCACCCCGAAATCCATTTCAATCGAAACCATCATAACTCGGACAGAATCAGCTATCTCTCATCTTCTTGAAAACACAGCCGAAGAAGTCCGGTAAGAGATGACCTCTTTCCTGAGAAGAGCAAAAATCCCATCTTCCAATGTCACCTCTCTCGAGAGACAAGCTCTCAGTAACCTTCACAACAACCCCGACATTATAATTCCCTCGGACGATAAGGGCAACGCTACCATAATATTCAAGACCACAGACTACATTGATGAGTTGATAGAATAACAAATCTCACCTGAATTCCATCTAAGTGAAAGAGACCCCAAAACCTATCTCGAAGAAAAGTCAAACTATCATCAACAACTCTAATGTTCCTATTGACCAGAAGAACTCACTCATTTCCAGAGAAAAATCTTCACGCACACCTCGAATATATAGCTTCCCCAAAATACACAAGCTGAACTTTTCACTCCACCCCATAGTAGGTGCATTCGCCTCACCAACACAAGCTCTAGCTGGAATCTCGCAAAAATTCTCTAAACCCTAGTAGAACAGTCTTCATCATTCCATTTCATAGAACTCATCAAATTTACCAACTTCCTACCCACAGGTATCCTGGTGAGCTTCGATGTAGTATCCTTCTTCACGAACATCCCCTCAGCAGATACACTTAGTATCTCGAAAACCAAACATCAAATCTCCCAAGATACACTCAACCTCATTAGTCATTGCATGTTCAGTACATACTTTCTTTTCCAAGGCAAATTTAACAAACCTTAACAATATTCAGACCGATATTAACTTCACCATGGAAATGGAGACTAACGACTCTATACCTTTCTTGGATGTCCAAATCACATCATCCAACAATTCATTCACTCACACTCTCCACTGAAAACCCACACACACCAAAAGATACCTCAACCTTCACCATCATCCAGCCCAAGTGTGCTCCGTACTGAACTCTCTCATTAACAGATCCATTAAACTCACAGATGACCACAATAGACCCAGTGGGCTAAAAAAGCTCAAATCCGCCCTTCCCGTTTTTCGCAACCCAAACCGCAAACGATTCAACTGAACGCCCGAAAGCTTCCCTTCCCTTCATTAAGGAAATCACTGATAAAGGAAGTCGAATTCTGACAAAGCACGACATCGGGACAGTTTTTACAGCAAACCATCGAATATCCTCCTTTCCGAGCTCACCCAACGATGCAATACTCAACGAATCACAACTAATATATGAAATTCGTTGCTATGAGTACCCGAAAAAATACATAAAACAGACGAACAGTAGAGTATCGAACATTCTACGAACACAAACTCGCGTTTTACGTGATTCAGACATGACATCAACTCTCCCCAAACATCACCATGCAACCGGATACAAAATTGACTTCAACAACACAAAGACCACTGAAACAACAACCAACAACACTCCAGAATAATTCGCGAAGCAATAGAAATTGAAAAAACGTCCTGAATACCTCAACAAACGAGACAACGACCCACGAAGATTCTCCAATTCCTGGAAACCATTACTGTCGCATCAAACGAATCCTTTAATTAAACCTCACCCTGGTCCGATGCTATTTTACCCACCGATCAACCCTCCCATGGTTGAAAATCCCATACCTCCATTCATACAACCTCAGTCATCTCTTTATAATGATGAGAGTCAGGGATTGAGGGGACTCAGACGTCGGCGTCAAGTCACGAAAAAGTCTTGATAATGGCTCCAAAGTGGGAGGCGAAACGTCGACAAAATAAAGATTCCAGGCGCGATTCAACCAGAAGTTCCAGTAATCATATGACATTGATAAATAAGAATATCCTGGTACCTGTGAAAGAACATTATTTAGAAGAAACAGTTTTTCGATTTTATAATATAGGATCACCTACAAAGGTTATCGGTTTCCTACATGAGCAATGTTGATTGAAAATTCACCACACATAGTTCGTGTAGACCTGCAATTGAATCAATTTACCAGGAGAATAAGTTGAATCAATCACAAATTTCAGGATTTTCTTAAGGAAATTTCATATCTGGATATCCCCATGAAAAATTTAAAATTGTATTGAGAGACCACAGGTAAATATGATTATAACATACTGCCGGACCAGTGGGCCTGTATATGTAATGTTACCTACCTTAAAGAAGTTTATTGAAAAACAGGTTACCTATTTTATAACTTTTATCACAGCTCAGACGGTTCTCCGTATGTTTATACGTACTCTGGCTCCGATAATGTAGGAAATCATTCACTTTTTACAGAAATATTATAATCTCAGCTTTATCAGGCCTCGCAGCTTTGCTGGTATACTTATATACTCATCTATATAGTGTTCGAAGCGCAGCCATGTTAAACAAGGCATGAGATTCACTTGTTCAGTAGGGATCAACCCATCAGAACAGCATAACTCGTTAGATCTGATGGAGTCAATACCCAAGCAGGAATTGATACTGAAACGTTTTCAGGATCCTCTACAAGGCATCGAGCCCAAATATTTGCAGCATTTGAAAATAAAATCTTGGTATGTATACATACTAGAAACCAAAAGGGGAACAGTGCTGTATTTCAACATGCCCTAGAAATTTCAGATTTTCCAGAAATGTCCTGTGTGGCAAATGGATTTTAGCAGGATTCGTATTAGGCTGAATTGAGACAGATACGAAATCCGATCGTACGACGATCCGATAGCCTTCTGATTGGCGCAAATTTAAATATAGACCAATCAGAGAGCTGCCGGATCGTTGTACCATCGGATTTCGAATCTGTCTGAATCCAGCCTTACACTTGGGTAGAGGTTTGTCCCGGAGATTGGTAACAATAATAAGAGTATGATAGTTGCTATTGGCTGCATATGCTCATCATATACTACATACATATCTTTAAACGTCTACCCTTAGTGATATAAGTGGACGAGTCGCTGAAATATAATTATATGATTGAACGAACTTGCCTGTGAAGTTCAATCGTAATTATATGAAGCGGATCATCCGAATACATCACAACCCTTCCAGGGTCCCGCCCAATGGAAGTTGCAATTTTGAACTGGAGTTAAACAAAAGGACAGATAGAGAGTACGGTGGTTATAACTCTGAAATGATGATATAGACATTTATAGCAATTCAAGGGTATAAACACAGATGGCATTGGAATCTGTGGCATAAGGCTTGATTCAGATAGATAAACTTGAATTTAGACCAATCAGAAAGCTATCTGATCGTCGTACGATCGGATTTCGTATCTGTCTGAATCCAGCCTAACTCTCTATGTTCAGGATACTTGATACAAATGACAGATAGGCATTTACGTGCCTCCGGATGGAGGCTAGACCTCCAGTATAGGAATAGAAGTGGGTTCTCTTCGTTTTGGGCTTCAAACTGTGGTCATCCAGTACATAGCAGCTGTACTACCTCTAGTGATATATTCGGACAAGCCGCTTCATATAATTACGAATGAACTTTACAGGTATGTTCGTTCAATTGCATTATATCTGATGTTGAAGTTTCGATACCCGATATATATCGAAACATTGTGATTTTGAACCATTGATTTTTGAAATTGGAAAAAACTATTGGAAAAATGCATTCCCATTAAAAAATTAATGATTATTGAACTTGTATCATAGACAGATATAAAAGTATATCAATCTTACGAATTTAATAAAAAACTGGACAAAAAAATATTTATTTATTTTTTTCAAAAGATAGAAACATAAAAGTCACAAAGATGTTTTTCATGTAGTTCATAATTTCATGAGTTCTGTACATCGATACCGGAATCCTAATAATTCCTAGCGGACATAGGTATGGAATTCATGAAATTAGTCCGATGAAAAATGGAAGTATTCAAAAATTTCTTTCGAAAAAATCGCATAATCTGCAACTGAAGTTGACAAAATCAAAAAAACATTGGAAGCACTCTGAATAAACCGAAATGCTTCTGAGAACACCACATACTATTATGGTGTTTCATGAGCCACCTCACCAAATATCTTTCAGATCGTTGATAATCAATGGTATAACTATTTCATTCAGGGCGGCCTCACGAATTACACAGACACATCTCAGCAGATGAAAATCCAGTTCTATTAACATGAGAATAAATGATAGTTCCGTTTGAAAAAATTAAGCCACTTGCTCTCACAGAAAAATGCAACACCCTGTAGATATAAAACTGATTTCAAAATGTGCCATTTTCGGTGTCAAATAACTCATTTTTTATTTTTTCGCGTTAACGATATGTCGAGAAAATGTAATCTTAGCACGATTTCTGGTTGTCTAGTATTCGGGATGGTTCATTTATAAGTGATACAAAACCTTTTTTACTCATGTTATTACAATATTCATGAATGAGTGAACCGTTAAAGAGAATATTTAGATTCATCTCACCTATAATGATCACATTTTTTTCTGTGAAAGTAGAGAGAAATTCTTCAAGATTTGAATTGAACATTTTGCGGCACGTATACGGGGGTCTATATATTACAATGATATTGAATACTTCGGATACAGAAATAAATATTTTCACATGGATAACTTTTAGTTCTCCTATACTCAAATGGCTATCGACCGAGGTCCTTCCGCCCTTGTTACAAAATTGCTTAAATTTTACATATACCAATTTTGCAATATATCTAGAGTATATACTTATATATATGTAGATACAAAAAAAAATCCCACGAATATAGAAAAAAAATTCATTGATGTAGTTGTGTCAGCTTGTCCAGAAGTGTTGCTACTGGGTAGCGATGTCGTATTCTTGCATCGGGGTTTCTCATCACAGCATGCTTTCGAATGATTTCAACATTGTCGCCTTTTTCTGCAAACTTCCTAGAGAGAAGTGGTAGTCTTTCTTCTATTGGCGTAATGCCAGTGAGTTGGTACAGTAGAGGGTTTGGTGGGTTGTGAATGGGGTTATTCGGATGTCTTATTCGTGTTATTTTCCTGAGAGAGATTGTTTCCGATACTTTGATTGTATTTAAGGCTCGTTGTTTGATATTCAGGAACAGAGGGTGAGCGTATTCGATGAGTGGACGGCAGATTAGTTTATGAATATGGCTTGCTGTTGTTATGCTTGCACCTGCTCCTGGTTTAGCCAAACTTGTGAAATGTGCGGCTCTTGCTATCACTTTTTTCTTTTTGTTGATGACGTGGTTATTGAAATTGAGTTTGGAGTCGAGCAAAACTCCTAAGTAGTTAACTGTCGATTTCGCCTTTAGGACGTGTTGGCAAAAGTTTGTTGTTGGTGAGGTTGCAGAGATCCGGTGGTTAAATATTGTAACGAAATGTGCTAGCGCCGGTCCTGCCGCCTATCGATGCGAATTGGTGCGACGACGATTCCAAGAACGTTTATACTCGCGTGATCGCGGCTCATCCAGAAGATTCGATTATGAAGATTTGATTGTGAAGATTTGTCTAGATGAATCTCCACTCTATGAGCGCATATATAAGCGGAACTCGTTCACGCCGACAGCAGAATTGTTAGTACAGAGAGTTTTAGTAGCGAGCGAGCATTGGAAAGTTATCGGGGCGATTTAAGTGATTGTGTTGTATTGTATTGTGATAGAGAGTTATAATAAAAGTAGTTTAGTGTTGTTTGGTGTTTTAATTGACGAACCCAAGGATATATCGTAACAGTGGTGTAAGAATTGAGATTTTCCAAGGGATAAATCGTAACAGGGGTGTCGGAAGTGGAATTTTTGCTGGTAAATAAAAACAATTTATGGTTAATACGAGAAGTACATCTTACGATACGATGGAGGATATGTTGAAATTTATACACAACCAATTTGCGGATTGGGAAAGACGACGACAGGAAGATGAAAAGCGTCGGCTGGAGAAGAAAGAATTAGAGGAAAAGCGACGACAGGAAGATGAAAAGCGACGGCTGGAGAAAAAAGAATTGGCGGAAAAGCGACGGCAGGAGGAAAAACAAGAACGAGAAGAAGCGCTCAGGAAAATTCTCGAAAATGAAAAAAAAGAACGAGAAGAAGGACTCCAGAAAATTCTCGAAAATGAAAATAAAGAACGAGAAGATGAAAAGAGAGATAGAGAAGAAGCACTCCAGAAAATTCTAGAACAACAGAGAAAAGAACGAGAAGACCTCCAGAAAATTCTAGAACAACAAAAGAATGAATTGGAGCAAATAGAAAAACAACAAAAAGAAGACTTCCAAAAAGTTCTAGAAAATCAGGAAAAGTTCTTCGAGCATGTTTCACATGAAACCAAAGTTCAAATGGAAGAACTGAAAGAAAGCCTGAAGGTAGAACTGAAAGAAGACCTAAAGGTAGAACTGAAGGAAGATGTCAATAAGAAAGTGGATATAGTGCGAGATGAGATGAGAAATGAAATAAAAAATGAAATGAGAGGTCTAGAAAAACAGATAGCTCTTCTCGAGAACCAAGATCGTCAAGACAGGGTTGCCACATCAGGAATTTCCGTAAAACCGCCGACTTTTGATGGACAGTCGTCTTGGTCTATGTATCGTCGACAATTTGAGGCTGCGGCAGAAACCAATGGATGGGGCGAAGAAGAAAAAGCTACGGCACTCATAGTAGCTTTGAAAGAGCCAGCTTTGGGTATATTTGCAGACGATACCCATAGAACAGCAAAAGAAATACGAGGACCTGATTTCTGCATTAGAGTTGAGGTATGGCGATCAACACCGAGAACAGCTGTACCGGGCACAAATGAAGACTCGCACACAAAAATCAGGTGAGAGTTTGCAGGAATTTGAGGCAGATGTTAGACGTCTAATTCAGCTGGCGTACCCAGAAGCGCCCGGGGATTTCAAGGAGCAGTTGGCTGTGCAGATATTTACAGACGGATTAAGAGACCCAGAAATACAAAGAACTCTGCGACTTACAAGTTTCAAAAGGAGTAGCGATGCCTTGGTACGTTCGCTAGAAGTGGAGGCGGCCTTCAACACCTCAAGGCCGAAAGTGCGAGCGGTAACAATTGACGATCCCGAACATAGATCTGGCGCAACGAGTGGTTCATTTGAGAAATTTCTGGAGGAGATCAAATCGTTGATAAGTGGAATGAGCACCCAGAAGAAGAGAACGTGCTACCGATGTGGAAAACCAGGACATTTTATCAAAGACTGTAGGGTGAGAATGCCACCAAGATCTAGCTCACCTGCAAGGGTGCCATCTCGAACGCAATCACCTGTGAGGACAAGGTCATCCAGCGAGTCCTCAAATTGGCGGCAGGAAAACGAGAATTAGCCAGCATATCGGGGCGCATGCTGGCTAGCAATAACAGAGCCCCCAGGGTCATCAATGTTAACAGGCTGAAAAGAACATCTGAGAGCCTTACCATTCCAGGAAAATTGAATAAAATCGACGTTATATGCACCATAGACACGGGTGCTGCAGTTTCCTTGGTACGCAGCGACATTCTTCGGCCTGGAAGCGTGAAGCCTATTTCTTCCAACGTCGTGCTTCGGACAGTCACTGGTGAAAACGCACCTATTCGAGGAGAGGCTGAAATTACATTGGTTCTAGGGCGACTCACCATCACAGATACAGTTTACGTCGCAGATATAGAAGATGAATTCATACTCGGAATGGACTTGATTAGTGACTATGGATTTTCATTCGATAATGAGGAGAAGATTATGAGGTTCGAAGGAGAAGAATTTGTCCTTACAACTCCAGCAGAAAGGACAATGCCTGTGAAACTGCGTTTAATGAAAACTGCGAGAATTCCTGGATTTTCGGAGAAAGTAGTTTGTGCTGCAGTTGAAGAAGACCCTGGGTGCTGCGTTGGAGTAGTCCAGCCATGTGATGAATCCCCCAGCAATTTGGTGTTTGCACGAGCCTTAGTTAAAACGAACAAAACGATTCCTGTGAGAGTTGCCAACGTGTTTCCTGGAGAAGTAACTGTTAAGGCAGGCGATGTTATTGGAACATGTGAACCTGTTACTTGGGTAGCGACTTGTAATTGAAATGATCATCAAGAAATGAAGGCAGACTCTGAGAGTGTTATATCAACTCTTGAAAAATCATGTCAACACTTATCAACAGAGGAACTGAAAGCTGCCAAGAACTTCGTCCGGAGTGAAAGTGACATTTTTGATTCGACAACAACAGGAAGAACTAATTTGGTCAAACACAGAATTCCATTCGCCAAGCAACAGGAGGTGGAAGAGCTTGTCGACAAGATGATGAAGGACGGTGTGATTGAAGAGTCATCGAGCCCTTGGTCTGCATCTGTTGTGTTGGTTTCCAAGAAGGATGGATCTACGAGATTCTGTGTCGATTACAGGAAATCAAATGATGTCACCAAGAAGGACAGCTACCCTCTACCAAGAATAGACGACACATTAACAACATTGGCAGGTTCCCGTTGGTTCTCAACATTAGATCTGAAGAGCGGATACTGGTAAGTAGGCATACATGAAGACGACAAGGAGAAGACTGCATTCTCGACTGGGAGTGGACTTTACCAGTTCACTGTTATGCCGTTTGGATTGTGCAATGCTCCAGCAACATTTGAGAGACTAATGGAGCTGGTCCTCCGTGGGCGTACTTGGAAAACTTGTCTTGTATACCTCGACGACGTTTTGGTCATAGGAAAGACATTCGAAGAACATCTGCACAACCTGCAAGAAGTATTTCAACGATTCAGGGACGCCAACCTCAAACTTAATCTTCAGAAATGTTCATTGTTCCAGAAAGAAGTGGATTTTCTAGGTCACACAGTTTCATCAGACGGCATCCGAACAGACCAAAAGAAGATACAGGCGATAAGAGACTGGCCGAGGCCAAGAGACAAACATGAAGTGAGGAGTTTCCTAGGTCTCTGCACCTACTACCGTCGTTTCGTAGAAGGATTTGCTGATATTGCGGCACCCCTACATGAGTTGACAGAAGATCGAGTCAAATTCGTCTGGTCCAACGAAAGTGAACGAGCATTTGGGAAACTGAAAGTTGCTCTATGTTCCAGCCCCATTTTAAGTTTCCCACGTCAACGAGGCCTGTTTGTTTTGGACACAGATGCCAGTAATAATGGTATTGGAGCCGTACTATCACAAGAGCAAGATGGTCAGGAAAAAGTAATCGAGTTCTACAGCAAAGTACTCACCAAGCCAGACCACTTCCACAAATATCTGTACGGAAGAGAGTTCCTAATCAGAACAGATCATGCAGCTCTGAAGTGGTTACTCGAAATGAAGACTCCTGAAGGACAAGTAGCAAGGTGGATTGAGAAGTTGAACCAGTATCACTTCAGGATAAAACATCGACCAGGACGATTGCATAACAACGCAGATGCCTTGTCAAGAAGACCTTGTTCGGATACTTGTAAACACTGTGAGCGAATTGAACGTCGCGAAGGAATCAATCAAGTGAGATTGATATTAGACGACGATTGGACGACAGCAAAGATGCGACAAGACCAGGAAAATGATCCAAACGTTGCAGAATTTTTGAAATGGAAAGAAAATGGAGCGGCAAGACCCACCTGGAAGAAAGATCGATCACCAACGTTCAAAGCATTGTGGGCACAATGGGATTTCTTGATTGTGGAGAATGGCCTACTGAAGAGGGCTTGGGAGTCAGCCGATGGCAAAAAAGTGAGTTCCCAACTGGTTGTGCCTATGTCGAGAATAGAGGATGTTTTGCTAGAGATTCATGGTGGTAAATCAGGTGGACATCTAGGAGTTAACAAGACCTTGGATAAAATACGGCAAAGGTTTTACTGGGTCCAATGTCGAGAAGATGTCGAGAGATGGTGCCGAAGATGCCCAAAATGCGAAGCAAGCAAAGGTCCTAGAACAAGATCAAGGGGCGAGATGAAACAATACAATGTTGGTGCTCCCTTCGAACGAATCGCCATCGATGTAGCTGGACCGTTCCCGATGACGAATGATGGCAACAAATACATCCTCGTTGCCATGGATTATTTCAGTAAATGGGTTGAAGCTTACGCCTTGCCTAATCAAGAAGCATCCACCGTTGCAAGAGCCCTGGTGGACAACATGTTTACAAGGTTTGGAGTGCCAATGGAGCTACATTCCGATCAAGGAAGAAATTTTGAATCGAATTTATTCAGGAAGATTTGTGAACTGATGGGAATTAGCAAGACCAGAACAACTGCCCTCCACCCACAGTCTGATGGCATGGTCGAAAGGTTCAACAGGACTATGGAAGAACACCTTTCCAAAGTAGTAGAAGAGCATCAAAAAGACTGGGATCGACACCTTCAACTATTCTTGATGGCTTACCGGGCAGCTGTGCACGATTCCACAAAGCTCACCCCAGCCAGTATCATCTTCGAGAGAGATCTTCGTTTGCCCTGTGACTTGGTGTTCGGATCCCCAAGTACTGAGGAAAAAGAGGTACAGGATTATGCAGATGAACTACGGGACAGCTTGATAAGGATTCACGAAATTGCGAGAAGAAGATTGAAGATTGTTAGTGACAGGATGAAGGCTCGATACGATCTCAAGGCAAATACTGGTGGATTCAAAGAAGGAGATCGAGTGTGGCTGTACAACCCTCGTCGTAGAAAAGGAATTTCTCCCAAACTAACACCATGCTGGGAAGGACCCTATTCGATAGTCAAGAGAATAAATGACGTGGTGTACAGGATTCAACGTAGCCCCAGAGCAAAAATGAAGGTCGTTCACCTAGAAAGACTCAAACGTTACAATGGCGATAATGACGTATTGTTTGATCGGGACGATCAAAATTGAGAGGGGGATAATGTAACGAAATTTGCTAGCGCCGGCCCTGCCGCCTCTCGATGCGAATTGGTGCGACGACGATTCCAAGAACGTTTATACTCGCGTGATCGCGGCTCATCCAGAAGATTCGATCGTGAAGATTTGTCTAGATGAATCTCCACTCTATGAGCGCATATATAAGCGGAACTCGTTCACGCCGACAGCAGAATTGTTAGTACAGAGTACAGAGAGTTTTAGTAGCGAGCGAGCATTGGAAAGTTATCGGAGCGATTTAAGTGATTGTGTTGTATTGTATTGTGATAGATAGTTATAATAAAAGTAGTTTAGTGTTGTTTGGTGTTTTAATTGACGAACTCAAGGATATATCGTAACAGTGGTGTAAGAATTGAGATTTTCCAAGGGATAAATCGTAACAATATGATGAACTGTGACTTTGTTGGGTTTGGTTGGAGCCTCCATTTATTGAACCAAGTATTCGTTGCAGTAGCCAAATGTTCCAAATTACTAATTACGTTGTCCAGAGTTAGGTCGTGCGCAATTAGGGCGGTGTCATCTGCGTATTGGAGAATATGCATCTTGTCTGAAGTGATTGATATTTTCCTGTTGATAACAATAGATATCTGAACTGTAGATATTGTATAGCAGAGGTGAGAGTGGTGAACCTTGTGGAACTCCCTGTTCTGAAGTAAATTCATCTGAGGAACTATTGAGTATTTTAACTCTCAGTTTTCTATCCATAAGTAGATTTTTGATTATATGCACTAGATAATTTGGACAACCCAGGTCGTGAAGTTTGAATAATAGACCCTTATGCCATATGCTATCAAAGGCTTTATTGATATACAGGAAGATTGCTGCTGTTTTGTTGTTGTTCAGCTTGGTTGTTTCAATGTTGTTTGTGAGAATCGTAAGGGGATGAATTGTAGATCTTCCTTGTCTGAATCCAAATTGGTAGCTCGGAATTTTATCATCTATTATTTCAAGTAAACGGTTTCGTAGAAGTTTTTCGAAGTTTTTGCCAATTACAGGTAGGAGAGTGATAGGTCGATAGTTGTCCGTGGAGGAGTGGTCTAAGTTCGGTTTGGGTATCGTTATTATTGTGCCCATTTTCCATTTTGAGGGGATATGATGAGTTTTTAGGCAAAGTTCATAGCTTTTTATGATATATTTATGAATCTCGTAGTCCAGCTTTCTCGACATATTCTTGGTGATATAATCAAAACCTGGGGCGGAGTTCTTTCCCTGATGTAGAATTTCAAAATATTCATCTTCTTCTATGATCCAGGTGTTATCTTCTTGGACGGGTATCTCCGTAAAAAAGGTTTCGTACCATTCATTCACTTCTTGATAATGATTGCGATCAAAGTTTATGTTGTCACTTTCCATGTAGATTTTCTTTAGGTTTTTAGCAAATATGTTGGCCTTTTCAGGAGGTGTCTCATATTTGATGTTGTTATCTATAATAGTTTTGGTATTTTTTTCATTTTTTTTGTATTTGGATAGTTTCCTAATTTCGTTCCAGTAGGTTTTGCCTCGCTTTTCGTGTATAGCTTCACATGTTTCAATCCATTTGTATGTTCTGAATTCTTGAATCAGATTTTGTATGTCCTTATTAAACTTATTGATTGCAGATTTGAATGTTGGATCCATGTTTGTTCTATATTCGCGATACATCTTCCTTTTTTTCTTGATCAAACTCACTATAAATGGGGGGAGTTCATGGGTGTGGAAATTATTTTTAGTGTATATTGGTGTATATTGAATTACTGTTTAGGACAGTTCATCATAGAAGTTTTCTATTTGTTGATGGTTGATTTCATCCTCAAGCGAATCCATATAAGGCAGCATTGCTGCGTTTACTTTTTCCATGTCCGTTTTCTGTAGGTTGTAGCGTATGATTTCTTCTGCTTCCATCCTTTTCTCCATGTCGAACGATATTTTGAGAGCCAAGTGATCCGATCCAAGATCTGGAGTCACATCTACTTCTATAATATTTGGTGCGATGTTATTAGTAAGTATATAACAATAAATTCGGTGTTGTGTCGTTATTGTTTGGCATTATAAATGTTGGAGAGGTTTCCCATTTTTGGAAAGACGTATTAGCCGGGAAGGTATTGAGTTGTCTCTTCTTTACCCTATTGTTGACGTTGAAATCTCCGATAATGATAGCGTATTTATATAGGCATGCTTTCGTGAAAATTGTTTCTTCTATACGAGCTGTTGGGTGAATATATATCAGAAATATGTGAAGATTGTCCTCCATGAAATGGATGGTGAAGTGTACACATTCATTAAGGCGGTTGTTGATAGCTGGAGTATTTGCTTTTCTGGCTCTCAGTCGGGAGTGTGCTTGGACCAGAGATCCCCCCTGGCCCTGTTGTGTATTTGATTGCCATTTAATTGAATAACTGACCAGTCTCTATATGATGTGTTTGAGTCATCCTTGGTTTTTGCCTCCACAAACATTGAACAGTCTATGCTGTTGTTTTCAACATAGTTGCAGATTATGTGTTTCCTGCGTGTGTAACTGTTTATGTTGCAGTATAAGAAATTGATTATCTTGGACGTGAATGTGCTGGATATTATTGTTGATTGGTTCTGTTGGAGAAATGGAGCCTTCCGATCCAAGATCGAAGATAAGTATATAAACACGATGTCCAGAAAAGACAGCTGTGGTATCTACATTGAAACTGTTGACAAATCTGTTTCTCAATTTTTGGATCAATTCCTGTCTATTAGTATTCACCGGATTATTCAGTTCATTGATATATGTGTTGATAACAAAATCATGAACGGTTAGAGCTTGGTGGATTCTAGAGCTTTTCTTCTCTTCAGATATTTCATGGGACTTTTTGTTGAGGGTCTTGATTTGTATATTAGGTACACCTGGAATTGGTGCAGTGGGTCTCTTCGGGCATTTAAATGACCACGCCTGATGATCCTCGGAACCACAACCTGTGCATTTTGGAGGTAGGGTAGAGGTACATTGTTTTTGAGGGTGTAAGCCTTGGCATTTCGTACATATTGGTTGGTTGTTACGAGTTTCTGAAGCATGAGAGAAAGACAGGCATTTGTTGCAAGGTATAGGTGCTGGAGTAGGTGGTTTGCTTGCATAAACTGGATAGTAACGGAATTTGTAGTAAAATCCATCTTTCAATAAGGTTTCAAATGTATTGAGTGATCCATTGATGATTCGCATGAGTGATGTTAAATTGGTTTTCCGGTTTGTCTGGAGATGATTCTTCTACAGTATCTGTGCTCAAGATCGCTGTTATTTAAGTGGATGCTAATATTTTCCTCGGTGATTTCTTGTTCAATGCCGCTTATAACCACAGAGTAACTTCCTGTTTGTGAGATTGAGCTGGGAGGGGTGTAATTGGGATGAGTTTCTCTGAAACTGCTTATTTTCTTGAATAGTACAAGTCTTTCAAGAGTCTCTGTAACAGGCTTCGTCTCATTATTTGTTTTCAATATGAATCCTTTCTGTGTTTTTATTATTTCATCAGAGGCTTGAGGAAATATTTTTTCCCACATGTTGCAGAATGATATTCTGGAATACCCTGTATCTGCAGCTAAATAGAATGTATGTTGGTATTTTTTGTGGGTAATTTCTTTCATTAGTATTGAGAAGTTTTTGTACTGTTGGTTTTTGGAATGATTTCCATTATCTGTTGTTTTTGTGGAGAGTGAAGGATTAGTAGAATTAGCATGGATAGGCGAACCCAAAATAATACGCTGAATTTCCTCTGGATTAGGTTGATTTCTTATTTTGGATGTATTTTCGAGCCGACTTCTAGGTTTTCTTTTACGAGTAACTTTTTTCCATTGTCCATCATCGTGTATTTCCATTTCACTGTAATATTCGTCAGTTTCGGTATCCATCTTTACAAGTTTTATATTAATCACACGTACTAAGTGTCAGGAGCAATATACGTCTTTACTCTTGGACTGTTTAATGTGAACTGAAATCATTCTGTATTCTTTAATTTTGAATAGATTTCAATTGGGATTTTTCCAAATTCTCGAAAAAAATCATCATATCAAAAGATTCATCCAATTGATTAACAATTGTTATTTAAATAACATATATTTATCAAAATTTTTGGAAATACTCCTTACATTAGAGGATGTTGCAACTACAGCATATGTTTGATTTCATAAGTATTTGATGACATATCCACCGACACAACTTCAGGTTAGGTGAACCCTGAATAAATAGACAAGGACAACAATTGTACATCCGATTGGTGTGGCCAAGTGGTCCTCATATTCAATTTGGCTCTATCCCTACTGGTTTCAATCATTTTCATTATGGAGTTATATCATATCGAGTCTTTTTTCGTTGAGGAAGTTTATTTTCATTCACAACGTTTAAAAATGTAATTTCAAAGTCACAGTGCATTACTAATATAGAGAAAAGTTTTGCTTGATATTTCAGAAAAAACAAGGGTTACCTGTGGTATATCATCGGAAGGGCAAGACAGGATCTTTTGAAAACTTTAGAAATCAAATATGGTGTCTTCAAGAAAAAAAAAGTTGATGATGGTAGCTGAAAGACGAAACGTCGGCTTGAGAGTCTGAAAGCACCATCACGTAGCGAAAAAAAATTTGACAATAAAAAGTATGATCCTATTTTGGATATTTCATCAAATTTCAGTAGAGAAAAATTTACATACAATTTTACAATTTTTCATTTTTTTTAGTATTCTCAACTTCCTGAAAGGCATTCTGTTGGCCACACAAATGTGTAACTTTGCCCCAAATCAATCATCTTCGTAACTCTTATTCTTATAGTATTCGAAATCATAATGGTATGAGTCAAAGTTGAAATACCCGATATAGTCTGTAATACAAAATGTAAAATTCATAATAATGGGCTATTTTCGACCTCAAATTTGAATTTGGAAGGTAAGAGGGGTCCGAAACATTTGCGTTTGATATTTGATATCCGTTAAAGTAGTGAACTGAAATGAAAGGAATAGGCTACAAGCCAATAACACTTTTTGGGGTGTCAATTGACCCATCATGAAATATATTCAGGGCGATGTTGCTATGTAAAAATATAACTTGTAGCACTATGACGTCAGGGGATAACTGAATGTCTCAGCGAAAAAACAAAGTTACTGTTGATTTTTTTCGTACGGCTTTCTTCAATATGATTGATCCAGAAAACTCATCAAGAAAAACCCTGTCCCATACAATAATAATGGGACCAGAAGCTATGAATCATTTCCTTCAGAATCTTGAAGAAAGCCATGTAAAAATTTGTGTCCGTTACCTCCCCATTGTTTGGTGGTAAATTCAGTCCGTTGAACCTCTAAAAAGTGACAGCATTGTGCTGGAATTTCATAGTTCAATATAGCAGCAACGTCCTGAACATGATTCATGCTGGATCTTATGTCTTTCTAAAAAGCGTTACGGACTTAAATTCTACAACCGTTTTTTACCACTCCAATACGGTGTAAAATCCAGAAACGTCACATTTTTCACTCATTTAGTCAGAGATGAAACCGTTACCAATGATGAGACGTGTATATATCGAGTTTGTAGAAAAGAATAACAAAATTCTGTAATTTTTCTTGGTGTATATTATCGATGTGGATAACGACACATATTATTTCATATTATTATTTAGTTAATAGCATCAATTAAAAACAGTATTTCATTATAATGTTGGCTACATTATTGGGAACCTAAATTAGATCTTCAGGCGGCATGAACTAAGTATTCGAACAGGGGCCTGATTTTGAAATCGGGTGTGAACGATCCCATCATGGGAAAATTCGGATGTCTCTTTCTATCTCGTGGGCAAAGGTTATTCAAAATAGAAAAAGACAGTCGACTCTCTCTCGGTATGAGAGTTCACCCGGTTTGAAAATCAGGCCCCAGGAGTGAAACATTCTTGCACTGATGAATGAATTCCACTGTGAATGTGAAAGAGGAATCCCTCGGTGCAACTCGTTTTATTGATGGAGTTGTTGACGAGATGTAATTTGGTGGCGATGTTATATAATACTAAGGAGCAGGGAGTGTTACTACGTCGAATTCTTCCTACTACGAATTCTTCCTACGGCGAACTTTCCACTATGGGGTATATAGATCGTGTTCGTTCGTGTTTTAATGACGTCAGTGGAGGGGATGACATTCGCCGTAGGAAGAATTCGACAAAGGAAGAATTCGCCGTAGGAAGAATTTGACGTAGGAATACGCACCCCAATTATAAATAACCTCACTTTATAGTTCAATGTCAAATTTATTCTTGATAATACGTCGGTTACGTCACATTTCGTTCGATTTTCTCTAACGAAGCTCTGTGCTAAATGAGCTGCTCAATATGCACGCTCTATGAATAAAAATATTTGGATTTGGGATAAGCGAACGATTTTGATTTCGAGCGCAGCCGAGCTGAGAGAGCTTGCTCACTCAGTGAATAAAAGGTCACCTATGTATAAGCTCGGAAAGCTCGATTTGTAATAAACGAACGGTTTCGTGCAAAGTGTCAGCGTAATAAATGAACTTGGTTAATATTTTTGCTCAGCGCGCTCGATGTCCTCAGTTTTGGATAAATGAACGGCTCTGAGTGGATTGTGCGCCACTGAGCCGAATGCTCGATATGGCTCGCTCAGTTAATAAAAGGACACCTATGTAATAGCTCGGAGCGCTCAGAGCCTAATAAACGAACTTAGCTTCTGTAACAAGTAACAACACTTTGAATTTAAAATATTAATGTTTTATGTTTTATACATTGACGTAACATTGACGTAATATAACATGGACTGGGTGTCGCTTAACCCTCAAATACAAGGTCTTGCGGCCCGAACCAACTAAGGGCATCTGCGTCATAGTCGTCATCGTCATAATGTCGTCATCAGTAATATGTGTTGCATACTTAGATTCCGTAGGTAATCAGTTCTTTCCTGGTAACCTATATTGATTCTTAAATATTTACTAGATATTTGAAAAATATTCAAGAATGGGACCAAATGAAATTATGGTGCATTTTGAAAATTTTCAATAGTCAATATTTTCGGGTATTGAATAATATATTTCAATAAACCACTAGGTACCTACAAGAAATATCAGTGGTGCCTCATTATTTTCTTCTATAACAGTTATTTTCAATAACCAATATTTAGTGTTATTCAAGATTCACTAGAATAGCATATGATTCGTATAAGTATTCCTTGTTCCTCATATATAGATTTTTATCGATATTGGTCATTTTTTCACGACCTTCACTGTAATGAAATGTTCAATTCATATAGTTTTCAGTGTGATTTGAAAATGTTTTTTTTAATTATAAATCTATCATGCATTGAAAAATCCACTCTTATGATCTCGACTCTAAAAAAATCCTGTTTTCATTCAATGACAATAGCAATTTTCCAATCACTTCAACTGAAGCAATAGATTATTCAAAAATTAGCATTGAAAAAATTTGGACATCATTGTTGTCTTAGGTATAAGATTTGACATTCCTTCAAGAAGTATTATATCTCACATTGAGAATAAATGGGTGAAAAGGGCTTCAAAAACTCGCAAATACAAATCAACAGATCAACAACTCCCTCACTGTAAAACGGATTTTTGGCTATGCAAATATGCAACAAGTGATACATTGTGACGTCACTCGTAAGTGGTGACGCAGTTGCCCTTAGTTTAATATGTTCATGCCGTTTTAGACGTGGGAATCAATCCTCTCACTCTAATGCCCAGTCCATACTATTAGGTCAATGGTTTTATTGTTGACATGTTGACATACCTTAAAAATAGATTACTAATGTTTACTACCTATAAGAAATAAACAAAGAGTTTTTGGTAAAAAACTTTTGATCCCAAGTATTTGTGATGTCCAATAATGTTATATTCTGAAAAATCCAATAGTGTTGAACCTTTCGGTGATGTGAGTTTTTCATCTTCCACTCTGGACTGGGGTAGTCGAACTTTCATGTGATACCATCATGCTACTTCTTATCATCATAATCCAACTACCATTGATCTTCGGCATAAGTATGTTGTTGAATTTGGTGTTTAGTGAATGAAAGTTTTCCGTTTTGCTCTCTTTGCCTTTTACATAGTTTGATTTAATTCTCAACTTTTTTTTGCATTAAGTGTACTATCAATCTTCTTCAATCGGTATTGTTATCGGTTGATAACAAGAGAACATAGGTACAAAAGTTGTTATTTACCTATTCCTGGGACGGTTTTCTATTCACCTACTGCTGAAGTCACTGGTAGGGTACTGACAGCAAAAGTATTAATACCTATAAACAAGACTATGGAGGCAGATGCATGTTTCCCTTTGCCTTCTATCGTGCAGCGTGAGCTATATGAAAGTGATAATTGAAAGTGATATTCACAAGAAATGAAGGGAAAAAAGTTGTAGGGATAGAGACTATAATGATTGATGAATTCAACTATATCTGGATTCATGCAGCTTCAATTATCAGAAATCTGAATGCTGATTGACTCGGGAAGTATTTCTCACCAATCAGCATCCAACTTTCAAATAACAGTTGATTGTTACTTGATAGTTGAAGCTGCATGAATCTTCCTTTAGATTTCAATTATTTTTTGTCATTTTGTTTATGTAGATTCAACTGACAATGCTTTGGCATCAGCTGCAAAGAAAAGATCCAGGTGATATTCTAAATTGAGCCATTTGAAAAATGATTGCATTGAAAAATACTTTGACATACATATCGCATAGTAATGAGTGAATATAAAATATATTTGGATGATACATTTATGGAGGAAATCAAGCCTAAGTAAGCCAAATTCTGATAAAACATGGCATTAGGACAGTTTGATCATACATATGAGAGACGACCATATGAGTTCCAACAGGTTAAGCAAACACAAACTAAGAGTATATAATTTGGACATGACCTTGACCTTTTTTTAAATCCCACCACGAATATATTTGATTTTAAACACTCCACTCCAGAATTAATCGCAAATAAAAATTGAAAAACGTCGTGACCGAAACAAACGAAACAACTTAAAAGACTACCCAATTCCTGAAAACCATTATCGTTCTATCAGATGAATCCTTCAATTAAACCTTCCCAAACCACCTCAACAATTGTTCCAATCACACTTCCTAATGACACACCGTCCGACCGTCATATGCGGGGTTTGCAACGATTCATTTTGATGAGCTTCATGCAGGAGTCAGTTGTTTTGCTACAAAGTCAGGAACAGACTACCCCTAATGGTCCACACCCCAAAAATTTGATATGACACATAGTTTTTATATATTCCAACAAAATCAGGATACTTGAACAATTTTCTGAATAAAAGTATTCTTGTGGAAAATCGATCGGAGCAACGATTTTCGATAAATGCACTTTTGTTCAACGACATCCATCCTGAAATGTTTACCATTATTCAAAAAGATATATTTTGAATGAAAATAAAAATGATAGGTAAAATGTTCCTAGCGAATTTTCATAATGCAAACACGTTAATTCAACAAAAATCATGGTGTAAATGTCAATCGCAAGCCTCAAGAAGAAACGGAAATGAAAAATCCGCTACAAAAACTGCACGATGTGACCCCCTTCTCCCTCAATACATTTTCGTTGTCTGCAAAGACACCCTCTCTGTACTTGAAATAGCATTCCAGGTTTGTTTTGTATGGCTTCACTATGTAATGTTATTCTATTCAACAAGGCATCTTTTGTGTGAATAGGTGTAGCATAAACAAGGCTTTTCAGATGCCCCTACAAAAATAAATCCAATTTATTCGAATCTGGAGACCGCGGTGACAATACATATGGCCCACCTCTACCAATTCATCTAGTGTGGAAAGTATATGGTTCAGAAGGTCCTGCATAAACAAACTGAAATGAAGAGCGCAATCATGCCTAAAATCACATATCTCTTTGAGTTTTGGAATGGAACATGTTTCAAAAGTCCATTCAAATCGTTCTGAAGGAACTCCGAATAATGTTCGCCATTCAATCGGTCATGTAGAATGAATGTTTCTATAAAATGGATTCCTACAACTAGGATGCATGCATATCTGCGTATTCGTTGAATGTAAACTGTTCGGCCATATCAACAAACTTCAAAATATTCTATGGAATATCGCAATACAATGACAACACACCACTCAACAAAACACAATCGCATTCGAGTTTCTCATTTTTTATCACAACTCTTTTATTTTTTTCTTAAAGATATTTCTCTCAACATCTGTGGAAGAAAGGAACATGATTATTCACCGGATATTTGGCACATATTCATATGACGCCATTTTTGTGGTTTATTCGTTTACTTTTTATTAGAATAGGTAAATGTTCGTTTCCTCGGATAAATTTGTCAGGTTGAAGATTCTCTCCAATGAAATTTAATTATCAGGGGTAATATAATAAGTGGTATGATTATTACCGATAATTTTTTGGAATATTAATGAATTGCAATCCCAGAGCTGAAAATACAACGAGTCCGCAGGACGAGTTGTATTTTCTTGCATTGGGATTGCCAATGAATTGATATTCCAAAAAATTATAGGTTATTAATCATACCACGAATTATATTTAGGACGACAATATAACCCCTGTTTGAGCAAAAATTGTTGAATTGCCTGGTAATTGATTCTTTATTTCTGGCCGTATTCAAGGGAATACTCTTTTCCACTGCTTCATCTATGATACCAATCGCCATTTGTCCCCAACGATCGCTCATATTGATTAAGAAATATAACTAATCAAAACACATAGATTTGACGTTTATAATTCAAATCATTATTTTCACTTGACAGCTAGTAAAACAAAAACTAAGCAGGTTTATCACCGTGAAAATACAGCGACAAGCTATATTTTCACTGTAATTCGGATTCTATTGGCTGAATTTCAAAATTTGAAATAGACTGATTGGTTGTTAAGCAAGGAGATATATTGTCAGTGAAACACATTTCAGCTGTGAATGAGAATTTGAAGCATTCAAATGTTGAGTTTCCTGAGATTCAGATCAGACAACACGAAACGTGATTATACCACTCGTACATACAAAATATGGACTAAATTCGATATTCACGTAGCTTGTTAGTTCAAAATCACCACAAATCTACAGAACTTGATATTTCATTTGTATTATTCCTGTTATGTTGTTGCATTAACGTTATCATAATTATTTCTGCTGTGAAAATTTTTCATTTCAAATAATGGTAGACATCTCAGGTTGGATGTCCTCGAACAAAAGTGCATTTTATCAAAAATCGTTGCTCCGATCGATTTTCCACACGAGTACTTTTATTCGGAAGATTGTCTGGGTAACCTGATTTTGTTGAAAAATATCTGTCATTTCGAAGTTTTAGGGTGTTGTGGACCATCGGGGGTAGTCGTTCCCGAATTTGTAGCAAAACAACTGACTCCTGCATGAAAGCTCATCAAAACGATTCATTTGTTTAGTAAATCACCAAAATTTGGTTGATTTTGAATATTCACTTGAAAAGTTATTAACGAAAAACATTTTTCATTTTGTTACATTAAGGGCACGTAACTTGGTAACGAAGACTGTTAGGAACAAAAGGTATATGAAGTACTGGTGATATTTTGACCCCATCTATAGATTCCCGAGAGGAAAAGAGGAAGTCCAGGGACACCCTGTATACCGAACGCCATCGACTATTCTCAAAGAACTTCAGCATGTAGGCTTGTTACTAACTCCCTATGCCATACCTCAGGAGCAGCATGGTTATTCGCGGTTGTTCAACCATGAAACGTGGCAGGAGTCATTCGCTAACACAACAGAGACATTCTAATAAAGAAAAATATCTGCCCCGTTGATGAAGCGAACCCTGGACCCTTAGGTTGACAGGCGGACGCACCACCTCCCTCGCCTCAATTGTAATGTTTATACAGGAAAACCAATTTAGCGGCTTTTTCGGTTCCCATGTTTCTTCTTTACAAGACTTGCTTCTCCATATAACAAAGGAAGATAAAGATCCAGCAGTCGAGTTAGATATTTCTTTTTTTTTACTGACAGGCCTTTGTGATAGCAGTAATTGAATAATTAGTGGCAAGAACCCACTGGTACTTCGTCAGCAGCTTTCAAAGCACAACTCTTTTCGTCCTCTATTAGAGCTGATAGTTCGTGTGGTTTTGTCGTACAAGAATATATGCTAACAGATGATATGGAGTGATGCATTGTTTGTATCAGTGTCTCAATTTTTTAATTTGACTGTAAGTAAAATATAATATTACTACTGTTCCTGGCTTAAAGAACTCTGGCGATTTGATAAATACCGATTATTTATCTATTTCTTTCCCTTTTTTACTGATTGTTCTCGTAGATAACAGCGACTGTGAACTTTCTTCTTCTGAGTCTTATATCAGGTTCAGATGTGAGGTGGAGCTGCAAATCATAGCAGGCTATTGTACCTGCAATATTATATCATAATATACTCCCGATCAATATGATTAGTTCGTAAATGTATACAAAAATAGTATATGTATGTGAGTTGAGGCGCAACCTTGTAGAAGAGTAGTAGTAGTACTTTATTTAAAATAGGTAAGCCTAATATACAAACATCTCGATTACACATAAAAAAATGTTTACATCACATAATATAAAAAAAATCACAAGCAATTGATATTTATATAGGATAAGCCAGTAACAGATTCAAAAACCTATAATAATAACAACACTCAAACAATAATACTAAAATAATGAACAAATAACACTTGCGGTACCAAAAGTGCTTATATATCCAACAATCATAGAGCTTTGATATACTTTGATAATGATGACTTGAAAGAAGATAGAGAAACTGATTGTTTTATATTCATTGGCAGTTTATTGAATTCATTTAACCTTTTGAAAAATAGCGATCTCATGCTCATACTAAAATTTGTTCTGTGGATATGAAAGTCAGTCCTCATTCTTGTGTCATAGGTATGAATCTCATAATTTTTTATTAAAAATTCGTTGAAATAGGAAGGTAATAGGCCTTTGTTCAATTTATAAATAAAAGTCATACTCACGTAAAATAAACGAGAACTAACTGAAAACCATTGCAGTGTATCCAACATCACTTTAATTGGAGAATATCTATTACACTTCAGTATTAATCTCATTCCTCTATTTTGTAGCTTTTGGAGTTGAGAAATTCGGTTTTGGTTAAACAAGTAAATCATTGTTGCACAATAGTCAAAGTCAGGTTTTATAATGGAATTATAAATGGTAACTCTGGCAAACATGGACAGCTCTTTTGAAATTCTTGAAAAAAAGTACAGTTCTTAGATATTTTTCTAGTGATATATTCTCCATGACTATTAAATGTTAGATTATTATCGATCATAAATCCCAGATATTTGAATTCATCTACAATTTCTAAAGACGTATTTTCAATCACTATATCAATCGAATTAACAAGTATATTATCATATTTATATTTAGTTGTAACAATCATTGATTTGGTTTTAGCTACATTTAATTGAAGTTTATTTGTCTTCAGATATCTTTCAATATTGGCCAATGTGTTGTTAATTTCTATAATAGATTGGTCTAAATTGTGATTTGCACAATACAACAATGTATCATCGGCAAATGAGCTAATAGAGCAGTTCCCTGCAATTTGATGAATATCATTTATATAAAGAATGAACAGAAGGGGGCCCAAAACGCTGCCTTGAGGTACTCCAATGCTATTACTTAATGTATTGGAACAACTTGAACCAATTTTTGTTCTCTGACTCCTGTTGTTCAGATAGTTTTCCATCCAATAATAAACAGAACCAGCAACTCCATAATACCTCAGCTTACGTAATAAAATATCTCTATCAATTGTTTCAAATGCACGTTTCAAATCTAGAAAAACTGCAATGACATATTTATTTTCATATATTTGTTTTTTCCAATTTTGATAAAGTATATTGGAGAGCTGTTTCACATGAATAACTCTTCCTGAATCCTGATTGGTGATCACTAAGGATATTATTATTATTCAAATAGTTAATCATCTGAAACGTCACAATTCTGTCTACCTACAAATACGAAATCAAAGTTATTTCAGTCAAGCATAAATAAATAGGTTGAGGCTCATGCCCTCTGAGTCAGTCCACTGAGTCTCACCGAAACCATTTTTTTGTACCTTTTTCAATTTGACGTTACTAATTTGATTTTTATCGTTTAATATTGAATTTAACAAAGTTTCTTTCCTTTGAGTTTTTCACAAATATCGAAAAAATACACTAAAATTGATTATCAATATGATACTTGAAAGGGGGTTCTGAGATATTTACCCGGCCGTACTCTGCTAACGCGTTGTCCTGCAATCTGCAATCGTGTGCGGAAAAGTATCACTTTCCGCACTCCTAAAGTAAACTACTATATTAAAATAATGAGAGTATATGATATACTGAAAATGTATTGAAGTAGTAAAACTGTACTGAAAATGTATTGAAGTAATAAAAGTGTAAGAGAGTACTTCTATCTCTTCGGAGATAAGATAAGCGCTAACTCTGCCTTTTGGCAGTATTGCTTTTCTATAAATATTTTTTTTTACTGAATACTGTCAATAAAAGCATTTATTATTATTATTATTATATTATTAAAATTGTACTGAAAATAATTGAAAGCTTCCTGAGGACATTCAAAGTACTAGAGTTGCATTGAGAATAATTGAAATATTCTGTGGATATTGAAAATGTACTCTGATCTGATGAAATACAATGAAAATAAATGGAACACAATGAAAAAATATTTATTGATATCGCAATCAAAAAACAAACCTTCCCTTCTTCATGACAGCATAGAAATATTTACAAAACTTATTCAACTTATTCTCATGAGGTACAAGAGGTCACATATGGGATATATTAGATTAATTCACAAATTCTAATCGGTACCCTTTTCAGGTATACCAGGTAGCTCAGATCATATAAATGGTCTCGTTACATCCAGAGATAACTCTTCAAAATAATGATATCACTAATGTATGTTTGCTGAAAAATTACCTTCTCCAACCCTTTCCAGGACTTGAACCCAGCCACGTATGTGTCAGGATCACGCTCTATGCCGAATTCACAGATGATAATTCAAATATAAAACTAAAAACAGCTATACTTGAAACATCAGATAAACTCACGGAACAAACTACTAGAAAAAATAACGGCAAATTTTTCATTTTTTTTACTCCTGCCTACAAATGAATAATTATATTTTAATTTTATCAACTTCTAATTTCAAAAATATAATGAATAACCAGCCATTTCTGAAATCAGTTCATCAGTAAAGAAGGTGTGAAAAAGAAGAAGAATATAACTACATTTGCATATGTATTCCTAATCGAGCCGCGGGGAATGAACAAAATAAATTCCATGATTTCAAGTCGCAATGAGGAATGAAACAGGACACACAAATTTTTTTGGTTGCTAAAATCAATATTGCCATTTACTCATTCGTTGTATTTTTTCAGATATGTCCAGGCAAACGCTTTTCGATTATTAACCTTAGCCGTGCGCTCAAATCACCCTAGTGACGCTTTACTTTCCCTAACACGGAGTTAAAATCATAAACCTCACCTGTTGAAGACGTGGTTTCAATAAGAAATAATCAAACACGTATATCAAGTTCACTTCGAATTTCAATTTCAACCTGTCAACTAGATAAGACCCTAAGATATCATGTCAGCAAATCCCGGCGACCGCACTGGCGGCAAACTCAAGAAACAAATAATTGTAGATTGAACTGCATCCGAAATATTTCAGTGTATTCGATGAATGAAAATGATATTGTGATATTTGCTCAGTAACGAAATATCTACTGAGAATGATATTTTGGTAACGAAAACAACATTCTAATTATATGTGGTACTTATGGATACCGACAAATACGGAAATATTTTAAATATATCGCAGATATTTTGATGTTTTGGGAATGAAAATGATGTTTAAAGAATGGAGCTGTATTTGTGGATATTGAATTACTGAAACGGATATTTCAATAATTTCATTATATATATTATATATACCTGTTTGGGTAATGAAAGTCATATTGAAATATTGAAAATTCTGGATGGACATCTATTCTGAGTTGTTCACCCGTCGATTCCTACATTATACTTCTGCTAAGGAAGGCACACAATCAATTTGGTGCTATGTATGAAAACTAAAGTAGTGTGCACTTCTTCCATCCTTCGTACAGATAATCTTTAATCTGACAGAATTATTTTCACAAAATGGCTACAAAACAAAACTTATTATCAAACAGATCATGCATTAACACAACTGATAAAGAATGTACACAAAATCCCGTACCATATTTTTCATTAGCATCTAAAAATACTCTCTCCGTAGTGCATAGTTTTCGTATCGGAATTTTATTTGACCGCAAAGAGAAATTTCCTCAACTATAGGTAACTCCACAATTAATTACAGAATTTGTAAGTTTTCCAACCTATTGTGTAGTGAACTGAACTTCCGAGACTTGTGTTTTTCTATGGATTCGTCTTGAAAAATGGCAGTTACTGTGTTCTGAGACTCGCATTCACCTGTTTTCAAATGTACCATACAAAACCATAGATCATGTCTCAGTATCGACTCTAATTCAATTTTTTTGAATTGTACAACGATAATTAAGGGCCTACTGGCAGTTTCTCAGAGTATCGTGAGTGACTCTCGATAAATAGACTGAGGCCATGAAATTATATTAAAAATGCATTTTTCTCAATGTTTACCGGAATCCAATTACTGTGTTCTTGCTTTGGACAGCCCAACTGCTTCAGCATTTAATTGATATAATACATTTACAAGTGGAAACTGCCCCTTATGCTTC
This sequence comes from Zygogramma bicolorata, assembly GCA_032362365.1. Lineage (NCBI taxonomy): Eukaryota > Metazoa > Arthropoda > Insecta > Coleoptera > Chrysomelidae > Zygogramma > Zygogramma bicolorata. The sequence continues at coordinate 614,065 of JAVJAQ010002653.1, read as the reverse complement.
TACCTTTGATATTCAATTTCATTTTATACATATTTGAAATGGTTAGATATTTTTATTTTCAGTAATATTTTTCATCATTTCTTCAAACTCAGATTGCGCAAGAGATGTTTAGTATCTGTATAGTTACAGATCATTAAATATTAGGTTATTTTGGATTCGAATACCGCAGGAGGACATTTTTTTTTATTCTAATTTGTCTGAATGCCGATTATATTTTTTTTATTTTTGCAGGACGTTTTCTTGTCTTGAAAGAAATTCACATAAATCATAATATTTTATTGTTTTCAGCGTTACCGGGGCCCCCAACAAATGTAAGGATCTCTGAAATTACCGCAACGTCGGTCAGATTAACGTGGTCTTACAACGGACCGGAAGATTTGCAGTATTATGTTATCCAGTTCAAGCCAAAATATGCAAACCAAGCTTACAGCGAAATCAGCGGCATCATTACGATGTACTACTCCGTTAGGAATCTCAGTCCTTACACGGAATACGAAATGTATGTCATTGCCGTCAATAGCATTGGACGGGGCCCTCCCAGTGCCCCTGCGGCAGTTACTACGGGGGAGACAGGTAGGTTTAGATTTCTACTTGAATGTATTTGAAAGTGTTCCTAATAATTTAATCTTTCTTTTTATCATATGAACGAGTTTTAGTTGTATAATACTAATATATATTTTTTTACTTAACAACAAACCACGTTATATATGGACCAATGCTTCATGTAAGTATTAGTATACTGTTTTTTGTATGTTTTTTAAGTTTTAATTTTCAATGTTCTTCATGTTTCACTAGTGACACTGAGGCGAAAAGTGCATATGAACATAGGTCCGGTACTGCTTCGTTTTCAAGATACAGGGTGTCGATTTTGTTGAAATTTAGCAGTGTTATTTGGGACAGTGAGGAGCTAATCTATCCCTAACTAGATTAAAATCATCATATACAGTGGCGTCCTGGAAGGCACCTTAACCAATATTTTTGAACGGAAGTATGTGCGCCACTGATTTTTTTATCGCATCAAGCAACTGAAACTACAACTTCTTTATCTCAGTAATTTTTTCGTATCATACTGTTTTTGAGAAAAAAAGGTTACTTCAAATGCATGTCTTTGGGACAGGATTAATTTTTTTTTCGATAATGAAGCAAGATGCGATGAAGAGCTAGGAATGGAAAAATTTGCATTTTCAGTTGCTCAATGTGAAAAAAGTATTCAAAAAATGGTGATTTTGATCTAGTTGGGGCTGAATTAGCTCTTCACCACCCCAAATAACACTGCCAGATTTCAACAAAATCGTCTGAAGGATTATTGAGAAATTTAGGAAATAACTATTGCTTGGTTTATAGATCTAACTTTTACTTTCAATTTTTCTTTTACTTTAAGGAAGTTCTGCTCACAACGCTAATCGATCGAAGCGGTCGTACACGACACTTACTTCAAAATTTTGTGTATAAACGTCTGCACTGATTAGCATTGTGAGAACTTTCTCAGAGTAAAAAACATAAAGTAAAAGAAACAGTGTGGTCTAAGAACCAAACAAATTTCTTTTACAAATGTTGACACCCTGTATTTCGAAAACTAAGCATTTCCGGACCTATGTTTGTATGAACTTTTCGTCTCAGAATAACTCAAAGAATCACACCTTTGAGTTTGTCCAAGTACTTAAATAATATCCTGTATATTGTCAGACACATGTACATGATAGTACCTGCAATATTTCGATTTTTGTCCGCGTTCATAGGTTTGTGTCAATATGGATCTGAGATTATTTTCTGTTCCTAACATCATTTTTTTCAAATTGAACTTATAACACTATTTCTTCATACCTATCTCTTAGATTTTGTTGAGGTATCTATTTGGATGAACATGTTTATCTTATTCCTTATTTAATCGTATTTGCTGTATAAACAGTAAGGCTTTCATCTTCATTTACCTATATTCGTTTCATTTGGTTCAGCTAGATCGCTCGTAGTTGACGAAGGTTGAACTTATAGGATTTCTTAGCGAGATACGAGTGAAAACAGTCTGAAAACGCATCGTTTTCGCAAATCAACTATGATAGGCCATATTAGTTAGGTTAGAATATTTCGAGCGCGAAATTCGAACTCAGGCTCATCACGAAAACCTGATGTTTAATTTTCCATGTAAATTTTGAGGGACTATAAATTCCACGAGTTTGTCACCTTTTTCAGGTGTTCACGTGTTCAGTGCCATTTCTCAGCTGATTTTGCATGAAAAGGGTAGAATAGAATTTTCTCATTCTGTCTCAGGCAAAATAATTGAAAGAAATTGAATAGTTTCTTCAAATTTGTGAATATTAATATGCATTGCAAAATTGTTCTAGCGTCTCTCTGAACGATTCGTTAGATAAATGGTAGGGCAAAGCGGGAAATGGAGTTTCATATTCGATGTACTAGAAATTCTAGGAAAAGAATAGATATAAGGTAAAAGTCCCGATTATCGACAGTGTCCCAATTTTGGACAATTTCGAGTTGTTTTCTTTATAACAAGATGAAGAGGGCCCTTAAGGGCATTTTGATTTGTGATTTCCTGAAGATATTTGAATTCACTACCGATTTTTCCTAAGCAAACCCCTTACAACCACTTCTGCTAATCAGTCAAGTGTCAGTCATAGTCGAATGAGAATACTGTTGCTGATTTGGTGAGAGTGTACCCTCATGTTTCCTTATAATATGTTGAACAAAACACACTTCTATATGGTTGATTGTCTTCGGTTCTATGGAAAATTCATTATTCATATCATATTTTATAAGGAGTAAGGGTGTTGATAATAGGTACATCTGAAACAGATTGGGTTCTAGATATCAACATAATTGGCGATAAAAGGGCCACGCAAGATGCTTTTTGGCTTTCTATCAGAAACACTCATTTAATATTCCTCCAAACTATTAATGTTCCCTTGCTATGTTCAATAGACTCACAATTTTCTATGTACATCGAAATGATGTTTTTCGTCAAATTATCAGATAGGAGTGTATAAAGTCTTGTCGATACTTCGTGAAAATTTATGTCAATAAATGGTGTGACCTTATGTCGGTGGCAAAGACGCAATACAATACAATTCTATTCGCCAAGCAACAGGGGGTGGAAAAGCTTGTCGACAAGATGATGAGAGACGGTGTTTTGAAGAATCATCGACTCCTTGGTCTGCACCTGTTGTGTTGGTTTCCAAGAAGGATAGATCTACAAGATTCTGTGTCGATTACAGAAAATTAAATGATATCACCAAGAAGCATATCTACCCTTTACCAAGAATAGACGAAACAATTTTTGCAGGTTCACGTTGGTTGTCAACACTAGTTCTGAAGAGTGGATACTGGGAAATGGGCATACATGAAGACGATAAGGAGAAGACTGCATTCTCGACTGGGGGTTGACTCTACCAATTTACTGTTCAAACAGTTTGGATTGTGCCATGCTCCAGCAACATTTGAAAGACTAATTGAGCTGGTCCTGCGTGGGCTAACTTGGAAGACTTGTCTTGTATACCTCGACGACGCCGACGTTTTGGTCTTGGGAAAGACATTCGAAGAACATCTACAGAATATGCGAGAGAAGTCTTTCAACGATTCAGGGATGCCAACCTCAAACTGAATCTTCAGAAATGCTTCTTGTTCCAGAAAGAGGTAGATTCTTTAGGTCATAGAGTGTCATAAGACGGCATCCGAACAGACGAAAGAAAGATACAGGCGATTAGAGCCTGGCCGAGTCCAAAAGACAAACATGAAGTCAGGAGTTTCTTAGGTCTCTGCACGTGGAAGGATTTGCTGATATTACGGCACCGCTACATAAACTGACAGAAGATTGAGTCAAATTCGTCTGGTCCAAAGAAAGTGAACGAGCATTTGGGAAACTGAAGGTTGCTTTATGTTCCAGCCCCACTTTAAGTTTTTCACGTCAACGAGGCCTGTTCGTCTTAGACACAGATGCCAGCAATAATGGTTTGGAGCCTTACTATCACAAGAACAAGATGGTCAGGAGAAAGTGATTGAGTTCTACAGCAAAGTACTGACCAAGCCAACAAGAAAGGAACTACTGGCAATAATCAAGGCTGTAGATCACTTCCACGAATACCACAAATACGAAGAGAGTTCCTCATTAGAACAGACCATGCTGCTCTGAAGTGATTACTCGCGATGAAGACTCCTGAAGGACAAGTGGCAAGGTCCAGTATCACTTCAAGATATAACATCGACCAAGACGATTGCATAACAACGCAGATGCCTTGCCCAGAAGACCTTGTTCGGATGCTTGTAAACATTGTGATCAAATTGAACGTCTCGAAGGAATAAACCAAGTGGACTTGCTGCTAAACGACAATTGTACCACAGCAAAAATGAGCCAAGACCAAGAGAGCGATCCAAATGTTGCAGAATTTCTAAAATGGAATGAAAGTGAAGAGGAAAGACCAACCTGGATGGATATTAACAATAGATCACCAACGTCCAAGGCATTGTAGGCACAGTGGGACTCCTTAATTGTTCAGAAAGGCCCATTGAAGAGAGCTTGGGAATCAGCCGATGGCAAGAAAGTAAATTCCCAACTGGTTGTGCCGATGTTGGGAATAAAAGAAGTTTTGGATGATTATAATGAATTCCTATAGCTTACAATAATATTTCTTGGTGAAGTACCAGAGAGAGCTCTCCATTCTAGAATGCCAGGGAGATTGCATCGAGCCCGATGAATGGCAAAGGCTATCTACTCGCTCAAAATATACTTATTAGGAGATCAGTTTGAGTTCATTTGTTGGTAGCGAGACCTAAAACTAAATGGAGTATAACAAAATGAGAAGGTGCCCCGAGATAAATCAACAAAAAAAATTCCCCTCCTTTATATTTCTTAATGAGTTAGACTAGCGTCACCGCAAGCAGCGAATGCTTGTTGAAATTGAAAGTTATTTTTCAGTAATGTGAAAGGTCTTCTTTTTCCCCAATTAAGAAAGTCTGGATTAAAGTTATAACCAGTTAAAGCGTGGAAAACCAATTGAACGTTTAGCTAGTTTGTATATTTTAAAGATATCAATGAACCTTTCGTTGTCACTTGTCCCGGTTAGCATCCAGATCTGAGAGGAAGGATTTTTCAAGCTAACCATATTACTCATCGTGATTATTGAAATGTCAATATCTGAATCTTAAATCACTATATCAGACTGATCAATAATACTGCAAGCATAGAAAGTGATGCTAGTGTTTGCTTCATTGTGCGATTTACAGCACAAATCTTCGACGATACTACTTGACTCAACAATGCCCTTATTAGATGTATATGAATAAAAAAATTGGGGCTTAGATGATTCAATTCATTCCCAATGAACGGTGAAACATCATCAATTGTACAATTTACAATTGAAAATCAATAAGAGCTTCTTTGAATTTAGTATTATCAGAATAACACCTAGTCTGGCTCCTGGAAATTTTTTGATCATTTACTCCTCTGAAAAATTAACAAATGGGTGGTTTTTCTCAGATGATCATGTGTTTTTCTCGTGTTCGGACATTCTTCCAATGGTCTTCTGGTTTCCCCTATAAAGGATTTGCCGCACTCGCATGGTATCCGATAAACGCATTTTTGGTGTCTCTGTTTTAATTCAGTGGTGGAATTTTCGAGAGCTGGCTGCCTTCCTATCCTCTTAATCCTCTCTGAAAATCCTTTCACGTGGGGAATGGAAAGAAGTTGTTTCTATGCCTGCTAAGCATTGCTCTGGTTTGTGCGGGCCAATATCTGATCCACTATTTTCTTCGTGTAGCCGTTCTTCTGAAGATCGTTCCTATTATGTTGTTTATTTTCTTGTGTAGACTTTCTTTGATGTTGCAGAGATTTACTGCCTGATCAGTCAGAGTCTTCACGATTCGCAGGTTCATGGTGGTTGGATTGCTTATTCAGGTACTGTCCAGTATGCGTTGTTTTTCTGTAGACCGATTTTTCCTATATATTCTTGCTCCTCTCCTCTCCACCTCCAAGTCGAGAAAAGGTAGTTTGCTCTGAGATTCTATCTCCATTGTGAATTTGATGGTGGGCTTCACGTCGTTCAGATATCCTAGAGAGGCGTCCAATTATGCATATCCGTGGTTCCATACTATGAACGTATCGTCGACGTATCCCAACCAGAAGCAGGGCTTTTTGGCGTGTTTGATAGCTAATGTTTCGAACCATTTCATGCAGGTGTTGGCTATGACCGGTGATATTGTTAGTCCATCTTGGGAGAAGAAACGATCCTTCAGCTGGAAGTAGCAAATCTGCGATTCCGCTCATTGATTTTTAGAGTACAAGAGTTATATATATTTCATTGCTCCACCGTGCATTTCAATTTCATTATTTGTAATTTATTGGTTTAGTTGGCACATTTTTCCATCAGATAAGTTGTTTGTAACTGTTTTCAATAAAATTAATTACATAGACAATGGAAGTCCTAACCAATACCACACAAAATCCTATAAATTAGATTGAATCACAAACTGAAACGATTGTTGGTTCATTGGGTGCTTAGTGATAACTTCATAAAACTCAGCTTATTTACATCTTGAAGTTTCTAGAACTTATAAAGGATGAGTGAAACTCAAGTCGATGCATGGGGATCTCGAAAACGGTAAGAGTAACAAAGAAGGTTAAATGAAGCTAAAGTTGTGTATTATGGAGTCCATCGTTACGATGATAAAACATGAACTAACTCTCTTACTTTAAGAGATTTACAGGCATAAACGAAAAATTACATTTCGGTTAAACTGTTCGCGCTGCAGCAGCTGGAAATAGTTTTTGGAAATCTATTCAACTGAACCAGAGATAAATAACTGGGCTCAATAATACGTAACTTCACCTCCATTCAACCTTCTGCTTAACTCTTACCGTTTTCGCGATTCGAATTTCACTCACCCGGTCCATAAGTTTTGTAATGAAATTGGATATAAATTATTCACTATATAATTTTTGAAATACTCATCAAATGGTAGACAATATTTTTGAATGTTTATATTGAAAGTCATATAGAAACAGTTGGTATAACCTTTTATTTCATTTTTAGCCTACTTTTATCATGGAGGTGCGAGTAAGTTAACAATTTATCTCATATTTGAAGTTTTATTATTAACTTATTTTTTGTATTATTCAATCTGAGAATAATTCAAAAACGTCATTACCTATTACCGCTGATAGTTTCGTAATATTTGCTTATTTTCAGTCCTAGACCGATTATATCTCACGTAAAAACAATTGAAAAAAAAATTATATTCAAAATAATTGTTCATTAACAGTTTTCAATTCGAAATCTGCAAACAATGAACAGTTTTGGAATAGTATATCTGTATTGTGTTATGTGGTGAGAAATCACTACCCCCTGATCACTCTCAAGACTGTTCGTACAATTCTGGTGTTATTGAATTTTCTTTCGATTCGAATCGAAATCGATTTCAGAAAACCAGTTTTTATCTGTAGATGTTTCGGAACAATTTATTAGCTTCTTTAGGCCCCTTTAAAAAATTTAGTATAGTGTTCAAATTAAAATATCCGTGTTTCCTTTTAGGAATATTCCTTGTTGATATTTTCAATATCGGATATAATTGACATTTTTATGTTTCTCCAATTTTATAACTTCACCTAGTAATCTTTTCTGAAGTTGTATATCTAAAATATATTTCAAAGTTGAATATATAACATGTAGTTATTTCATGTTCTTAGCGCACAGCAAGGGCAGAACACTTTATGAAAAGGGGCCTGAACAAAGGCAATTTTCGTATCAAACTCATTTCTATCGAATCATATCTGAGTAACCAATTTTCCTGAATAACACTTGTTATTATTGAACATAAATTCTTTCCGTAATCGGATCCCTTGCACTTTGTTCACAATTTCAAGATCTTTAAAATAGTTATGAGAGAATGCAGAGACCTGTACGATAAAATCATAAATCACACAGTTTTCAAGTCATTTTTTGTGGTATATGAATTTTTTCTTCATAGTTTTTGGGATGATATTTTTGATAACGTAACACAATCTGAAAAAATAAAGAATCGAAGTTCCTGTTTTATAGGACGTAGTTCTCATTCAGAAGGAATTCTTTTCATTATTGCGGCAACTCTTCAGGGTAGACAAAAAGTCTGTACCTAATTCTTTTTTTTAAGATTGTAGTAGATTATCAACCCAAAAAATAACGAAGGATAAATCACGTGTATTTATTCAGCTATAACAGCAGTCAGATAAAAATATTCCTTTAACTTGTATGAACATTAATATGGATGGTTTTTTATACATTTGTGTGAAATGATTAACGAGATTATCAAAAAAAAAATTTTTCAGAACCTGGAACTGCCCCTAGAAATGTTCAAGTTAGGCCCCTGAGCTCAAGTACAATGGTTATTCAATGGGATGAGCCTGAAACGCCCAATGGGCAAGTAACTGTGAGTAGTGTTTGTACTTAACTCTCAATAACATATTACCTTCTGAGAAAGTGCTTCATTTTTCCCGACAGAAAAATATTGTTCACCGAAACGCTTGACTGAGGTGAATATTCGAGGGAAAAATGAATCTTTCACCGAGGTTGAATTCTATTTTATTGAAGTTTATGTGGGATAAACTAATATATGAAAGACAATGAACAACAAATTATTAATACGACGTTGAATTTCATGGGCTGTTTGTAATTGGTAGGTATTTAAGAGAGCTAAAAAGTAGTCGAGCTCCCAACTAATTTCGTATTCTAAATTACTAATACGACGTTTAATTTCATGAGCCGTTTGTAATTGGTAGGCATTTAAGAGAGCTAAAAAGTAGTCGAGCTCCCAACTAATTTCGTATTCTAAATTACTAATACCACGTTTAATTTCATGAGCTGTTTGAACTTGGTAGGCATTTAAGAGAGCTGAAAAGTATTCGAGCTCCCAACTAATTTCGTACTCTAATTTACAAATACGACGTTAAATTTCATGAGCTGTTTGTACATGGTAGACATTTAAGACAGCTGAAAAGTAGTCAAACTTCCAACGATTGTGTTTGACTTGCTTAATAGTGCAGATATTTGACCTTTCATATACTGGGTGACACAGGATCATGGTACAGCTTATCCAATCCATCGTGGCACAAAGTCGAATATTTTTCCAGTTGCACACTGCTAGTGTAGACCATAACGAAAGAAAAAACACTTTCTAGGAATAAATTTCAACCCAGTGATAACATATAATAGGTGTTTTTTTTAAGTACACTTCAAAAAGATAGCTGGGCATATATGTTATTAGTTCTGTGCCAAGATGGATTGGATCAGCTATATGCTTGATATTTGGAAGATCCCGTATACATAGTAAGCAGCATTTTTGACCTACAAATGTTTTTTTTTTCATTACCTGTTTCGCCGAAAGTGATACCAACTCTTGATTTCCAAATGGAACACTCAGTGATCCAATGGTACCACATAAGTGACATTTTAAACAACGAAATTTTCGGAAATTCAATTTTTAGTTTTTCATTTCAGTTTGGCATGATGGTTCCGATTTATTTCAATTGACCCGTCTAACGCTAGAATTATCTAAATCCCGTCTGAATTGCGTTTTTTATGAGCAAATAAAGTTCATCATAATCGATTTTGGTATAAAACTCAAATTTTTTTAAACAGATTCATATACCGGAATCATATACCGTGGTACCATTCATTAATACTATTAAGAAGGAATTTATCTCTACCGGTAGTACTGAGTATTGTTGAATGGGTTCCAACACAAAACTTTCCATTGACTTTCACAACGAAAATTGATTTTTATTTTTTTCAGCTATATATACCGATTGTGAAATTATAATAAAAATATCATGAAATCCTGTACGTATTGCTTTGGACACCAAAAAATCGGAACTATCCTAAAATTTGCTAACATTTCACTCACGTGTAAATATGTAAGTTGTACTTGGGGTTTTTTCCACTCAGCAGGTATGAAAAACTCGTTTCAGTTGGTACATAATTATCTAATAGATAAGTTTTGAGGTGAAAACCATTGTTCAGTAACCTTTTTTGTTAAAGCATAGTGTCTGATGCGAGTCTGTTCAATTTGCCAATGTAACAGTTTCTGCTCAGAAACCCAAGTGTAAACAAACCCATTTTAATCTCCCATAAATTTATGAAGTTATTTACCAGAGGACGCAGGGCTCTATCGCAAATTTGAAAATGATTTCACAATCTAAAACACGGGAGGAGATTGCCTTTGAAAATGAATGAAAAATACGTTGAACTTATGTATAGAATGAAAGTACTTGCAAAAATACCTCCGTCAGCTCATTCCAACGACAGATCATTCCACTCCAAGATATAATTGACTTGTTGTATTTTTCCATTTTATTTGGTTTTGTGATGAAACCTTTGACAATTGTAAGAAAAATCATGCTGCTGGGGAAACATTCGTGTTGTCGCGAAATACCCATTTTTTGAGGCTCTTTCTAATCGAATTACCTTTTAATGATCAACTCTAATTCAATTAAATATGTACATTTCGTTTCAGGGATATAAAGTGTATTATACTACGAATGCTCAGCAACCAATGGCTCAATGGGAATCCCAAGTAGTTGATAACAATCAGTTGACAACAATCAGTGAGCTTACTCCTCACACTATTTATACAATTCGAGTTCAAGCTTATACTTCCGTTGGCCCTGGTCCTCTGAGTGCACCGGTTCACGTCAAGACTCAACAAGGTTCGTAGAATATTTGGTTACGTCGTACAAATAACTGTTTTCTATTCCAAACTATAGTGTAGCCGCTGAAAAGATAGAATGATCACGTGAACGGCACGCACTCCTCTCCCCAATGTTACAAGTCCGATTTACACCACTCAACAAAAACACACACAAAAACGTAACGCACGTAAATACAAAGCACAAATGAGTACAGTACAGTGTAAACAGTTCTTCATTTATTTCAGTTTAGAAGGCGTGGCTACGCCTCGCAGGCTATATATAGATGCAGGCATTCACTGTTCACGCGTCCTTGAATTCTATCTTTTGAACGGCCCAACTATAATTAGATCATGATTACTGGTTCCTGATTATTACCATGTATATGAAGCTGTGATATATTGAATAGTGTCAAAGTTTCAGGGCCAGAGGTAACTGATTCTGTGGTGTTATACGGGTTTGTATGCCGTTGTTCACCGGTTTTCAATCCTGATGTTTCGCCTACAGCTGTGGTAGGTATTATCAAAGTCTATGAGGTATCGGACACAGTGTTCTGTTCTCACAGCACATACTACTTCGTTCAAGTTATTGTTGCTTTATATCTGCTCTCGTGTTCTGTGTTCTTGTGTCAGAGATGTATTATATGTGTATCCTTCAGTACAGCAAACCAGACTTTATTGATGTTCATGCCTTCGTTGAAATCGTCTTTGTGAATCTCCATTGCCTCTCTGTATAATTATAATTTGGGATAATAGCTCTGACTCCATTTGAGTTTCGTCAAATGCAATAACGTAATTACCTTCTCCGAGTGCGTGTACTGCTTCTGGCCGACTTGTTTGTCTATCCTAGGCGAAAATTTCTCTTGTTTTCAGAGAGCCGTGTCTTGATGCTTCTTCTAGTGGTCTCAATGTAAACCGATCCAAAGCTTCACGGAATCCGGTACACACCTTGTGTTTCCCACGGCTCTCTTGGATCTTTAGCTGACCTTAAACTCTCTCTGACGGTTCGTGTTGGGCTCAGTATTGCTTTTATATCGTGTTTCTTCAGCGTTCGTCTTATCAGATCTGTCACACCTCTTAAGTATGCCATGGAGACTTTTCCAATAGCAGGCGTTAACTCTTTTGGACCGCATTGTCCATTCGAATTCGGCTTCATACCCATTCCCTTTCAACACTTGTTTGAGATGGTCAAGTTCCTCGAGGAAGTTTTGTGGTTCATAAATGCGGCGGGCCCTTCTCCACTATTGTTTTGATTCCCCCCCCCTGTTCTGGCGTGGCTGGTAATTGTACTTTTTTTTTTGTATCTATATATGTGTGTACACACAACACGAAATAAATTGTCGCCTGGGGCAGACAGAGAGCAATCACGTTATTGAATATGACGAAACTCAAGTGCTCGACACGACTCAGAGATACTATCCCAGATCATACAGAGAGGCAATATAGGTCCACAAACATAAAGACAATTCCATCCGAAAAGAAGAAGGCATGAACATCAATCAATGAAGTTTGGTTACCTGCACTAAAGAACACACGACTCAAACCAGCTGATAGATAAGAAGCCACGTCCATCTCTAACACAATATCACAAAAAGTCATACACGAGAGTAGGTACAAAGCGTACCATAACGTGAACGAAGTAGTATGTGCTGTGAGAACGATAACATTGCGTTCGTTACCTCATAGACTTTGATAATGCCTACCACAGCTGAAGGCGAAACGTCCGTAATAAAAACCTTTGGACAAACCCGGATAACACCCCAAAATCAGTTTGTTCAAGAGAGATTGAATCACAAGACAATTGTTTGAAAGAACATTTTAGTGATCAAAACTTGTTACATTCAGCTGATCAGTATTGAACAAAAGCACTTTTACATAGTTAGATCTAATAAGGTTTGTAAAAAAATAGGTGTTGGTAACCGTTCTCTTTACCTGAAATTCATTTTGTAGGTTTTCTCTCCCATGGAAATGATAAATAAAAAGCTTCAGATTCTGATAATATCTGTTTTTAGGGCAAATTTTATATATTCGCTCCAATACTTAAGTGCAATATTATAAAGAAGCAAAAATATTTTCACTATTTTGTCAGTATTTTTCATGTCTGTAGATCAATTGAAAAGAAGTATTAAAAAATGCATATTTACTTTTCCTTGGCAACGTTTTGGAAGCTATACTGCCTCATCTTTCCTTTTTGAAAATTTGTAATGGATATTAATATTTTTGCTAAGTAGTGTCAAAAAGGATTTCACGACATTTCTACCTCATAAAACATCCAAACAATGCTTTCCTCTCCTGTCTAGTTAGACTATATCACTGCTTCATGATTCGTTTATTTGTGATTTGTGAGTATAACAAAACTAACTTTTCTTCAACAAGTGCTCACTAACTGATGGCAAGAATCATATGATTGAATTTACAATCCTGAATATACGCGGACTGTAGCTAGAGGATATCTGTGAACGACAACGTGCTTCTTATAACGTCATCGGCTCATTGAGGGTGTACAAAAAAAACAAGAAGCAACTGCGCTTTAGATAATGGCTTGTGAAATGTGAATCTGAATTGTGGCTTTAATTCATTTTCGTGAATTGTATTCACAAAAACAATTCAGAAGTCACAATTTACTCTGTGAATTGAAGCCAATGAACTGAATTCAGTTCATATCAAATGAATTCAATTCACAATTCAGTCCAACTCTGTTGAATATGAACATAAGTCAATTCAGCTATAGAGATGGATTATTATTGTTACTTCTCCAATTAGTCCAGTAACTGAAGATCCGAAACTAGGGAAAGCTGTGAACAAGTCCGAAAACTCAACAGTTTTCGAGTTTCCCCATTTCAGCTGCCGCTTTCTCTCTAGGAATTCTGTTGTCTATGCATTCGCTTGGAGGCGGGCGGACGAATTGTTTCATAACTCAGGCAAAAACTGACATTTTTCAATGATTCAAAGTTCAAGATGATGAGGAAACCCGTAGCTATCATTCCATGTATTTCGGAGTTCTTTCTTATTTGGCAAAAAGATTTACTAAGCTGTGAAAGTTTTTTTCCGCACCATTTCGACACTGTTTCATTAATTTATTTACATTTTTTTCGAAAATTTTACCGACTTGCCATGCACATCGTTTTGAAGCGAAGATGCTCTAATTTCCGAATACATATATATTTTTTATGGCTAATAATTTTTTAATTCGCGGTTGTTCCGCAGATTCTACATAACTCCGAAATCGCTTGAAAAATGTAAATAAACAAATGGATCATTTATTAGAACGCGGGGAAAGTACAAAAAAAATTTCAGAGATCATTCAAGACCCCCCAAGGACCCATTATAAAGAAAAATTTCCGATAAAAGACTATTTTTTTAAAAAATGTAAACAAATTAATGAAAGAGTGTCGAAATGGTGCGGAAAAAACTTTCACAGCTTTATTAAATCTTTTTGCCAAATAACAAAGAACTTTGAAATACATGGAATGATAGCTACGGGTTTCCTCATTATCTTGAACTTTGAATCGTTGAAAAATGTCAGTTTTTGAGTTATGAAACAATTATGAAACAATTCGTCCGCCCGCCTCCAAGCGAATGCATAGACAACAATTCCTATAGAGAAAGCGGTGAGCAGGAACGGTTTTTATCTCAGGGTTTTTTGAATAAAAAAAATGTGGTTTCGGCTGCACTGGCTGGGATTCTTTATTGGATACAATTCTCTTACGGTTTTGATGATGACTTCACAAATAGCTTGTTTCGATCTACAACTATAAATGACCATGTATAATGATAATACTATAAATGCGCACAGAATGAAAAATAATCATAACAAGAGGTAATTTTTGAACCACCTACCTATAAATGACCGTGGCGACCACTATAAATTATTCAAAAACAATTTATTAATTGGATAAAGCCAAAATGGTTCAATTACTTCGTGGATCGAGATTAGTCGTTGATTTGCTTCTCTATGAAATTAGCAAGGTCATCATCTTCCAACGAACGAAAATTCGAGAGTCTATCCCTTTTTTATATACTTGTCACACAAAAACCCCGAATCCCGATATCGCAAATACTTTTAAATCCAGTGCGCGAATTATAGGCAACCAGTGATGGCTCTGTATGCATTACCAGTTACCATCCTTAAAATATACAATCACAAAACTATATGAAAACAATAAATTGGCTTTTCAGCTCAGATTGAAAGTTACATTAATGACCTACATAAAAGGAGAATTCGACTTCAATATAAACTAGAGTACATGGGTTTCAGTTCATCTTTGCCCCCAGGCTTCAGGGACATCGAAAATCAAGGACCTGAAGACGGTAGTTTATATTCTTTCAAATGGGACGCGTGAAATATTCCCCTTTCTTTCTTGTTGTGTATATTTTCCAGAACATACGTGGCAGCACTCACCTTCTTTTTTATCCGGTATGGCCCCTCGAACAATAAAAGGAACTTCTTAGTTTCAGCCTTGAGGAGTGATGACGTATTATTCGCTTTTAATAGTACTTGGTCTCCTATTTGAAAGTCGAAGTATGGTTTACCTCGGTTCCGAAGTGCTCTACGAGCTGCTTTCCCTCTCAGAGTGGCTTCTGCAAGAACCAGTTTATTTTCAACTTCCGCATCGGTTTGAGTGACAGAAGCTCGGCTATCCGGCAGGATTCTTACCCTAGGAGCACCCAGCTGTAATTCATTTGGGGAATAGCCGGTGGACTCATGCACAATATTATTCAGAAATTCGGCGAACTGAGGAACTTCCCAAGCCCACCGCGCGTGATTTTCGTGACAGTAAGTCCTGAACAACCGCCCCAATTCACGAAGTACCCTTTCACTGGGATTCCCGGAAGGATGGCGCACCGAACAGTGAACCAACTGAATACCTGCAGACTTCAAAGTGGTTTTCCATATTCGTGAGGTGAACTGCGTACCATTATCATGCAGTATTCTTTTAATCGGACCATATTGGGGTAGATAGTCTTTCATAACTCGATTCAGCATTGCTCTTGACGTTGCCTTTTTCAGAGCATACAAGGCCACATGTTTAGTGAAGAGATTGTAGATGACAAGCAAGTAGGACACTCCACCTCTACTTCGGATTAGGGGACCATAGAGGTCCATTGCAATGATGTCATCTTTGCCCGCGGGGATGATTGGGACTTGTGCAGGTTGAGGTAGTTTCGCAATTTTGCTTTTTTGGCAAATATCACAGGCAGCGACAAGTTTTTTAATCTGTCGATGCATGTTTGTCCACCATACTTCATCCCTCATCATGATCCATGTTTTGTGCACCCCGAAATGGCCTAAAGCCTCGTGATACGTTTTAATAAAGAGTTCTACCAAGTGTTTGGGTATGCACAACAAAAAATGTTGCAGATTATGACCCTGTTTATACAAAATGCCATTTCTCATTACGAAAAGCTCCTGCAATCGTACATCATTAGGCAAATTATTTATTATCGTTTTTAATTTAATGTCCCGAGGTTGATGTTCTCGTATATCGGAGATAATCTTCTGAAAAGTATGTGGTAATTTGACAAAAGAAAATATCTGAAAACATCTGTCTTCAGGAGATGGATATCGAACACAGGCATACCGTGACAAAGCATCAGCCTCAACATTGTCAATACCAGAAATATGTTCAACGGTAAAATGGAATTCTTGTAGGGCTAGTGCCCATCTAGTGACTCTGGGAGATAACAACCTACAAGAATTTATGTAAGTTAATGCCCTACAATCAGTATGTAGCACGAATCTAGTACCCAGTAAGTATATTCGCCACTTTTGAATGGACCAAAGGGCCGCCAAGACTTCTTTTTCAAAAATTCCGTAATTCCTTTCTCTTGGTAATAATAGACGAGAGGCATAGGCTACTACGCATTTTGTTCCATCTTTGACCTGATAAAGGATGGCCGCTATTCCCAAATCGCTGGCATCTGATTGGACATGCCACACCAATCGGGGGTCCGGATGATGCAGAAGTGTGTTTTGGACCATTTCCATTTTGATATTCTGGAAAGCATTCTCTTGGTGTTCACCCCAATACCAAGTCTGTTTTTTCTTCAAGAGTAGCGTTAGGGGAGCCACCATGTCTGCAAAGCCGTAAGTAAACATTCTGTCATATTGACAAAATCCCAAAAATTTTTGGAGCTCCTTGCGATTGGTGGGACGTTTGTAATCCCCTAGTGCTTGAACACGTTGCGGGTCAGGACGCACGCCATCAGGACTTATGATATATCCCAGGTAAGGCATCTCTTGCCGAAAAAATTTACATTTTTCCAACTTGAGAGTGAGACCTGCCTCTCTCAACTTAGAAAAAATCATATCCAAATGTTGAAGATGTTGTTGTTCATTTTCGCTCATGACTAATAAGTCATCCAAATAGGTAACAAGAAAATCTTTAAAATTATTACCGAAAATCATATCAATACAACGTGAAAATGATGAGCATGCAGTTGCTAAACCGAAAGGTAATCGACAAAACCGGTAGGTTCTAGTACCTACCATGAAGCCGACATATTGTCTATCTTCATACTTTATGGGTACTTGCCAGTATCCATGAGTGAGATCAAGGGTACTTAAAATTTTTTTTTCCATGTAAGAGTTTCACAATCTCCTCAATTGGACGAGGTAACTCATAATCAGGCTCCAGAACCGTATTGAGTCGCCTCGCATCCAGACATACTCGGACAGAACCGTCTTTCTTTTTTGTTGTCATAATGGGAGAAATATATTTTGAAGTAGCCCTTTCGATTACCCCCCAGGATTCCATTTGGCCTATTGCTTTATCGACTGCATCCCTGTATAAAACTGGGATCGGATAAGGTTTAACGAAAAACTCAGAATAATCTTTCAATCTTATTGAATGTTCATAACTTTTCACACAACCCGGTATATTTGAAAAAAGGTCCGAATTCTGCCTTAGTATATCATGAAAAATCTTTCTATAACTTGAATCTATCTGACAATGTTGAATCACGAGTGAAAAATCATTCACCTCACGCTCATTCAGGACTTGTGATGTTTGATGAGTACTTTTATTAACAATAGCGTTCAGTTCAAATGATTCCTCGACTCCGTGATGCTCGAAAACTGATTCAGGAATGGTAATCGCTTCAGAATCTTGAATTAGGCATATAGTTTTATTCGACAAGTCTAGTTTGGCATGATGAATTCTTAAAAAGTCGCAACCGATGATTACTGGAAAAGAAAGCCCTGTAATAATTAAAAATTCGTTTATAAAACTTTGGTCCTTTGTCATTTTTCCCGCTCTGAAATTAATCTGTGCTTGACAAGATACTTTTTTGGCTTTAGTTTTGAATGCCCCAATAACTTTGATTCCGTTACAGAAGAAATGAGGTATAATTGTATGATATTGTTTCAGCTGTGACCACACTTCATCAGATAATGCAGAGACACAACTGCCACTGTCAATGAGTGCTGAAAAAGTCAGTCCATACATGTGTATATCAATGACAGGCGATCTATCTTCTGAGAAAATGTGCTCAAAACTACATTCTTCTAGTAATTCATTTCTTGGGTTGTTAGCGATATTGAAATCGGCTCTTTGTACAATAGTCCCAACATTTGAGCCTAATGTTGGGAATCTTGTTCGTTTCCCTGTTCTTCATACACTTCCAAATTTGCTATTTTCGCTTTATTATTGCTATTCAAAGAAAATTTTTGTTGATTTTGGTATTTATTTTTAGAATGAAAATTATCATTTTGATTAGATCGAGTATTTGTATACTCAGAATTGAAAGAAATTTGTTGTCTTTTTCTGGAAGAACTTTTATAGAATTCATCTGCGTGACGTAATCTCTGGAGGGCTTCATACAGCGTCGACGCTCCATATAAAGCACCCGCAACGTTGGGGGGAAAATGAGGTGCTATTATGGAAATTAGCTCTTTCTGGGTATAAGGAGGTTGTAAAAATTGAGCTTTTGCCACCCAATGGTTGAAGTGGTCAACGAATAACCCATCATTATACACAGTTGTTTCCAGCAGCAGCTTTAATTTGTTTTGCTGTCTGGAATTCCAAAATTGATCCAGAAAAACTTTTTTGAAATCTGAATACGTATTACAGGTACTAGAGAGAGCATTCCACCATAATTTTGCTGAATTAATGAAGGAATTATTTAATACAAGCTTTATCTTATTAAATGGAACAACATGCAAATCAACGCCCCCTTCTAGATATCTTAGAAACTCTAAGGGGTGTAAGTCGCTATTTTCATCAAAAGTTGGTAAAATTTTGGCTAAATCACTGAAAAAAAATTGTTCTGTGGTATTACTTTGCGTATAGTGGTCACGTGGTCTCACATCATTTGCATTATTGGTATGTACAGGGTTGTTCAAAAAACCATCATTTTGAGAATTCTCCATTACATATGAAACTATTTTACTAACTAAATTATTTAAATCTACATTATTCACACTTGGTAAGGGGGTTGGAAAATATGATTGATACGGGGGTGGCTGATAGTTTGGAAAGAAATTCCCACTTGTTTGATGATCCTGTGGTTTCAAAGGCATTTTTGGAACATTGTTTGCCGTTGCCTCCTGATGATGAAACATTTGTGCAACATTAGTTGTTCTTTGACTAGTTGGTAGTGCTCCCATACTAATTTCTGCCCTCTGACAATTTTTTGCCCCCTTACTGAAATCTACTTCCGGCAAACTGTTCACTCCCTGACTTGATTCAGAAAAACAAAATTCTGTGAGACCCGTTGTCTGCTGATTTGATTTTTCCCCCCGTATAAAGTTTGCCCCCTGATTGAGAGAAAGTCTTGAGATATCGGTTATTCCGTGGCTAGAACATGCATTCCGTGATGATGATTCTATAACTGGGGAAGTAATTGGTGATATGTCCGTTCTTTCCCTACCTAGTACTATTTTTTCCCTATAATCTGTTATTGGCGTTCGATTCAAGGTTCTAGTTGTCCTTGGAATCGTCCCTGTTGAATTCGGAACTGGGGTATATTCCACGTTCAAATTTTCCGACAATAAATTAGGAACAGTCCTACCTTGATCTTCGATGTTCCTCGGGGTACCTGAATCTCTTTGGGGCAATCCTTTGTCCAGGAGAGAATAGTTCAATGATTTCCTTGGTCTTAGGGTTCTCTCAGTCGTTTCCTTATCCATAATTCTTCCTCAGTTTATCCCAGCACACAAAACAGCTCCTCTTCTGGGCGACAAGTTGAGCAGGAACGGTTTTTATCTCAGGGTTTTTTGAATAAAAAAAATGTGGTTTCGGCTGCACTGGCTGGGATTCTTTATTGGATACAATTCTCTTACGGTTTTGATGATGACTTCACAAATAGCTTGTTTCGATCTACAACTATAAATGACCATGTATAATGATAATACTATAAATGCGCACAGAATGAAAAATAATCATAACAAGAGGTAATTTTTGAACCACCTACCTATAAATGACCGTGGCGACCACTATAAATTATTCAAAAACAATTTATTAATTGGATAAAGCCAAAATGGTTCAATTACTTCGTGGATCGAGATTAGTCGTTGATTTGCTTCTCTATGAAATTAGCAAGGTCATCATCTTCCAACGAACGAAAATTCGAGAGTCTATCCCTTTTTTATATACTTGTCACACAAAAACCCCGAATCCCGATATCGCAAATACTTTTAAATCCAGTGCGCGAATTATAGGCAACCAGTGATGGCTCTGTATGCATTACCAGTTACCATCCTTAAAATATACAATCACAAAACTATATGAAAACAATAAATTGGCTTTTCAGCTCAGATTGAAAGTTACATTAATGACCTACATAAAAGGAGAATTCGACTTCAATATAAACTAGAGTACATGGGTTTCAGTTCAGCGGCAGCTGAAATGAGGAGAGTTTTGGGTCCCTTCATCTCGAAAACTGTTGAGTTTTCGGAAAAAATGATAAGGGTCATTTTTGTAGATAGTGAGACGATCTTTAATTTTTGTATGAACGAAAATTCTCTAATTCGTATATTTAGCCAGATATTGGCGGGAATCCCATTTTTCCCATTTTTCACATATAAACGTATAGCTATTGTTTGAAATTTCAGGTGTGCCTAGCCAACCGAGTAACTTACGAACTTCAGATATTGGCGAAAGTTCGGTTACTCTACAGTGGACTAAACCCACCCATTCGGGTGAGAACATTGTCAGTTACGAACTTTATTGGAACGACACCTATGCTAAAGAAAAGCACCACAGGCGCATCCCGATATCTGAAAGTTATACATTGACGGGCCTGTACCCAAACACGCTTTACTACGTTTGGCTGGCCGCCCGATCGCAAAGAGGCGAAGGAGCAACGACTCCGCCCATACCAGTGAGAACGAAACAATACGGTAAGATTTGACCGTGTCTCAGTCGACGATATTTGTGATATATCACATACACGTTGTATACTAACATGTACGTAGTGTTTTGTTGGTCATTATGAAACAATGGAAAATATTTCGAAATTACCAGTTAAACAGGTTTCCGGAGAGAAGTTCTAATGATAATGAGTGGAATGTGATCGAGTGTTTTAGATATATTGATTATTAGCTTTTTGCTAGGAATTATAACATTGACAAGTGATTAGCCATTCAAGTGAAACGATAACAATATTGCTATAGATGAAAATTGCCAGTAACGTATACATATAATTCATCCCAATAATGTTTCATTTATTGTTACATATATCCTTCTCGTTCATGAAATTGGTAAATTTAAGTATACACTTGAAATAATCCAACATATTCAAATCTGAAACTTGAAGTCGAATGGTAGTTGAAACAATAAAAACAATAGAACAAATTCTACATATGAGATAAGCTCAGGTCATTAAAAAGTATATATATGTATATATATATATATATATATATATATATATATATATATATATATATATATATATCTATATAGGAGTTTTGTATAAACTTAAATCATAAAAAAGATACATATTATATTGAATGTAATACTTACCAACATTAACTATTTCTGGAACGCCATGGTATTTGTTTGTTGATATTGTATTTTATTCATGAATTCTTTTTCAACAAATGAATTTCTTCATTGATATCAGATATCAGTTAGCTTATCATCATTATTATATAAAAGTGACTGTTGCAAAGAGTCAATCCTTCATAATGTAATACATTCCCAAAAAGTTGAAAGATTTAAAAATTCAAAAAGTGACCTGAAGCAATATTTCACAAACAAATTACTAATTTGCAGTTTAGTATTTTTTTGTCATTTGAATTGTCTTTTCGATCTATCTGTTATTTATTACTGTTCATGTCCTTTTTATATATCTTATATTCTTGTGCATTTCTGCATAAGCACATGTGTTTCTTGAGATTGAATAATCAAACAGATACATATTTTGTTTCTGCATACCACAACTTTTTCATGCTTATCAAAATAACCATTATAGTCCCATTTGAAGAAATATACATGAGCGAGTAGGTAGTTTATATACATCTATTGGGGTTATTCCCTAATTTATGATGATTTAGAAATTGATATAAACTTTGTTATATGAATGTTGTGGAAAGATAGGCCAGAGGCTCCAATCTCGGTTAACATTAACAACAACATTGATGATGTAAATGATTCCTTATCTGAATAATTTGTGAAGTAACACAATACATACCTTTCAAAATCGGAAATCATCATTTTTTTCTGCCATTATGTTTACTGAAAGCAATTTTCATGTTATTGAAATGAATATATTAACAATATTCCACTTGTGTCAATAGAACTCTCAGCTAGAACCAACATTCTAGGTGCCAAAATCACACACTTTGATAACCATTTATTTGAATCTTATTCACTATTTTGAATTACAAGTTTTCGAAATGACCCATACTCATCTGTCAAAGAAGTGTGTAAGTTTTTTCAACTAACCATGATTTGGTATGTGTGCAGAGTGTACGTGTGTGGATATTAATGTGATCTGCATTTTTGCATGTTGAATTAGTTGTCAGTGGATATTAATTCGTTGAAAGCACTGCACAAATATATTGCAAATGATATGAGGAGTCCTGCTGATATCCCAAATGATTATTTGGAAGGGTACATTTCAATTTAAGCGAATATTTTGTATATCATTCATTCATTCATCAACGATGTTTCACTATTTTAGTAGTTGATGAAGCACTGTGGGTGTTTCTGGGTTGCCCTACAGTTGAAATATCAAAAGCGCTGCCGTAAAAATTAGTAAGACGCTCCAGAGCGCTTCGGGACCCAAGGTAATTGGCCGACCCTTGCCCGCAAAAGGCTCTATGATAAGACCTTTGTGTGGTATAGTCACCTAATTTTTGATTTTTTATTGTATGAGTTTATTCTCCGCCATTTTGATGGAATGAAAAGTTCAAATAGAGCAAGAAAAGCAACTTTCTACTAATGCCGAGATTGGTTAGTGGGGCATTGATGCAGAAAAGGTTAACGAATATGTGATCGGTTTCAGTTGAATATGATTCAATAGGGACCTTTATCGAAAAGTTTAATATTTTCTTTGCTGCCTCAATGTTCCACTGGCCGATCTCGCTATTATTACATATCTTCCATACTCAATTTAAACTGCCCATTTTATCAAAATGACAGTTTTCTCTCGAGTATATGGCGTCGAATAACCTAAGACAATATGTAAGTCTTCCAGTACGTAATTCCGTGAATTCCGAAGAAAAACGTACTTCACGTACGCACACAAAATGTGGTTTGCTTGAGTGTGGTGGACAATGTTCCTTGCTGAAAGGTAATGGTTCGGACTTCCATAGTCTATATTATCAACTCTATTAAAACCTGTTGCTAAGAACGAAATGATAAAAATACACATCAAATAAGAAAATCAAATCCCAAACGGATGGTTGAAGTGGATTTTTTGGTCAATAATGAAATTAAGGATTGATTGATCAAAGAAAATAATGTTATTCCAAAAAAACTGAGATATCTAATATTTTAAATAAGTCAAAAAAAAATTAAATGAAGTAATGATGAAATAATATTGTGACAAGAAAATTGAGGTTTCGAATGTGAAATACTAGTCAAAAAATGTAAATAAAGAAATAAATTAAATATTATGAATAAATGTTGAAACCAAGTTCCAATCGTCTTCGGGTGATGACTGACAATATTTCGAGGTGTCGTCGGCTATAAAGCCCCACAAAGTGTGGGTTGTATATTTATGCCGAGGGAGATTTTTTTATATTTTATTAGTTTCATTTACTCGATCCAAGTATGGAAAGTGTCTGGGTTATCTTAGAAAAAAAGAAATGTGCTTTTCAGCAGCTTCCCTCTCCCCTGGATGAAAGTACCTGCACTAGCGCCTTCGGTGGTGTAGACCCTAAGCTTCCAAATTTCACGCGAAAAGGCGACCGTTGCATTTCTCAATTCTGTGTTCCAATCACGATAAAGGAAAGAGGTAATCTGAAATTTTGTTCACTATTCTCGAAGTATGTCCTGCTTGAATAAGAAATGTTGTTCTTCCTCATTTTGACGCAAACCATAGGTAGGACTCCTGAATCATTTGCGATGATTATAGCACCTTTATTATACTTTTTTCAATTTTTGTTTTACCGAAGTAGTGTCATGTTTAATATCCACTCGAAGTATAAGCTTGGCTTATTTTAACGCTGAACGCCACCGTAGTACCGGGCGCCCCACCCAGCAACGTAATCGGGGAGGCGGTAAGTCCAACTGCCATCCGAGTGACGTGGGATCCCCCGCCGGCCAACCGCAGCAACGGAAATATTATTTACTACAAGCTGCAATTTGTGGAATCCGACAGATCTGATAGCGAAGCTTCTGTCATCAAATTTAATGGTACTAATATCGTACTAGATGAACTTAAAAGATGGACAACATATAGAATTTGGGTTTTGGCTGGCACTTCCGTCGGAGATGGTCCAAGTTCTTATCCCATCACGGTGCGAACTCACGAAGATGGTACGTTGTCATTTATTAAAGTCATAATTTAAGTGATGATAACGTTGATTGAACGATCTCTACTAATAGGCATGATGACAGTATGAAAGAACGGAAGAAAAATGGTTCCATTATGAAATTAAAGGGTTTCCTAAAAACTGATTGATGCCTTTATTATAATTGTGATCAATGTTATCTTTATCAAAATAAAAACAAATAATACAACCGTGGGTCATGTTAAGTGAAACGCCAATCAGAGTGAATTACGTCACACTTAGGAAAATATAGTTACGTTCTGTCAATCAAGCTAATGAACACTCTTTTGCCAAAGCAAGTTCCAGATCTCTGCAGTTTGTTTGGTTGAAATATTCATCTATTTACTTTGAACTCAATTCATTACTTATTATTGAACATGCATTTTATCTCAAGAAATTTATGAACTAATCAACCAATTGAATAATTAATCAAAGTGGTCCTCACGGGATGAGTTTTCACATAGAAGCTCTGGCTTTGCAATATTCCACATATAGTTTTCTCATTTGGAGCGTTAACAAACGTACATTTTTGTTGACGTGTGAGAAGCTGCACACCACTTGTCAATCATCACATTCTTTTTCAACAAAATATAAACAGAATAATGTTTCTTTCTCGAACTTAATCCTTCGTTCCTTTGTGAAATAATAATAGAGAATTGGTAGGTCAATAGGAAGACAGGCCAATCAGAGATTCATCTTTGATAGAACTGAACTTTGCTCTATATTTTCAATAATACATTTTTTGTTTTTTTATATAATAATTTTTTTTTAACTCACTATAACGATTTTGATTATCATCCTAATTATCATCAATAGTAGTTTGCAGGAATTTCAAATATGAATAATACTCTATATGAAATTTACTTGATCGTGCCTTCATAAGCGGAAACCAGGACACCTTAAAAAGTTTCAGTGTCAATTCTTACTCGGAACTTATGAAGGAATTTGCTATTGAAACTTATTTCATTGAATGCATTTTTTGCAATTGAATTGCATTTTACACAATAAGTTCACATTTGTCTTCATGCCTATTGTTATTTGTTTCCTTTCATCAATTGAAAGTGGAAGTGAAATTTAAACATAATTTTAATGCCTACAGAAACACTTTTGGACAAAATAGCGACAAAAGTGTTGGCTTTCAATATTTAGCATTGTGATTGGTATTGGTAAAATCTCAATATGTTTTAGTTCAAAACAAGGCATGATTAGAGTTTTGTTGAAATCAGAAAAGTAATCAAATCACGCTTTCTACTGCTTCTAAATAATAATAATAATAATAATAGTCCATTTATTTCCATATATGATACATAATAAAATAAGTTTTATAAAATATCGGAAACATAAATGGTGATACTCGATAAGTGAGTTAACACTTGTTTGCTTAACCTTTTCATCAAATTGGGAATGTTCTATTTGTGACATATTTTTCCACTCCCACTGGCGGCCGCCATTTATTTACAATACACGTGTATTGTAAGTGAGCAATTATGTTACATCTGTCAGGGTGGTGGGAGTAGAAGAAGAATAGCACGCAGGGATAAGTCTGTTGTACGTGATTGGCACATCCCCTCGTTACGTAATATTCTATTATGTGACTGTGTTTTGAAATATCTTCAAGAATTTTCCATATAAAACCCAATCTTTTTTGACTATGCAGCGTTTCCAAATGAAATGGAATACTGTTATTTCCTTTAAAAGTATGTAATAATCCTATGTAGGATTATTACATGATTAAAATATAAATCCATATTTATTCACTATATATTTCTAGAGATTCGATTAAATAGTTCGAGAGCAGAGTGTGGATTACAACATATTGATAGTTTGAATATTTACAAATTCAATTGTGCTCAGACCCATTTTCAATATATTCATTGCCGAATTTATTTTTCTTTTATAAACTATTGGAATAATTCTGTAGTCATTGCATGCCATTGTTAGTATTTTGTCCAAAAGGATATTGAACTATATTTATATTGTTTCCTGGCGTACCTTTTTTTTTAATCCTAATATTCATTTTTTTCACTCAGAAGTGTATTTTCAGGGTTTGGTTATTTTATTTTGTTTCTCGTAAACTTTTTTGACATATCCATAGTGGTATGTGTGACTTATACATTTTTTTAACCATTGCAGCTTACCCAGAATGGATAAGTTTTTGGATAACATTTTTGTGATTTTCGCAGCTCTCCCAATATTTTTTGAGGGGAATCCTCATATATTTGTTTTGAATGAGTCTAAATGCATTCGAGAAAATTCATAGATATTATATTGACGAATGCTTTTTTGCCAAATTCATTTTTTCGATATTTAGACTGGTTCATACATATTTTTACCATTACAAAAGCGTTTGCAGGAGCAGAATAAAGGTTTTTGAATTTTCTAAATGTTTAATCGGTATTTTTGAAATTTAATAGTTGTGTATTTTTTGTTTATCGTTGTTATTGTTTAGCTACTCACGTTCACATGTAATGATTGCTTTTTAATTTCAACTCGCACAAGTTGCATTGCAATGGCACATTTTTTCAAGTCACAACCGGCACCATTTTTTGTCTATTTTAGTTATTTTGGGCACTTATTTTGGTATTTTAGAGAATAGGGAATCCAGCATGTGAACTTCGTCCACACCTACATCCCCTCTCCTGAAATTGAAATTTTAATTCCCCAACATCTCCCGTTTCTAATTTTGGTATTACTGAATTGGTTAGAAGGAATGGAAAACTGTTATTATCATTACTTTATCAATGTTTCATATGTATCAAGTTCTATAATGAACTGAAGCATCAGTAGATCGTTTGATAAAATAGCATAAATGAAGGGTTTCAAACTTTCAATGTTTAGCCTAGGTTGTTACGATACATCTTAATGCATCTTTAACATGAAATATCGACCAAGATTCGACAGTAAAGATGTATGTACCAGACGAGTGGTTAATTTCTTTCAAATTGCGCGAATATCTTCTGAATCATACAGGACTTATTGAAATGTCTACAATGGAGAAAAGTCGTTGTGGTTTTCCTAACCTCAACCAATTCAAATGTACTTGAATTCATATAACATTTTTTCAACTCCTGATTTCCGTTCCCCAGCACTTTTATCTGTAACAGAACACCTCACTCACTGTAGGTGAAATGCGCACTTCAATATGGCACATATATATCACATTCTCATTTTATGTGATGTTACACTTGCACAATTTTGAGTGTGGATGTGTGATTGTGAAGAGGTATCCGATTATAGGCGGGTCATTTGAGGAATAATGTTTCACTATCTCCCTAATTTGAAAATTTTTGTTTCCAGTAAATCTTTCTGAAATAAATATGAAACAACTTATAATATCGAGTAGTGATAGTGATTCAACTTAGACAAACACACTATTCCATAATCCAGAATATTAACATTTGCAATTCAAAGAATTCTGAGACTATTCTCTTCAGAGTAGTAAATACAATTATCAAATCATATTCTACTAGTGTTTGAAATTGAATTGTGCTATTAAACTTTTGGCATTAATAATAAATCATTACATTTGAATACCAATACTAGTAAGTAGTTGACGTAGAATGTTGGAAACATTGAATTTTTTCAGCATGTTACAATTCATAATGATTTCATCAAGTTATTTGTGCATAGTGCGGAAAAAGAAATTTCATTCCAAGTCATATTTGCATGCCTTATCTAGTTTTTGAGAAGGTCAACTTCATTCCCTGTTTTTCTTTTTGCTCTTTCCTTATTAAAAGTATTTGTCGGAAATTTTAATACTGATCTATAGAATTCTGAAGAGGCAGATTCTCTGCAGTTCATCTAGTTGTTTAAATCTACAGCTATTCGGTTTCGTGCTCGCAAATCGAAGGATGTTAGGATTCGTTAGGATTCGTTAAAACAAATAGCTCTAATCTAAGATTCATTCGTTGTTTTGCATAAAACCAAGAATTTTGCTGAAATCAAAATGTGAAATCATCTTTTCTGGTAGGTATAGTATCATTCAAGTAGCATTGAGCAAATCAGAAATCATATCTATCCTCAACATTCATTTACCTATTGCCAAAGAATTGTTCCATCTCAACCATGTAGACCAGTAAAAATCCCTGTGAAATAGACATTCGCCTGGAAATGCTGATCTTTTGATACAATTCCCTATTGTAAATCACCTAGTAGAATATGAAGTTGCCATTTTGACAGAAAGTGTTGAAAACAATTGAGAATTTTGGTTTTTGCTCGTAAGTAGAAAACGGTGAATGTTTTTGAAAAAAGTTTCCAACAGAAGGTGCAGGTGTCTCAGTTATGTATAAAAAATGATTTGTGGGAAATTCACGTGAGTTAATTTCGTGAGGGAACTGGAAAAACGATATAGCACAAGGAAACTGTATTAATGAAGAATCTCATTAGGTCCACTAAATCACTTGAATCTTCATGACCGTGTACTCTGAATGTCTAGAAATACACCTGTTCCATTCCAATCTAGGGCGCCGTTCTGCATCGTGCCATTTTTCAACTTGCCGCTCTCACCATACTCATTCATTGTTATCGAATGCTTCCTATGTTCGTCCAAAATAACGTTTTTATCAAAAGTTTTTTGTGAAGGGGAATTATAATAACAGAAATAGATGGATGATTCTGAAAATGGACAATCTGATATTTTGCCTTAAATAAACGGCTTAATGGTTGACTACAATTTTCTACTAGGTATACCTAGCAGTAGTTGGGGTCCTTTAGATATGTACAAAAGAACTCTTTTCTCTGTATTGCTTGAAAAAACACATTCTGTTTCATCTGATTCTGAACGTGATGAATCTTTTCCGTACATGTCATGCTTCTCTCTTGTCATTGAAGTGGTACAGGCAAAACTGCAAATGGAAACCACTCCATCCGCTTGTACATCGTTGAATTTTTGTCCGAATTGTTGTTTTTTTTTCCTTCAAATATGTTTCTTCAATGCATTTGCAAATTTCCTTTTTCAATCTTTCTTGAACAGCTTTGTGATTTATTGAGTATGCAACAAATGAAAATTTTGCATTTTAGTATCACAGTCAATATGAATACCGGCAAAAGTTCATAAGTACCCACTGATAGCTTTAAGATTTGGACAAATGCCAACTCTATAAGTGATGTCAACGGTCAATTTACTAATTCAATATTTTCTAGCGTTCAGTGTTAATTGTATTTCAGAAAATATCAATTTTAATTCAGATTAGTCACATGTACAATTGTAATTCAGATATCAGTCAACTGTAATTCAGAAAATATCAATTCAGGTTTTGTCAATTGTGATTCAGAAAATATCAAATGTTATTCAGATTATTTAGTCAATGGAGACACCCGACATGGATAAATATGCCATTCATTGTACAAAAATACTTTGATCATTGGATGTAGGGTCAGATTTTTTTGTTAAAAAAACTCATTCTGAAATTGCACCAACCCGTTTGAAATTAATTTTTTTGTTATATTCTTTAATTAAATGAGGAAGTATAAATTATGCATTTTTGTTTTCCTTTGGTTGATGAATGTTATACGGAACATGTCTGTCTCGCATACTGAGAGACGAGTCCTCAAAAATTACTCTGGAAACAAACTGCAGACCTGTGAAATGGTTACATTCCACTTATGATTTTCTTGATTTACATTCGATGGAATCTGAATTACAATTGATATGTTCTGAATCACACTTGCCATTTTATATTATATGAATTACACTTAACTCATCTAAATTACAATAAAATCATTTTCTGAACAATTCGTTAATGCCAGTCTCAAACTACCTACACAGTAGGTTTTGGATGGCACCTGTCAGAAATGAACTACTCCCGTGGCTGATACCACGAAGGGCATTGCATTATATCCGACCGGTGCCAGTGCAGGTTTCTTCGCAAAAGTCCAGCATTTGCTTTTGGCGATAAAAATAGAACTGATTTTCAGTTGTTGGGACGGACACACTTGCAGATCGGTTTCGGGCTATTTGGCCACTCGTCAGTACAAGGTAGTGCCTTCATTAACATAAAGTCGATTGCGCCATCTACCTATGAACAAGATATCCCAAAAACAAACCGAATTTGCCCATACCTCCTGCGAGGAAAATACAAAAACATTAGACTTAGTCCATGGGCATACTTGAAGACTGGCGTTAAATAAAATCATCTTTTGAACAATCCCTACAGGTCAGTCTCAAACTATCTACACAGTAGATTTTGGCAAGCACCTGTGAGAAAACAACTACTCCTCTGGCTAATACCACCAAGGGTATTGCGTTCTATCCGACCGGTGCCAGTGCAGGTTTCTTCACAGAAGAACATCTTGCATTTGCTTTCGGCGATACAAATGAAGGAATTGATTTTCAATTATTGGGACCGACACACTTGCAGACCGGTTTCGGGCTATTTGTCCACTTATTCGAAAGATGATTTGATTCAACGCCAGTCTTCAAGGATACTCATGAACTATGTCGAATATTTTTGAATTACAATCGATATTTCCCGAATTACATTTGACTAATCTGATTTACGACTGGAAAAGGTGATCTTTACTTGATGAACGATATAGTCCTCAGATCAACAATGAAACATAGATGGGCCCGATACCGAGTAAACAAGCAATGTTGTCCGAACTGTGTTAATTCACTTTCACCTGTCATGTTTGTTGTTTGCAAACATCGAAACGTTGTCTTCTTGTGAGAAGATTTTTAGTAGGTATCAATCATTTCGTATTCATTATATGCAGATTTATCATGTTGAAAATCTTAGAAAGATATGTAATTTCAAAAACGTTGAAAAATTTTTCCTAAGAGGAGATAATTGTCGTTTACAATTCATAAAATAGTTGAAAATCTGAAAAGGCTATGCTATCACCAGATTGATATTATTCTGGCAATACCGCTGATACCACTGGTCATTGTTTTCTGACGTATGTGCTGGTTAAGTTGTGTTAGATATTTATACTTGTGTAGTAGTTTACAATGTCAATGACAAATTTTTCATGTGGTGTTTTATTCCTATTCAATTTCATCAGACTCAATCCAAGAATAGCCAACAAAAAAACGATCCAAAATAATATACCGCAATGCAGAATATATGCCAAGATCGCTTTTGGATGATGTTATACCTGCTTCAACTTTTAAGTTTTCATGTCGCTGGACTTTGTTCACTACTTTTTTACACCTTCATCCATGCTATCCTTGTGTTCTTTGTTTATTGATTTCCAAAATTTTCATTCAGTTGACGAAGTGACCAATGTGTTTACTTTCACTAATTAATGAGTATTAAGCGCATATTATTCCATTAATTTTATCCTATTGTCTGTTTCATACCTTGATCTTATCAATATTTTATGGTAGTTGCAAAATAATGACACATGTCACGGTCATTTTTCAACCGAATGAAGAAGTTAATCTGGATGTTATATTCATCAAAAGAACCTGTCGAAGAAAAAAGTGAGGATATTTCAGATTGATTGTTAACTTTCAAATTCGACCAAAGCTATGTCCTGTTTCCAAATTAGTCACATTTGCCGTTTTGTTGAACCTGTTTTAAGAGCCACCGGCTGAAGTCTGTTTAGTAACAGGACAAGGTTCCTGAAAGGTTGGTAATAGATCTCACCAGAATAACCGACAGATAGTTATTGATGAGCTTGTTAATTAGGACAAATGACAATTTTTCTGTTTTGTTTTTAAAGTTCAGTTCTGTTTTTATCATTCGTGGAAAAAATTTTCTTTGGTTTTTAAAATTCTCTGCGCTTCGAGCATGTTTTATTGTAATTTTTCTCTTTTGAGAAGTTGTTCCGTATATTATATGAATTTTCAAGCGTATGTCAACCGAACAGTTATCAATCCGAAATGGTGAATCAACCACTCGGTTAAGCAGATTCAGAAATGACACATTCGCGTAGCTTCATGCTTCCAGTTTTTCCTTTTGGGGTGTAAAAAATCACGTGCAAGGCGATTTTCTCGTCTTCGTAACATCTTAAAAGGCAGCATACAACGGAGAAACTCTGACCGATAGCTGACTATGTCATGTATCCATATGTCCACAGATGAGCTCAAGGAAGTTGATCTGAGCAAAACAAGCTTAGAATGAAATTTTTTATGGTGCACGTGTGAAATTTCATTAACAACTACTCATATTGTGTGATAGTATCCTATACATGGTATCAATCTAATTCAAGGTTCGTGTGCTTGATACACAAATGGAGCTGGGTACCTTCCGTTTTTTTCAGGACTTTAGATGAATGTAACATCCATCCCTTACTTCAATACCTTCATGCCCCAACGCAACGTGACCCTCTATATAGGGAACATCCCACACTAGAGCAATACAATTTCACTTCAAGCTTATTTTTGCGAATCCCTTGATCGATATTTTCCTTCTGTATGAACAGAAGAGCGAACTAAACTTTTGCTTTGTCGTTATATATACATTGTAAAGACATTCGTACACAGTGAGGGTACGATGCTGCTTTCTCTTTTCAGAAACGCAGCTGAAGTCTCTAAGATTGTTACATCTTAGAATGTTATCATTTCCAATGAGAACCGATATACTTGCTGCAACCGACTTTAGAGTGCCTCTGAGTTCTCTCACTGTATATGAATATCAGAACTTGTGTCGGACATCTTTTGGTTTTTTTGTTTTACTCCACAAGTACTATGTGCATATTCATCGTTAGGCATCGACTTTAAATCAGTACATGTGTGTGAGTCTTTTTTTGACTATTTTTGAACCTCCAAGCATTTTTGTAGTGGGGTATATTTTTGAATTTTGTCATTAATGGCAATAACAATTATTACATCAACAATTTTTGTCTGATATGTTTGCTGTACATGGTCCTTCAGTTGTACGAAGTGAGTACTATTTTGTCTTTGTTTTGTGGTAGTATTACTTATGGGCGTTTTCTTAGATAACGGTTTTGTGCTTTTTTGGTGAATGAGCATTGCTCTATGAAGATTTCAATGTTCATTTTCCAAATAGTTTTCATTGAAAGCAGCTATGGAAGTTGTTTTTTTATGGTGAATCAGTAGCTGGCTAGATATTCTTCTTAGGTTCTACTTAATTGTCCTTTTCCTATTCTCGAAGAGGGATGAGGTAACTATATGAAGATTTTTCGTGTGTTGGTATTCAAATGTTCCAAGGTTTTCCATTGGTTTTTTGTTGCAAAGACATGATTAAAAACTCGAACAAACGTGTGATGTGCTTGCATGAAACATTATGACGATTGGTAC
The DNA here is from genome assembly GCA_032362365.1 of Zygogramma bicolorata. Lineage (NCBI taxonomy): Eukaryota > Metazoa > Arthropoda > Insecta > Coleoptera > Chrysomelidae > Zygogramma > Zygogramma bicolorata. Next base: position 580,256 of record JAVJAQ010002653.1, on the reverse strand, counting down.
CAGTCACTCATTTCTTTTTTCTCTTGACAGTACCTGGAGATCCACAAGATGTTAAAGTGACACCTATCAATTCTACAACAATCAAGGTCAATTGGAAACCTCCTCAAGCCAGAGATCGTAACGGCATCATTCTTGGGTATCATGTCCATGTTCACGAGACAAAAGAGGAGGTGAGTACAAAAGTGGATTTATGGGTCAGTAAAAGGGGGGATTACCATGAGATTGGAATTGAAGAGGAGGAGACAGTCAATATGAAAAAAGTTACTTTGGAAACTTTTAATATTTGAATTTCGTTTGACTTTCCTATCTCATATTTAAGTCAATATAATTTTTTAAGCATTCAAGTTTTTTTGTTTGGATTTGAGTGTCTTATTTTGATTTGGTGTCTTACCTAATCATTCAATCAAGTTTTCTTCTAATTATTGCTTGATTAACTTTCTTTTTAAAAAGTTTAACATTTATATTTTTGTTTTCATCATTGGTATTTCATCGTTTCAGTTAAGATTCTTTCAATGTAATAGTTTTTTCAACAGGTTTCAAAAGAGTAAATTACATAGACAATTGACGTCTGGGCCAATATAAGTAAGAAAAATAGCAGCCACATTCAAACAAACATAGGGTTTAAATTTGGTGCCAAGTGTTGGATTCCTTTCAGATACTGATACTCCATCCACAAACATAGCCCGCTTCCTTTTCAGGAGAAGCATAGAGAAGTGAACGATTTAACCTTTCTCTATTGACATTATGTCTTCTATTGAACGTGAAACCGATATCATATTCCAAGTGTAAATTACTGAATTCCCAGTCGTTACATTTTTATATCCGAAGAAACGATTTTTATCATTATCGTTTCTTCAAACTGACCTGAGAACGATTTTTTCGAAACGCTCTGATCCTGGACCTCTGTGTACGTACGACTACGGACTGAGGTGGCTGGACGGTTGCGCAATCACCGGGCGCATGCGCGGGCATTTCCAAAATTACGTGCAATATTTTTATGACTTTTATTCTTTAAAGTGTGATAAAAGTCGTAATTCCCCATTTATATTGAAAGCAATTGAGAAGGCACAGCCAAAATAGAAGCAAATGTTGAAAAAGAAAAAATTGAAATGAAATAAAAATTTTTGGAAATAAATTCCACTTGAATTGCTATGGCCTCACTATATCATGACAGTCTGACTTCTAATTAGCTCCAGTTTCAAAGTAAGTACCAATAAATTCATCCTCTGGACGATGTAAGTAAATTTATCAACAGAAGAAATATATTGTTACATAAAATGTTGATTCGTTTATAATTTATATAATTATATTTATAACTTATATCGGAAATTTTATCATGAGAGTTAGACTTCTCATTGGCTCCAGTTTCAAAGTGAGTACCAATGAATTCATCCTCTGGACGATAAAGTGAATTGAACAATAGAAGAATTGATCAAATATATTGATACATAAAATGTTAATTCGTACATATTTATAACTTATATCGACAATGAAAACCAAGAATTCAACAATTTGGGGAAAATCCTCAGACACGTCGAGTTTCTTTTTTTGTTGCGCCTATGAACTTATATTTTTGATTGAACAATGTTCGAATTATGTCATACCGATAGACCTATAAAATGTTTGACGGTGACCCAAGTCGAGGCAAAATCTAGAAATTCTGACCATGTTGGTGCTAGTTATAAAAAATCATTTATTGTCCAAACAGACCCACACCCAATCAAAGGTCACTGAAAACAATTGTGTGTATCAAATGTTATACACACAATTTAGACATGACTTTGGTTCTAGAGGTGGGTAAATACAAGAATCTGTTTCCTGCCAATCAGTCTCGGTACGCGGACATTGATTTTTGATAATAAAGTGGTGAATTAATGAGATTGTTCACAAACTTGAAGTTGAAAAAGGAGTAGTAAGTTCTTCTGTCATCTTATGACAGAACAGAGTAGCGCTTCAATAGTATATTGTTGTTACCATGATACACGCCATGAAGTTTGTATATCTCGTATTTCTCTGTCTCTGCAATGCTTGTAGGATTGAATATGAATGTTGTTAATTGGTGACCAAATTATACATCCATATTCTAGTCGTGATCTAACAAAAACTTCCTCTCTATGACTAGGATATGCTCCGCCAACTCTTCGTCTGGTGAGCAAATGGGCCGTGAATATTTGAGTGTGATTGACTGAGACTACCTGAATGAAAAAAAAAAGGTAATTTGGGCGCCACTTGGCAATTTTATAAAAAACTATTTTTCGAGTTGATATAAGCCAAGAAATTAAAAAAAAATGTTTATGAGCAACCTGAAAATGTCTTCGGGAGAAAATGAATAACATACTGCGAATGCAATGGTTACATTCAACCGTTTATAAAATTACACAATGATCACAATATATCAAACCTTATTACAAACCCGTTGAAATTTTAATTTCACTCAATAATAAAAAAATTGGGTTATCGCTTTCACCCAGTACTGTGTGGTGGCTTACAGTGATTCAATTGTTATACTGCTTTATATCGGATCATTTCTGAATTATAAAAATTATGTGAGCGAAGCATAAAAAAAGGTTCAAATATCTGGTCTGATGAGATCCAGGACTACAGCGTCAGTACGTGTTCACGGGCTGAATGGCGTAAATCGTTTCAGTTTGTCGTCACAGTGGAAATGATATGAAATTCCTTAGCTATATGAATCCAGTATTATCTTTCAAAGATATAACTGAAAGTTGGCGACTTCCTCATTTAGTATAGCGGACTCGTGCCTCAATTATTCAGCTAATGTTTCTCTCAGCCACACCCTACAACTCTGAAAATCGCTATTAGTTTTCTGGCAACGAAAACTATTTTTGTAACTTACCTCACTAGGAGGGCTGTGATATATGAAGATAGAGTAAGTATTATCCATATGTACAACTATATACAACGAAAAAGTTGATGACATTCATCGAACTTGACCAACTAGAAGAAAAATAACTATTTACAAAATGGAAGGCTCGAAGTATGATTATTACTTACAATATGTTTGGGTGGGTACTGCTCTTGATGAATCAATCTCTGTGATATTTCGGAGTATGAGATTTTAGCATTTTCATGGAAACCAGTGGAAAAAGGCTTAGAAAAACTCCGTTACAAAACCAAGAAATTATGAACTGACAATAGGTTAACTGCAACACCTTCAACTCAACAAACCTATTTACTGTGCAGCGTTCTTTTTCCCGCTAGAAATCAGGATCCAACGTTTCAAAAACCTCAGTACTGACATTGAATGTTAGTGCCATCTCTGGGAGAAATGATTTCGTAAAGAACCTGCCTTGTAGAAAGCAATCGCAGAATTTTCGAAACTACAATAAAAATTACGAATTCGGAAGACCTGCTTAATCGAAAAGTCAAAGGACGATGGACGGAGGAACCTGGTGTCGATTTTAAAGTTCAATATTCACGTTATCCTCTGTCCAATAGTAAAACTGATTGTATTATGTTTTGAAATGGTAGCAGTTTCAGATTCAAGGTATCTTCACTATCTTACTAATGCAATTTTCTAAACTCTATTTCTTTCCTAGCTATGTGAACCTTATACAGGGAGGATAAATGAAAGTGGCATTTTCAAATGCTACAGACTTTGGATATTTTCTATTTGAATGAATCGAGGACTTTTGTATAAAGTGTATAATTTTAACATTGTATTGCATCTCAGATGGATTGAGGTAACAAGACTATATATGTGCTCGTCTTGCTCGAGAACAGATCACCAGACATCAAAATGCACTTTCTGAAGAGCATGCGGTATCAATTGTTGCAGACGACCACACAATGAATGTCTGCATAAAATAAAACCATATAACGACTCCATCACGGTAAGAAGTGATAGTCAACACCAGATTCTCCAAACAATATTAGTTCAAACCGAAGCTCTTGATTACAGACTAGAATTTTTAGAGTGGCCAGCTAGATCTCCTGATCTGACCCCATTAGATTTTTTCTGTGGGGATACCTTAGGTCAAAAGTTTACTTCAACAGACCTAATACTATTTATGAAATAAAAGATAGAATTAGGACCGAAATTTCTCCCATTAACTCTGACTCTAATATCCTTATAATGTTTTGTAAGAAAGAAAAGTTGCTGCGTTGTTTAAAAAACAGTTCCTTCTGAATGGAACATGTTCAATCAGTCAGCAACTTTTTGTATAACTCAAATTTGACTATCAAAAAGATTACTTACTTATTATTATGACTGATATCTCTTTTATTTCTCGAACATAATGTAACAATGACCTTATCAAGCTTCTACCGAATTTGTTTCGACCTTCACATGCTCATGTGTATGTATCCAACATTACGATTTTTTATTTTGGGAAAGTCTTCATTCGCTAATTCAATTTATATGTTGAAAAGTGATTCGATTTCAAACGAATTGTGTTCTCATTCAATATTTTATTCATGTGAAAAACTAGGTTTTTGAGAATCGTCCAATTATAATTTTACATGATTTTTCCATAAGAGGGCATTAAAAAACACTTATAAATAATTGAAGACCGCTTTTTTATTATTTCAGACATAGAATTACTCTTCACATAACCGGAATATATAAGAGCTTTCGAATTACAAGATAGAAATTTTTCCACAGTGGTTTCCATTATTAATTCCAGGAATCTAACATCAACTATCACTCAGAAAAACATAACGTTGTACTTGTATGCATTTTGAGAATCCCTTGCATTGTGAAAACACACTACTAATAACGCATCGATCACAAAACAAATTCTGTATACGGCGCAGGCGGACGACCACGCTAGGAATAAAAATAGAACATCGAACAGGAGGATCAAATATTCCACCTCCGCCGCTTATGACCGGAAGGGTTTCTGACGGGTGAGGGTGAAAATCTAGATACTGTGCTCCTACTTCGTGATTACCTATATTCTTTTACGAAAATACTACATGAATATGATATATACCGGCGTATTTTCAACTTCGTCTAGTCAGGAAGCATATGTTGACGGATGCATTTATTAGTCAACTGCGGGCTTATTCATCAATCATTTTCTATTTCAAACGCTGCTGAGATAAAATGTTGGAAGTGGTGGTAAAATTACTGCTCTGGTAGACTGTTTGTGAAATAGGGCTCCTTTTCAGTAATGAGTATATTCTGTATCATGATCACTCTGATAGAGATATATAAATTTATACCAGACCTACTACAAACGATGGATCAATTTAAAGCTTCCATTCCAAAGTTTCACCAGAATGAACGATGTAATAGCAAACGAAATACGCTAGGATAATATTATAAAATAAGGAAAAATTCCCACACGTGTTCTGACTGATGAATTGCAGTATTTTCCACGAATTAGGACCAAACAAAAAGTACAGAGTCGTCATCTACTTCGAACATATTCCTGGGCGCCCTCTCAATATTTCGTTGTTTTCAGTATCTGTAGAGTAGGGAGGGTGAGTATAGACCCACAGCACTTAGGCCACAATATGGCCCATTGTACATCCTCCCAAGGAGTCGCCCTCCTAGGACATTGTCCATCCTGCCTTATCCAGGAAGGAGGACAGGTCACCAGGGGACATCTTAATATCGGCAGGTGTAGGCCAAGACTCACCGAACACACACTCTCTCATCGACGATAGCTCCAGACATTCGCATAAGACATGCCTGACAGTTTCATCTTCCTGTTCACACATCCTGTATAGAGGTGTGTCCACTAGCCCCATAATATGGAGGTGTTTCCTTGGTTGACAGTGTCCAGTCAGAAATTCCACTGTTAATCGTAGGTTCTTCCTGGTCAACGCCAAATATTTATTTGGATCCAGCTTCTCAGGGTCGCCCAGGGTGATCCTGGCAAAACTGAATCCTTTGGTTTCATCCCATCTTTTGAGGGTTTGAGTATGGGTGTAACGTTTGGCTAGTTCCGCAATTGTCGAAGTCGTCAAGCCATGGGTGTCACCTGGTCCCAAAATGTTCATTCCAGCCGCCATTCTGGCCAAAGAGTCAGCAATGCGGTTACCTTTGCTCCTGTCGTGCCCTTTCACCCACCTTAGTACGATATTATTATCTACCGAGGCGTTAGCTAAATCTTGGTGGCACTCTAGTGCTAACCCTGAGATAATGCGTTGTCTATTCAAGATTAGTAGGGCTTGTCTACTATCAGTGCAGATGATTATGTCTTTGCCAGAAATTCCTTTTCTGGTTAGCTTTTTTGTGGCGATTGAGATACCAGCCAGTTCTGTTTGAACCACGCTGGTATTTTTTCCCATTCCCCACTTAATCCTTAGGCTAAGTGATCTAGAGTAAACTCCACATCCTGATCCTTCCTTGGTTTTTGAGCCGTCTGTGTATATGCGTATTGCATTTGCAGCATCCGCCTCAGTGTTCTGTTTCATTTGTATTTTGTAGGGTTTATTTAAACACAAACCTGGGTTCAATTGCGTCACTGGCTGCCTGTAGCAGAGGCACCGCAGTGAGTGCCTCCCTCCACAGGCCCCGCCTCAGTTGACCCATTCCTACCTCGGGGTTTACATCAGCCGTGCGCAATCGTAGCATGGCCATTAGCGCAACCTCCTTGACGTGCAGGTCCAGAGGTGTCAGACCAGTAACTAATTCCATTGCCGCGGTTGGTGTTGTTCTCATGGCTCCTGTGATGTTCAGACAAGCCATTCGCTGTATTTGATATAGTTTTTGGATGGATGTTGCTTGTAGAGTTTTTGGTCCCCATGCAATGGCTCCGTACGTTAGCATAGGTCTTATTATTGCAGTGTAGATCCAGGTGACTACACGGGGCGAGAGGCCCCATGTGCGTCCCACTGTCCTTCGACACTGCTCATAGGCCACATATGCTCTTTTTGCTCTGCTCTGAATGTGCGAGTTCCATGTTAACTTCCTGTCGAGGGTAATACCGAGGTATTTCAACTCTTCAGAGAAGTTTACTTTGCTTTTGAAGATTTCGGGGGGTTTCAAGCCCGATAAGCTTCTTTTCCTAGTGAAAAGGACCATCTCCGTCATCTTGGGATTGATCGACAGTGAGTGTTCTTTACACCATATTTCTATTAATTTGAGACCATCCTGCGCTCTATCGCACAGTGTGTTCACAAATTTGCCGGTCTGCAGGATAACTATGTCATCTGCATATGCAATTGTGAAGAAACCATTACTGTTGAGGTGATTAATCAGGGTATCCAGGACTATGTTCCAAAGAAGGGGTGATAGGACCCCTCCCTGCGGACATCCCCTCATGACCAGTCCTCTCACAGTAATGTCTTCTACATTTATACTTATTGCTCTACTAGAGAGCATCTTGAGTATCCATTCTCCTACTACCAGGGGTATATTCCTGGAGTTAAGTTGCTGGGTGATTGTTGGGAAGGTCGTTTTATCGAACGCTCCTTCGATATCTATGAATATACCCAGGGTGGATTCTTTATTATCCAATGATCTCTCGATTCTGCCAACCACTTGGTGAAGGGCCGAATCAGTGGACCTTCCCGGAGTATATGCATGCTGATATGGATGAAGTGGATTGTGAACTAAGACTTCATCTCTTATATACCGCTCACACAGCCTCTCCATTGTTTTCAAAAAGAACGATGTGAGACTAATTGGTCGGAATGCTTTTGGTAAGGTGTAGTCCATCCTTCCTGGTTTAGGTATAAACACCACTCGTACTTCTCTCCACTTACTGGGAACATACCTCAGAGCTAATGAGGCTCTGAATATTCCGACCAGGTGCGGCATGAGAATATCCAGTCCCCATTGTAGTAGGGCTGGTCTTATACCGTCAGGTCCTGGTGCTTTGAAGGGGGAAAAGCCCGATATGGCCCACCTTATCTTGTCCTCATCAATTATAGTGCTAGCAAATTGCCAGTCGTATTGTGAGGGTGTTATTGGTACTTCCGTCCGGTTCGTCGTTCCTGGGAAGACAGAACCTGGGAAGTGAGTTTCCATAAGAATCTCGGCGCTTTCTCGGAGGTTGGCGGCTTTGTCGCCATTTTCCCTCGTCAGGATGCCGATACTCTTATGGTGGTCGCTTGAGAGTGCCTTCTGTAGCCTTGAGACTTGCGGGAAATCTTCGATTGCCTCACAATAGGCTCTCCAGGCTTCTCTTTGCTTTTGTCTGCAGACTTTTTTGAACTCTCTGAGGTTGGCTTTATATATTTCCCAGTCCTCTTCGAGTTTTGTTCGTTTTGCTTTGTTAAAGGTCGTTCTCGCTGTCTTTCTGAGGTGTTCTAGTTCAGGGCACCACCATTTATTGGTTGTGCCTTCTGTCTGTACCATCCTCATCGGACAGGATTCCTTATAGGCAATGTCTATTTTGTTTTGGATAGATAACGTGTACCTTTCCAATCCTTCACTATTGCCAGGAGTCAGGGCCTCTGTCTCCCGCAGAGCTCCTTTTAAGAGTCGATTGTATAGAGCTACATCCGTCCTCTTCGGATCGCGGGATTTCACAGTGGTCCTGAGATCCTGGTTTACCGTATAAGTCAACCAGCGATGGTCTGACATAGAAATATGATCAGACACTTAATAATAATAATAATAATAATAATAATAATATATGTCTTTAATGATTATAAATAATGACAAATTTTACATAAAGTGTATGAGATGGTTGGCGCCATTCAGCTTACGCTGCTCTTCCATGTAACCAACAACACTTGCCAGTCTTGAATTTTATTTGATATTTTGGCTGTCGCCAGCGTAAGATCTATTAATGGCTACGGGCGTTAATGAATGTCGGCTCCGTGCCTCTATTCAAGATTGCTAGGTCTTTCTTAATTATGTATTCGTAAAGAGACTTACCTCGGGCGTTGATATCCTTGCTGCCCCAGCCCAGGTGGTGAGAGTTTGAGTCGCAGCCCAAGTATTTTCACACCAGGGTTTAGTGCTGAGTTGAACAATGAAGTCAATTTCTTTCCGTCATATATCCCAGTGTACAACTATGGTGAGGTCTAAGCAAATGAGCTTGCTCCTCTTCGACATTTTGTGTGCACTGTTCATAAAAATGTACATCATCCGAATCAAATATCATTCAATCAACTGGATAGCTAACTTTGTTAGCTGCCCTTGTGAAAATTTATTATCAATGCAAAATAGTAGAGTTTCCAGCAGAGTTGAAAATTGTCCAGTTCAATATGTTTCACAATCTGAATATCGTATAAATGAAAAGATTTTTATACGTTTATTATGTAGGAATACATGACAATTACAACAAATGTTTGAAACAATGATGCTTCTACATTTCAACAATAATATCATCGAACTGGATATTGATATCATCATCTATATCTTTAGTAATGTCGTCTTCTGCAATATCAGCTTCTTGTACATGTACATGGTCACAATTAATCCCCATGCTTTCTTTACAAAAAATAGACCAGGTAATTTGAAATTTTCTACAACCACAGTTACCATGACAATCTGAAATCATCTTTAATTTGAACTCCTGAACCAATATGCTGTGTTTGACGCAGCCTCTCTGCATGTTTCGTACTAGTATCTGAGCCACTAGGATAACCATCAAAAACAACAGTACATTCGGGATAAAAAGTTTTCAAATGAGTAATGAATTTTGTACTCATAGCTGCAAATGTATCGTTACTGTTCCATACGATTTTATGTAATAAATACCCATCATCAATAACATGGTGAATATTACTGATAGAAGCATCTCCATGTGGTCTAAAAAATTCATATAAACTTAATTTTATATTTTTCCTCATATTGAGTCCTGTAACCCCTTGAAAGTAAGGAAAGTTGCAAAACCCGTGAACTCTTAGTCGAAGGCTGGGTGTGGGTTCGTCAAATCTTACAATAGAGATAAGATGTAATAATGAAAAGTAAGTCTGGGCGCCAGACTGGTTAAGTCGGGAATGGGAATCTGACAAAACAAAAACACCTCTGAAATTAATGAAGTTTAATTGAGTAAGTGTGGATGAAGTTAGAAATTGGGTGGATTGCTCGAACAAACCGCAGTAGTTGCAAATATGAATCGTTAGATGTTGTTCTACATGAAAAAAACAATGATGGGTTAGTATCTCCTAAATTTAAATGACTATACAGCCCTAAAAGAAATCTTACTTATGTAAAATGTAGTACAAGATGTACCTTGTCAAAGAATGGTTACTATACGTAAGTGAAGTGAATTTGTAATGGGTAACAAGGAAAATTACTAAACTATTAAGTATATCAAATCTGGGTAGTGAATAACAGCGCTGTTATTGTGCCCTTACAGAGCTACCTATATTCTAGGAATCCCCAACGGGCTCAGGGGTTATTTCAGTGCTCGGAGAGTCGAAGAGACCTGGGGTTCCGACAAATTTGGCACAAAAAGGTTACCTTGATGCTCGAAGGCTACTACTTCGAGGTTTCCAAAATCAGATCCTCATCAGGAGAAAATACCTTAGTACTACAAACTCCAACCATCCATACATGAACTAGGAATTAGGTTATTTCAGCATATTGAGATTCATCATTCTCAATCTCTTCATCCCATTAAACTGAACAAAATTCCAGTAGAACTATTTCTACTTCTACAAAGTAGGCATTACATCCAAATCCCAAAAATTATATAAAATTAAAAAGCTTCATGGCAATCACAAAATGGAGGAAGCCGCCATAGCCATCTCTCCTTTGATCAACTCTGATCAAATCTTTATCCCTGGTGGGATGAAAAAGCCTGTAATAAATTCGTCTTAGAACAAACTCTAAAATTAATTATTGAAATACTTGCCTAAGGTGGCATTAGGCTTCATCAGAAACTCCTCGATATGCATATTTTAAATTTTATCAGACAGACTCGTGTCTCTCACTCTGAACAGTCTGGCTTCAGGTCAGGGTACCTTCCCTCTACCTTTCTGATACACCTTACAGGTAGGCAACCACCATGGTTCCGATTCTTAAGGATCGTTCACCACAAATCCTAAGGTGGGTTTACTACTGAATCCCGAATGGGACCAATGAAATACCATCGTTCTATGACGTATTCCAGGGATAAGTCATAGAAGTCATATTTATTACTGTGGTTCACAAAACAACCACAAGATTCGCAGTATCATAAAACACGGTGTGAAGTAAAAGGAGAAGTTGCACTGTGTACTTGATGGGGTTCTTAAAATGACCGCTAGAGCTAAAGTTAATTGGATACAAATAATAACTTTTGTAATATCTGGAATGAATGGATCGCCACTATTTATTCCGAAAATCAATTGGCACACGGAACCCAGCTCACAACTAGTCAACTATGTACCAAATGTTCATTAATATCGTGAAACAGTTTGTGGCATTCAATAATGACAACATCAATAATTTGTATCGCATACAGAGTGGGCAATTTAGCTGTTACACACCCCCTCTTCTTACAAAAAAAAAATATTTGCGCAGCTAATATTTTTTTTTTTTTTTTTTTTTACCAAAAAAAATAATTACATGTCGCCACAATCTCTACAAAAACACAGGGTACAACAGCAAGGTAGCGCTAGACCCGAATACTTCATCATCTTAGGTATTTAGGTGAAAGAGCCAAGGTATCCAACAAACACGGCAGGTCTTATACTAAACTAAATCAAGGGAGCAGCAGGTGTTCGAGCCGAGGTTGGACAACAACACTATTTGCTGAATTTACACATCCGAGGCTGTTAAATACAACTCATTCAGAAACAGATGCGTGTCGCCAAGACACTACTAACCTTCAGCTTTCGTCCAAGCATGTCAGGGTTGGACCAACAACCACCCCCGAATACTCATATCCGAGGCTGCTCATTTGCAAACGGTAAGCGGGGAGAAGAAATGGTTCCTGCCAACACACAAGGAGTACTAACCTATTGCGCACTAGATCCGCGTAGCAACTGAACTCCGAGCCTGCCTCCACCAAGAAAATCCATCATGCCTAATTTATACCAACCATGAACAATTACAGCAACAGGGTTTTCACAATAGGTGAAAAACATCCACAACGCGATGAAAAATATCACCTGGAAAAATCAAACTTACAAACCTCAACTCAATGACATACTCTATCTCTGATCCACGTCCAACGGGCACACATTCATCCTTCCCATTCTCTCACCATACGTTGCCACAGAAATTCCAACTAATTCATTCCTCCGGTGGAACTGAATCAGTTCCAAGGTATGGTTTGAGGTCTTTCACGTGAAATTTACCCAAGGTTTTACCCTGTACATCAGATAGTTCGTAAACGAGTTTTGAGATAATCCTCTTTATCGTACAAAGAATAAACTTAGGGGCCAGCTTTGCCGCAAAACTTTCACTTTTCTTCGATAAGATGAAATTTCTTTTCCAAACGCGCTCACCTACATGATAAACATCAGCGGGACGTTTACGAAGGTTATAAGACTTGGAATTCCTAGCATATGCATCAGCTAATCTGCGTCGAACATCGACATATATTGCTGGTAATTCCTCCAGTTCATTGCAATAGGAACTTCTATTTATATCTGTCAGATCCATTTTTGAACAAGACTCTAACTTTCCATAAAAATCACCACTTGATGGTACATATCTACCAAAGTTCAAAAATGTCGGGGTATACCCAGTGACTTCATGCACCGCTGTCCTCATTGCAAAGCCAATTCTATGGATTTCCTTATCCCAATCCCTGTGATCTTTATCTTTGATATATGACCGAATTGCTGTCTCTAGAACTCTATTAACGCGCTCCACTGCATTAACCTGCGGGTGGTAACGGGCATTATAAAAAATTTTAACACGGTATTTTTCGGCTAAAACATGTAGATGTTTACTGATGAACTGCACTCCATTGTCGCAAGCTAAAATTTGTGGAGCTCCATAAATCAAAAATACTTGCTCCTCAAGGTACTTCACAACTGCTGTAGAAGTGGCTTTTCTTAAGGGATGAAGAAGACAAAATTTTGAGAAGTAATCTGATACTAACAGAACAAATTGAAAACCGTTCCTGGATCGAGGTAAGGGTCCTAACAAATCTACAGACACATACTGCCAGGGATAATTTGCCTTTTTGGGTTGTCCCATGAATCCTGGACGAGCAGTGTTACCTACTTTTTGTGCATTACACACATCACAACTCCTAACGTACTTTTTCACGTCATTCAACATCTTGGGCCAATAGTAAAGCTCTCTGACACGACTTACGGTTTTGAAAATACCGGAATGCGCTGCAAGCGAATTGTCATGACATTCCGCCAGGACTGATAACCTAGTTGGTTTCGGGACTACTATTTTCCATTCTGGGAAATTTGATGATAAACCTAATTCGTGAGGGACATGTTTATACAGTAGACCTGCTGAGACATTGAATTCAGGGTATTTTTCCGGATCAGCCAAAACTTTATGTATTAATTGCGAATACCAATTATCAGCGGCGACATCAGATTGAGAAATATCAATAACATTAACTTCTAGAGGTGCTCTAGATAATGCATCCGGGATAACATTCAAAGCGCCCTTACGGTGAATTATTTCCATATCAAACATACTGAGTCTCATGGCCCAACGAGCGAGACGACCCATGGGATTTTTCAAATTAGTCAACCAAATGAGTGATCTGTGGTCAGTGATCAATTTGAAGTGGACTCCATCAATAAATGGCCGGAACTTCTCAACTGCAAAAAGAATTGCCAAACATTCTTTCTCAGTGGTTGAATATTTTCTTTCAGCCTCCGTTAGTGTTCTCGATGCGAATGCAATGATAACTTCTTTGCCATCTGACTCCTGAGTCAACACTGTACCAAGGCCTACATTAGAAGCATCCACTTGTATCGTGAACTCCTTTGAAAAATCGGGTGAAGCTAAAATAGGTGCAGACACTAGAGCCTCTTTGATATTTTTGAAAGCTTTATCAGCTTCCTCAGTCCAAGTAATTTTCTGTGACTTTTTCTTGCCTTTCAATAAATCATTTATGGGGGCGGTGAGAGTCGCATGATCTTTCACAAATCTCCGGTAATAGCTAATAAGACCAATGAATCTTTTGATTTCCGTAGCTGTAGTTGGGATAGGGTATTCCAACATCGTCTTTACCTTATCTGGGTCAGTACGTAACCCTTCTCTGTCCACGACAAAGCCTAAATACTTCAAGCTGGGGCGACAAAAAGAACATTTATCAATATTGATCGTGAGCTTGGCATCGCGAAACCTCTCAAAAACAATATTCAAAATTTCCAAGTGTTTTTCAAATGTGGGGGTTGCTATAATTGTATCATCAAGATATACGAAGCAGAATGGTTCCAAATCCGGCCCCAATACCGCGTCCATGAGTTTTTGTAGAGACTGTGCCGCATTACAAAGACCAAATGGCATAACCTCAAATTCAAATAATCCGCGACCAGGTACCACAAAAGCAGTTTTCTCACAAGACTCTGGATGCAATGGAATTTGCCAAAATGCACTTTTTAAATCAATACTACTGAGGTATTTCGCACCAGACAATTTATTCAGAATCTGATCAACTATAGGGAGGGGATAAGCGCATTTTTTTAGTTACTGAATTCAATTTTCTTCCATCAAAACAAAATCTTGGATCTCCATTAGCTTTTTCAACGATCAAAACTGGACTAGCCCAAGGACTTTTTGAAGGACGGACTACTTTCAATTCTAACATTTTGTCTAATTCTTCATTCAGAGTTTTCAATTTGTACGGACTGAGTAAATGATGTCTCTGCTTGATTGGTTCGACTGTACCAGTATCAATTTTGTGAAAAATTTTATCAGTTCTTCCTAACCTTGAAGTTGACAATGTTCGAAAATCTTTAATTGAAACGTTTAATTGTTTTTGTTGCAAAGCAGTTAAATCTGATCTTGAAATTATTTTGTTGATGGCACCCACTTCTATAATATCTTTATCACTCAAATCCGTATTATTTCCATCAATCAAGAAAGAATTTGTGGAAAAATCTATAGTCACATTGAAACTCCTGCAAAAATCTGATCCTAATATGATCGTGTGAGATAGTGATGGAACTACTAAAACTTTGATTAACTTGATTATATTATCTACTTCTATTGGTAAAGTGACAAATCCTAAAATTTTTTGAGCTGCGCCATCTGCTGTACTTATAGTGGTATCTGCGCATTCATAAATCTGTGAACCAAACGCCTCAAGTAATTTCATTCCCTTACTCCCAATGACACTATGACTAGCACCACTATCAATCAGACAAATGATTCTGCGACCATAAATATGAACCGCCGCATAGGGTCTGTTATCATTATACTGTTCTACAAAAGCAGAGTTGGCTTCCTTCAAAGTTACGTCCTTTCTTTCCGTTGAACTTCCACTAATATAAAAATCAGCAACAAAATTTAACCAAGCCTTCCATTCCTCGACCGTCGTTCTTACTAAATAATTTTCAAGTTCCCTATCTCTTGAACGTTTCCCATACCTATTGTTCATGAAATTCTTATCCCTCTTTCCCTTTCTGAAAAATTTACTACACCCGCTCTTCTTTTGAGGCTCCGACACACTCAAAGAATGCTCTGGTACACTATTTTTCTTTTTATTGAAGGTTGTTCTAGTCCAGACTCTAGAATTAATAACACTCACACTGTTTTTGTAGACCCTAGAAAAAGAAGTGGAGGGGCACTGGTCTACCTGGTGTCCCCCCTTCGAAAGTTTTTTTGCTTTGAACAATTTGGACAGTTGGGCCGTATAACATTAACCTTACCACAACCATAACATGATAATACCTTTCTCTTACAATCTTTTTTCACATGACCAACTTGATTACAAGACCAACAAATTGCAGACACCTGCTGAGGTGGATTAAAATTTCTTTGGAATTTATCAGTACTTCTCCTTGAATTTTGGTTACTTTCACGAAAACGAGAGCTGCAAGCAGCATCCTCAAAATCTGATGAATATGCTAAAGATGGTTCTAAGGTAGAAACGTTTTGTCTAGACGGTGGTTGAAATTTTGCCTTTATGGTTTCAGCTTCCTCTAATGCTTTACAAACCTCAATTAAATTCTTAATATCCTTGATATTCTGTAAGACTAAGTGAGACTGGTAGCGAGGTTGTATATTTCTCCTTATAATTTTCAATTTGGTTTCCTCTGAAGGAGGTTCAAGCAAGCTATTGAATAAATTTTCCATCAGGGAAACATAAATAACAATTCTCTCCTGATGTCCTTGAGTACGGCGTCTAATTTCTTCCCACAGTAAATCATCATAATCTGATGGTAAAAAATCTTTCCTAAGAGCCTCTTCTAATGAATTCCATGAATCGAATCTACTTTGTCTCAATTGTGATCTATACCACTCCCTAGCTATACCCTCAAATAAATCAGAAGCAGATTGAAACAAATCTTCTTTAGAAATATTTCTAGCAACTCTTAGCTCCTCTACTCTTTGTAAAAATGAATTGAGTGAACCCTTTTTAGTTGTACCATCAAAAGTTACTCCCCATTTATATGCTGATACTGCTTTGTAAACTGGTGTAGGAACTATGGGTGCTACAGATTGATTTAGAATGGAATTATTTGAAATATTTTGGCTTTTAAGAACTCTATCTCGTGCCTCAACTAGATCCTCTTCCAAAGTACAAACTAGAACAAGATTATCTCCACTAAAATTTGCAATTTCATCACCCTTATCTTTGGGGAATCTCAACAATCTGCCCATCAAATGGTTAAGTCTACTTTTAACTCTTTTGAAAATTTCCTCATTTACTCCATCATAATCATTCACTAACTCGGTTATAGAATTTACACTATCAGTTACTTCAGCTTTTTCTTGTTCAAAATCAAACTCTTCATTACAAGTGTGTACAACATCTGGTCTTGCCATGTCTTGTCTAAGTTCTCTACGCAAAAACTTTCTTTTGGCATTTATATCGGCCCTGTCTACTGAGACACCTCTAACAGATAACTCATAGTTAAGTTCAAATGATCTCAAATGATTAGGATCCATATCATAGTTGAATTTCATTTTGAATAAACTAAAATTTTGGGACAGCCTGTATACAACACAATACCACACTAACTACTCTCCCTGTATGCGACACAAAATATTTTCACACTCCAGTAAATATCAATATTCTGTACAGAACTCTGAGTGATACTATTGAGAACTGGATTCTATATACCAAGAAACTTTCAGCTAGAAAAAAGAACAAATTTGCTATGTGTTACTTTGTTTTGTCAGAAGGAATAATGGGTAGGGTTAAGGGAGTAAACTTACTCTGCCCGGTTACTGCAAAATTTGACCAACACTGTACTATTTACTTTTCTAACTATTCTGATTTCAGGCCCGCCACGTTGTGCGCCACTTTTGTAACCCCTTGAAAGTAAGGAAAGTTGCAAAACCCGTGAACTCTTAGTCGAAGGCTGGGTGTGGGTTCGTCAAATCTTACATAAGAGATAAGATGTAATAATGAAAAGTAAGTCTGGGCGCCAGACTGGTTAAGTCGGGAATGGGAATCTGACAAAACAAAAACACCTCTGAAATTAATGAAGTTTAATTGAGTAAGTGTGGATGAAGTTAGAAATTGGGTGGATTGCTCGAACAAACCGCAGTAGTTGCAAATATGAATCGTTAGATGTTGTTCTACATGAAAAAAACAATGATGGGTTAGTATCTCCTAAATTTAAATGACTATACAGCCCTAAAAGAAATCTTACTTATGTAAAATGTAGTACAAGATGTACCTTGTCAAAGAATGGTTACTATACGTAAGTGAAGTGAATTTGTAATGGGTAACAAGGAAAATTACTAAACTATTAAGTCAAAACTACTTGATTGGTTTAGCAGTAATAGTCTATGCATGAATGAAGAGAAAACAAAAACAATGTTTTTTACTCTTCTAAATGAACAGTCGAACATCGATGAAGATGCTTCAGTGAGATTTCTTGGTCTGAACCTTGATTCCAAGCTGACTTGGCATAATTATACAAATATTTTATCAAAAAAAGTTACATCTTCAATATTTTTATTAAGAAGTCTAAAGAGTATGGTAACAAAAAAGGTTCTTATCACAGCTTATCATTCTTTCATCCAGTCGCGATTTGGGTATGCCCTCATATCTTGGGGTCATGCACCATCAGCTACCAGAATATTTGGTTTACAGAGAAAAGCAGTAAGAATTATTGAAGGTCTCAATTATAGAGATGACTGCAAACATGCTTTTATAGATCTTCAAATACTAACTTTGCCTTCTTTATACATATATGAATGCCTAATATTTGCTCACACACATAAATCATCTTTTACGACGCATGGCGATCTGCACAGTTATGACACTAGACAGAAGAACTTAATATGTGTTGATTATCGTCGACTAAATAAGACACAAACAGGTGTACAGTATCTTGCCCCGAAAATGTTCAATAAATTGCCAACCTCCATTAAAGATCTCAGCCTACCATGTTTCAAAAAAATTATCAAAAAGTACCTAATTAGAAAATGTTTTTATTCTTATGATGATTATTTTAAAAACAATTTTTGTGATATTTCAGACTATCTTGTTTAATATCAACCTATTTTTATTGATGTATATGTATTTATGTATTTTTTAAATGTTTAAAATTCTAGTTGATATGCTAGCTTGTACCTGACTTGTGTAAACAAATCTTGTAAAACACCAATAAAGTATCTATCTATCTATCTATATCAAATCTGGGTAGTGAATAACAGCGCTGTTATTGTGCCCTTACAGAGCTACCTATATTCTAGGAATCCCCAACGGGCTCAGGGGTTATTTCAGTGCTCGGAGAGTCGAAGAGACCTGGGGTTCCGACAAATTTGGCACAAAAAGGTTACCTTGATGCTCGAAGGCTACTACTTCGAGGTTTCCAAAATCAGCTCCTCATCAGGAGAAAATACCTTAGTACTACAAACTCCAACCATCCATACATGAACTAGGAATTAGGTTATTTCAGCATATTGAGATTCATCATTCTCAATCTCTTCATCCCATTAAACTGAACAAAATTCCAGTAGAACTATTTCTACTTCTACAAAGTAGGCATTACATCCAAATCCCAAAAATTATATAAAATTAAAAAGCTTCATGGCAATCACAAAATGGAGGAAGCCGCCATAGCCATCTCTCCTTTGATCAACTCTGATCAAATCTTTATCCCTGGTGGGATGAAAAAGCCTGTAATAAATTCGTCTTAGAACAAACTCTAAAATTAATTATTGAAATACTTGCCTAAGGTGGCATTAGGCTTCATCAGAAACTCCTCGATATGCATATTTTAAATTTTATCAGACAGACTCGTGTCTCTCACTCTGAACAGTCTGGCTTCAGGTCAGGGTACCTTCCCTCTACCTTTCTGATACACCTTACAGGTAGGCAACCACCATGGTTCCGATTCTTAAGGATCGTTCACCACAAATCCTAAGGTGGGTTTACTACTGAATCCCGAATGGGACCAATGAAATACCATCGTTCTATGACGTATTCCAGGGATAAGTCATAGAAGTCATATTTATTACTGTGGTTCACAAAACAACCACAAGATTCGCAGTATCATAAAACACGGTGTGAAGTAAAAGGAGAAGTTGCACTGTGTACTTGATGGGGTTCTTAAAATGACCGCTAGAGCTAAAGTTAATTGGATACAAATAATAACTTTTGTAATATCTGGAATGAATGGATCGCCACTATTTATTCCGAAAATCAATTGGCACACGGAACCCAGCTCACAACTAGTCAACTATGTACCAAATGTTCATTAATATCGTGAAACAGTTTGTGGCATTCAATAATGACAACATCAATAATTTGTATCGCATACAGAGTGGGCAATTTAGCTGTTACAGTCCTTCAAAAATTGATGTTGTATAAGGCGCTTATTCAATTAAAAATACATAAAAAGCATTCTTCTAAAGAGTGTTTCAGAGTCGACAACAAAAACATCATTTGAATTCAATCTAAATTTTCGAAAATACTCTCTTCACTGGCAGTACTTCCCTAGCATTTTTAAATTTTACGTCACGAAATGTGCCTTTAAAGACGTCTGGAATTAAAGCAATTCCTTTCTCTCCTGCTTCGTGACAATCAATTTCCGAACTTCCGATTACGCCAGTGTCAAGTGAAGTCAAATCACTTGATTGTGGAAAAGGAGGGTGTCTGAATGCGGGAAGTTTCCAGCATCTTTGTGCATCCATTTTGAACTTTCAAAATGTTTTTAATTGTTTGGCAATAACTATGTGCAGCGGAATACTAAATATCCATCGTGCGGTCGAAGCAGGAGTAACGCCACGCGGCCATGGGTTAAACCTTCTTGAGAATGAAAATGTCTCATATAGCTTTGTTCGATGGTCATGTCAGACCAGACTCCTGGATAAAATTTTAGTGAACGCCGCAGTGTGAAGTATCCTACATAATAAACAAAAAACCTTTTTAGTTGAGTAAAACAATAATTGTGATGAAATGCGAAAAAAAAGCAAAAGTTTAAATTGCCATACCTCAATCATTTTCAATTGAAAAAATATTTCAGCACAGCATTTTGATGGAGATTCAATCTACTTTTTTGTCTCAAGCAATGCCTATACCTATCTCAGACCAAAAAAAAAGACAAAAAACTCAAAAAATCGAAATTTCGTTCATTCCGATCATTTTGGCATGGATTTCTTTTATATTTGAAATATACTAATTCGATGGAAAATTTATTTGTCTACAAAAAGTTTGATATACAATATATCGAAATTCCTTTGCATTTTCACCCTATTTTCAATATCCACCCTCTGATTGATTAGCACCTCGCGGGTTTTTCTTTTGTAACCCATTGAACGATTCCTGAAATTAAAAACCGTGAACGCCTTACTTCCTAATTGCTCTATTTTTTAAGACATCAATAGCCTATATGGCCGTATAGCTGACCTATCAGAATTCGAACTTATTGATCGGGCGTGCGCAGCGAGCAATTTTTTTAACTAACTAGCTAACATGTGTTTCCAGGTTTTCTCGAAAGATGACCAAAATTATTGGTTAGTATAACAAAATAATAAATCCCCAACTGCTTGATTCTGTTGTACACATCCTCGGATGGAGACTACACAGGTCTACATTAAAGAGCATATGCTTGGTTTCATCAATTATTCGAAAAAATATTTAAGGTTTTTTTTCTTGTCTCATTTGGAGTAAACCGAGGTTAATTTTATTGATTCCATTGCCATGAAATATAAAAATTTTACATTGGTGGGCGATATGGACTTAAATTTGTTAGAGGAAAAGATATCATTGACGAATATAAAAGCATATATGAAACAAATGGTTACAACATTATCAATTTGATTGACGGACATTATTATACTAGACGAAATCTCAATAAAAAAAAAGAATTCTCGATCATGTCGTAACAAACTTTCAATTACATAGTTCATTTTATCTCTTCGTTTTGGAAGACTTTCATATTACAGATCACGAAGTAATAAACATAAAAACTGAAAATATTATTCGAACCAAATCAAGAATGTCCGAAAAACTCGTAAACATTTTGGATATGGCTAAATTTCGTGAAAATCTAGGTGAAAAGTAGATTCATTCAGTGATATTGCCACACTTGAGGAACTTGCAAATTGCATCAAACTCAAAAAAGAATGCAGTTATAAGGAAATTTTCAAAACAAGAGAAAATGCTGGGTTTGTCCGAGCTGGTACAAATCCAAAAAAAAATTTTAAATGTAATAAATCGAAATATCAATTTCAGTAAAAAAGTTCTCAGTGTATACACCAAATCAAAAGTAAAAATGGTGGTTCACTAGCAAGTGAAGAAGATATATGTGATGAATTCAATAAGTTTTTTCTGGAATTGGATTAGATTTGTCTGAAGAGTTTATAAATGAATTGAACATGTTCATACCTTCTTTAATTTTTTTCAAAAACAACTTGTGAAGTGGATTTTCATAACATGATTATGTCTGTTAAAGTGAATTCTGCTCCAGGACCATATAATCACTGAGAATTTGAGAGATATTGGAGATATAATAAGTTTACCACTATAACTCAAAACAAATAAATGTATTGAATTAGCTATTTTTCCGAATTATCTCAAGAGAACCATTTTAAAACCAATCTATGAGGGGGGTGAACGAAAGAACACCTCAAATTACCGTAACACATGACATGGAATTGATAGAGAAATGGATAAACGCCATTAGTTCAGAACAAACCGTTTATATCATTTGAAAAAAATATGAAATAATATAAAAACAAATGATAAGCTAATCAAAGAAGTTCAGAATCATAAATATCTACGTAATCAATATGAAGCTTATTATATATCTAGAGAAATCAGAAAGAATGAATGGTCTCGGTAGTGTAGTGGTTAGCATATCTGCCTATCAAGCGGAAGGCCGGGGTTAAAATCCTCGCCGGACCACCGTGCTTGGTAATCGCACGTTAAAAGTTCAGGCCTCGTTGATCCACTGCTCGCACAAGTTTCGACTTCTGAGGGTTGACGTTCGTCAGCTGATTAACGGAACGAACAATTTCAGAACAACAATACGGATTTCGTCATTAAAGATTCATATTTGGCAGCATTCCTTTAAAAAATTCGAAAAAACGTTAGATCGAGTTTGGCATCAGGGGTCTCTTTTTCAAACCGCCGTATTATGGCTTACCTCCTCAATTGTGTGTTTTGTTGAAGAGTTTCTTTTCTGATATGTCGTTGTTGATGCAGGTAGCTCGTCGTCTCAGGCCAATATATTTATGAATTGACTAGTTAAGTGATCCAATAATTATTTTCAAGAAAGGTTGGTTGGGTAACACGATCAATTTATTTAAAAAAAACACGTGCATTTTTTTTTCATCCGACTTGATGTTGATATATGCACCCTAGACCTTTTGAACTAATCACTGTTCGTAAAGTTGATCGTCATAATGTCTGCATCTAGTTTTCTTATAAAGACTCGATATGATTTTGGGCCTCATAACTCCAGAACGTTTCTCAATGCATGTAGCTGTTTTCTTTCAAATCCGAAAACTACATATTTCGGGCTGTCAGTGAATCAGTCATTTGACATAAGTATTTCTCATATTTTCTGAAGTAATTAAATTCAATTTGTAATAATTGTATACAGTTTAGAGTGAAGTTCGGTTTTCACAGTTACATAGGTAACTTCTCAACTGCTCTTCAACCTGATCCATGTATCTTACATTGTATACATTTCGGGAATCTATTTGGAACGTTACAATGTAAGGGTTTTCCTTTATCTGCATCATCATAACGAATAATAGTCTCCAACAGTTTCAATATTCAGGAAGCCCGTTGGCTTCAACTTCATTCAACTTGATTATCAGCACACTTTTAAACGGAAGATGAGTGCGCACCCAGTCTGAAATTGTACTCATACCTTGACACCTCAGGATATACGGCTCTTTTGAAGTAAGAGTACAATTTATGTCATTCTTAAAAATTGAAAACGATTGTGTTTCGAAATGAATCGAAATGAAGCCTTAACCATTTTGTGAATCCCATACGTCTGCAGTCTTCTCGTCTAAGGACCGCTTCACAGTTGGCAACTTGAATTTTCACTGGAAACTGTTCTTTTCATCAGCAACAATCGACCGAAAAAATCTAATGTGCACATGCGTACAAAAAAAAATTGCCGTAATACTTCCAATAATTACAAACTGTAAAATGGCCTTAGGGAGTAATTTTGTGCAATTCTTACTCGTTTATTAGAATAGAATAGAATATATTTATTTATAATTCATGATAACAAGAAGTTCAACAAGAATTGATACGATATATATATATATATATATATATATATATATATATATATATATATATATATATATATATATATATATACAGGGTGTTTCCTAACTAGGGTTCCTAACTGCAGGGGGTGATTCGTAAGGTCATTATAGGAAGAAAAGTTCCTATTAATATATGTCCGGAGTTGCTTCGTTTCTGAGATACAGGGCGTTGAAATTGAAGAAAAAAAACGGTAATTATGAAGTATCATGAATATCCTGGTACCGATTTGGTTGAAATTTGGTACATTTATTTGAACTAATAAGGCGCTCATTAAGCCCAAACTGGATTGAAATAATTATGGCCAGTGGCGTCTCAGCGGGCACAGTTACTACAAATCTTTTGGAAGAAGATAGTTCTGTGGATGCAGGAGAAAACAGAAGATCTTCAAGAGTTCGTAATCCTCCTAAATATTTAGCAGATTATTATCCGAATTAATGCGGGGGTGAATGTCCTATAAATGTTAAACGCTTTATATTTCTTATGTTGTCCATTCATTCATTCATCCCTGTACATGATTGTTTGACATGACATATATTTGATATTTCGATATTTCATGTATGTCAGAGTTTTTGTGAATTAAAGCCTAACGTTTATCAACGGTTTATTATTACAGTGCTGTTAATAAAATACTCAAGAGACACGGATACCATGACTATAAATACCAAGCCGTGCAAAAACTATATCGTAATGATCCTGAGAGAAGGTTCCAATTCTGTAATTGGTTTCAACGGAAGGTGCGGAATAACAACAATTTTGCGCACAATATCATTTGGGGAGACGAAACGACATATGTCACAGACTATCTAAATCGAACTTTTCCCGATTCATGGATTGGAACAAGAGGTCCAGTAGCATGGCCTGCCAGATCTCCGGATTTGA
The DNA here is from genome assembly GCA_032362365.1 of Zygogramma bicolorata. Lineage (NCBI taxonomy): Eukaryota > Metazoa > Arthropoda > Insecta > Coleoptera > Chrysomelidae > Zygogramma > Zygogramma bicolorata. The sequence continues at coordinate 555,672 of JAVJAQ010002653.1, read as the reverse complement.
ATCCACTCGATTTTTATTTGTGGGGATATCTCAAAAATAAAATTTATGATACTACGAACCCGACAATAGAGATTCTTCGCGAGAAGATTGAGAATGTATTGAAAGGTATTCAAGGAGACGAAATAAGCAAATGTATAAGAAGTATGGGTTCCAGAACCGCAAAGTGCATTTTACAAAATGGTGGACATTTCGAACAATTACTTCATTAATGTTCATCATTTACTTTTGAATAACATATGATTTTTCATTCATTAAATGAAAGTTTCGTTTAATTATTATGAATTAGGTTTTTCACCTCTTGAAATTTGTAAATAATTATTACTTGTTTCTTGCTTTGATTCTGTTACGTTCCATTCAGTTGAAGATGAGTAAGTTGATTTTCTTATCGAAATGTATTGCATGTTGTTAATTAAACTAAAGGTACCTAAATGTAATACAGATACGACCCAAAGAAATTTGGATAAGGGTCAAAATCACCTGAAAATCAACTTTGAATGACATTGTATGATACGTTGAATGTAGAATTAAAAGTTATTTCGAAAAGTGTCATAAAATATGAAGGTCCGTATTGAAAAAAATGAGGTTGAGGGTGGCCCAGAGCGTACGAAACGTTGGATACAAAATCTGATTGTTTCAAAATGAGGATAATTTACTGTCGAATAAAAAACTCCTGTGACATTTTTTGATAATATTCGAAATAAAGTGGGAAAAAAAGAAAAATCAAAATGACAGAATTTACTTTTCTTATGATATCTCAATAACCGGCCCTGATAATCTCGATTTGTTTGAACTGCTTGACAATGCTTCTATGAATGCAACTTTTTCTCCATTTGACCGACCTTCTAACTCTTATGGTTTAAAAGTTACTAAATACAATCCCATTAAAAAAGTGGCCACTCTGTATATATATATATATATATATATATATATACCGTGTGTCACAGACTCATAGTACACCCCCGTTTCCTCCTTTGTTTTTCTAGATATATTTTTGAAATTTGGAACATTGAATATGCTCACCGAACGGCATTTCTCGACATATCTGAAAGAAAAAAACAACTTCCAATTTTTCTGGAAATGACATCAACTTTCGATTCTTGAATGGGACACCCTGTATATTGTTACATGATCGGCTAGGGATGATCATGAGGAATCCAACGATACCAGGTTTGATGATGTTATCTCCAATGACTGCGGAGATATCGCCATTTATATTATCCATAAGCTCAACGAGTAGGAGAGAGAAACTTTTTCTGGCGGGTCAATCCAATTCTCTCTTCCACTCATTGAGCTTATGAATAAAATAAATGGCGATATCTCCGCAGTCATTGGAGATAACATCATCATACCTGGTATCGTTGGATTCCTCATGATCATCCCTAATCGATCATGTAACAATATACAGGGTGTCCCATTCAAGAATCGAAAGTTGATGTCATTTCCGGAAAAATTGGAAGTTGTTTTTTTCTTTCAGATATGTCGAGAAATGCTGTTCAGTGAGCATATTCAATGTTCCGAATTTCAGAAATATATCTAGAAAAACAAAGGAGAAAACGGGGGTGTACCATGAGTCTGTGACACACGGTATATATATATATATATATATATATATATATATATATATATATATATATATATATATATATATATGAATATAAATAAATATGACAGGAATCCCGTTTAAGCTCAGGAGCTTGGCTACTATGTAGAAATACATCAATATCGCTTAACCATGAAATATATATTTTTTTAAATACATAGAGATGCTGAAATATCGAATAATGATTAACAACTGATCACAAATAATATAAACACACAAATATATATACACATATGAATATATGTACAGACATAAACATTAGATACATATTACAAGTTAAAAGAGTAAAATGTGTTCAGGGATTTAGTTGAAATGTAAAATATAAACACAATATAGATAAAATAACATATATAAAACGTATTATGAGTATACACATTAGACATCTGACGAGAATAGTGTCCAGATATACGCACAAGTATATTCACATATAAACATATGAACAGACATAAACATTACATATAATAAAAAGTTAAAAGAGTAAAATGGGTTCAGGGGTTTAGTTAAAATGTAAAATTCAAACACAATATAGATAAAATAACAAATACTGGTAACAATCACCATTGATTAATCACAGAAAGATGACTCCTAGGTGTCCAACAATGTGGTGATCAAATTCGTGTTTTCCATAAGCCTTGATTCAATTGAAAAAGTTAATTCTTTCAAATCGGCTGCATGTTCATTTCTGATGTAATCATCAGGACCGATTAAACTGGGCAAAGGTAATGCACCTGTCATCATCCATATTGCACAAGTGGACGTTCTACTAGCAACATTTTACTGTAATGATTTTTGGGATATCAATATCTGAGAACATTTTTTCAGACAATCAAATCAGATATATCATCAACAATCATATATACAACGTATTACTATGAAGGTTGAATAGAAATGGACATGGCCAGTGGGTATAGTCGAGTTCATTCACACATCTGAAACCTCATTTTTGAATCAGGGAAGTATTACATCAAGAAAACCATCTAGTGTCTCCCTCTTCCTCGAAAGCAAAACCATCTCCAATAGATAGAAAAATATGTCTCTCTCAAATATTTATTCTTTCCGATATTCGAAAACAGCCACCCAGAGTGAGGTCCTACCCGGACAGACCCACAATGCTGTACCAAACAGGTCAAAAAGCAGGAGGGGTATTAGCCGAATAACGAAAAAATACATATCAACCCATTTGGTATGTGAAATGAAATCTCAGAACCTGCATTGTTCGAATATTCTTTTTTTTTTTGCTGTGATCATGTGATTGCAGGCTTTTTCACCATAAGTTTATCTCGTTTCGAGGTCTCATATAATGAAAGTAACTCACCAGAAATGCTCGTAAATTCCTCTGAATCCAGTTTAATGAAAAATGCAGATACGTTACCTCGTGATGGAAAACTTACACTGCTTCATCTTGGCTTTCCCGCTCGTTCATTTTCAACTGGAGTCTCACCAAATCACAAATGACTCACAATTAACACCAATCTGTTCGGATAGAGCAATATCATCCCACCGCTGCTCGAACCTACCTATCGTTGAGTAAAAATAAAGCCGAAAGAATATTCGACTTAATATATTCCTCAAAATAATTTACAATAATCATTCTGTCTCAACTCTATGAATGCTAGGTCTGAACAACTATTTTCGTATTCAGCATTGCAGGCCAAAAAACCTCATTTCATATCACACATTCCTAGGCGTATCAGTTCTCTAGTTTCATCTCCAAATTCCTGATACCGTATTATTACCGACCATTATACGTATTATCAACTAGTACGTTTTTGCTTCTCAGCATCCACCTAAACTTCGTTTCAGACTACCGATTAGATTCTTATATAGTCGGATGATATATCCTAACACTCCCCACCCGCTCCATGTTCTCTTCGAAATTGCTCTCAGGAAAGTAGCGAAATTTCAGGAATTTTACTCATTTAAATCCGCAGTGTTTACGCATCTTTTTTGTACACCGAGCGGCAGCCAGTCTTGTCATACTTCGCGTCGTAAACATTTATCGCATTAGTGGTTTATATCCTTGAAGGATTCTCAAATATGGTATTCAAATCGCTGTAAAACTTGAAGATTTTGAATGCACACAAGTGGCACATCTCATGAAAAAAATTAAATCGGCCAGTCTGTAACAATATAGTGAAATTATGGGTTGTTTTTTGTTTTAGGGCAAAAGCTTCTTCAATGAGCCGATGAAATTCGACATTTTTGGTGATTCGCTGCTGGAACTCAACGTTACCAGTCTTCAACCTGACACTCTGTATTCAGTTCAAGTGGCCGCACTAACCAGAAAGGGGGATGGAGATAGAAGTGCACCAGTGAACGTTAGAACTCCCGGGGGTGTACCTAACAGACCGTCCTTAAACTTGAAGTAAGTATTTTCACGTTAATCAAATGTTTAGTATTTAATATATTGTAACTAGAAAGACCAAATGATAGAAATCGTTTTCCTTCAAACAATGTACTTTTTTAGGGTCATTGAAAGGGAGCCGACGGTAACAATCGAATTGGAATGGTCGAGACCTTCTCAAACATATGGAGAACTCAAGGGTTATCGTTTGAGATATGGGGTAAAGGATCAGTTATTGAAAGATGTAGCTCTTAAAGGTTTGTAAGAATATCTCCTTTTTTGTGTTGTGTTCGTGTTGTGGTTATCTTATTGAATTCTATGTTGTGAATAATTTGAGGATGCAACATAAACTAAGTGAAGGACGGCTATGTTGATCATATGCGGGCTTATTCTGCAAAAAAGCTACAAAATTTGCTATATATGTAGTTGTCAATATTATATCTCAATATTGATGGTCTAAAATGAGTGCTTGTATTTTTCATCAGCATCGGCATTTTTTCCAAAAGTTGAAGCAATGGTTACAACATTTTATAAACACTTTCCATTATAGGTTATAAGAAAGTCTAATACAAAACTCGAAAATATATTTTTTGCGAGAATCAATGAATCAACCTACCTTGTTCAATGTTAACGAACTTTTTCAACAGGTAACACCCAACTACAGGTCATTATTAAATAAATCAGTACCGTGAAATAGTAGATGAATTAACAAGTCAATTTTAATCTTTACTTGATATAGAATATAATAATGATATATAACTGTAAATAAATAAAAAAGAAGTACGTTGCATTGGAGTGATGATAATGGTTAACTGATAGTTATTGAGTTATGATGCTGAGCACTTATAGTGGAAAAACAATCCTATAGGCGTGTATCAACGATCAATCATCAGTCAAAGTCAAGTCTGAATAGGCAGCATTCCGAAAGCGAAGAAGAAGAAAGTTGTGTTCAGAGCGATGTTTTTAGTGACGAGTGGTTTATTAGCGATATATTGTCTTGTGATATATTTTATTCCCGGTTCAGTGAAAAAATTAAGCCTGTTTCATTTATTACCGAACCCACAGAAAGAAACGTAACATTTGGTGCAAGTAACCGACGATTTCTTGTCGTTTTAACACAAGTAGTAACGATTACGACGGTATGGGAGAAATTAGGAAAATATTGAATATATACCGGCTGGCCAATCGAAGGAGGAACAACACAGGAGAAACGGAGAGGAACGTAAGCGTTAGGAAGAACGATTATCATGAGAAACAGGAAAAAGACAGGGAATTGTATCTTCAAAATCTGATAGAAACGGAATTGTTATCCCCCGCATTTCGATACACCCACAGTCTCTGAACATACCCGAATGATGCACTGTTGCAAAATTCACCGAATATTCTGCTATTTTTTGTTAACTCAACCTACCCTAACCCATTCATTGTGGGCCTGTCGACAAATAAGAATGAATTTTGTATCATTCAGGTATGTTCGGAGACTGTGGGTGTAACGAAATGCGGGTGCTACCACATGCTTCCGTTGTGTCGGTGGTGTCCGACTCCTAGAGCTACAGCAGCATTTGAGACTGGGGTATCATCGATCGTCAAGTGCTTCCTTGCCTTATATTTTATATTGTCTTTATTTTTGTTAACAGAAATTATTTGAATAAAGTTTTTGAAAAACAAAAAAAATTGATGGATTTAATTATTACCAAGTGTGACTATGCTGATATGAAATATTTGTTCCATTCCTTCGACCGTTGCAAATAAACTTTATCATTATCAATTGATATTCCCATCTTTCCATTCGAAAGAACATTGTGCTGAGAGTGGCCACACACTCTAATAAATAATCTTGTGTAATGGTGGTTTAAAGGCACTATCAGTTGATTCAGTACTATCTATCTAACTATCAGTTGATCAGTTCAGTCATCTATTTCAAATAACATTGTGCTGAGAGCGACCACACAGTCTAATAAATAATCTTCATTTTAGGAACGCAAGTAACAAGCTATAGGATACTCGATCTTGAGAGAGGCGTTGACTACGAGTTCAGAGTGGCCGGCCAAAACCACATTGGAGTCGGTCAGGAAGCCGTCAAGTACATGAAAACCCCAGAAGGCCCTCCTACAGGACCTCCAACCAACATCACGTATCACTTTCAAACACCGGACGTAGTTTGCGTTTCCTGGAGTCCGCCCACTCGAGAACATCGTAACGGCCAAATAATCAAATACGACATTACATTTCACAAAAAATCTGATCATAGCAATATCAACGTGCGCAATGTTTCACATACTAAAGCTGTTTTCGTGAACTTGGAAGAAAATACCGAGTACGTGTTCCACGTCAAAGCCTACACAAGTCAAGGGGCAGGACCAAACAGCGAAAAATTCACGATACAAACTGAGAGGGATATAGGAAGAGCCCCTATGTCTGTAAAAGCGGTCGCTACCTCGGATTCTAGCGTGGAAGTATGGTGGGAACCGGTACCGTCTAGAGGGAAAGTTATAGGATATAAGATTTTTTACACTATGACAGCTGTGGAAGACTTGGATGAGTGGCAGCAAAAAACAGTAGGACTCACCGAGTCAGCAGATTTGGTTAATTTGGAAAAATACGCCCAATATGCTATTGCTGTGGCAGCTAGGATGAAAAACGGTCTCGGAAGATTGTCCGAAAAAGAAACTGTCAAAGTCAAGCCGGAGGACGTACCATTGAATCTGAGGGCGCACGAAGTTACCACGCACTCGATGACTCTGTCCTGGTCTCCGCCCATTCGTTTAAATCCGATCAAATACAAGATAGCATTCGACGCCGTCAAAGAGTTTGTTGATTCCCAAGGAATTACCCAGACCCAAATAATCCCTAAAGTAGAATTCAAGTTGGACAACAGCGCAAGATCTCACACCATTAACGAACTGTCGCCTTTTACGACATACAACGTGAATGTCAGCGCTATTCCTACAGACAACTCGTACAGGCCTCCTACCAAGATAACAGTGACCACCCAGATGGCAGCTCCGCAACCTATGGTCAAACCGGACTTTTACGGGGTCGTGAACGGCGAAGAGATTCACGTCATTTTACCCCAGGCTTCGGAGGAGTACGGACCTATCAGTCACTACTACTTGGTAGTCGTGCCCGAGAACAAAATGACGACACAGAGAAACCCTGATCAATTTCTGACAGATGAATTGATATCAAACGTGGAAAAACTTCCAGAACATCCCGACTTACCCTACATCGCGGCCAAGTTTCCGCAAAGGAATATACCGTACACTTACCATTTGGGCACGGGGGAAAGCAGTGACGAGTATGTTAACTATAAGTTGGAGCATGGAAAGCGGTACAGGATATTCGTGAGGGCGGTGGTAGATACGCCACAGAAGCATTTGTACACAAGTAGTCCTTTCTCAGAGTTCTTGTCCTTGGACATGCGAGAGGTGCCTCCAGGAGATCCGCCACTAAGACCTAACCCTGACACGCCAACTGATAATGATGTGAAAGTCAGTTCACAAAAAAAAGAGGCCGGAGTGTTTTGGATAATTGGACCTGTGATAGCGGCTCTTCTTCTCTCTGTGATTCTTGTGATGTTGTTCGTTTTGAGGAAACGCAGACAGCCTTGCAAGACTCCCGACCAAACCGCGGTCACTAGGCCACTGATTCAACCGGATCTCAACGCAAGTATCGCTCCCAGCGATCCGGTAGAGATGCGTCGACTGAATTTCCAAACGCCCGCCATGATATCGCATCCGCCTATTCCTATTTCTGAACTGGCCAACCATATCGAGCGCTTGAAGGCAAACGATAACTTGAAATTCTCCCAAGAATACGAGAGCATAGAGCCTGGTCAACAGTTCACGTGGGATCATTCGAACATGGACGTAAACAAACCCAAGAACCGTTACGCTAACGTCATCGCCTATGACCACAGCAGAGTGATACTGCCTAGCGAGGGGGGAATTCTTGGCACCGACTACATCAACGCCAATTATTGCGATGGATATAGGAAACACAACGCTTACGTTGCAACGCAAGGACCTCTTCAAGAAACTTTCGCGGACTTTTGGCGAATGTGTTGGGAATTGAGATCTTACACGCTGGTCATGATGACGAAGCTGGAAGAGCGAACCCGCATCAAGTGTGACCAGTACTGGCCTACGCGAGGTAATTATATTAATATTACATTATTTTTATTGTTATGGTAGGTTTGGTGATCCAGAGTTAAATTTTTCAATGGTGGTATTGGTGGGATTGGGATCAATTTGATTAAAGAAAAACTATTGTTTCTATTGTATAAATAAAATAATAATAATTATTTTATTTATATCCTACCACTTTAACACGAAACTCATTGTTATAGAGCCCTGATGATGAATTTATTAAAATTCGAAACGTTGGCAAAGAAACAATAATTTTTCTTCAATCAAATTGATCCCAATCCCACCAATACCACCATTGAAGAATTATTTTTATTAGTAGTATTTATACCGGGTGACAGAGGATCATGGTAAACTCCCCCGTATCTCCGTTATATTTGAAGGTAATTGATCGAAATTTGGGATATAAGCGACACTTTTTGACCTACAAATGATTTATTTTTCGCTCCGATTTTTCCGTAACTGACACCAACTTTCTATTTTTAAATGGAACACCCTGTATATCATTACATTTCTGAAATCTGCATAATTTTCTGATTCCTATAACACATAAGTGACATTTCAAATGTCGAAATTTTTGATGAATCAGTTTGAATCTTGCTTTACTCAAAATGAATCAAATCTGAAATGTTTGTAGTTATTTTATTTTCTTATATCCCACTCCGCGAGTGTACCGAATAACATGTAGTTGTGGTTCTTTCTATATCAGAACCACAAAAAGGATCATAAAATTGAGGTTAACCGAGCACAAAAGAAGCTATCGATATGACCATACACTAAAATGTGCGGTGGCCGAACAGGCTCTGTTGGAAGGTCATGATATTGACTTCGACGGAACGCAAGTGCTGGACACAACTACGAGCTATTACCCCGGGCTCTATATGGAGCCCATGAAAATTCACAAGCATGAAAACAACTTCAACCGCAAAGAAGAGATCTTAACTGAGAGAAAAAATGGTTTCGGAAAAGTCGATGGAGTTAATTGACAATCCTATTCGAGGTCCATAAATATTGACACGTCATCTGAACTACATCAAATCAAAGCCTGGCAGCAGGGAAGGATACTTCGACCATTGCCGCATCGCCTTCGAGAATATCTGCTGCAGATGCAGACGAAACCTGCGCACCACGGCTGAGAAGCCCGGAAACTTTCTAAAAATTCATCAGTTGCCGGCCGTGAAAGTGTGTAATATTTTTTTTTCTTGTTGAGGGCTCTCCAGACATTTGGTATGTTTTGAAAGTAGTCTCTTTTGTTGATTTCTCCATGCTTTTCTATCTCGATGGCTTCCCTGATTCGGCGTGTTCTGAAATGGTTCACCTGTGCTATTTGTTTTGCTGCCTCGAAATCAATTTTGTGTCTGGTGGTGGTGTTGAAAGGGCCGAATATGTTTGTTTTGTCTTTGTGCTATTTTTCTGTTCCTGCGCTCTAGCTGACATTCTTCTATTCGTCTGGCCTATTTATTGCTTATCACAGTCCCCGCATGTGATAACTTATTGGTTTTCGAGAGGAATCCTGTCCTTTGGACTCGGTAAGCAAGACGAAATTCGTATATTTTGTTTTCTCATTAGTCTTCCTATTTTGTCAGTGACTCTTTTGATGAAAGGTAGTGTCACTGACTCTTTGGGTTCTGGAGGGTCTTCTCTCCTAGTTTTTCTTGGGTTTTTTTTTGCGCATAGATTGCCGACATGATTGAGTCTGTTCCATAGCCATTTTGTCGAAGTGCTCTGGACGTCTCTGTTAGCTCTGCTTGTTTGTTTGTTGTTTCCTTCAGACGAAAAGATCGGGTCACCAGCGTGTTGACTACAGATTGCAGTTGTGTGTGGTTATGGTGGGATTCGGCGTGTAGGTATATGTTTGTGTGGGTGAACTTTCGGTATACTGTGTATCCTAAAGAGTCGTTCGACTTTCTGGTTATCAATAGGTCTAGGAAAGGAAGTGTCTATTTTCTTCTAATTCTTTAGTGAACTGGATGCGCTGATTCAAGCTTTTCAGATATGTCACGAAGCAAGTCAACTCTTCTTTTCCATGAGGCCAGATAATGAAGTTATCGCCTACGTATCTCTTCTATAGTGTCAGTTTCTGTTGAACATTCCGTAGTGCTTTTTCTTCGAAGTTTATGAACAGTTTTTTTTATTTTTTCTAACAAGTGTTCTGAGTTTTTGACATAGGAATCCGCTGATTCTGTCACAGGCTGCATTATCTGTGCTAAGTATTTTGCCAGTTTTTGAGTCAGAGAATCGATGGCACTCACTATTGGTCTTATGGGTAGACATGCCTTATGGATTTTTCTTTTTCTCGAGGTGTGGTTTGTCTTTCTATTGCTGACCCAATTTGAAAGATTGGATTTTCTCTTCCATAACTTTCTCCAGGTAGGTGGTTGGCTCCCTAGCTGATGGCTTATAGGAACCATCTTGGAGCATATCAGTCATTTTTTATTGGTAATCCACTGTATTTATGACCATGGTCCCATTACCTTTATCTGGCGGTAGGATAGTGATGTCTTTATACTTTCCCAAATTCCGGAGTGCTTTCTCTCTTTCCAAGAAAGGTTTGATTGTGGTGGCCCGCATGTTTTCAGGATATGAGTAATGTTCTGTCTCATATCCTCTGCCGTCTCGTCTGGTATATCCTGTAGTAGCCTGGCATCTATACTGACAATTATCTCCTCATTCGGTAGTTTTTCCGGGCTAATGGCAAAGCTGAAACCTCTGCTGAGTACCTGCTTCTCAGTAAGTGTTTTATCGGAGATGTTGTACATACACTACATGTGTGGTTTCGGAGGCTGTAGTTTTTGTTGTCTTTTGGAGTTTTGTGAAATTTTCCTTTTGTGTTTCACTTTTTCAATTTTTGTAAGTTTCAGCCCTCCATCCGGTAATTTTATCGATGTTTTCCTAGATGGCTGGGTGTAGAGTCCCACTCAGTTCGATGTGAAGGTCGAAAGTTTCTTTCTTTGTTATGTCTAAAATATATAAACATAAACTGGAAATAATACAAAAAAGATTTCTGAAAATAATTTACAATAAGGACTGGAAATATTCAACTGAATTATTATTCAAAGAAAGTGAAAAAATGGATATGAATCAATTATATATTTATAGAATGATGATTTACATTCATAAAAATAAAAAAATATAAATTATAATGAACATAAATATGAAACTCGAAATAAAACTGTAATTACATCTAAAAAGAAAATTGCACAAAGAAATTACAAGTTTATGATACCATATCTGTATGACATAATACCACATGAAATCAAAAAAATTAAATCATTATCATCATTCAAACAAAAAAGTAAAATATGGATAATCAAGACCTCTCGAATTTATTTTGCCACATTTTTGAATAGTTTATTGGTTTCTTTAAATTGATGATTATCTACGTATGTAACTTCAAATGTATTGATTGTAAATTGTTATTACCTTCAGTTAACCTTACAACAAGTTCTCTTCGTAAGGTTTGTTTTTCAGTTTATTCATACAAATGTATATTCATAAAATTTTAGAATTATAATTATTATTATCTATTCATGAATAAACTTATATTATTATTATTATTAGTATTCTGCGCGTTTCTCTTTTATGTGTTCTCGTAACAGCGAAAGGCCCACATGTTTCAGGATATCCTTCGTTCTTTTTGTTTTCTAGTAGTAGTTGGTATTATTTTATGGTTGCGGCATCTTATTAGGAAAACTATGTCCCTGGCAAGTGTCGAAGTTCTGGATCTTAGTTTTTCCAACTGTCTGAACTTTTTGAAGGTCTCCTCCCCATAGGTGTGTACAATGTTACAGTGAAGGTTATCAGGGATGGTTGAGTATTCGAAATTGTTATTCTTGGAGTTTATCCGTTGGTTTGTCGGTATTGGGTTTCGACGTTTCGCCAACATCTCAGTTGGCATTTACAAGAATGTTACTGCTCCTACTTGGTGCTAGCAACTGTTGTTTGAAAAGCTTCTGCCAGTTTTTAAATAGTTTCTCGTCCGTAAATTGTAGCCGATGGAACGAATCATATCGGAGTGACAGTCTTCACTTTGTCAAGATGAGAGCAGAGGGTTAAGGAAACTTAGACCTCGGCATCAAGTCACGAAGAAATCTTGAGAATGGCTCCAATGTGGGAGCCGAAACGTCGACAGAAGAACCCACTTAAGTTGGAAGCGCCCACATGAATTCTACATTTTCCGGCCGATTGAATTTTATCTTTTTTCAGCAGGAAGAGTGTCAGAGAGTCTACGTTTGCACCGAATTTGCAAAATCTAAGTGTAAATTTCAGAGCATACCATGATTTTTTTGTGTGTTCTAAATTGCTAAATTTCATTAGCGATTTTTTTCGTGAAATTTCGACACCACCACTGGATTCAGCATCCTTCATTTCAACATAGGAGATGTTAGCCATCGTGAATATGAAATCAAAATAAAGTTTCAAAAACAACTCCTTGCATGAGATTTTCTTGTTAGTTTTTTCAGGTCCTCAACCTACCACAATCTGATTTGATGATTATTAGTTCTTGTATTTTTGATGGTCAAATTCGAGATATACGAAGAAGTTGCTGACTAATAGAACGTGTTCCACTCAGAGGGAACTGTTTTTTGATTAATGCAACAACTTTGCGGGGTAAATTAAAAAATGCCCTTCTACACGTGTATAGATTTCAATAATTATTCTTATTTTCTCAGATTGTGGTGGGTTGAGAACCCAAAAAACTAAGAAAGGAAAACTGTATTGTCAATAAAAAATAAGCCGATTCACGGATTTTTTGTTTGTTCAAACATTATTCTTTTTAGTTTCATAGAGTTTATATGTACCTTTTTTCATGTGCTTTAATTTCATGTATAAACAGATCCGTTTTCAAAAAGACAATGTAGGGAATGACCGAAGAAATAGAACCCCTGTAAAAGTTTTTCTCGAACATTTTTCTAAACCTTCTCTGTAACTCTGTTTTCAAGATTCCCGATATCGACTCGAAATCTATTCAACCATTGAAACGAGAAATAAAGTTTAAATTAAAGGGTACAAACTCACAAACTGCCATACACAGTTGGTATTACCTTATCGGTATCGAGGCAAATTCATAATCATCTAGCCAGACAGTTGAATGATTTGAAAACCATACAAATAAAAAGTAATTTTGGAAAGTCGATGTACTTCACTGAAATGAAGATTTATAACAATTTAACTACCTAAACACAAAAAATATTAGTCTTGTTGCGGAATTCAAATTAGAGATCAAAAGATATTCCACAGCTATTATTAAAAATGAATAATTATTTTTATAATTGTACTGATAATGCCTGATTCTACTGATTCATTTATACTCATCACTCCTTCCATTGACATAGTACCTCAGTATCAATTTTCTTCTCCTGAAGATGCTAACCGAAACGCGCGTCGAGTGCAAAAATATCAGTTTGGTTTCAGGGTAATTGATCTCTAGGAAAAGTTTCAGTAGCTCACCATTTGATTTCATTTGGTTTTTAATTTGTTCATACACCTACTGGATATACCTATGTACTTTTTTGTCGTTTTTTTAACTCCCTGAATAAAGATGTATATTTCTTGGGATCATTAATGTTATTATTAGAACAAAAATTATGTATTTGAACGATTTAAAAGATGATACCTCTATTGTGTACAATGTATATCAAAGTGACAATTTACCTCAAAAATTTCCCGTCACTCCTAGTCAATAATAAAACATTCAAAATCATAATCACAATAATAATTATCGTCATTTACAGGTACCGAAACGTACGGAAGCATGTCCGTTACGATTTCGGAAGTTCAGGAACTGGCCACTTATTGCATAAGAACGTTCCAACTACAGAAGGATGGCTACTCCGAGAAGAGAGAGTTGAAGCAGTTGCAGTTCACGGCGTGGCCCGATCACGGGGTACCTGATCATCCAGCGCCTTTCTTGCAATTCCTCAAGCGGGTGCGAAGCTTGAACCCTTGCGACGTTGGACCGATCATCGTGCATTGTTCAGCGGGTGTTGGAAGAACAGGTGAGCTATGACAATCCAAAGCACTTTTGGATAATTTATTTGTAAGCACACAAAACTAAATTCGTTTTCACACCTCGAATATGAAGTAATTGCTAACAGTAACTATGGGTTGGGTGAAGGAAATTAACAAAAGTTTTCACATCAGATCTGTCCTTGTTATCTAGACTGAATAGAAGCATTTGTCTGAGGCGGGCCTGGAAAAAGTGAGCTAACCTACTAACGTCCTTCGTAGGAAGACATCACCAGCATACCATTTCGAAAAAGCCATTTATTTGCCTTCTAGTTATATTTGAATTCAAAATTCAAGATTACTCTCATCCCTCGATTTTGTAGTTTTTGTAGCATATTTAATTTATTGAGGATGAATAAAAATAATAATGACGCGCAGTAATCAAAGTGTGGTTGAATAATGATATTGTAAATTGTTACTTTGAACTGCATTGACAAATTTTGTGCTATTCTACTAAAAAAATATAGTTTTTTTGATATTTTCTCATGTATGTATTCAAAGTGATTGTCAAAATTCAAAAAATTGTCCAGTTGAAAACCAAGGTATTTGACTATTGACACAATTTCAATTTTTTCGTTATTGATATCGAGGTTAATACCGTTGATATCCAAGGAACTGTATTTATATTTCGTGGTGAATATCATTGCTTTCGTTTTGGTTACGTTTAACTTCAATTCCTAAAATCCTGTCCATTTTATGAATAGCTAGATCTAAATTCAAATCGCTACACATAAGCAAAGTATCATCAGCAAATAGATTCATGAACTCAGATTCCATAAAAAGTCCAATATCGTTAAAATATAAAACAAAAAGAAGTGGGTCCAAAACGCTACCCTGGGGAACACCTACGTCAATGTCTTTTTCACTTGATAGTGCATCTTCAAAACGGACTTTCTGTTTTCTATTGTTTAAATGATCACCAAACCATTCCAACACCTTTCCATCAATCCCATACCGAGCCAATTTAAGCAACATAATTTCTCTATCAATGTTCTCGAAAGTTCTCTTTAGGTCTAAAACAACATATTTCTGGCTATCTTAGTTAGTTTTAATATAACATATTGTGAGCTGTAATGCTGTTTCACATGAGAAGTTTTTACGGAAACCCGATTGATTATCTATCAAAATTGAATTTTTAGTGACTTGATGTAATAACTGATTGTATACGGCAACTTCCAGAATTTTTTCAATTGGGTGCAAAGTATTTATGGGCCGAAATTCGCTGGCTTTATTAGTGTATGCTATTTTTGGAATAGGGATAACAGTACTGCTTTTCGATTTGTATGGTATTTTTCCTGTTTGCAGCGATGTATTGATTAAGTTTAGTAAAATATGACCAATGGTTGCAAAGACCTCTTCGATCATTCCACAGTTCGGCGTTTCATATATGGAGAATTTATTGTCTAGGCTACTGACTATTTTTCGCAATTCTTTCATAGAGAGCAATTCAAAGTTTTCGAATTTGTAATATAAATTATTGTTTACATTATGCCATCTTTCAGTGATGCTAATACTTTGTATAATATCATTGATACTATCAACAAAATAATCATTAAAACCAGAAGCTATTTCGATGTTATCGATCTCAATTTATGGTCAAATCCAAAATTTTTTTGCAATTACATTAATAACAAAAAATCCACATATAGCTTACCATTAAATATGATCTACGGTGATAAAAAGGCAGAAAATTGCAATGAAACAGTAGATCTCTTTGCTGATTATTTTTCCACAGTATACACTAAGCCTGTAGACAGTTCAATGTTGCATGAGCTTGAAGGCAAGGATTGTGGTTTTGATATTCCATGTCCAAGCCTATCGTTGCTCTGGTGTATGATGCAATATCTAAGTTACCTAACAAGAAATCAATTGGACCTGATGGTATACCAAATATATTTCTGAAAAATTGTATCTGTGCAATAACTCATCCAGTATTTCTGTTATTTAAATACTCACTGGACAAAGGAATATTCCCAAAAATGTGGAAATATAGCTATATCATTCCCATTCATAAATCCGGTTCTAAAGAGGATGTGAAAAACTATAGGAGTGTATGCAATCAGTCCTCAATTCCAAGGTTGTTCGGCAAATTAATCACTGATCAATTAAATTATTATTGTAAGGAATTACTGATTAACAACCAACATGGGTTTTCACGTAAAAAGTCAACTATCACAAACCTACTAGTCTATGAGGTAGAGATATTGAAAGCCTTGGAAAATAAGACCCAGATTGATGCAATATATACAGATTTCTCCAAGGCTTTCAATAGAGTTGATCACAACATTTTGTTGGACAAATTATCCAAAGTAGGACTCAATAGCCATTTTCTACGATGGCTTCAGAGTTTTCTGTTGAACCGTACACAAAGGGTCAAATTAGGTGAAAATCAGTCTAAAGAAATACAAGTTTTATCTGGAGTTCCTCAAGGAACACATCTTGCTCCCTTACTATTCAATCTATTTGTAAACGACATATACTCATGCTTCGAAAGTACAGACTTTTTGATGTATGCAGATGATTTGAAGATGTATAAGAAAATAAATTGCTATGAGGACCAAGTTCTCTTACAAAAAGACCTCAACAATGTATCTAAATGGTGCCAAACAAACCAACTCTTCTTGAATGTGAATAAGTGTTACTACATTAGCTTTTTCAAAAAGTCAAAAAAATTCCATACTTCCTATAATATATATAACTGCATATGTGAAAGACCTAGGGGTTTGGTTTGACGAACAACTTGGATTTGTAGAGCACATCAATAATGTAACTGTTGAAGCATCAAAAACCTTAGGATTCATACTTAGAAATTGTTCAAGCTTTTCCTTAAATTCTATACAGAGTCTACACATCCTTCGTTCTATCTAAATTGGAGTATGCATCCATAGTCTGGTCCCCGTTGTACAAGGTTCATTGCACATCATTGGAAAGGGTTCAAAATAAATTTCTGAGATTTATGGCCTTCTAATTGAATCAACCCGTGGCAGACCACGAATATTCTGAAATAATGCGTACCCTTGAAATCAATTCCTTATCTAAAAGAAGAACGGACCATGCTCTGATTTTTATATATAAACTCATCAATGGTCATATAGTCTGCCCAGACCTTCTTGAAGAAATAAACTTCAATGTTCCCAATAGAGCACTGCGTAGCCAATGCTTATTTCATATTTGGTTTCACACAACGAACTATGGAAAACATTCACCTATAGAGAGAACACTCAAGGTTATAAATGACAACAGTCTGGAAATATGTGGTTGCTCGTTGAATACATTCAGAAAATCTATAAAAATGTTAATTTAATTTGTAAACATTCCTGCCTAGATGTGATATTATTACCTACTAAAATTTCTTATCCCTGTTATTTATTTACTATATATTACTTTATAATTGTTTGTGTTAAGTGAGTTTTTTATCAATATTTACTACATTCTTTTTTTTTATTGTTATAAGTTTTACACATTTATATACATATATTTTTCATGTAATGGAGTTGATTCCGTAGAAATGAATAAATAAATAAAATAAAATAAAACAACCTGTTATGCTTCATTTGATTCAAAACATATGCCATTCGAGACACTTTGGCTATTACTGTTGACTAATTTCTTCACAGTTCTCCACATTTCTTTGGGATTATGTCTATATCTGTCAATACTGTCAAAATGATATATTTCTTTTTTTTTGTTTTAGAAGATTGACAACATTATTTCTCAATAATTTAAAGGTTTCCCATTTATCTTGTTTGTTGTTGTTGCTGCTCGACCTAAAAATTTTATATGCTCTATCTCTCCTCTTTATTAAATCATAAATCTCATAGTCAAACCATGGCAACTTTGCTTGGTACTTACATATTTCAATTGGAGCAATTCTATCAATTACAGTTTCACATGTCACCAAAATTTCATTATAAATTGTGTCAATGTCAACAGAAGTTACGTTAAAGTTGTGCATCATCTAGTTAATTTTTATATTGTCCAAAGTTTCCTTATTAATATTTCTAAACTTTTTGACGTTCTCATTAACCTTGATTCCATTGCAGAAATTAACTGAAATAACCGAATGATCCGTTATTTTTGGATAGTCATGTACTTCAGCTACTTTATTATTTTTCATTGATATTGGATATCTCATAATCAATCAATGACTCACCAGTATCTGTAATACGTGTAGGCTTTGTGACACTTTGTAAAATACCCTAAGCAGCGCAAATCTTTTTAATTTTCTTACTATAAAAAGAGTCGTTCAACCAATCGATATT